>CM076580.1:1469304220-1469946136 GCA_034641835.2 Pinus albicaulis
GTAAAAACTACAACTAATTCCTACAGTACTATAGCTATTCATCATTCATTGTTATGATTTGTTGGAAGAATATCTTCTTGTGAAAGAACTGGAATGAATATAACTACAGTATATAGTTAAAAACAAATACAAATTCAACTCCTATTCTACAGTACCATAGTCATTAAACATTCATCATTTTAGTCTATTGGAAGAGTGTCTTCTTATGGAAGAACTAGAACGAATATGACTATAGTAGCTAGTTAAAAACAAATACAAATTTAACTCCTATCCTACAATACCATAGTCATTAAACATTCATCATTTTAGTCTGTTGGAAGAGTGTCTTCTTATGGAAGAACTAGAATGAGTACGACTACAGTAGATAAAACAAAACAACTACTAATTCAAATGCAGAACGTAAAGACAGCTAAGAAAAACTTATCTAGTTTACGCAAAATAAATCCGTGCAAGGGGCAGGGGCCCTCTACCACTTGACGGCATTCAACTCCAAATTAAATCACGCCTTCAAGATAATTTTGTCTGATCCATTAACGATGCAATAGTTTGAACATAATGCTCTGTGTCTTCAAAGACGTAACACAGAGTTTACACAAAATCTAGCAGCAAATCTAACACAAAATTTCTAACTAAGCTCTCGGCCTACTCAAGAGTTTATAAAGTAAATGCAAGTAACAATAATTACAATAATTTAGGAATGATGTCTTTCCTTATCCAAATCATTCTAGGAGTCCTTGAGGTGGCTGCGTGAAAGAGAAAAGACACCCGGACTGAGACAGTCCTAGTAGGAGTCTTCCTTCACAAATGTGTTCCCACGTGCATAACCGTACCCAGAATTCATTTCCTCTTCCATGACGAGCAACACACCATGTAGGCACGACGTGGATCATGCCCATATGCGTTTTTCCTCAAGAGGCCACCTGAAACATGCTCAAACATAAAGGTAGCTGCAGAATCGCCGGTTAGCTACAGAATGCCTGCATTCTGCAGCTAGTTCCGGTCAAAATGCTTAACAATGGCAACAATCACAAAATTCAACAAGTCAGTCATGTAAACCATTCTAGAAGTAATTTTAACTATTTTTATTGATCAATTTGGTTTAAAATAGAAATGGACAAGGGAAAATGAGGTAAAATGAGGTGAAGGAAAGCACAAATTTGAGGCTCAACAATACACCTTCCACATTTCAAGGTTTGATGAATTCTATTTTCAAACCCTTCCTTAAAAAAAATGTGTTAGTATTTTTTGATGATATACTAATCAACAACAAGTGTTGGAAGGATCATGTTCAATTGGTAGACAGGGTGCTTAAACTATTGGAGGAGAATCAGTTATATGCAAAAACCTCCATTTTTTTTTTGGGAGTATAGGAGGTGGAATATTTGGGCCATATTGTATCTCATGAGGGTTTTAAGGTATCCCCTAAAAAAATTAAAGCTATTACTAAATGGAAAATCCCCACAACCCTAAAGCATATTCAAGTATTTCTTATATTGGTAGGGTATTATCACAAGTTTGTTAAGAATTATGGGAGAATAGAAACACCTCTAACAACATGATAGAGGAAATATACTTTTTGTTGTACTCAAGAAGAAACTAAGGCCTTTTAACATCTTAAAGATGCAATGTGCCAAGCACCAGTCTTAACTATTCCAGACTTCACAAAAACATTTTTTGTGGAATGTGATGACTCAGGAAATGGAATTGGTGTCATTTTAATGCATGAAGGAAGACTCGTTTCTTTTGAAAGTTGTCCAATAAATGGAAATTATTTACAGAAACCTATTTATGAGAAGAAAACATTGGCAATACTACATGCACTAAATCAATGTAGACCTTACCTAATTTAAAGAAATTTCAAGGTAAAAGCATATCATGATAGGCTTAAACACTTTTTGGAACAAAGACTATCTTTAGAAGAGAAGAAAAAATGGATCACAAAGATGTTGGGTTATGAATTTTAAATCATCTACAAACAAGGAAGAAAAATGTTGTTATAGATGCACTCTCAAGAAAGGACGAGGATGTGGAAGCATTTATTTGTGCCACTTGTATTATCTAATATGATTGGATAACTAAAGAAAGGGATAAATGGAAGAATGACGAAGGGTTATAGACACTCATTCGAAAGTTGCAGCAAGATCCCAGTACATCTGATAAATTTATCTAGAAAAATGGTTCACTATGGTAAAAATATCTCTTATATCTTTGTAACAATTCTAAACTCAAACAAAAGATTCTTTTGGAATTTCACACCTCCCCCTCAGGCTCGGCACTCATAATTTTTAAAAACTTACCATAGGGTCAAGAAGGAATTATTTTTGGATGGCCTTAAATATGATATTCATAATTTTATGGAAGAATGTTTGGTTTTCCAACAAAATAAGGTTGAGACATTTAATAGCCCAGGACTATACAACCTTTAGCCATTCCAAGTCATTGTTAGGCGGAGAGGCCTCAATGGATGTTATCACAGGTTTACCCAATTCTAAAGGAAAGATTTGCATCATGGAAGCAGTTGATATGCTTACAAATTATGCACACTTTTGTGCATCACCTCATCCTTTTAAAGTTAGTAATGTTGCTATTGAATTTATGGAAACAATTCAAAAGCTACATGGAAACCCAAAGATTATTGTAAGTGATAGAGATCCCATTTTCAATAGAAATATTTGCACAAAATCATTTTCTTGTCTTGGTAGTCAATTAACTCATATCTTATCTTATCATCCTCAATATGATGGGTAAACTAAGATAATAAATGAATATTTGGAAGGATATATTTTTTCTTTGTATTTGATAAACAAACACAATAGTTTAAATGGTTACCTTGGGCTGAATGGTGGTATAACACATCCTTCTATATTGTAGCAAAAACGAGCCCCTTTATGGCACATTCTTAATATCATCCACCATCCATCACATCATCTTTAAGAGAAAATTCTAAGGTTCAAGAAGTGTAAGATAACAATGAGCATCAACAATAAGTTCTACAACTCTTAAAGCCTAACTTCACTTTAGCACAAAATCGAATGAAATGACAAGCAAATCCACATTGTAGTGAAAGAATTTTTGATGTAGCTAACAAGGTATTTCTACGACTACAACTATACAAAAAAATGTCCCTCAAGAAAGCTAAGAAGGATAATATATCCCCCAAATACTATTGTCCTTACCAGGTGTTGTAAAATATTAGTACTATGGAATACAAATTGGAGTTTCCTGCATCTTCCCAAGTACACCCAATTTTCCATGTTTAATGCTTAAAAAGGTGATTAGTGACAAGCTCCCAGTTCAAACAATATTTATGGAAATTGAAGAAGAAGGAAAAATCATATTTGAACTTGAAGCAGTCATGGAAACAAGAACCTGACAAATATGGAATCGATGAATTTTAGACTGTCTCATTAAGTGGAAGAACTTACCCACTGAAGATTCAACATGGGAGGATGATAATTTTATACAGAAGCATCAAAAACTACTCAAGTATTGAGGACAACACTTTTTTGAAGGAGAGGGGCATCCTAGGTCCCTATAATACTAGTGTAGCCCCATTATTGTTATTCTTCTGCCCCTAGAAGCCCACTATTGTTATTTTTGCTCCCTTACATTATTATTGTTATGTAGGATCTTATTATATTGTTACCCCTTAGAATCATATATATACCAAGGATATTGTATCATTTGTATAATCCAATAATTGTTCATTTATGTGATGTAAAGGATGTTTCTCCCTCGAAGAGGCTAATTTTCAATTCGTTGATCTATATTTTCTTCTCTTTTTTGATATGGTTGAATAACAATGGTAGCCACATTAACATTCATGGTTCAATACCATTCCACTGGTCATCATCTCCTCCTATTTATTTCCTTCTCTCAATCAAAGGTCCTCATCCTATTTCGTGTGCAAAAGACTCATAAAGGCGCCCAACAATGGAGATGAGGGATTTGTTTTATGCAAAATACCAAATATAATTCCATCATGGGCAACTTGGAATTCTCCAGCTCTAACACAAGTTGATGGGAATCATAGAACACAGTAGGAAATTATTTTAACCATAGATAGCATAGTTCAACATGAATACGTAGAACACAAGAATCAAATCATAACAAAGAATGGAGAACAAAATTTACAATTTTTTCATTGCATTACAGGTTGTACCTTGCTTGTGTCTCAGGTTGAGGAAAATTACAAATTTATAGCCAATGACAAAGGTCTGGAATTCTCTAAATGTGTTTTCATTAGTTGCACAGTGAATCTGGAAGGGAATGGATGGTGGGAAGTCAACAACATTTGGTGTGGTAGATAGTTAGTGTCCACATGAGCGATGACTGTCAGGAGGTCAGAATAGGAGAGGACTAATTCCACATTGGATTCACATATTATGCAAGGCTACATCTAGATAATCTATATAAATAGTTATATAAAATAAAAAGAAAGGAGGAATAAATTCAAGTATGATAGGATAACACCTTCAAAACTTCAAACAGAAACAAAAATGGTAGTACATATAGATAGACCAAAAAAGAAACCAGAAAAGGTAAACTAGAGTAAAAAAAATGGCCATACTACCAAGAAGAAGTCAATTTTCCATCACAAAGATAGAAGTTTCATGAAGATGTATATAGGTCCATAGACTCAAGCCATCCTTAGATATAGAAATATTTATCACTAAGGAAGGCTCTATCAAAAAAGGATTTGTAGCAGAAATCACCTAGGAAGGCAGAGCATCTATTTTTGGATAAACGATCAACCACTAAATTTTGTTCTCTCAATACTATGAATACGTGAGAAAATTGAAAGAGGTATTCAGAGTGTTGATTTGTTTCATCTAGTGGAAAAAGGAGGGGGTCCAAAGTTTTTCAGTCCCTGGGCTCATTTGATAATGGTTTTGGAGTCCCCAAATACCTCAAGCCCTTTGATGGCCAGCCAAGACACACATTTTATAATCACCCATAGGGTGAGCAGGTCGACACTATTCCTGGAACGCAATCCTCCCTAACAAAAAAAATTATATGGAGATCCATTTTCTAGTGTGATATGTTCTAGGCATCTACATATGCCCCCATGGAAGTACCATAAAAAAAACCAATCATAATCTAATTTCTCTAAAAAAGTAAGTTTTATGATGTAGGATCAAAGACTAAGGCCTAATATCCATGAAGTGTTGGACAATCTTCAAGCTAGTGTGTCACACTTGTTGTAGGATTTAACCTTGTATAGAAATTACCTGTAAATGAATTCTTAAAACATAAAAATAAACAATGGAAATAACATAGGACAAATATACACAAATATTTTCCCCTGATCCAAAAACTGAGAATACTAGATTGATTTTTCAATATATTCTTTTCAATCTTACAATACATATATATACATGAAGAAGCATTCATAAAACCCAATTCATTAACCCTTGATTAGAACATAATCATAGTTCCCTTGACAAGATCTTCAAAATATCATGGAAAGAAAAACATCATGCCCAAACCATAAGAAAAACCCATGCATAAAACCATGGGTAGGTCCTCCCATGATGTTTGGGTCTGTCCCCCATCCTTGGGTCCACCAAGCTATTATTGGGTCCACATAAAAAAATCCTTGGGGCACTGCCCCAAACCGCCCCCCTACAAACCCCTTGAAAAGGGGGGTTGTCACCCCCCTGATGTGCCCGATGCAAAGTACAACATATTGACATAGTCATGGAAATAATATAACACACACCTAAAATTCTACTACTTTTTGTTTTATTTCCCCATAGGGGGTCATAAGAGAGCTGAGTCATCAGTCTAGGTCCACAATGCCAATTTTTTTTTCTACATCAAAAAAACGTTTTAGTGCTCATAGACTTTGTCAATGCATATGTAATGTTCTTCCAAGTGTCCATATTCACTAGAAATATATTTTTGTCCTCCACTACATCCATCACAAAGTGACAGTGGACATAAATGTGATTTTTCTTTGAATGATAAGAAGGGTTCTTTCCCAAGAAAATTTCACTTTGATTGTCACAGTCTATACTTATAGCTCGCTACACCAACCCCATACTTCAACAAAATCTCTACAAAAAAATGCCTTGCTTGCTTTCATGAGTGGCTACCATGTATTCAACCTCTTTAGTTGAAAGTGCCACTACAGACTGCCTCTTACTCATCCAACTAATTTCTCCTCCAACAAGGTTAGAAACATACCCACTTATATATCTTCTTTCATCCAAATCTCCAACTCTGTTTACATCAACAAAGCCATGAATGTTCAAAAAAATTTCTAGTCCTGGTCTTCCTTGGTAGCACAAACCATAATTACTAGTGCCATGACAATAACAGAAAACCCACTTCACTTCTTTCCAGTGCTCCTTCCCTAGTTTTGACATAACCCTCCTCAATACTCCCACTGCATGTGTAATGTATGGACTAGTAAAAACCATTTCATACACCAGGCTAACAACTAAACTTGGATATGGAACACGAGTCATTTCGTCTTCCTCTTCTTGTGTCTTAGTACATTTTTTAGTGGATAAATTTACACCCCCATGAATACGAACCTTCACTGATTTACTATCTTGCATATTAAACCTCTGCAATATTCTCTAGACATAATTTCTCTGGTTTAACCATATATTCCTCTTTGCCTTATCTCATTCAATTTCCATGCCCAAAATATATTTTGCAACACTAAGGTCCTTCACATCGAATTTGGAGGAAAAATGGTTCTTCAAATCATGGATAATTTATTTGTCATTTCCAATCAACAACATATCATCCACATATAAGACCAAACAAAAGACATGGTCTCCAATTAATTTGAAATACACACAGTGATCCACTTCACTTCTTGTTAAGAAAGTCCTCGTATATATGTATAAAATTCCTAATAACACATCCTTGGTGACTTTTTTAACCCATATAGACTTTTTCAACCTACATACCAATTATTTCTTACCCTTCCTTGCAAATCCTTCTGGTTTCTTCATGTCGATCTCTTCTTCCAGATCCCCATGAAGAAATGTGTAGAAATTTGAATAATTGTTAAATTATTCACTGAGATTATCCTGATCACACACTATTTGAGCTTCATGCATAATACATAACCTCTTCTACCATTAATCATTAATTGCGGAAATATAAACAATCGCATGCGCACATTAAAACCATAAACAATCACACATATAAACACAGTATTTATGGGAAAGCTTAAAGCTGAAAACCCCCAACTATCTGTATATTATAATGATAGAGATCATGTAACAATAATTGTACAAACTCCTCACAATCTCTCAGTACAATCTCCAATTGTTACACACTACACAAGCTCAGATCATACAAAACACATGCTCCAATCTGCTCCACCTGTTAGCCTGCCTCTACTGCGCAATCCAAGATGAATAATTGCACATCCTGAGTTCAAATCCATCTGGTATGTACTGCACAATCCTCATTGGCATCTCCATCAATGTGTGGTGAAAACTCATGCACTAGTATAGTCACAACTGATAGTCACACTGCTCTTTCACCTACCTCTTCACTGGTCTCCACTGAAACTGTCCATGCACTGAAGTTAACTGATGTATTCTTTAGTTGATTTATGAGTTAATAATTAGTGAATTAATTAATAATTAATTCACACCACTCTCACTAATTGTATCAATCGGTTAGACTAGATACAACTAGCTCAACTAAGTTAAACTGAACACAACTCCATTAACTGTCTCATCAACTCCACCAAACTCTGTCACATGAGTTCTAACTGAAGTCAACCATGCAATAGCTCCAATAAACCCTAGGAATAGCGTAATTCCTTCTGTCAGCTGCATGTGCCACATCCAGGCATCAAACTGAAGTGCTCCAAGAGGATAAGATAATGTTTAGAGTCCAAATATTATTAAGAGCTAATAATATTCGACATATCTATTTTTAGGCTGGCAATCTAAAAATAGATTCCGCCCAGTATGTCTAAAAATATAAGTCCATCTATTTTTTCCGACTTGACCAACCATCCACAAATAGCATCCTGCAACTCATAGAACATGATCCATATGTCTAAAAATAGACATAGTCTAAAAATAGACTTTGCGCCAAAAATAGCTTGTGGGCCCACTTAGTGAAGGTGACTCCTTTCCACTAAGCTCATCATCTTGTTGCAATCTCAACACTCCCTCTCAACAAGATAAGGATTATCTGCAACCCCTATCCTGCCCCTGTGGTATTCGAATTTTCTCCTGGTGAGCGCCTTCGTCAAGATATCAGCGTCCTGATCCTCCGTGGGAATGTATGAAAGTAACATGATCTTCCGCTGCACACAATCTCTGATATGATGATACCGGATGTCAATGTGTTTAGATCTATCATGAAATACTGGATTAACCGAGAGTTTGATGCAACTATGATTATCACAATAAATCACAGTAGGCTCTAAGTGTGAACCGAACAACCCGACCAGGATCTTCCTCATCCATATAGCCTCGCATGCAGCCAAAATCGCTGCCATATACTCGGCCTCTGCTGAACTGAGTGCCACGGATCTCTGCTTCCTGTTGTACCAAGAAACTATTGTCGACCCGATATTGAAAATCCCTCCAGATGTGCTCTTTCTGTCCGTTGGGCTCCTTGCCCAATCTGCATCCGTGAAGCCACATAGCCTCACCTCATCCGACTGTCTGTACCATAATCCATATCCCGATGTGCCTCTGAGATATCTCAATACATGCTTGCATGCCTTCCAGTAGAGCTTGGTAGGCTTAACCATAGCTTGTGAAAGTTGGTTAACAGCATAGCATATGTCGGGTCATGTATTGACTAGATACATAAGCGACCCCACCAACTGTTGATAAACAGTGGCATCCACTACCTCCGTCGAAGAGAAGTATCAACAGCTTGGGCAGCCACATGTTGAACTTCTCCAACATCCCCACATACTTTACTCCCGAGAAACAAACAATCCATCACTGCACTGCCAAATTTCCAATCCCAGGAAATAATGAAGGAGGCCCAAGTCTTTCATCTCAAACTCATTTGCAAGATCAACCTTGCATGAGTGTATGAATAGTTCATCACCTGTCAGAATCAAATCATCTACATAAAGTACAATGATCAGCAACTTACCCTCCACCACAATCTGGTATAGGTTCGGATCCGCCTCACTCTTGGAGAATCCAAGTCCGGTGAAATAACTGTCTATCCGTGTGTACCAAGAACGAGGTGCTTGTTTCAACCCATACAACGCTCTTTTGAGCCTGCACACATGCGACTCGCTGCTGAAGATCTTGAAACCTTCGGGCTACTCTATGTACACCTCCCTCCTCAATGACTCCGTTGAGGAACGCAGTCTTCACATCCATATGATAAATGTGCCATCCCATCTGTGCTTAGAGAGCAAGGATGCTCCCTATGGAAGAATACCTTCCGACAGGTGCAAAGGTTTCCTCATAGTCGATCCCCTCAATCTGTGAGAAGCCTCGGGCAAAAAATCTTTCCTTTTACTTCTCGACACTCCCGTCAGATGCTTTCTTCACTTTGTAGATCCATCTTGAACCTACCACTGATTTCCCTTTCAGCTTTGGGAAAATCTCCCATGCACCGTTTCTGAAAATTGAATCATACTCTTTCACCATGGAATCTACCCATGCAGGGTCCTCCACAGCTTCCTCGAAAGAGGATGGCTTTGTCATGATACACTTTCTCATAAGAGCCATGTATCTAGTATACTGGTCAGGTGACTGTCTCTGTTTGCACTATGATGTAGGTGCTCCTACAACCTTCTCTGCATCTTGAGCTAATCGCTCAGCTTCTATAGTGTGCTTCCGCCCTCTGATGGTTAGCGTTGCATGAGTGGTCTCTTCCACTCCATGAAATTCCTCTTATGGCTGATCCACATCCTGAAGCTCATCCTTAGGAACTAATAGCTCCTCATCTGCATGCAAGTGTGGCTCCCTCTCAAGCGAACACTTCATGGCTTTCTCCTCCTGAAATTTGATATCTCGTCGCACAACAGTCTTACGACTGTCTGGAAAATACACATGATAGTTGTGGGGCGTATCAGTGTACCCCACAAATATCCCAACCTCCGCGGTCGGATCCAGCTTCTTCCTGGCATCCTTCGTCACATGCATGTAGACAAAGGAACCAAAATCCTCAAATGGGAAATATCAGGCTTCTTACCAGAAAATGCCTCCTCGGGTGTACTCATGCCAAGTATCTTGTGAGGACAACGGTTCTGCACATATACAACAGTATTTCATGCCTCCGCCCACAAGTGAATGGGTAGGCCCTAATCATGCAACATTTCCCGTGCAACACCCACGATTGTTTTGTTCTTCCGCTTAGCAACCCCGTTCTGCTGTGGGTTATGAGTTGCTATGAGCTCTCTTCGAATTCCTTCTGCGCTGCAAAAGTCCTTGAATTTTCCAGAGATGAATTCACCACCATTTTTGCTCCTTAGAGCCTTCACCTGCTTCCCCAATTCTTTCTCAACCAAAGGCCTTGAACTCACGTAACTTTGAGTATGTCTCGGCCTTTCTCTCTTTCCGCATGAAGAAGATCCAACACTTCGAGAAAATCATCAATTTCCGATCTTAGTACTGCTCTTTGTCAGCGGTTACTGAGAAAGGTCCACACACGTCTGTGTGAATTCTCTCAAGGATCGTCGTGGCGCGACTATCCTTCTCGTGAAAGGTGGCTTTCACAAATTTTCCCAAGGTACACCCCTTTCACTGATCTGACTACGCAAGAGTACCCTTAGGAAGCCTAGTAGAAATCTACTACAGTATCTTCAAAGCTCCATGGTGAAGGTGGCCCAATCTCTGGTGCCACAGCTCGCCATCATCCCGTCTCACCACTCCTTCTGCCTTGCCTGCCATTGCTATGCATCCATCTACCTGCAATTGATAAAGGTTCTTAACTTGAACCCCTATCCTCTAGGTCTCACTAGTTTCCTTACTGCGCAGGAAAGCCTTTCCTTCACTAAAGACAACATCATATCCCTTGTCTTCTAACATCGCCACAGAGATAAGATTCTTCTTCAATCCTAGAACAAGCATCACTTCCTTCAATACGAAGGGTTTACCAGACTCCCTCTCAAAGGAAATGGTACCGATACCGGTCGCACTATATCTACCATCATCACCCATCTAGATGTGCACTCCAATATCTTTCTCATCCAGATCAGTAAACAAATCTCGATCTCCTGTCATGTGAAAATATGCACCACTGTCCAGAAACCACACTGAACGCATCACACTTGAGACCAAGCATGCGATTAGCAAAAAGTCCAGCTCAAACTATGAGGCTAAGGCCTCTCCAGCTACAGATCTAGCAGCCTGTTTATTTTTCTTCTTCTACGGACAATTTGTGGCATAATGTCCGTGTTGGTGATAGTGAAAGCACTTCACCTTGGACATGTCCTGCTTCTTGCCTTTCGCACTGGAATGAGAAGCTTTCTTACTCTTCCCCTTCTTTGCTTTGGTAGCCAAAGTGAAATTCTCTTCATTAGAGTTCTTTGATGAAGATCCGTCCCTGGTACTTCGCCTTATCTCCTCTTGCACAAGATCCGACCAAAGTCGCTCCCATCCTGGCAATTTCTCCCGACCATTAACAGAGTCTTGATAGGAATGCCAAATCTTCGAAAGCCCAAAGAGAGCCAGGCTCACCAAGTCTTCATCATCAACAGTCACCCCCACACTTCCTAGCTCATCCCTGCATTGGATGAACTTCGTGAGGTACTTGGGCATACTGTTGCCTTTCTCCATCTTTATGTTTCTGAGTTTATCATTGAGCGCCAACTTCCTCTAGTCGCTCTTGCTTTGGAATAAATCTGTCAAAGCTTTCCACATCAAGAATGGAGAAGCCTTACCATGAAGGCTGGATACTATGTGATCCTTCACGCCCTCCAATAGAATCCTTCAACACTTTGCTGTCTTCTTTTTCCATGCGTCAAGTACGGCATCATCACTAGAAGTAGGCTTTGGAAATTCTACATCTATGAACTCCTTCAACCCTTTGTCATCGAGCACCGCCTCCATCCTGTCCTTCCATGCAATATAATTCGAGCTGCCCTTAAGGGCATACTCCAATCACAATCCGTTGAAAGACATCTCAACTTCGACACCAAGAAAACACTGCTGCAAATTCAAATTCCACCAGCACAAAACTCAACCGCTTCAATGTTTTGCAATTGCTCCAATGATCAATATCGCTCTGATACCATGTATAAATTTGAATAACTATTAAATTATTCACCGAGATTATCCTTATGACACACTATTTTAGCTTCATGCATAATACATAACCTCTTCTACCATTGATCATTAATTGCGGAAATATAAACAATCGCATGCGCACATTAAAACCATAAACAATCACACATATAAACACAGTATTTATGGGAAATATTAAAGCTAAAAACCCCAAAATATATATATATTATAATGATAGAGATCATGTAACAATCATTGTACAAACTCCTCACAAGCTCTTAGTACAATCTCCAATTGTTACACACTACACAAGCTCAGATCTAGAAAAACACATGCTCCAATCTACTCCACCTGTTAGCCTGCCTCTACTGTGCAATCCAAGATGAATAATGGCCCAATCCAAGTTCAAATCCACCTGGTATGCACTGCACAATCCTCATTGGCATCTCCATCAATGTGTGGTGCAAACTCATGCACTAGTATAGTCACAACTGATAGTCACACTGCTCTTTCACCTACCTTCTACCAGTTCTGACTGAAACTGTCCATGCACTGCAGTTAACCGATGTATTCTTTAGTTGATTTATGAGTTAATAATTAGTGAATTAATTAATAATTAATTCACACCACTCTCACTAATTGTATCAATCAGTTAGACTAGATACAACTATCTCAACTATGTTTAACTGAGTTAAACTGAACACAACTCCATCAACTGTCTCATCAACTCCACCAAACTCTGTCACATGAGTTCTAACTGAAGTCAACATGCAATAGCTCCACTAAACCCTAGGAATAGCGCAATTCCTTATGTCAGCAGCATGTGCCACATCCGTGCACTTAAATGAAGTGCTCCAAGAGGATAAGATAATGTTTAGAGTCCAAATATTATTAATAGCTAATAATATTCGACATATCTATTTTTAGACTCGCAATCTAAAAATAGATTCTGCCCATCATGTCTAAAAATAGAAGTCCATATATTTTTTTCGACTTGACCAACCATCCAGAAATAGCATCCTGCAACTCATAGAACATGATCCATATGTCTAAAAATAGACTTTGCGCCAAAAATAGCCTGCGGACCCACTTAGTGAAGGTGACTTCTTTCCACTAAACTCATCATCTTGTTGCAATCTCAACAAAATGTTGTCTTCACATCCATCTGTTCTACCTAAAAATCTAAAGAAACAACAACAAATAAAAGTAATCTAGTAGAAGCTAACTTGACAACATGTGAAAAGATATCACCGAAATCAATTCCTGGGAATAACCTTTTTCTACCATACGAGATTTGTATTTCTCCACCTTGCCTTTTGCATTCATTTTCTTCTTAAACACCCATTTGCTGCCAATGGGTTTTCTTCTAGCCCATAACTCCATTAGGTCCTAAGCCTCTTTTTTGTCCAAAGATGCCATTTCATCAACCATGGCTTCTTTCCATAATTTTCTATGAGTAATAGATAAAGAAAAATTTGAACATAAAGCAGATGGACTATACCTCTTTGGCTTCCTTCTCTCTTGAAATGACTCTCTAAAAACTGGAGTATGTGGTTCTTCCTCTTTTGATTTTTTTTCTGTTGTTGAGTATGATTCTTCCTCCTTTAGTTGAAACTATATCTTTAGAGGTTCTTTTGGTAGGAATTCATGTTTAATAATATATTTCACCTCTCTAAACACCACATCTCAGTTGTACACATACTTCTTTGTTTCTGAGCTCCAAAGCTTAAAATATTTTAAACCATCCTTATACCTAACAAAGATGCACCTTTTAGATTTACTATCCAACTTGGTTGACTCCTAAAATATTTTTTCATTCCTACAATGCCAAATTCCCCAAGCTATATAAAAAGGAAGAGCTTAGTAGTTATGTTGTTCCTCAGATGAATTCATAACGAAGATACATATATACATTAAGAAATAGTCCACAATCGCTTAGATCTGAAGCATAGATAATACTTTCATCCAGAATGATGTTGCAAATGAACAAGTGAGGAAGAGATGTGTCACCATTTCCATAGCCATGCCAAACAAATGGCATATTCCAGGACCTTCAGAGCCTATTTTAATTGAAAATTTTATATGTAAATCCAAATAAAAAAATAAAAACTGATTTTTTTTTAAATAACAACATTTAAACTAGATAAACATCATAGATAATTTAATTGACTGACTAAATTTCATTGAAGGAATATATATATAAATGTATATGTTTAAAGTGACGACATTATATGAAGAAAAAAATTTTACAATGTGTTTTTGAAGGCAATTGCAAAGTACTTCAACGTCATTGTGGCTACAAATGTTAAATATAATTTAATGAGCTATTCAATAAACCAAATTACAATTTTATTTTTTTTAAATTAAGATATCTTTAAACCTTCCACAGACTCTAAGAAGTGGGATGATTCAAAACTAAAATAAATGTGGTTAGTTGTTATATAGAAAGAGAAAATGAATTACTTTATAAGCATATATCTGTTCATTATGTGAGCGCTTTTGATGGCAATAAAATGTGTGAGGATATTTAATATTATAATTAAGTAATGTAAAAATGTAGAGTATTTCAGCGAAAATTTGTTTCTAAAATATGTGAGAAAGATTATGTGCTTGACATTTACTCAATTTATCATCACCAGAATAAGAATAAGTTTTATATGTTGTAATTAAATTTCATAACTAGTCTTATATGGTCATTTTTTATTCTAGATTTTCTATTTTAACCAAATTAAATTGCTAATAAATGTTGATAGTAATCAAAATATGCAACTTGTATATGTAGATGTAAATCAAGATAGGAAATGGAAAACTATTTGGAAACCTTAATTAAAATATACAATTTGTAGATGTAGATGTAAATCAAGATAGGAAATGGAAAACTATTTGGAAACCTTAATTTGATCCCGACGAATATGGAAGGTATACTGTAAACACTACATCCTGCCAAGAAAGTGGATTCTCAAACCCACAAACCTAATCCAGTGAAAATATCACCGCTGGAACACTAGCATGTCCAACAAACGGGGATGGACATGGAATACTTCAACAACTCGTTATAACTAAAATGACCACAATAATAACCAGGCCCACCCTCTACCATTGGGGATGAGTCATCAACAACATGCTAGTTGTCGTTAGTGGCAATACCGCACTTTCATTATATCATGTGATACAGTTTGACAATGAATACTATCAACCTGAAGAAACCCATAAATTGGAGAGACTCGGGGGAATGTGTGTGATTAAATGATAATAGTTAATGGAGTAGTATTTAGTGCGACTTTTTGGAGTTTTCGGTGCTAGAATCCGGTGAAAAAAATTGAGGTAAAATCTTGATTTCTGCTATTTAAACTAGTTTTTTTTACTGTATATATAGATTCAGCACCCTAAAAAAACCTTAGGACACTTCAATTGTGCAAGTTACCCATCAAATTTCTTTTTTCAATAAATTCTTGCCAGATTGTACAGAAATTAGATTGGAAAAATCCATCGGAAAATCCTTCAAAAATTCACACTAAAGACAAATCCATAGATAATAATATAAAACCGATAGCCATAAACTTCCATCGAATCCTCCAAATCGAGAAGGCCTCAATATTTGAACCATAAATTATTGTAATAAAAAGCCATAACTAAATAAAACCTACACAACGTACCAAAAATGTCGGTGACAAATCACAAAAATCCTTCTATTAGCATTTAGGATAAGAAAGGATTTTACCTTACTATTCATATGCCAGACCTCACGTCGCGTGAAGTTGAAACCTTCAATGATTTGAAAATTTGTGAGATTTTTTCGAAATTGGTTATATAAAAGTTGTTACTAGCATAATCACATTCATAAAAATTGTTGGTGTTTGATTTATGTTATTTGGTGACATTTTTATATGTCGATTGGAATAGAAGAGGTACAAAATGTGTATTAATGTTATTGTGCTAGTTGATGATCCATGTGTGTGGGGTGGGGTAGATTTGGTGAGCATGGTTGACCATGGTTGAAGAGGGTTGATGAGTTTCATTATGGTCGATGAAGTTGACCAATGTTAAAGATAATTGACCAAGGTTAATCATCATCAACCATTAATGTCACAATGTATAATTGTTACATTGATATACCAATGGTATATTATTGTTAACCATTGTTACACTGTTACATAATATTAACCATGTTTGATGGTTGAAAATGGTTGAACATTGTCTTTTCAACCATGGTTGACATTGGTTGATGCAAGATTAATGTTAATATTAATGTTAGATGAATGTTACAAGAATGATTGCATTAATGGCTGAAGTGGGTTGAAAGGGTTGACCATGGTCAACGAGGATGACAGATGTTGAAGAGGGTTGTCTGAGGTTTATCATGGTCTACCATTAATGTAAAAATGTATAATTGTTACATTGATATAAAAAATTTATGTCAATGTTGACCATTATTATACAATTACGTTAACATTGACCATGGTGAGTTATTGTCCACCATGGTTGAAATTGGTTGATGCTACATTAATGTTAAAAAAATGGTTGCATTAATGTTTGAAGTGGGTTGATGGGGATGACCATGGTTGAAGAGGATCAACCATTATTGGTCAAGACAAACCACAATTGACCCTAGTTTACCATGATTGATAATTATTGTCATGGTTGATCAGGGAATAAGACGAAAGATTATGGTTTACCTTCATTTACTATTGTTTGCCATGGTTGACCATTCTTACATGGTTATAATAATGTGACAATAATGTTGACCATATTTGATCTTAGATTAATGTTAATGTGAATGTTATAAACATTTTTACATTAATGGTTGAAGTGGATAGAGGGGGTTGACCATTTTTTTGTCAAGGTATACCTTGGTTGACCTCAGATGAACGTGATTGACAATTTTTTACATGCCTGACCTCAATTGACCATGATTGACAATAATTACCATGGTTGAACTCAATTGACCATGATTGAAAATGATTTCCATGCTTGACTAGAGATTAAGGGGAAGATTATGGCTGACCTTGGTTTACCACAATTAAGCATTGTTAATGAGGTTGACTGAGGATGAATATTTTTTACTTTGAATTAACATGGTTGAATGAGTTTGACCATAAACCATAAATATAACAATGAATATATGTTACGTTAATCTAATAATGTAACATTAATGTTGTCATTTTTTATATTGTTACATTACTTTTGACCATCGTTGACCATTTTTCTATGATAGATTATGATTGACAATGGCTGGCCATGGTTGTCCATGTTTGATAATGGTTGGAAATGGTTGACCATGGTTTACTATGGTTGGTCATGATGACCATGGTTTTACCATGTTAACCATGAATGAACATGGTTTGACATATTTCGCCGTGGTTGACCATACTTTTCTATGATAGATTTTGGTTTCCCATATTGATAATGTTTGACCATATTCAACCATATAGACCTTGGTTAACCATGTTTGACCATTATAACCATGGTTAACTATGATTTTCCATGAGGAGTGGGTAGAGAATTGGTTGTTCTAGGTTTATTGTGGTTGAGGAGGTATGACCATGGTTGTTGATGGTTGATCGAGGTTGACCATGGTTGACTATCGCTAAATAAGGTTGTGTATGGATGAACATAGGTGATAATGCGTGATAATTTTTGACCCTGTATGACCACAACTATGTTTGTTTAACCCTATTTGATCGTAGTTAAGCTAGTTAAAAATGTTTGAATATGGGCAACATATGGTTGACCTCAACTGACCATGATTGATAATTATTATCGTGGTTGACAGGGATTAAGACAAAAGATTATGGTTGACCTATAATTACCATTTTTTACCATGGTTTACCATTGTTTACCATTTTTATATGGCTAAAATAATGTTACAATAATGTTGACCATGGTTGATCTTATATTAAAATGTTAACGATAATATTACATTAATGTTACAAGAATGGTTGAAGTGGGTTGGAGGGGTTGACCATGGTTGATGATGATAAAAGGGTTGACCATGGTTGAAGAGGCTTGACTATGGTTGGTGTTAAAACACATTAACCATCCAAATGAAGTATGTAAACTTTTGAAAACATTTAACTGTTGTTGATCAATTTTCCATGGTTCACCACGGTTGACCATTTGATCATGGTTAACCATGTTGTATGAAGTTAACTATTCTTAACAATGGTTTTCCATACATAACATTGGCTATTAATAGCATTAATATTGATAATAACATTGATGTTAATAATAATATTATTTTGTTATAATAGAATGATTGGTTACATATAATAATATTAATGATATTAATGGTGTCTTTATTAATAACTTTGTTTTTTAACATCTATAACATTGCGACATTTTTTTTCACAATGTGACATTGTTCATAGTTTGTCACATTGCAATGGCATTTATTCTTTGTCACATTGCAATGACATTTTTTTTTTCACATTGAGAAATCATTAGTTTTTCAACACATTCTGATGTCATTTGTGACAAACAATAAAAGATGTCAACCATGTTTAACAATGGAAAAATATAGCCAAACATAAGAAAACATAATTATGTATGGAAAATCATTGTCAAGCATAATTAACTTCATACAACATGGCTAACCATGGAAAATTCATCAACCATGATCAAACTTTGTCAAAAGTTGACATACCTAATTTGGATTATCATGTTCAACATTGTGTTCATGAATCGTTTACATCATTATGTATTCATCAACAACTTCAAAAATGTGTTCATTTTGAAAAATAATTAAAACAATATTGACCATGATGTTTGTTCGTCACATTTAGACATCATTTGTCATTCACCACATTGCGAAGACATTTGTGATGAATAAAAAATGATGTTGCAATATGTTAAACAAAGAAAGACATCGTAATGTAATGAAAAATGATTTCATAATACAATGAATTATAGAATTGCATTAAATGCATTACCCATGTTAAAGTCTAGAATACTATAATGCAGGAGGAAAAATAATATAATAATGGTATTATTGATGTTATTATGAATATTAATATTCTTAATAACATTAAAAAAATTTATATGTGGTTCATGGACCCCGAAGTATAGTGACCTTTATGTCCACGGAATATTTTTATGAGCAACATCCACCAAAAGAGATCACTTCCTACCGGCTCAACCATGGAGTCTAACCCCAAGAGTGTGGAGAGAATTGAACCCATGACCTCTGAATAGAAAAGGTGATTTAACAACAGAGACTCGACCAATTGAGCTAACCCTCGAGGATTTATTATTAAAATTAATATACCTGACGTAATAATTTTAACAATAATACCACTACTATTATTATTAATCTTAACATAAACAATAATAACGTTAATGTAAACAATATTAAAATTAATATTATAATAGTAAGTAATATCATTAATAACATTAACAATGTTACATTACTAAATTTAATAAATTAATTATAACATAAAAACACTCTTTAACATAAACGTTAAAATATTCTATAGTTTTGCATGGGTAATGCAAGTAATGCAAGTTTATTATTCATCGTATTGTGACATCATTCCTTGTTTGTCACATTACAATCTCTTTTTTTGTTCAAACTACAAGGAAAAGACCCTCTAGCAGATTTTTTTGAGAAACCCCTTATAAAAATAGCCCAGACATCCGTTTGTAGCGGAGGTCACTAGAGGATATTGGTGGGTGGAGGTTTTTGCGGATATTTTTATTCCAGTGTGTTTATCATCCTAAACCACACTGGTGCATTCAACTAGAGAAAGCATTGGTACACACAAAACATTGGCACACCGAGACACCGTGCACTCGGTACAAACCCGCCCGATGCGTCTCATTATTGTAGCACACTGGTGCTCTACAAATATTCTGCATCGGTGCATCCTAAAACCCTGTGCCAAAACTGAAACAGCCCAGTGCGGTTTTAATAAACCACACCGATGCGCTTATAAAACCCATGCACCGGAACAGGGTTGAATAAAAAACAATAATTATGGCCAAAAATCTACATTTTTCACCTTTCAGTGCTCTAGAGCTCTCAAGCACCAGTGCAAATTTACCTTGTGTGAGGCGCCCTTCCATCGATGCTCCCATTGCACGCACTACTATTGTCTATTGCCCATCATCTCCATTTCAAATTTTGCAAAATGGTGGGAAAATTTAATTTTGCAAATTCTACAGCCAATATACCTCCTCGACGGCCAAATGTACAGGTATTTTCCTTGTTTTTCCATAATTAAACCTTTTAGCGGATTAGTTTTCTAAAATAGCTTAAAATTCACCTTATTAAATATATATATATATTCCCACGCAGGGCGCTCGAGCCATTTGGCTCACACTTATTCGTGGTGCTTCCTGTAAATTTACAGGACGCACTGGTTCATGGTGCTAGTTGTAAATTTACAGGTCGCACCGTGACTGGTGCTAACGGTATCTACACTGGTTTCGAGGCGGTACCAAAATGATGCACCCTGATTTTTTAAAATTAAAAAAGTGTGATGCGGTTGGTTACCCGGCCGCACCGTTGACCAAGTCGAATTGCGAGAATGCGGTGCGTTGACAGAAATATCCACCTCAAGGCAGGTAATTCTGTCAGTGCACCACCCCCCCCCCCCCAACTTGACATAGTCAACGGTGTGGTCATGTAAACGATCGCACCATTGACTATGTAATGATGTAAGGAGCGCGGTATGCTTCCTAAACTATACACCCCAGGGTGTATAGTTTGGTCAGCGCACCGCCCTCCCGAAACTAGTACATAGTCAACGGTGCGGTCTGTTATACCACTGCAATGTTGACCTTGTAACAATTTGAGGAGGGTGGTGCGTGAAAAATTTTCAGGTTCACCGTCTCCGGTGCGCAACAAAAAAAGACGCACCATTACTGGTGCATGCCTATTTTTTGTGGCACACCAACTGTTTTTTTTTGTTTTTTCAAAAAAAATTATATATGTATATTCCTAAATACATGTCTCATTTAATAAAAAAATTGTATTTGATATGTCAATCAATCAACGACATCAAAGGAGAGAAGAGAGGGAACAACAGCAACAACAGGCGAATCAATATAACATGGTTCGCCTGTTGGAGGCACGAGAGAGGGAGAGAGATACGTACCCTCACCCTATGCCAGCAGCCACCAAGGGGCTCCTAAGGGAGATAGGTCTCCTCAAGTTCTATGAGGAGGCTACATCCCTAAAGTGCCATGGTGTGTTTTTGCAACATCTTATCTATAGGTGGAATTCCCACCTATAGGCTTTCCGGGTTGGTCCTAATGAGTGGTACACACCCACTGAGGAGGACACCTATTTCATTACTGGCCTATCGAGGTGAGGGGTGGATTTTCCATCATTCCCAAAGGTCCTAGTTGGCTATGTAGCAAGGATTTAGTTGGTGTACTCCCAGAGATACATTAGCAAAGATATATTGTCTCCTTCATATTTTCAGGTATCTAGAGGTTAGTTACATATTGATTCACTTGGAGGAGAGGAGGTGAGGTGCCTCTCACTACTTATTTCAACCATTTCACACCATAACATCGATGACCAACGCATTAATTTCCCACTTCTATTTTATGTTGAGTCTTTATTACAAGAGCCATGACTTGTGAGGTGGTCTACCATTTTTTTGCGACAGTTCTATATAACTTTATATTGATGTCATGCTTAGGCACAAGGAAGGGTGAACTTCCCTTTTGCTTCAGATTTGTTTTTTTTATTTTTTGAGAGGTTTCCAGAGATGAGGCCTACTTTTGTTCGATAGCCTCGTAGGCCGATGCTACATGTACGGATGGAGATGTGGGGACAGATGATGCCCAAGAAAGGTGAGTCATAGTTTTTTGTGAGGATATCGCATGATGCATTAGAGTTGCTAGCCAGTGTTAATGAGCATCCCTTCGTTCTGGTCCACTGTTCATATGCTGGTTTGGATTGGAGAGGGTGTGCTAACATCCTCTTCATAGATGATGAGCTATCGGATGATAGAGGTAATATTATTGTTTTATTTAAATTTATTATAACATGTTCTTTAAATTTTTTCTATTAAATTATTTACTGAAACTGTCTAATTATTATTGTGTACTTATATATATTTTGTAGACATTGGGTCATTTGATGGCGATGAGATGCCACCACCACTAAATGGTCCAGGTGTATATCCTGATGACAATCAAGATATGGCAGATGCCGAGGATCAGGCCAGTGTAGATAGACCTGGTCCTCATGGTGCCCTGGTATCGCATTTTGCAAGGCATAAGCCTGACAGTAGATTGAGGATGGAGTTGGGTGACCAACTTTATGCACTATTTGTGGAGGTGCGAGTCAGGCCTACCACTATGAGAGAGATATAGGGTGATGTTAGGTTGGTACAAATGTGGAGAGGCATGTCACGTGACATTTTCACCCTGATGCAGCATGTCATAAAAGCTACCAACTTAGTTACGCAGTTGAGGAGGGCCCTTTCACATAGGAAATGTTGAGATGCAGTACGTCAAAGTTGAGCAACGACGCAACATCTGATGATCATAATCATGGGAGTGATCATTGTTCACCTCGTGCCACAGGTGAGCAGCTTGTAGCATCGACCAATAGTCATGATGGAGAGAAGGTTGGACCATCCACATCGAGTCAACCTTCTCAACCTGCAGTATCCAGCATTCATGATAATGAGCAAGCTGGACCATCCATGTCGAGCGAACATGATCAGCAGCCTGTAGCATCTAGCAGTACTCATGATCATGAACAGGCTGGACCATCCATGTCAAGTCATCATGAGTAGCCGACAGTTGATCTTGATCAGCATGAGGCACCACCAGATCAGCGGGCACATGATGATCAACATGTATCTGAGCTTGTCGAGGCTGCACCATTGACTGAGTAGCTCGACTAGTACTACTATTGATGTTGTACCACCAGCTGATATTTGACATTTATATTATAGTTGTATATTTTTTAATTAAATATATATATGGTCCATGTATTTTATGTTCATGTTGCAGTTGTTCTTAATTTACATGCTGGTGATCATCATGATGTGTATATTGTTAGGTCATGTTAGATATGTTCATTTAATGTGCATCTTGCAGATAGATGTGTATGTGATAGCAGTTATTTGACATGCGATGTATATTTGATGTTTGTGTTGTGATTATGTTATACAATGCTAATTAGATGATCATGATCAAGATGATTAGATGATGTTAGCGAATTTGAATGTGTTTTTTAGTTGAATATAATGTTTGTACGATGATTATAATGATCATGATGTTTATTTAATTTAATATTAAAACATGATATTTATTAAATATTATGTCGTAATTGTAATTGAAATTTTAATTTTAATTGTATGTAAAATTGTAAAATTTTAATTGTATTTGCAATCGTAATTTTAATTATAATTGTATGTAAAATATTTGTAAAATATTAATTGTAATTGTAATATTTAATTTATTGTGAAATGATTGTAATTGTAATTGTATATATTTAAAATTGTAAAATTGTAGTTGTAATTCTAATTGTATCTAAAATTCTAAAATTGTATTTGTATTTGTAATTGTAATTTTAATTCTAATTGTAAATGTATGTAAAATATTTGTAAAATTTTAACTATAATTGTAATATTTAATTTATTGTGAAATTATTGTAATTGTAATTTTAATTGTAATTGTATATATGTAAAATTGTAAATTTGTAATTGTAATTTTCATTGTAACTGTAATTGTAATTTTAATTGTAATTGTATGTAAACTATTTGTAAAATTTTAATTGTATTAATGTGAAATGATTGTAATTGTAAAATTGTAATTGTAACTGTATGTAAAATTCTAAAATTATAATTTTAAATATTGTAATTGTAATTTTATGTGAAATTGTAAAATTGTAATTGTAATTGTAATTATATGTAAAATATTTGTAGAATTTTAATTGTATTAATATGAAATGATTGTAATTGTAATTGTATGTAAAAGTCTAAAATTGTAATTGTAATTGTATGTAAAAGTCTAAAATTGTAATTGTAATGGTATATATGTAAAATTGTAAAATTGTAGAATTGTAATTGTAATTGTAAATTTTATGTAAAATTCTAAAATTGTAATTGTGATTGTAATTGTAATTGTACGTGAAATTGTAATTGTAAATCTAATTCTAATTCTAATTCTAATTGTATGTAAAATATTTGTAAAATTCTAATTTCATTACTGTGAAATGATTGTAATTGTAAAATTTTAATTTTAATTGTAATTGTAATTGTATGTAAAATTCTAAAATTGTAATTGTAATTTTAATTGTAATTGTATGTGAAATTGTAAAATTGTAGTTGTAATTGTAATTAATTGTAATTCTAATTCTAATTCTAACTGTAATTTTAATTGTAATTGTACATAAAATATGTGTAAAATTTTAGTTGTATTAACGTGGATATTTTATTTGTATTAATGTGAAATGATTTTTTTTAATTTTAAAATTTGTAAATTTGTAAAATTGTAAATAATTGTAAAATAATAAATCTAGAATAATATGAATTTTTATAACATAATAAAGTTTAGAAAATAATGCAAATAAATTCATGTACTTTAGAATTATCATTATTTTATCATGGTCTTACATACCAAAAAAAATAACTTTATACAGTACACCATTGTTTTTGAGATCAACATAATTGCAAATTATCAAGTGAAATATTAATTTTGACATTAACACAATTAAAATTACCAATTAATTCAAATTACATATTATAATGTTTCGAAAAGAAAATTCTTATAAGTTATAAGGTAATTAAGTCATCTTCTTTATAAAAAACCATCTTAAAAATTATAAATGTTGATGAAATAACACATGTACCATATCACTCTCGGTTCTCATGATCACCCTCATTATCTTCCAGCTCGCTTGGCATGATAACACTAGTGTTCTCAAAAATATGTTTTGATCTAGGCTCATTTCTCAGCACGAACCACCAATCGCTATCCAACACATCTGGGTAAAAAAACACTTGGTTGCAGTGTTTGGGGAAAACTTAGGGCTCCTCAGCTTCATCCCACATCTTTCTAGAGTTGATACATATCATTCTACTACCGTGATAGTCATTTACATTATTCCGATCAAAGGTGTCCCACCACTTGCACCTCAAAATAACACATTGGAAAGAAGAGAAATCTACTTCAATGATCTCTTGTATCTTTCCGACGTAACCTAACGTCCCTCGTACTTGGTTTTGATCATGGTGGCCTGATCGACTAGATTGATCGAACTCGACTTCCACTCCACAATCTTGTGTCATGTGTCCATCATCGGCATTTTCTGTGTGAAAATGGTGGCCATATGCCCACATAGATGGGAACAAATGCACCTATAAAAGAGTTAAAATATCATAGTGCCATTTATCTTGTAATAAACCAACAATTAAAATATGAACTATAGATGTAATTACATTTGAAATGTGAATTATTAAGTTTTAAATGTACATATAAATTAAATAGATTATTGCTGACATGGTGCACCCAATCCCTATGTCTAGCGCATCCTCTTCAACATGTGGGTAACGAATGGTTGCACTGTATTTATCTTTGACTTGGTCAGCAACCCAAACTGTTGGGGCATATTTTTTGGCATCTTTTCTTTTAAATGATCGGGATAAGTCACACTTCTACCATTCAACTATCTGAATTCTTTCCTATCACTATCCCATTTCGTCCTCTTTTGTTCGTACAATGAAACCCACAATTGTGTCGCTTCAGAATTGTAAAGAACGAATTTATTGATTGCTTCAATTTCTGCATTCACCGATGAAATCAAACCGACATTATATAGTACATAGAGATCAAAATATACATTATATCGAAGTTCAAAATGAATATTTACTTTGTGTAAATTTGAAAAATTATAAGTCGCTTACTCTTTATCAAGTGCTCTTTTCCATTCATTTGGAGCAGCTCCCCTTCTCTTTTGTCTTCATCCCTTTCATTGTCCCAAATGACCACACCTAGTCTATTTTAGATTTGATTTATGTACTCACTAGCGTAATAGAAGGACTCATACAATATGTACCCATCTACCATAGACCCCTCGAGTTTTTCCCTTTGTCGAACAAAACTTTTCGATTTCATGTACCTCTCTAAGAAGAACATCCAATGACAACAAACCACCCCAACTAACTCAACCTCATGTAATAGGTGGATTAGAAGATGAACCTCCAAGTCCATGAAACTTGTTGGCAGTTCCTTCTCAAACATATAAACAATCTCAAATATCTCTTGACAACACCTTGGGATGCTAGCCACATGAATCTCCTTTGATGTGATTCAACGTAAAAATGCAAATAATTTAGATATGGCACGTCCTAGGTCTTGATGGAATTCATGTTTCACACAACCATGCACGAATAAAGGATAATGACACTGCAAAGTTATAAACGTGTGCAATAATATACAAAATTAGTTATGTTTTATGATCCCTGCATGGGATAGAATTTATTAATATAAAAAATAATAAAATCATACTTTTGAATTATACGTACTCTTAGAAGATTCAAATGGTCATGTGATTTCAACCCCGATAAATGGTCATCCACGATGAAGAAACACCATAGTGAAGACCTGTATGAATATGGCACCCTCACACCCATTATAACTTCCTTTGCCAAAGAAAGATCATCTTTTTTAAAATCCATGGGACATCACCTTCTTTGAAATACCATGAATTAGAGGGACCAGCGCCTGCCTCTAATCCTGTACTTTCTAATTGTCTTGGCCAATGTTTCTTTTTAATTTTTGAAGTAATAAGATCTTTCCTAACAACAAATGTGTCACTTTGTTTCGACGATACGTGCCTCCATAAAGAAGATGAAACATTTTTAAATATATCCATGGGATCGACTAAGTGGGTAATCTTAAGATGCTCCCAATATGGGAGGTTATAAAAGATAGATTTCCTTTTCATCCCAATGGGAAATTTCTCAACATAGGTGTCGAAGAATTCTTGATCATCAAACATAGGCTGTCCATTTGAATCGAAAATTTCTATGAACTCCTTCTCCTTCTCTCTCTCATATTCTCTAAGCCATTCAGCTGGTGTCGTTATTGGAGGCCTTTGGGTTCACTCTCGTTTATCATTGAAAGGGGATGTTTATCTTCTGTAAGGGTGTTATTCTGGGAGGAATACCCTCGAGCAGTCATACGCTGCCTTTCATAGGTCATTGGACCATCTAGCTTTTAGAGAAGGTTCACAACATTCACATCCAAAATACCCTTTTGTTACAAGACCTGTGATATTTTGTATACAATTTATATGCATGGCACATTAAAGAATATCATGAAGATCAGAAAAATTACAACGAATTAAATAACTCATATGTGAAAGAATATTGTTACGTATTTAAAAAAATCAATAAACATCTAATTTCCAAGAGAAAAATCCTAAGCCTGGATAATCATGTGCCGTGTAAGCACATATGCCATAAAACGTAAAACTCCTCTCTGTTATGATGGGTCTTGATACATCATATACATTTATCCCATCCCATAATTCCTTCAATTCATCTACCAGTGGTTGTAAGTATACATCCATATTCTTCACTTGTCTTCTACCAAGGACTATGAGAGGCAACATAAGATGTTCATTCTTCATGGACAACCATGGGGGGATATTTTTATTAACCAGTACTACATTCCAAACAGAATAGTTGGTGTTCTGTAGAGAATATGGGTTCACGCCGTCCATGGCTATGTTGAGTCGTACTCTTCAAACTTCATCCTTTGAATTTTTTGGTCCATGTATCCTCTATATGCTTTATGACTATTGAATCAGTTGGGGTTCTCATAACTCCCAACTCACTTATATGTGAGGCATGCCATCCTTGCAACATAGATAATTATTTGCAATGAAATAGCCTTTGAATCCTTGGGATTATAGGCATGTGCCTCAATATCTTAAAAGGAGGACCACATGATTTACCCTTATTTTTTTATTTATCATACCTGTCATGCCCACATTTCGGAAATATCTCTTTGTTTTCATATTCTCCTCTATACATAATACAAATCATTTGGACATGCATGATAGAGATGTAGTCAACACCCAATATTTTCAACAATTTCTTTGCCTCTTTGTAGCTACCAGGCAAGACATTATCACTGGGAAGAACCTTATCTTTGAATAACCTATAGTTTGTGATCATGGAAAATATCAAATTTAC
Source organism: Pinus albicaulis (assembly GCA_034641835.2). Classification (NCBI taxonomy): domain Eukaryota; kingdom Viridiplantae; phylum Streptophyta; class Pinopsida; order Pinales; family Pinaceae; genus Pinus; species Pinus albicaulis. The sequence continues at coordinate 1,469,332,578 of CM076580.1, forward strand.
ATTAATGCCAATATAATTATTAACGTTCATAAAATTGACCATTTGTAATGTTCATTGTGTGATTATATTTCTCAAATTTATATAAGGGAGGACTTTATGGTAACTTACCTCAAAATTTCTGAGAAATATGCATTCAAAAAGTTGAACTTTTCTTTCAAGTTGTACAGTAACAACATTATCCCCAACTAGGTAGAGTTTGACTGACCACCAGGTCCAAAGAGAGGGGTGGTGGAATCAAATTTAAGGCTTTTGAAAAAGGTGACAGCGAAATTAACATCATCCCCTGGCTGATCATCATTTTGAAATGAATCTAACAACATTGTCTCCATGGCAATCATATCCCTTAAGTAATCATCCATATCAACCTCTATTTTATTGCCTCCATTGCCAGCTTGTCAGGAACTACTATTGTTGTAGTCATTCCTAATTGGTGAATTTGGACGTAGCAGGAATTGAATCTGTGGTTGATTCAACCATTCTTGGTATCGTTCCTCTCCATTTTTTTCTCCTAATTCACCCTTACCTCGATTTGAAATTGTCGTGGGGTACAAAGGAAGATGGAAAGTAGGTCACTCATCATCACTATAATCTTAATAATTTAAAAATATATATTTGAACATGATTAGTACAAAATCTATGATATCAATTAGTAAGAACATTGACAATGCATGATTAATTTGTTTGACATCGAAATAATTACATTAATATAACAAACAATTATTATTACCATCATTGTCACAGGATTGTGGCTAGAAGATGCAATATTGTTACAATTGGCATCGTGAAGTAGCTGTCCATTTTCATCTACCAAATGTGCCTTGCGGTATGTTTCTCCTGATAAGAGCTTCTGACGTTTTGGAGTTGTTTGAATATTTTATGCATCTGAGCTCAATTATGAATCTGCATGAACCTAAAAAAATTTATACATTATAAATTTTATTAAGCTGATTGACATGGATAAAAAACATAAATTCAATTAGATAATGAAAATATATAAATAAAATCTGAATTAGTAAATATTACGTCTCAAGATGGATAGGGAGAACTCTGCGATGGAATTTGAGAAATATTATGGAACGAGTTGGATTTTTAAGAATTGTCCATTCGATATAATTATGATATTTTCTCCATGCATTTGAGTAAAATCAATAATAAATTTTAGTGCAGGCACATAAAATTAATTTCAGTGCCTTAAAAATGGACTTATTGTTATCGGTGCTTATGCAAAGATAACCGCACCAGTGCGTTTTGGTGTTGTGTTATTAACTGATGCACTGGTACAGTGTTATTAATTGAAGCACCAGTCATGAAAAGCAACAAATAAAAAAACAAAAATTTATTTTTTTAAGTGAAAAAAAAGCGGTAAATTGAAAAATGGGTGGAAAAATATTTTCAAAAATCTAATTTCATAAAACAATTCTTTAAAGACTAAACACTTTTCAAATTTCCAAAAAATTTCAGCGAGAGATTTGTGCGAGACATATCTGGAGAAAGAGAGCACGATAGCACTATGCAGCAATGAAATACTTTTGAACAGAACTATTCAGACAATCTGAATTCAAAACCTATGGTGATTCAAACCCTATAGCATATAATTTCAGACGATCTCGTGATTAAATTTTATTTTTATTTTTACATTTTCTGCAGTATTTTTTTACGCAATTAGTAAAAAATTTAAATTTGCTATTCATTTTCAGGAAAAAAAAGACACAAAAAATCCATTTTACCCTAAACCCTTCATTCGTTTTGTTTCTGCTCTTGCTTCATATTTCTATGATTTCAGAATTAGATATTTTCATTTTATATTTATAGGGTTTGTATTGCTATATATATAGGTCTAAGACGTCTAACCCATGGGATGACTTGCATAGTCGGATCCCAATCCATGTCGGCCCTTGCAATAATTAAAAAAAAATGAATTTTTTGAATCCTTGCACCCTGCGTAACCTAGCGCACTGGTGCGTTGGCGTATCACAATGCACTACACATGTACTGTTTGATAAAAAATAAAAAATAAAAAAAATTAATCCGTGCACCATATGTAAAATAGGGCATCGATGCGCTATTTCATTATAGCGCACCATGCACATATTGTTTGGAAAAAACAATTTTTTTATTTTGTGTTAATCAATGCACCATGTAACATATAACACATCGGGTCTCCTTGTTGACAGAGAGCACCATACAGTGGTCCCCTGTTTGCGGGGGGTATTTATAAGAATAGGCCGCACCGCCCCCTCCACGATACCATATGCTACAAAAACTAACACTAGACTATTTTTATTATTTTGTCTATCTTAATCAGTGTGGTGGTTAACATATAATGCACTGGTACTCATAGTTGACATCGAGCACCGTATGTTGTTTTATAGTATTTTGGCAGTGCGTTTATAAGAACACGACGCATTGACGTCTGTGCATACATCATGAAAAGTGCACCACTTTCTTGATATTTTTTTTACTTGAAAATTTAATGTTTTATTTATAAAATATATTGATGAATGATATGGTACAGGTTTCATATTGATAGAGAAATGGCTAAAAAGAGATAAAATAACAAAAATAATGATAACACATCAAGAAAAGCAAAAAAGGAAATTTATTTCTAAATTATTTACAAAAAATATTATTTTTGAACTATATGTAAGTTTAACTAATATGTATTGTTTACTGTGTATCATGCAGAGCCACAAAATGATGAAGCTCAATAAGATTATTTCTAATCTAGGATCTGTTAGAGTCCCGTGATTTCGCTGATTGGCAAGCCAAATGACAGTGTAACATCAAACCAATCTTTGGAGCCCAAGGACCTAGCCTTCCTAGACTCAGAGAGGGCTCTCTCTATATGTGTAAGGGATATCTGTGTGTTTGCTTATTGTTTTATGATTTTAGGCTAGTTATGAAGTAGGTTTTTTGGTTTTGGTTTTTAGGTTGTGAGGGATGAAACTGATTAAAGATATAAGATAGGTAAAAAATATGTCAGATCAACTGGGCTATGGGGTCGAAAAGGTCAAGAAAGCTATCAGATGGTGATACAAGGTTGTTGAAGGGCCGATTTGATTCGAGGTAGAAAGGATCTTTGGGAAAAATGGAATAAAATGGACATCAAGTTTGGGAACAACAAAGGATTTCAAGCATAACTAGTTTAATAGCTAACATAAACATGGTAGGGAAAACCATTAATCATGAGAAATGTAACTATAAGCTAATCAATACATAGAAATAAACATTCAAGCCATGCATAGAGATATATAACTCTCTAACTTTGGGAAATGGCTATCAGAGTTTGGGGAAATACACTTAAAACAGACAAAAAACTTAAATCACTATGCCGGAACGCCTAAACACAGTACTTCAAGTTATTGGGCACTTTGAAAACAATATTACATAGTCTTAGACAAAGGGCAAGATCAGAACAAGACCTCCTTGGTTCAACAAACGACAATCTAATTAGTCAAAGAGAAATTTCATGGATGGAGCTATGGCTAGCCATGAGTAAGCAGGGCATACCGTAAATCATAATTAGCATGCATAAAACCATGAATGAAATAAGCAACAATATCCTTAAGTTATTAAAGAGCAATCAAGAATTCTTTAATGTGACTAAGGATGAAGAAAACATGGAAGCTATGAAGAAACAGGAAATTTGAGGTGCCTCCAAGGGCATGTCTCAAATTTGTTCTCTACTGTTCTATAGCAAACAAGAAACATGGATTCATGAATGAAAACTAGGAAACAAAACAAAGAGAGAGACACTATACCATTCTACCAAGTCATGGAATCCAACAACAATCCTCTTTCATCATCCAAGAACATCCAAGAGACTATCCAAAAGCATGAGACAAGTATTTCTTCCAAAGCTTATATGACCATATATTGCTTATATCATCAAGTTTAGCCTTGTTTACAATGAAAGCCTTTGGAATATATAGGCTCAAGTGAGGAAAACCTCTTAGTTCAATTTGCACTCTCATTGGCCTATCCAAAATATCTAATCTTGTCCTTGAGGCTTTGCAAAGCCCAAGGCACAAAATATCTCATAAAATATCTAAAAAATGCTAAAAGAGGGAAATTAATTGACTTTTCATAACTTCTCATGTGCAAAAATAGTTAAACGCACATGAGGAAAAAGAAATTTTTAAAGGTTCAATTTTTACAAAAATACTCAAAAAATACATCAGCAAAAGGTCCCCTAACTTGCCGGCAACTTTTGGCAGACTTCCCGATGTCGAAACGAGGCTCATAATAGCTCGTTGGAAAGATCTAAGTGTCTAATTTCTAGAGAAACTATAATTTTAAAAATTTTATGCCTAGAAGTCCTCCAAAAATAGGTCTGTGTGTAAAAAACCAGAAAATAAGCTTTGCTAATAGACTGGGCAGAGTGTAAAAAAAGCAAGCATTTTTCGCCATTTCGGGGGAGAAAATGATCTTCAAATGTCTTGAAAATCACTGAGTATGGGCTCTTAAAATTATTTCATCCAATGATACCATTCTTATCCTTTGATGACCCCCCAAACTGAAATGGCGAAGCCCATGAGTTTTGGCCAAAAACCAAAAAATGACAAAAAACCAAAATATGTCGAAATTTTCCCAAAATTGGTGAGCATGACCCTCAAGGGTTCTCAGCAACATGTTGTGAAGCAGAGGCCAAAATCTGAAGTTCTGATGTGTCTTTCCTCACTTTCCATGGTGGTCGCTTCCCTTTAGCCTCCTTAAGCTTTTCTTGAGTAGCCTTTAACTTGCGTCGGGCAAACTGATTTAACTTTTTATAATGCCCCATCATTCTCCTTTGAAGGTCTAAATCCATGTTTGCCTTCTCCAATTTCTTCTCCAAGTGGTCATTGACTCTCTCAAGCCATGCCTCCCTATTGTTCTCTATCTCCTATTCAAACAATGCAGTGAGAGGGGTAGATTGGAGAAGGGCACTTTCCTCTTCTTTTTGCTTCTCAAGGGCCTTTTTAAGCCCCATGGTTCTAGGCCTCTTTCACCTAGGCTGATCTTCGCCTTCACTTTCATCAAACTAGCCCATGAGTTCTTCCAACCTTGCTTGGGCTTTGGAGGCCTCCTTTTTGTACATAGTCGCCCGTGTCTCATAAACAGCCATATGGACACTCATTTGCCTATTTTGGATTTGCAAAAATTGATTGAAATTCCTAGCTCTATGAAGATCATCCTTCAAGGCATAAATTTGGCCTTCCCTATGGATCAAAAGGTTTTCTAGAATCCGGGCCTCATTATCACTATCATTTCTTTGGACTTCGATGATGTCGAATGCACTCTCCTATTCATGATTGCCTTCTACCTTGTCCTTCCCTTTGCTTTGAGTCGCTATTCTAGTGCTCTTCCTCCTGGGAAAATCAACCATGGGCTTCTTTGGAAATTTTCCCTTACTTCGGAGGGCCCTTGTCACATTTGGAGTGACAACTCTAGGAACTCTTTTTCTTGTTGTCTGGGACATAGCCACTTTTGGAGAAGAGGACATGGCCTCTTTACCTTTGTCACCCTGCCTCTCTTCTTTTTGAGTTTGTTGTTCCTCTTAAGGAGGCTGCTATTTAACATCTTTTGGCTGCCCTTGCTTATCGCTTTCCTGTTGTTCACCCTCATCATGAATCCGCTGTTCTTCATCACTGTCATGCTGCTGCCCTTCATCCTCTTCTTCATCATCATGATCATGCTCTTCTCCCTCTTCAGGCTCTTCTGCTTGCTCTATGGTAAAATTGAGTTTTTTAGGAGTGGGTCTGCTAGAGGAAGGTGAAGGATGAGGAGTAGGAGGTGAAGGAGATGTATGGACTGGAGGGACAGTGGAGAAATCCGGATGAGTGATGAAAACATCCCAAGAGACCTCTCTTTTTTCAAGCTGATGAAGAATGATGATTTTGATGAGAGAGTGATGGAAGAGACAAGCTATTTGCTGTGAAGGAGGCTTCTTCTGAATAGTGGAAGCCATTTTCTCAATGCTTTTGTGCAAGAAGAAAAGAATATTTAGCAGCTTGGTCCTTGTGAAATGCATGAGCAGTCGAATGTGATATGCATAAATTCAGGAGAATATTCCCTCACAAGTGAAGTACCTCATCATAATCTTCATGAAAGGGGTGTAGCTGGCTAAAAGATATGAGAAAGGGAAAATAGAAGGACATGACTCTCTATGCTTAGGATTTAAAAAAGGCTTGTAATCCTCTGAGTTCAAATGTCTTTATTTAAACCATTTCTCACCAATATAGGGAATTTTAGTGGCCTTGGAGATGGATCTTGGGGAGAATTTGAAGTCAAGGCCTGCCAACTGAAAATTCTTATCTTGAAACCTCAAAATGCAAAGGTGTGTCAAATGAGAAAAACTATTCACCTCTTGCACCCTTTGATAAAAATCTAAACATCCCACCTCATGGAAATTGAATAAGACTGATGGGTGGGCATTCACTTATTTAGTGGAAGTAGGCTCAAATCACTTATGTAAACCACTCCTACTGTCCTGTCTGGGAGGCATCTTGTTCTAGATGCTCTCTGCAAAACCAAAATGCCTCAAATGGTTTTTTGAATTGTCTCCTCAAACACAACGTTATCTTCTTGTCAACCACTATTTTGATCAAGGTAAATTTGCCTCAAATGCTGTGTGAAATTTTTTCTTTGATATAGGTCTTTGTTCCTCCCAAAACACTGCTCTTCCCCTTTGTATGCTAATCAATAAGCAGTTTGAATGACAAGCGCATAGTCAAACAAAGGTACACACAGTCAAAGTGATTTTCTATGTTTGGATAAGGTCATAGGGCTCTTGGTGTTTTGGTGACATCAAGATAGCCTTGTAGCATACAAAAAGCAAAAAAATCCTCACAATCAAAACACCCTCCTTGTCTTCACTTTTTTCTCACACAGATTTTTACAAATACCTCCAAATGCGATGGCAACTCCACTCACTAAAGTTTTCTTTATAGAACAAAGGATGAAAAAAGTGGTTTTTTCTTTTTTTTTTACCCCACAGAGATGTCTTTTGAAATAACAAAAACACTCATACAATGATCATTGTTCATGAAATTAGGCCCACTGTTTTACTTTTTTAAATACTGTGTTTCTCCCTTTAGACATTGTCTTACACCTTTCAATATTGTTTTGAGGGAAGTTTATAAAGTCCTTTGACATCAATAAAAACCACCATTTTCACTATGTTAGTGCTGGGAAATCATAGCTATTGCAAGCCCGGATCTTTAAACAAAAACATCAACCCTCCTTAACATTGTCTTCACCGATGCATACAGCTGACAGAGTTTGTGTTTTGTGCTAAAGAAGTTAGGATGTTCTTAATGCTTGACAACCCCACTAGAACAAGAGTGTGATGTTTTCACATCTTTTAAGGGTAGTTTTAGGCTCTTTGAAGCTAGAATTAACACTTCACTCTGAACCAACTGTAACTTTATTTCAAAACATTCACCTAAATTACCTTCATTTACCCCAAGACTTTCACTGCCTCAAACATCATCTAGTAGTTTGAATTTAGTAAGGGGGCAAACCAAAATACCTTGAAACACGATGGTAGCCTTGTTTGAGGAGTTTGAGCAGCTTCAAGATTCGTTTGAGGTGCTTTGGGTGTGTAAAATGTGTGCGGCACGTTCAACTGGGAGAACGCCACGCAATATAACAGTTTCCGGGTCACTGTCAGGCCATCGCGACCGGCGTCTAGAGGCGCGCCACGTGCCGCTACAGGCATGCCACGCAACAATGTATTCCCTTTGTAAAAATGCGCCGCACAACCCTACAGGCGCGCTGTGCAGTCAATAAGCCCAAAAACTCTGTGAAATTGCGCTCCAAAACTCTTTCCTCGATCCAGTGAACAACAAAGGGGAGTTTGTCTTGTGTTTTGAGATATTTAAAGAGGCTTGCAATGGTCCTTTACTCCTTTGAACGTGAACAAGTTAATACCCCTTCGTGATTACCTTTGTGAGAGTTTATTTTGTAAGTCCCCTTTTTGAAAAGAAGGTGCTAGTTTGTGAACTAAAAAGGAACCCCAATCTTATTATTCGTGTTTTTTCAACAAAAAACAAACCCAAACTCAACCAGGCCCTTTTTTTTGAAAAACTAAGGGTGACTGTTTTTGGAGGTCTTTGCTTGTGGTATTTTCTTTTATCGTGAGCAGACTACTTTGAAGGCTAATCATCACTTGGTGAGGACCAATGATTTGTGAAGCATCTTTGCCATTTTGCAAGGAGGTAGATTCACCCTTTTGAACCTTAAACTGATAGTGTCTTCTCTTGATGCTTTAAAGGTGATAATGCTCACTGTGAAACTGATTGAAATGTTAGGTGTTTTTTTAAGCTCCTCTTTTGACTGTGGGTGCAAAAATTCAATTACATTCACTCATGCTTTACCATTCTCTGTTCATCAAAAGGGAACTTCTTTAAAACCTTTGCCTTTACTCAAAATGCAACAGTAAGGTACCTTTGACCTTTTTCATAAGGAAAATTCCTTTATTTGTAATAGTGGCATGCCTTATTAGCTTTGAAAGTTTCTCCAGGATCTGAAAAACATGCCATAATCCTTCTTGCACCTTTGAGACCTGTGTATCTATTTGCAATGCCTCTTTGGGAATACTAAGCTCAAATTTCCTTCTTTCCACTATGATGTGTATTTGAAAGGAAATTTTTCATGAATAGGAAAAACAGTGCCCTTTGAAACACAATTATCATTCTTTGTCCTGTGTCATGACCTATCTCTCAACCATCAGCAAAGTTGTTTTATTTGGGCTCCAGACTGCTTTTTGAAAGAAACCTTGATAAGAGACAAGATCAACCTCTTGGATTACAGTAGTACCCCTGCTTCCTTCTTTGTTTTTCACATCATTTCTCTATTTCAACTGTCTCCTATAGTTTTTACAATTTGTCTCTCAGTCCATGAAAACCCTAGAATCAATCACTGCTCTGGCCCTCTGCTTATAGATGAAGGAGGCCTACTTTGAAAAATGCTTGGTTTCTTTTCAACTTCTGCCTAAAATAAAATGAAGAATGTTTGATGAACATACTAATAGTGGTTTTCTTTATACATGATGGTAGAAGCTAGTTAGAGACTAGGACTGTTGGACTCCTTTGGCCATCTGCTCAATAACATTTCTCCATTGATGATAAACTCCTTAGCTTAATATTGCAACTCAATAAAAATGGAGCTTATGCAAACAAACTTTGAAAAGCGCCACTGCTTTGCCTCTGCCATAGACATTATTTTTATTCAAAAATCCTTATTTTCTGTCTCACTGTAAACAAATTTTGTCTTTACAGTTAGTGAAAAACTTAAAAACAGTTTTTTCCTTGGGCCCTCTGCTTATAGATGAAGGAGGCACTCTTAGTCTTCAACCCTATACTTATGAAATGAAGGAGGTTCTTCAGTCTTAAAACCCTATACTTATAGATGAAGGAGGTTTTTTAGTCATGTCATGTCATCAGCCCTTTGACAGTGTTATTTTTCCTTTCACTGTCCTTTCAGGATTTGACTGTGATTGCAAGAGCTTAATGAAAAACTCTCTGCTCTGTAGCTGCATCCCAGGCTCAAGATCACATTGAGAAGCAGTTGTCTTCTCATGTGGAGCCAAATATTTTCTTCTGGGATTGTGGTATGCCTCTGTCCTTGAAAGATCCATTAAAACACTGTAAAAACACCTAAAATCAGTTTGACCTATGGTACATGTATTGCTGAGACTTGAGGATGTATTAGTGGTGCGACCTAGGGCTACAACCAACTTTATTTGCAGAATGGGAAGGTCTTTTATGACTGTTCTATAGCAGGTAGAGGTTCTTTGGCTTTAGAGTGGTTTTCCAAGGGACAAATGCCTAAAGCGCCACTACCTAACTTAGGGGAGACTTTTTGGACAGATTTGGATTGTTTCTTTGGAGCTAGTGGGAAAACTAGTATGGTTGAGGCTAGATAGGACTTGATAATGAGGTTTCATCTCGTCATGGGCAGACGGAAAGGTAAGAGGGAAAAAAATGTTTACGGGTGTTTTCCAGCTGGAAAATTTGACAATTTTTTAGATCAACTGCTAGAAAACTTGGCTGTTACAACTAGTCATCACCAACAAGTGAAAAATACTGATGACTAACATGATCAAAAGAGTGTAAAAGCTTCATGTAAAAATTGCAAAAGGATGCATCAGGTGAATGAAAAAATAATATCAATTCAATATGAGTTTATTTTTTAAATTTTCATTAATAATATAGTTAAAAGAATTAGATAACAGGTTTCAAACAATCTATTAATTCACATATTTTTAATGTTCTACAGGGATCAACAACTCAGAAAAGGAATGTTGTTCTCAGAAAATTAAAAAAATAGAACATGGAAATGAAAATAAATTTCCCAGCTCATCTCGAGTGTTGTTGGAGGTTAATGAAAGGGGGGAAAACATTTACAAAAGTCTAAGGGATCTAGTGGAACGAATTTATAGATTTTCTTTCCACTTACAATTCAAAAATCAATCCAATGATTCCAAGAACCAAATTTTATCTAAACTACAGGAAGAGTTTCGAGAGAATTGTTCAATGAGACATGTGAGATTTTTAATAGAAAAAACGTACAACAACAAAAAAGAAGGGATGAAAAAGTAATATTCCTTTAAAAAAATTTCTAGAATTATTTATAAATATCACTTTTATTATATTTACTTTTCATATGTCAATATAAAAATCAAATAGTTTATTGTCATGTTACATTTTCAGGAAGATTATAAAAATATCAAAAGATGAACGATTTGATATTATAAATATGCTAGTAGGAATGTCCAAAATGGTGTACAAGGAGATGGTCAAAGAAATGGAAAAAATTGCATCACAGGAGGAGACATCTCAGCAACAACGTGCTTCAAATGTAATAACTAATCATTGAATTTTTCGATCATTAGGTACAATAAATAAACAATTTAGCATTAAATATTAATTTTCAAGTATTTTCTTGCAGAAAAGAAAAGAAAATGGAACCCATTCAACACATAAAACATGACGACAAGGAAGAAAAGGGTTGATATCTAAGTTTTTGATTAATTGTTACTTCCTTATAACAACTTAACTAGATTTCATTTTTGTGTATTTTAAGTTGTTTTACAACAATCATCATTGAATGTCTTCAAATAGTTGCTAACATACAAAGAAGAACGATCAGATGAATTGATTGACATTGGGTTAAATATGGGTTGTGAGTATATGTTGCCATATCAGAAATTAATTATGGAATTTGTAAGCATCTATCGATATTGATTTACTTAGCTCCATCTATAATTAATAGAACAAAAAAATATTTTATATTAAGTATACGATTTTTTATGGGGTATAAAACTTGCAGGAAACAAAGTATGGAACTGTGCTAATGGATGAAATCTTGAAAGATGACATGAAATTATCTTTTGAAAGAATGTGTATATTTCATGAGTCAATTGTTGCTATGGTACATCATTTCTTTTCGATTTACATTGATGTATATTATTTAATATTTCAATTTTCATTATTCTCACCAATGTATATACACTCATTACAGTTTATTTTTATGTTTGTAGATGGAAGGTGAAGAAGAAGAAAACAATCAACACCGTGAACAAAACATTCCTCAAAATAATGCAATTCATGGAAGTAGCTCGAGCAGTGATAGTTGTTCAATCGAAGAAATGTGATCATTATGTTTGGATATCAAAGCAAGGTGTTGCATTTTTTGAAATATTTTTATGTGAAATCAGAGATTTTGTTTAATGTAATGGACATAATGTCCCAATTGAAAGACAAAGGGATACCAATAACTATCCCATTTTGTATGACAAATACTGTCTTATATATATATATATATATATATATTAATTTATTCTATTGCGTTCTCCATTGTCGCTGTGAAATGTAACACCACTGATTAAATTTATGAATGATTAAATATTATAATGAAGAGATGTGAAATTTTATGATATGATATAAAAAATTAATCCAAACATCACATTCACATGCACTAATAAAAATTTAATTGATATGAATACTGTTATAAGATATTTGTCATCCTTTGATGAATAATTATTTTTACAAAAATCACAATAATTATGATATGATATAACAAATTAATCCAAACATCACATTCAAATGCATTAATAAAAATTTAATTAATATCAATACTGTTATAAGATATGTGGTGACTTTTGATGAATAATGAATTTTAAAAAATCACAATAATTTCACTGTCATGGGTCAATTTTTCTAAAAAGTACAAAATGAACACCAGTGTGTGTCAGTTACTGTACACTGGTGTGTTTCTATGTCCTATGGGAACCACACAAATACCAATACAAATTATAACTCTTTGTGCATTTGTGCAATACTACACACCAGTGCATTTATGTGAGACTACTCACCGGTGTGTTTGTACGACCTATGCACACCGCACAAATACCAATACAAATTAGAACAATTAGGCATTTATACGATACTGCAGAATGATGCGTTTATGTGAGACTACTCACTGGTGCGTTTGTATGACCTATGGGCACCACACACATACCAATATGAATTAGAACAATCGGTGCATTTGTGTGATAATGCACACCGGTGAGTTTCTATAATAATACGAACTGGTGTTTTGATACGATATATGGGCACTGCACAAATATCAATGCAAATTAGAATGGCTTGATGCATTGTATTACCTACAGCACACTCGATGTAGTTTTAGAGCTTAACGGCCCGGTGCGTGCACCTTCGACGACCCTGGGCCGACTGTCTAGATGACATGCACTAGTGCGTTGACACCTGAGTAATGCACCAATGAAAAAAAAATCTGTAATAACCTTTGGCTGCCCATTTTTTTTAGTTGTGTTGAAATTCCGTTAGAAGCTCCACCAAAACCTTCGTTACCAAAAATGAATATTGTAGAATTTTTTTTTTGACAATTTTGGCCAATTTTATAACACTAGAAACCTCCTTTATAACCTCCGCTAGAGGGTCTTTTCCTTGTAGTGTCAATACATTGCAATATCATTTCTTGTTCATAACATTACAATGGCATTCTTTATTCAATGCATTGAAAGATAGTTTGTTATTAATCACAAATTTTGTCGCAATCTGATGAATGACAAATGATGTCATAATGTGAAAAAAAACCATCATGGTTAACAATGTGCTAATTATTTATGTTTAATTATAATCCTTCATGTATATTTATTTATCTTCCTCTCTTAGCACAAAACAACTATTGAGAATGAAGTCAAAGAAGGAAGTAGGGATAGCTACAATTAAAGGGAAGGATGAGAGTCACGACCATTCATTTCCCCTTACTCAACTTTCTCTCATATTTTATTTTTTCCTTTCTTTTCAATTTTCCCCTCTCACGGTCAATTTTTTTTGTTCAAATTCATATTTTTTATTGGTTTTAGAAAATTTACTTAGCCTTCATTAATTGTTTAATTTTATTACAAGCATATATACTAACCCATTAATTGCTTTGATTCCATTTTGTATCATGCCTCCTTATTGAAAGGTTTTTTGGTCTCCAAAATACCAAGAAACTCAATGTTGCTTCTTTCAAGAACATAAATCTGACTCCAAGTCTTGGAAAAATATCTAAACCTAGATTTGGTTATAGATTATGGCTCTAGCTCTAACTCATGATGGTAGCTACTACTGTTGGTATCTAGATATGGATTTACCTCTTGTTTTGGTTCACTTGTTCTTGCAATGTAGAAGTATGGTCATTGTCTCTCAACTCTAATAAATATCTAAATTCAAACACCAGTCTCAAAAATCATTCCAATCTCACTCTTAATTTTAGAGATGATATATCCTACAAGCTAATGGAGCCAATTCAAATGTTTTTCTATGTTCATTGTGATGTTATTAGACATTGCCAACAGGTGTTAGTCCCATAAAAGGACATGTCGTATTCCTTCTCTTATTATTATCAAGTGCTTCTTGGCATGGAAAAAACTATCTACTACCTAGAAGTGTACAAGAACATCATGGAATTCCCAAGAGCTCATTTAAAGTTCATTGATCTCTATTAACTAATATTTGGCACATATTCACAAAGAATGGATTCTTTTGGTGCAAGTTTGGAAATAACCATTGGAACATGATTTTATGGAATCAATATACCATCCATATTCTTGGTAATGCAAGTCTCATATATGTCTATATCTCCTTTCACATTTTATTTCCTTTATATTAAAGAAATGAGGACCTCTTCATCTTCTACAATATTCACTCGCCACACTCTTATTTTGACTATATGGTTTCCATATTGAAGCTCATGATGAATATTCCAACACTTTTCTTCCTAATATATAATCACATTGTTGTGGTGGAAAATATTTTTGGTGCTATGGAATAAACTACTTGACATAGTCCCCTTCTTCCTTTCCCATTGAGCTTGTTGTTGTATGGGAGAGGTACTCTTGTCCTTATTCCTATAGAAACATTCAAGTTGGTGGGATATGGCATTCTTGTCTCAAAAACATGCCTTGAGGTGGCCTCTCTTCTTGCAAAATGATAAATCCTCTAATTACCAGTAATTGATAGTATTCTAGTCTTTTCTCTTGCAATAGGGAAAAATAAGGGATGTCTTGTTTAATTAGGACCTCTTGGTCTTCTTCTTATTGTTGCGTCAAATAATTGGTTTGTTACTTCTTCATAGTGATGTTGCAAGTTGATTCTTCAATTCCTTCTCATTACACCCCTTCTTCATTTTTCCACAAGAAGGCTAAGGCAGTAGTAGGTTTCATGCTTCAGCTATTGTTAATATTTATTGTAATGAGAAATCCAAATACAACATGTATTTATCCTTTCAAAAAATGTTCTTCATGGTCATGTGATTTTTATTTCTCCATAAGAGATGAGGTATTCATTCTTGACACATGGTGTAGCTATAATGGGGATCAACATTCATTATCATCTCCTACCTATTCCTTGTCCATCATATCCTATATTCCTTTGGATTTTAAAACCAATGTTTCTAGTATGGTTTTCAAATTAACTAAGATACTCTTGAGAAATGTCTATGGAAGATTAAATTACCAGAGTTTTCTTAGTAATGGTGTTGGATTTAGTTGTAGGAATGGAAAGTGGACATAATTCTTCTTGGTGCTCTTGGGAAACTATTTGTATATTTTCCAAGGACTCCTCCTTTTCTAACTCTTCTTGCAACTATTTCATCATTTATGTGAGCCTATCTTCTTACCAACTATATAGCTATATGGAATTATCTCCCAAGTGTACAAGTTGCATTATGTATTTGTCTCAGCCTACCATTAAAATGGTGAAGGGGCATTAGAATTATTTAAAAAATTTCATTGGAAATGATAGGTGCTTGGTAGGCATCTCAAAGTGCTTCTCAATATCCACCATCCTCTTGTTAAACAAAAATACCTACTCCTTGAATTTTTCATTTTCTTCTCAAAGTTGAACATTCATGGCCCTCAAGTCTTCCAATTGTTTCTACTTTCTTTACCATATTTAGGTTTGCAATGTCATCTTTAAATTTCTAGAAGATATCATGTTCAAGGATGCATATAATGTGATACCATATGATTCATGAATGAGGGACTTATATCCCACATGCATCACCAATACGATTACTTTCAATGAAGGTCTCTTATTGCTTATGTTCTTAGGATTGTAGTTCTCTAGCTTCTAGAGGCTACTTGGCCTTTGCCACTTTCCTTGTATAGGAGTTTTTTTTCTTCTCCTCACCATAAGACTTATCTTGGTTGTACTCTACAAAAATAACCAATTGGGAACATAATATAAATATATTCAATAACAAATAATAGTATACTAATATTATGAAGCTAGTGACTCAACATTAATAATATGCGAGTTCCCCACTCTTAGTGTAGCCTCTACTCTTCTCATGGTTGTAGAGCCTTCTCCATGAAATTGATTGAATCAACCAATTGTAATCCCCTCTATTTTATCTCCCTCTCCTACACATAAGGATCAAATTTTTGTGTGATGGGTCACTTTGTTGGTCACTTGCTTGTAGTGGCCAACTGGTTTTCACTACCTTCATATCTAGTTCACTAGTATATTTATGGATAGGTAGGACCAATACCATTCCTTTAGGGTCTTCAAACTTCTTAATATTTACTACAACTGTTGAGCTTTAGGTCAAACTCAACAATGCTCTACTTTGCAAGAAATTTTGTTTCTTCAAGTGACTCAAAAGAATATATTGACAATGGTTATATCCTAATTAGGGAACCAGATTTTATTTTTCTAATGTGATGTTATAAAGTGTAAAAATGGAATAGCACCTTTGTCTAGATGTTGGCCTTCTTGCACACACTTATATACAAAAAATCTCTATAGGAGAAAGCATTCAAATGGTAGAATGTCAACCATTAAAGGAGGATAGTTTATGTAGTCAAATAATATTATCTAATGATACAAAATTTTAGTAATTTACATTGGAAAAATCATTCTATTATACTAGCCATCAATTTCATGATAATGAAGTGTGTATGTCATGTAGTTCTAGTCACAATTGTCATTACCATATGCACCATGGTCCAAGATCCAATATGTTTCCCAAAACATGAAAACATATTCGGAGGTGACATTATGCCTTTGTGACTTCAATTTTGACACATTAGTGCAAATTGTGCAATTTTCCCATCATGTTCTATTTTTTGTAATTCCATATGTTTTGGAGGTCCTATCTATTCATTATGGGGTCTATGCATTTCTTTTGGTCTAATCAAAAGAGAGGTACAATAGAAATTTTGATATAGGTTCACTTATTTAAGTGGTTATTTAACTAGGTGACAATTTAAATTCCCAAGTAGTTGAGTGATAGCCCATGGGGAAGAATTCAAACCAAAAAAAATTAATTGAATCTAGGATGTATGAAATTACATTCCAACAAGTGAAAAAATCAGCCAAGAGTCAAATAAAATGTCCATTAACTAATTGAATCAACCAAGGAAATATACATAGTCTACGTATTGATTATAAAACCTATATAGGCATCATTAAATAAATGGGTGACAAATAAAATTCTCAAGTTAGAGAATGAATCCAAATGATTGTTAATTTGGCCTAGCAATGGGAAAATATTCAAGGAAGTTTATCAAATTCCTAGGTTGATTTCAATGAAGTAAATTTTGGGGGAGAGAGAGATTCAAATCATTGAATGCAAGGGATTAAATTAGCAAGTAAACAGAAGCAACTTATTTCCTGGACCATCAATCCATTAGACAACGTAAATGGATGGCCTATTTTTTTGGTGGCTTAATTTAACTAATTAAATAACATGATCTAATTGTAGATAACCAATCAACTCTTCTCACTATGAAATTTTCATAGTATTCCATTACCATGAATTTGAATCTATCAATTGGAGTTATCTCAGGTTATTGATAAGAATGGTTGTTATCTTCCCCACCTAGGTTAAAATCCATACTAGTGACTTGATGAGTTATAATGCCTTGATGAATAATGTTATAATGGCTTCGAGCCTTATAAACTCTTAAGTGAGTATACTTGTGGGCTGGCCTAGTACCAATAACCTCATTCTAAGCCTCGAGGTTAAACATAGGAAGATTTATTAGAAGACAAGAAAAACATGAAGAAAAATCCATAATTCGATATAAAAACCATAAAAATAAGCAAAAACATAAAAAGAGAACCAC
The DNA here is from genome assembly GCA_034641835.2 of Pinus albicaulis. Classification (NCBI taxonomy): domain Eukaryota; kingdom Viridiplantae; phylum Streptophyta; class Pinopsida; order Pinales; family Pinaceae; genus Pinus; species Pinus albicaulis. Next base: position 1,469,350,204 of record CM076580.1, read on the forward strand.
TAATCTCATAGAAAATTTATAAAACAATTAATTCACAATAAACATGAAAATTTTACCTTCCAAGGAAATATCAAAAGAATAACTTCAAATGGGGCTTATTTTATTCTTTTTTGGCCATATTTGGTACAAAATTTTCATGGATTTCTATGTATGTTCCTCTCTTGAGAATTAAGGTGAAGTAGGAAATAGGGAGAACTCAAAATCAAGGGAAGCAAAGTACAATAACCATGACCCTTCATACCCCCTCCTTAATCTTCTCTCTTAAATTTTATTTTATTTTCATTTCATTTACTTCTTCTCTTCCCATGTACATTTTTCTTATTCAAATTTACATCTGCATTGATTTACATTTTTGTTTTTTGCCTAAACTTCATTTATTGCTTAATTGAATTGTAGGTACTAAGTATTACCTAGTCATTGGTTTAATTATTTTTCAAATTATTTCATACCAAATTTTTTTTACTATTTTGTCAATAACTTTATTTTTCTTCTGTTAGAATGAGAAAATATAAAAATAATGGCCCAATAATTTATTTTACTTGGGTTGCTGACATTTTATCTTCTAAAGGCATTTTCTAGTTATTTTTAGAATCTCATATGTGTGTGTGAGAAAGCTTATTTCTTTGTGTTATCATTTACAACTACTTTTGATGATATACAATGAGTTGCATTATGATATTTTGAGAGATTATTATTTCCAATTATATTAAACAATATCTTGAATATTTATAAGAACATGATCAGTGATAGTTTAACTTTTATTTGTCGTTATGCCTAAAAGTTTCCTAACAATAACTAGAGTATGTGAATTTAACAAAGTAAAAAATAATAGATATTTAAATGCATAAATTTTCATTTCAAGTTAGGATTTAATAATGTTGTTTCATTTTTAATCAATAATTTTGTTTAAAACTTACCTTCAAGGATAACTATATTACTTTCACTCAAATGATCAGGTCTAGCAGTTCTTTGTTGCACAGTAGATAGTAATTTCCTTACCTTTTGAATACAATAAGGTTTGGTTTTGTGTTTATTCGTTTTATACAAGAAAGAATGCACATGGATTATTATCTCTCATACATTAATAACATGTGCATGATTTTGTTACATTGGGCCAATAATCAACCCCTAAAAAATTAATTAGATATGTGTACCAATAAGAAGAGATCCAAATCAACTTAGATTCTAATACATAGAAAAATAGGTAATTACAAAGCCAATAGGGAGATTCAAGAAAATTTAGTTGCCAACTTATGTTGTTTATCAATCACATCCAATTATATTTGTATTTCCATGATTGTGTCAAGAGTCTTGAACAATTCGTCAATCCTTCTTAAGATAAAAATCCTTGAACAAGTCCTCATACCAACACATGAGTCCTTTACAGTTTTTGTTTTCAAAACTTTGAGTAGGATACAAGCACTATGAGTAGGTTTTGTGTAGTAAAAAATGGATTATATGTCTAAATATTGTCAAGGGGATAAACAAGGACCTTAAGCCTTAATTAAAATTTCTCAAGCTTAGTTGTCATTGAAAAAAACTAGACCCGATGACATGAATGGTCACTCAAGGGTATTTACCTCAGAAATTAGATATCAGTGTCATTAAGATGTTTCAGATAACATGAATTAATCTAAAGTACTTGACCATATTTTTGGTAGGGAAATGATAAATTCAGTTCCTTGACATTGGTTGTTGGAGGGAAATAGAAATCTTGATTCCCAAACATAGCTTCTTAAACTCAAGCACAATAAAAATCTCATTTGACCACCATACAAGGGCACGCATGATTTTTTGACTCCTTGACCATCATTAAATATTGAGAACAAGTGTCTTGGGATATTATTGAAACTTATTGAGGTAAAGAACCTTAAACAAATACTCAAAAAATCACACAAGATATTTATAAGGGTTCCATAGCCTCTGAGTGTGATACAAACACCATGCATATATATTGTAACGCCTCCTTCTACATTTACCCACCTTAATAATATATCCAAGCTAAACATGAGACAATTATCACTATGATATGACCTGACCTCCAAATTCTAGTTATGGAAGTGGGGCCTACAAACCAACAATAAGTTGACATCCCTTAGATACTACAGATCACTCAAGATCCTAACAACCACCCCAGGTGATCAATATCTAAGTTGGAACTCTTCTTTTCACAAGGTTTACTCCCAAACCACACCCTTGACACATTGTGCATGTGGTTATGAGGCTCCAACCGCACCCATAAGCTTTCCTTCATGTGGTTATGACCCAAATTCCCCAGTTTAGTGCACGCGGCCACAAAATTTATGCCATTTTTTCAGGCTAGCATCTAGACCATTTCCTAGGACTACGTATAAATTTCCAAAATCATGACAATGATGATAAAAATGTTAAATAATTAAAACTTGAGAAATATCTTAACCAATGCATGCCTAGTACAAGATATATATTGTCAAACATATAGTAAACATATAAGCTACAGGTCATGAATGCATATTTGATCATAAACTTCTAAACTTCATCCAAAAATCACTAAGAAAGCTCTATGCCCTCTCTAGCTAGCTACAATAACACTTGTTATCCCATGCATTCATAAACCATTCAACAACTTATCAATTCATAAAAAAGATCCATAACTAGAACACATAATAGAACCATGCATATAAACAACATATAACCATGATAGAAACCATCACAAATCAACCATAGATCACCATAATAACTATTACGAGTGCTCATAGATCACAATAGGAAAATAACTCATATTGACATATGAAAATTTCAACCAAGTTAGGGACTTCCACATACCACCCGACCATATATTAGGATGAACCAAATATCTCTTTCATCCAATCATCCCCACGCCATATTCCAAGCATGAATGTGGGATCATAAGAGTTAAACCAAATAAAATGAACCAGGGCTTACATAGGCCAAACCACCTCAACTCTCAACCACAGTGATATCACCTATATAGTATAGAAATGACTAAAATTAACTAGAATGGTCTCTACACAAGTTTTCCAAGGCTCCGGGAACAAGTAACTCAACCCACAACCTCTAGGGAACCCAAGTTTTTTCAACACTCCCGAGTGTTTTTCCCAACTTGTAGGCTCCAAGGACTAGTAACTCAACCCACAACCTCCATGGAACCCAATTTGTTTTAGGGCTATAGAGAATTTTTTCCAACCCACAATGATAAGAATCCATAGAAACAATGAAAAAAAAGGGGAACCCACTACACCATGGTTTTCCAGGAAATTGAAAGGAAAGGTTGAAACCACTGTCAATCCAGGAAAATCTCCATGCCAATGAAAAACAAATGACCAAGGAATCACATGCATATACCATGCATCCAATGACCAGCAAGGATGTCACACATGCAACATGTTACCTACAAAGGTAATTGTACCTGCTAATCCAATTGTATCCTCATGCTTCCTTCATTTCCTTTTGTTTCTTTCTCCAATCTAAGTGAATGCTAGTGTGCTCCAAGAATAATATGGGTGTGTAAGAGTGTATGAGAGAAATAGAATGAAAGGAGAGAGCCATAATTGTACTAACAAAATCTAAAAAAAATACGTGAATTGATTCTCTGATTCCCTTTTATTATTGATGTCTTCTTTTTTCCTTCATTTCCCTTCATTTTTCCCATAATCTTCGTTGCATGAAAATTTATTTCTCTTAACCTTACTTTTTCTCATATTTTCCTTTATTTTGATAATTAAATGCCAATTATTTCCTCTTTTCCTTTGCCATTTTCCATAGCCATTAATAAATTACAAGTGATGACCACTATAACGTTTTCCCACCTTTCATCTTGGAATATGTGTCATGTGACCTCGGTCTTATTTTATTTACATGGAAAATCAACCAAGGGATGTTAAAAACCATCCCCTTGGGGGAACAATATCCTTGGAGTTTAATGATGCTTATAACCAAAAAACATGTTTCCCATGGAGCTTTATAACATATTTCAATGAATCATTTCCATCACGCCAAGCTTCTGAAACCATGCATACCATACTTCTTATTGGAGCTTTATAACATAACTCGATGCAATAATTAGAAAATACAACTTATGGAGCTTTATAACACACCTCATTGCAATATTTACAATACACATATTCATATAGAAATATAAACCAAAACACATAACAAAACACTTATGCTCAACCAAAAAATAAGGAAGGATACAAAGTCTACATTTAATCAACCATCTCCCAAGTAACGTCATTGGGACCAAAGTCCTTCCACTACACTCTAACTTGATCTATTGATCGGTTTCATAGCATGAGTTATTTTTGCTACAAAATTCACTGAGGTTTCGACTAGAATTATCCCTCTGGTTTCACCTGTAATACAAACCAATCAATCACATGATCATCATCTTTTACATATCTCTTAAGCAATGAAACATGGAAAACATCATGGACTTTCATTGTCCTTCTAATGAATATCTCAAATACCTCACTAGTTGAATTGGTAGACTTCACTCAAATGAATTGAGGTACTTTTCTCAACTTTTCAATGACAACCATGATGGAATCATGTTTCTTCAATGTCCTTGGAAAACATGTAATGAAGTCAATGGAAATTACCTCCCATTTCCATTATGAAATTGGAATAGGCTGTAATAGACTAGTTCGATGCTTACACTTTCCTTTCACTTTCCGATAGTCCAAACATTTTGCAACAAAATCAGTCACTTGTTTCTTCAAATTTGACCAATGATATAACTTATTAACAACTATCAAAGTCTTTTGATATCTCGAGTGGCCTGAATATGGCTTGACATGAAACTTCCTCAAGATAATCTTCTTGAGCTCACTTATATCTGGCACATAAATCATGTTCCTAAATCTTACCAAGCCATCTATCATGAGGTGATATTCCTGATATCTATCACCTTCACCATGTTGCTGCAATCTTTGCTTCAGTTGCAGGTACCTATCATCATGCTACCCTGCATGTAGAATTTGGTCCTATAAATATGTCCCATAAGATCTCATAGTTGAAATGTGATTCACCTACACTCTCCTAATGAGAGAATTTGCAACCCTATTTTCCTTTCCATTGATGTATCTTATCTCAAAGTCAAACTCATTAAGGGTATCCAACCATATATCTTTCTTAGCATTTATATTGGCGGTGTCAAACAAGTACCTTAGCACACTATGATCACTCATCAAAACAAACCTCCCACCAAGAAGATAATGTCTCTACATCTTCAATCCATGAATGATAGCTACCAACTCAAGGTCATGAGTCACATAGTTCTGCTCATGCTAATTCAAATTCTTTCACTCATAGCATAAAACCTACCATTCCTGCATCAGGAATCCACCAGTCCTTCCTTGAAATCATCTGTACAGACCACAAACTCCTTATCAGTGTCTAAAATATTCAAGGCTATATATTTGTAAGAAAATGCTTTAACTGGTCAAAACTAGCTACACACTCCTTAGTCCTTTCAAATTTCTTCCCTTATTTCTACAAAGATGTAATAGGATAAAAAAATAGTTTAGATAGTTCCTAATGAACCACCTATAATAAGCTACTAGTCCCATGATTGATATGACCTCATCCACACTCTTAGGAGCCGTCCAATCCATGATAGCTTTAATATATTCGAGGTCCACTATTATCCCTTCCTTGGAAAAAATATGTCCCAAATAATGAATATGAGACTGAAAGAAGTTGCACTTTATAATATTGGCATACAACTGATGCTCTCTCAATAATCTCAGCACTGTTGCTCGATGATCTACATGCTCTTTCTCATTCTTAGATTATATCAATATATCATCAATAAAAATTATCACAAACTTCTCTAGCTAAGGATGCAACACGTTGTTCATCAAGCACATGAAAGTGCCTGGAGCATTAGTAAGACCAAAAGGAAACACCAAAAACTTAGAATGTACATATCTCATGGAATGAAGTGTTCTAGATGTCTTCTTCTTTGATGTGCAATTGATGATATCCTACTCTCAAATCAATATTTGAAAAAACTGTTTCTCCCATAAACTTATCAAACAAATCATCAATATGAAGCAAAGAATACATGCCCTTAATAGACACCTTGTTAAACTTCATGTAATCAATGAAAAATATGAGAGAACCATTATTATTCCTTACAAACAACACTAGTGCACCCCGATGAGATACACTTGGCCTTATGTATCCTTTATCAAGCATTTCCCTAAGCTTCACCTTCAATTCCACCAACTTTGGAGTGCTCATCCTATAAGGTTTCATAGATGTTGTTGATGCTTCTGACATCAACTCAATAGAAAATTCCACTTCTCTATGATGAGGAAACTTTGGAATATATGCAAGAAACACATCTTGGAACTGCCACAAAACATGATACTTCTTCAGGACTTCATCATCCTCAACATCCTTCCCTTTGTCACAAGAAATATGCACTACAAACAATAAATATATTTTCATGTGGCTTCACTTTTCTTGAATAGTTTTAACCATTATCATTGATGTAGGCTTCTAATTTCCTTGCAAAATTCTCCTTTCCCCATCATCATCCAAGCACTCAATACCCCTTTCATAGCAATCTACCTTGGTCATGTGAATTAAAAACCACTCCATGCCCAAAAACATATTATATACACCTAAAGGAATCACATTTATATGTGTTCATGTAGGTATACCATTCAAATCAAATGCAGAAGATCTCACCCAATTATGAACTCTTCTTTTAGTTCCTGTAGCCAACTACACCAACTAATATTTTTCATGCACTTCTTTATTCAAGATATACTTATCCACTAGATCAATATTGATATAAATATAATTATATCTAAGATAAATTATATGCAAATAAATTGGTCATGAAACTTACTTTCTATTTTAATAATGCACTCTTGGTGATCGTCCTACCTATTATCCACTACTGCATAAATCCGAGGAATACTTTCACCAACATATCCAACTATCTATGCCTCCTAAGAACTATAAATATGAAACCTGCCACCCTGATGGAATGGACACTCACTCCTACAATTCTCTCCACCACATGTCCAACACCTCAAAGGATATCTATCGTAACCCGTATTCTACTCCTCAGGCTGAGACCCACGTACTCTATCAACTACATTAAAATTCTTATAAGACACTACATTCTCCTTGTCACCTTCATCATGAGGTCTTCCGCACTTGTTAGCCCACTTTACTTTAGTATTATCATTACCTTTCCAATCTTACTTAGCGTCGGAATTTTTCTTTGATTTCTCATAACAATGCTTCATCTTCACATTGACTTCCTCCAATGACCAAGGATGATCATACTCAATATTATCCTTGAATACTAAAGGAAATCCACTGATGAACCTTTGGAGCTTTACATTCTCATCCTTGAGGTAGGGTACATAGCTCAACAACTCTATAAACTTGGTTGTGTACTCTTCATATGTCATGGAACCCATCTTGAACTGATAAAACACCTTCGCCTTTCTGAAATAGTATCTCTCAAACTTGTACTTCTTCATTAAGAGTCTTTTAAACTCATGCTAACTCAACTCCTCTATTCTCATGCCTCTAACACACTTCACATATTCTCACCAGATATCTTCTTTCCCTTTGAGAATAAATATTTCCATATTGGATCTGATATTCTCTAAATAATCATGCAATATGAAAAACTTCTTCATCCCAACTAGCCATGCTTCTACATATTTTGGTTTCTTCACTTCCCCATCAAAATTAGGAGGATTGGGTTTCTTGAACTCCTCTAGAAAATACTCCTTCTCACTCCTCGTATAAGGATTATGTTGGTAATGGTGATGATGTATGTTGGAACCAGAGATGGAATAAAATCCATTAGTGTTAGGCCTCCTGTCAGGTGTATCCAATGATCTGCCACCTATAATTGTGTAATGTTCCAAACTATAAAATACAATGAATATCAAAATATGCACTAAATTGTAGTCAACAATTTTCACACATGTAGGCACAAATTTACACAAATGGAAATAGGTCAAAGAGCCATATAATTACAACCATAAACATGAACCATTTCATTGATTTTAATGTTGGTACATAATACAATGCAGTGAATATATAGAACCTAGGCTTGATACTACAAGCATCCAATACCCAGGTGACAAACTAAGTGAAATATCCAATTGAAATGGCTCAATATATCCAAACGCACTGCCCAAAAATTGTTGTTGTTACTATTGTTGGAGGAAATTTGTGAAATTAACCCTCAAAATTGCTCCAATATTTCTGAAAAATTAGAGAGAGGCTCCTCACACCAAAAATAATAAATCCCAGAAATATTTTGAGCTAATCCTAGTTGACCTAGAATGCCTAAAATAGTATGAAAATTCGAGCTAAAGCAACAATTCACCTTACTATAAGAATAAGGATTTCATGCTTGAATATTTCTCGAAAAATTCTAAAATTTTAACCACATACTCTCTCATAAAAACTAGAAAAATATAAAGTTGAATCCACTAGTCACTGAAACCCAAAAATCAACACATGGACCTTCACAGTCTACTATTGTTAGGAAGAAAAATCCCTCCTATGGAAAAAAACGATCTCCCTAGATTTTCTACAAAACCTAGTAACAAACATCAAAAGAATTTCTACCTTTCCTTAGCCTATAACTAAAACGCAAAACATGTAGTATGTGAATTATCACTTACCTATTAACGAATCGCTGAGAGAAGACCCTCCAGTGTTTTCCACAACCATATTTCCCTTAATGTCGTAAATTCTTTCCAAATTCTTTCCACAACTTCTCCATGATGCTCTAAAAGAGATATAGAAAAGAACGTTTAAAGGAATAAAAGAATCTCACATATAAAATAAAAGGTAAATGAAATCCCTAATTTATCATACAACATATAATTGAATCAATAATTAGTCGTAAACCATGTGAGTCATAAAGGAATCTCACAAATAACATAAAAAATAGATGCAATTAGGAAAGAACAAATACTTTGTATTGAATTGAATAAAACCAAGCTTACAACATGGTTTTCTTGATGTCACAAGCCTCTTCCAATGGTCTCCTTTCCTTTGCTTGATGAAAAGTTCTTTAGACCTAAAATCAACACCATAAGTTTACAAGTCCAAGTCTCCCTCATTCCTCGTGTCCTATGCTCAATTTATAGGCAAGAGGAGGAGGTTTATAGTTCTTATTCTAAACGGATATGATGCTTAAAAGGAGGAGATTAGTTCCATAATGTAAGGGATGAGGTACATGTCTGTAGTTGTTGGAAGCTTCTGATTTGGATAAGATTCCTCCAACAAAGTTTCTAGAATTTGATTTTTAAATTTTACTTGCATGAAAAGAAATGTGCAGTCTATAGTGGAAGAAATTGTGCAGATCTGCGCAGTTTATAGTAGATGAAAATGCATGTGTAGGTAATGTACAGGAAAAATGCTCAGATGCTCAAAAAGAGTTTTTAAGCAATGCAAACCAAAATTCCTTTTGTCCCCGGTAGTGTTTTACTTCAACCTTCAAAGAGGCCTCACTTGAGACACTCATCAGATGGTGAGAGATCTAAATCAACAGTCATGGTGACAAAATTTAGTGTAACAGATTTCCCCCTAAAGTGTAAACCCAAGAAATATGTTTGATGACTTAAGCACTTTATCATGTAAAAGGTTAGGATCAGAGACCAATTGGTTAAGGAACTGAAACAAACAATCAAGGATTACCATATCATGCTTTCATATAAACATCATTGAGATGAGAATTCCCATACCTAGAGTACAAGTATCTCAAAGAATCAGTATGGAAGTACATATAAAGATCCATGTCAGCAAAAGAAACAACATGGATGAAACCATCAATGGATCTACGTTTACAATCATAAATATTTAATAACTCTACGCGGCCTGGATGAATGAAACTAGATCTAGGGTCTTGATCTCCATGTCTTGAAGTGCGAATCTAACCATGTGGTTAAATTTCTTGAAGTTGAACATCGTAGAAATCACTTAATTACTTGTTAATGATGTGAACTATTAACAAGTGCATGAGAAACCACCAATAATGACAATGTCTCTCAAGGTACTACAATACAATCTATGAAGTGTGATTAAATTTTTTGAATTCGAACACTCATAGAATCATTCGATCGAAGGCCAATGATCAGAACCTATAATTAAAAGTGATAAACCTCCCACTGAGGCCTGCAGACTCCAAGGTACTGAAAGGGGGTTTCTAAGTCAACTTCTGGGATCATGAGTTGGCGTCAACAGGAAGTGACCCATCGCAAGAGGGAATCGATGTATCCCCCATCAACGACACGAAACATGTATTAAGCTTTGAAGAACAAAATGGAGTGATTGAGGACTGACACAGTGATGACCGACACGATTGAAGGTTATGAATTGCAAGGTAATTTTGATTGAGTTTGGACTTCTCTTGAACATATTGGCAACATGACACTTAGACTTCGTAGCACTTGAATCAATGATAATACCTAAAACCAACTGAAGACCTTAAATGAGGTTTGATTAACTATGAGACAAATGGATTTCCCTACCTGGACACATATGTGATGAAGTATCATGTTCAAAAGTGACATATTGCCTTTAATAACACAAAAATGAACATTCTTTCCCAATTCCCCCCTACCATTACTAGAAATTACCTATTTATTTTTGTCAATATTTATGAGGATAACATTTTCTTTTCCTATAATCTCATCCTTCAGATGAGTCCTCCAAGGTATTTTTCGCGAACATTAAGAAGGAGTGGTTTGGTCTCATCATGATTAACAAGTCCTACATTGTTTAAATTTTATGAGTCCAATGAAGGGGTAACTCGATGTCATTTTCTTATTTAAATAGGTTGAAAAGACACAAAAGGTAAACTCATATTGTTCTTTCAATGTAAAAATTTAGCGATCCCAAAGAAAGTGAAGCTCGATGTTTTACAGTCTTTCAGGGAGTCAGAAGAAAAACATAAGCAAATCACAAGTCAGCTCAACCTAGTGTTCCTAAATTGAGTTCATTAATTGTCAACCAGGGTTGGTAAACTGCTGAAGTGTGGTGCACTATATGTGCCTAGGTATTTGTTTCTCACTACGTTGTGTTTAGTGTTTTATGATGTTTTTGGTTTTATGGTTTTATGTTCAAAAGAAAAAAAAAGAGCTAAATGTTGGAAAATAGAAGTGGATGGTTATACTAAAACAGAACAAAGCCTAAACTATGGATGACAAACAAAAATGCAAAGCTTGATAATGACTTCATTGCAAGAAAATAAATCACAACATGAGCTTGAACTTATCCAATTCATTCATTAAAGGTGTGTTGGAAGAGCTTGAGAAATGGACAAGTTAAGTGTAAATGAAGTTCTCCTAAATAAACAATCAACTCACAATATTACAAAAAAAATGATTATTTGTAACACAGTAAGGTTTCTATTCTAGATTAACCTATGATGCTGAAGCTACCCTATTCTGCAACTTGACTTATCACTAATAGGCCTTATTCAGAAGTTTAGAGATTTTCTAGAATAATGTTTGGGAAAAGGCTATAGGTGAATTTGTAAAAGATTTGCAGAATAATCAAAGCCTTAAACTGATATTACTAACCCCTGTTCATGTGATGATGTATCAATATAAATTCAGAACAAAAGTAAGTTGTAAATAATGAAGGCCGAGAGACTAATTTTGACAACTAGTACTACTTGAAATACAATGGATAACACTAGGCTAGAACACGGTCTATCAATATTAAAATACAGTGACTACAACTAAACTAGAATGCCATTAATATTTTCTTGAAACAAAATGAACTGAGACTGAACTAGAGTGCTACTAATCTACTTGAAGTATAGTGAACAGAGTTAAACTAGAATGCCATTATCAAACTTGAAATGTAGTGACAGAGCTGAACTAAATGCAATCAACCTCCGGAGTGTTATAACTAAATTAACATGCAACTAGTCTATGGAATTCTACAGCCCATCTTGTTCAATATGAATGATATTTTGGAAGAGTTTGTAAAAACAAGTCTGGCTATATTATTCAATGCAAGTGAACATAAACATAAGATTTGAAAGCAAATACAACTAGGATCTAAGATACCACAGCTGTTTCTTATTCATTGTTAATGATGTTTTGGAAGAGTTTGTAGGAGTAAGACCGGCTATGACACTTAGTGTAAACAAGCATAAATCATAAAATTCGAAAATAAATGCAACTAAAATCTACAACACCACAGCTATGCCTTATTCATCGTGATGATATTTTGGAAGAGTTTATAAGAGTAAGTCTAGCTGTGATGATTAATGTAAACAAGTATGAAACATAAAATTTAGAAACCTGCTTAAGCTAGAAATGAAAAACGAGACTAAAATACTTATCTAAGCCGTATGAACAAAGCTGCTCAGGTAGCAGGGGCCCTCTACCATCGGAGTAGCACGCAAAATCTACTTCAAGATTGACTCAGTGCTTTCAATAAAGTGATGCTTCTTTCATTAAAAGAGAAATTACTTCAAAACAGAGTGTTTTCGGACTTCTGAAATCTAGCAATCAAACACAAAATCTAACCTTGTCCCTCGGTTTCCCGAGCCATATTTATAAAAAAATTACATAACTGTCTTGAGATAACCTAGGGATAATTGTCTTTCCAAATTAAAATCAAACTAGAACTCTGATGGTGGTCTCGTAATATGATTAAGGACATCTGGATTGTCCTTGTCCTATTAGGAGTCTATCTCCTAGTTTGAGTTCCCACGTGCATAACCACCTACAGAATTCCGTTCAAACTTCGTGGAGAGAAAAAAATGATGAGGGAATGATGTGGAATACGACCATATGTGTTTTTATCTGAGATGACACCTAGAACCTGCGTAGACATGAAGACAGCTGCAGAATTGGAAACTAGCTACAGAATGTCTGCATTCTGTAGCTAGATCTAGTTCAAAAAGTACTACAATGACAAAATCATAAAAACATAGCAAGTTAGTCATGATATATATTCTTAAAGAAATTTTAACTAATTCTACTGATCATTTGATCCTGTGATTAATAATGGACAAAGGAAATGGAGTGGAATGTGGTGGAAGAAAGAACATCTTTGGAGCTCAACATACCCCCACTGCTAGATTCTTGCATGTCCTCATGCAACTATTCCATGAACTTTGAGACCTCTGCAAGGACATCCAACCCTCTTCTTCTGCTTTGCCTGGCAGTCAAAGGCCTTCTGGGCTTCCTTATGACTAACTTGAATCTCAAATTTGTGAGTGCCCTGGTTAACTTTTTATTTTTCTTCTTCAATTTTTCACTGGCCTTGTGCAACTTTTGCATTTGTTGAGACGGAGTTGAATTCATCGCCGTGAAGCTCCTTTCTCTAATGTCTCAACATAGTTGTAAATTTCTTGCTATGATGGGTCTATTTCAGGAGCTCCTTCATCAAAATCCTCCTTAGTAGGTGTTTCTTCATCCTCTATGTTTATGACTCTAGTTTTTTTAACCTTTGTTTTCTTTAGTATCCCTCTAAGTCTGTGGCTCTATCTTGGTTGAGATGGTCCTTCTCCTTTCTCTCTGGAAAATTTTCTTACTATCCTCTCTTTCTTAAGCTGCTTCCTAATCTGAGACAATTTCTCAGAAAACATTTCTTCACTGCCTTCTTGTATTGTTTTACCAGTTTTAGTTTTGGAGGTTTTCCATCTTCTACTTCTTTTTGTAGTTTTGTCTTCAGGTGGAGGTTCATTGGGTTCTTCAAAGTGATTCTCACTAAGAACTCTTCCCAATTATCTCCCATTTTTCTCAAATGATGTTCAATCAAAATTTTAACTAAACCATGGTGGTATAAGGTTGTTTCTAGAAATTGAACTCTCTTTTGAACACTTGAGGCCATTTTCTTTAAACTATGATGCAAAAAAAATGGGCAAATTGAGTTCTTCTTCTAAGAAATGCATTATCAACCGAATATGATAAACATAGAAGGTACCATATCTTCCTTCACAAGTGATGAATTTTTTCAAGATAAGAAACATGTTCCTCCATTTTTTCTTTAGTGTGGAGCTAGGGATACCCTTTTTAAAAATGGAAACATCCATACCTGGTGACTTGAGTATCTGCTTCCACGCCTCGTTATGAAATTCTATATTCTTGAACCACCTGTCTCCTTGTCTGGGAAATTCTGTTGCTTCTGCAATGGAGGCTTTTGTAATGGTGAATTTAATATCTCCCATATCAACCTCAACTTCATTGAAGGACCGTGCAAACTTTTTAGTCACCTCTTTGTGAAAACCACTAAATTTTTCAAAGAATTGCAACCACCCTGCTTGTTGTAACATTTCTCTGATTTGAGGATAACCTTACAAGTACTTAGTTCCAACCGGTTCAGTCCTCACTATGAGACCCATAACTTCTCTTTCCAGCCTTCAAATTGTTGCTCCTCTATTCATGGTGACAATGGCTGTTATGGAGATGTTTTTTCCCCAGAGATATTTCCTCTGTTTTACAGACTGAAATGGTTAAGAGTTGGCTACGGGAAAGAATAATATGGAGTGATTACAGAATGAATATAATGAGGTGAGAATGATGTATATGAGTTGAAAGATATCATGGAAGAAAAGACCGCAGAGATATTTTGTAATGAATTCAAAATCATCATTAAATGCTTTGGCCTAGTGACGTGACTAATCCAATCACTTCAGCACTTTAACCGTTTATATTTTTAAATGATGATCAGATATGGGATTTGAAATGGTGGAATAGAAGGAGTTTTATCCAAAGTTTCTACGAGAGGTTTGTTAGGCATGATCAAAAAAATAAATTAAAACAACTTTTTGAATTATTCATAACTTAATTATACTAAAATTAATGTACCTGTAGAAGACTTGAAACATGAAATGGAATGGTTTGGAGCATGAATGGAATTTTGTATGGAATGAGTGAAGATGGATAATAAAATATGGTGTAATGGAATATGAATGAAGTGAATAATGGAGTGGAATGGATCACAACTTATGAAATGGAGTGAAGTATGAGAAGTGGCCTGCAATTCATGATATGTATTATTCAATTGCAGAAAAACATCAAACTTAAACATCTGGAATGGAAATGAGGTGGACTATGGGGTGAAATGAATGAAGTGTGGATGAATGAATGAAATGGAGTATGGATGGATGGAATGAGATGGACCATAAGTGAAATGGATCTGCACTTATGATTTTGTAACAACTGCTTGCAGAAAAAGAACAAATTTGAAAAGCTAAAGTGTCAGAAAGATTCTGATTTTCACTCTACCTTTTCTGTATAAACATGCTAATCAGTGATTAGTTTTCATGTTTATACTTTTTTTTTTTTTTCAATAAAGTGACTTCAGAAAATTCAATTAAGTTGATGAAGAAGAAAGATTCTTCTTCATTAACTTCACATCACTGTTTTCCTGGAACTTCTTGACAAATTCTTCTCTTGAAAGTGGCTTATGATACAACTTCAATATATGACCATTCACAAGAAAAGTGACCTCTTCTTCATCTATTGTCCTGATTTTTATTGCTCCATTGTCAAAAATTCTTATAATTTCATATGGCCCAAGCCAATGTGTTTGAAATTTACCTTGAAAATCCTTGAACTTTGAATCAAACAAGAGAGCCTAGTCACCTTCTTTGAACTTCTTTTCCTTGATGTACTTATCATGCCATCTAGTCCTTTGCTGTTGGACTATACTGGTTTTCTGAACTGCATCTTGTCTGATCTCATCCAATTCATTAATCTGCTCCAATCTGTGCTTTTGTGCCTCTGTTAGATCAAGTCCTAGCTGAACTGCCATTTTGAAAGTTTGAATCTAGAACTCTATGGGAAACAAAACTTGCTTTCCATAAACAAGCTCATAAGGAGTATGGCCTGTTGTGTTTCTCCATGTAGTTCTATAGGCCCACAAGGCTTCAGGAAGCCTATCTACCCAATCTCTTCTATGTAGATGAACAGTCTTTGTTAGGATTCCTTCAATGACTTTATTAGTGGATTCCACTTGACCATTTGCTCGTGGATGATAAGGAGTAGATGTTCTATGTCTGATTTTGTACTTCTCCATCATTTTCTCCACTAGCCTTGATGTAAATTGAGCTCCTTGATCTGTAACAATTTCCCTTGGGACACCAAAACGAGTAAAAATATCCTCAAAAATAAAATTAACTACAGATGCTTCAGTAGCAAAAATTAATGGCTTGGCCTCTACCCATTTGGTAACATAATCAGTGCAAACTAATATATATTTCTTTTGTCTTGATGGAGGACTAATAGGTCCTACAAAATCTAAAGCCCATTTTTCAAAAGGTTCAATATGTACCTGAGGCTGCAATGGCATCTCACCCGAAGGAGAAGGTTTCCCTACCCTTTGGCAACTGTCACACCTTTTGACATACTCTTTAGCATCTTTAAAAAGGGATGGCCAATAATATCCTAAATGAAGGACCTTATAAGTTGTCCTCTTATCAGCAAAGTGTCTGCCACAAGGTTCATCATGACATGCTTTGAGAATCTCAGGCATCTCATCTTCCCGAACACATCTCCTAATGATAAGATCTGGACCTATCTTGTACAAATCATTAGCAACCCATGATATTTTGCACTGTCACAAATGATTTTTATTTTATCTCTTGCATTCATTATTGAAGGAAATTTTCTTGAAACTAAGTAATTAGCAATGTCAGCAAACCAAGGAGTTTGGGTAGAAATTGCAAAAAGATATTCATCAGGAAATTGATCTTCAACTGGAGTGTCATCTTTGATGTTTTGGAGTCTAGATAGGAAATCAGCTACTGTGTTTTGTTTTCCAGGCCTATCTAGAATGGTAATGTTGAATTCTTGTAAAAGCAATAACCATATTATGACTCTTCCATTAGTAATTGATTTGTTCATTAAGTATCTAATTGCAGAATGATCAGTGTGAACAAAAGTTTCATAGCCTGTTATATAGTGTCTGAATTTGTTTATGGCATGAACAACAGCTAAAAACTCTTTTTCAGTTACAGTATAGTTTAACTCTGTAGGAGTCAAATTTTTACTGGTATAGTAGATGGCATAAGGAATCGGGTCTTTTTGTCCCAATACTGCTCCTAGAGCTGTATCTGAGGCATCTGTTGAAATATGAAAAGGTAACTTCCAGTTAGGTCCCCTTAAAATAGGTGCTTCAGAGATTTTTGTTTTCAGGGTCTCAAAGGCTAACTGGCAATCGAGATTCCACTTGAATTCACAGTATTTGGTAAGTAATTTGAAAAGTGGAGATGCTATCTTGGTGAAGTTTTCTATAAACCTTCGATAATATCCTGTAAATCCTAGAAAACTCCTAACATATTTTTGACAACTTGGAATAAATAAGTTAGAGATGACTTCAACTTTTGACTCATCAACTCTAATCCCATCCCCTGAAATGTGATGCCCCAAAACAATTCCTTCAGTAAACATCATAAAACACTTCTCATGACTCAGTGAAAGATTTGCTTCTTTACATCTTTTTAAAACTTTTTCCAAGTTTGCTAAGGCTTCTTCAATTGTGTTTCCATAGACTGTGAAATCATTCATATATACCTCTACACAATCATGTATTAGATTTGAAAAGATTCTTAGCACTGCCCTTTCAAATGTTGCAGGTGCATTGCATAGTCCAAATGGCAATACTCGGTAAGCATAGGTACCCCAAGGACAGGTAAATGTGGTTTTGTCTTGATCTTCAAGTGCTACTTGAATTTGATTATAACCACTAAACCCATCTAAAAATGAGAAGTACTTTTTGCCAGCTAATGTATCTAACACCTTATCTATGAAAGGTAGGGGAAAATGATCTTTAAGAGTAGCTTTGTTTAATTCTCGGTAGTCAATACATACCCTCCATTTACCATTTTTCTTTGGCACAATTACTAAAGGAGAAACCCACTGACTATCTGAAATAGGATAGATAAAGTTGACATTCAACAATTTCTGCAATTCTTCTTTAACAATCTCCCTAAGATTTGGATTCATCCGTCTTTGAGGTTGTCTGATTGGTTTACAATTTTCCTCTATGTAGATGTGATGAGTGAAAGTCTTGGGGCTTATCCCTTTCATATCGTTGTACTCCCATGCATATGCAGAAGAATGTCTCTGTAAAATTTTGACTAGCTCTTCTTGTTGAGATTTTTCTAGGTTCTTGTTTATGTTTAAAGTTTCGCCTGGAAATATATCAATTGTAGAGCTGCCAAATTTATCCATGGAATAGAGAGACATCTGCCTTGATGAAAAAAACTCAATGTTGGATTCTTCTTGAAATTGTTCATGTTTATGTTCCGAAGAGGATTCAAATTTTTCTAAAGTATTCAAAATTTGACTATCTTCACTAATTTCTGAAATTGTGAAGAGAGGTTGTAAATCTTCTTCATCCTCTATCCATTGAGTATCATCTAAATCTGTAATTGTCCTTGCTGGAGGATACAAAGTGAATTTCTTTGAACTACCATTAGAGATGTACATATCACCGATCTACAACTAATGAAAGTATCGCTGTAGCTAAGCAATCAAGGTCTTCCTAATATAATAGGATGTCCTCCTAAATTATTCGTAAGAGTTAGGATCATAAAATCCACAAGATACTCCCAAGAATCTAGGGACACTGGAATGTCTTCTATTACCTCATCAGGTTTGATCACAGATCTTTCTGCTAATTGTAATAATGTGGGTGTAAAAAGAAGATTAGGAAGTTTCAGTTTATCCATGATTTGTCCACTCATGATATTGATTGCTGCTCCTAAATCAATAAGTGTGTTTTGGATCTCAATTCCATTGATCTGAATTTTAACAACTGGATTTCCTGGGTCTAGATACTTTGGAATATCAATATTACCCATCATGATATCTGCCATTTTTCCTGCCAGTTGAATTTTCTTTATCTCTCTTATTCTTTTTCCCGTTTTCTTCATGCTCAACTCCTTTATTGTCTTTGCTAAGATTGGAATTTCTTTGATGGCTTGTAATAATGGGATCTTAATAAAAACATTTCTCAGCTCCTCTAAGAAATCATAATTAGGCACCATAATTTTTTTTTCTACACCCTTATCAATTTGTAATGTTTCTGGAAAGGGAGGTGTAGAAGTGGATGTTGATGGCTGCTCTAATATAGGAGTTGAAATTATTGGTTCTTTTTGTTTTGCTTTTCAATGTTCGTCCTAAAAAGATGTGTCTTCTTCAAGACTTTTATTTTCCCATAGAGAATCTTCCTCAAAAGTTTTCTTGTTCTTGTATGATCACAGATGCTTCCTCTTTTCAAGTATTCTTCCCGCACCTGGGTTGAACATCACTAAGGTCTAGAGGAGTAATTAATTAAATTGGAAATTGTTGTCCTTCTATCATGTATGTATTCTGAGGATTTTTATTGTTGGGGTTTGGTATGGGCTGAGCAGTAACTCTTCGGATTTCCTCTGGAGGAAACAGTAATGAGAAGTGGTTGATTTTGATTTTGTGGGTTCTCGAGATTCTCGTTGGAGAATTTTTTTGAGGACTTTGAGGAGAAAATGTGGCAAGTGGTGATACCGATAGTATTGAGAGTATCTTCCATAGGAATTTTGTGCCTTGTGCCCAAGCTTTAGATTGATTTTTAAATTGGGGCCAAGGTTGCTGCCAAGAATTCCAATTTGGTGGAGGTTGGCTATACATTTGATCATGGAATCCTTGTGTTTGAGGTCCTTGCCAAGGCCTTCTAGAGACAAAATTGAGAGATTCTGTGGAATTTGTAGGATTTTCCTCTTGAAAGACAACTTTAAGACCAAGAAGTGAAGGAAAACTCTTGGTCTCATGTTTTTCTGAACAAATTACACAAGTTTCTACAAATTTTACATCCAAAGGAAATTCTCTCAAGGCATGCTTCCTTCTACATTTGGGACAAAAGATTTCTAAGGCATCAGATTCAACTTTTTGCTTGTTTTGTAACTTAAGGGTGTCTATTTGTTCACTAAGACTCCCTAAGATGTCAGTTTTGAATTTATCAAGCATATGCCCTATCTCTGCCCTACTTACTATCCCAAAAGAAAACTTAGTTACCCTTGCAAGAGCAGGGTCTCTTGGACCTTTTACAGTTTTTGATTTCCCTCTTGAAAGGTTAATACATAACTCAGATATTTCAGGTAATGTGAGCTGAGATATATCCCCTTTTCTCATCATGTTAAGGATATCCAACCATTCATCCCTAATTTTCTTCAACAAAAGATCTTTTAAGGTGTCTTGGTCTAAGTTCTCCATTTTTGCTCTTTTGATGTTGTAGTGAAATCTCTCCAACAAATCTTCCAGGTTTTCATCTTATTTTTGTAACATCTTAAACACTTCCTCCTTATGATTGACTGGCATACAATAATCCAAATACCTCTCTAGAAATGCTTGTTTCATGTCTTCCCATGTCCTAATGGAACTGTTGATCAAACTCATAAACCACTTCAATGTCAAGCCCCTTTCAATGTTGAAGGAAATAGTTTAAGTTTTTGAGCATCTTTTAAGTAGCCATAAGTTCTACATAGGACTTCAAATTCAAATAGGAAGGTTTTAGGATTCGGGCTTTAAGTCCATAGAAGTTTGGAAGGACAGAGGGTGAAATTTTTTTTCATAGTTGTATTGGTTTCTTCATCTACTATAGGAAACCCAAAAGAGTTTCCCATTTCTCTTCTACCTCTTCCTCCTTCTCCTCTACCTCTACCTCTACCCCCTCCAAATAATGTGTGTTCTCCATTAAAGACTCCTCCCCCTTCTTCTGCCATAGTTGATTCTTCTGTGGAAGTGGAAAAATTTGTATCTCTAGCAAGGGTCCTTGAATCTTCTCCTAAGACAGGTTCAGTGGATGAAGTGGAAGGTCTTTCTAATGGAATATCTGATCTTAAGTCCTCTGGAAGTCTAGGATCAGTAAAGGATGGAATGTGGGTTTGAGTTGGAGGTGTGCTGGTTCTTGGTCTTGGTGAAACAAGTGGTGTTCTAGGAATCAAGCTTCTTCCTCTTATGAATCTACCCCTTGAGTCTCTTTCTCTACACATATCATTGTTTTTGGGAGGTAAGAAACAAGGCTACATAGTTACGCTTCCCCGAAAACGGTGCCAAAATGTCTGTTCAACTTAGAGTTCCTAAATTGAGGTCATAAATTGTCAACCAGGGCTAGTAAACTGTTGAAGTGAAGTGCACTATATGTGCCTAGGTATTTGTTTCTCACTACATTGTGTTTAGTGTTTTATGATGTTTTTGGTTTTAAGGTTTTATGTTTGAAAATGGAAAGAACTAAGTGTTGGTGAAAAGAAGCTATTGGTTATTTAAAACAGGACAAAGCCTAAACTATGGATGATAAACAACAAATGAAAATCTTGATAATGACTTCATTGCAAGAAAATAAATCACAACATGAGCTTGAACTTATCCAATTCATTCATTAAAGGTGTGTTGGAAGAGCTTGATAAATGGAAAAGTTAAGTGTAAATGAAGTTCTCCTAAATAAACAATCAACTCACAATATTACAAAATGATTATTTGTAACACAGTAAGGTTTCTATTCTAGATTAACCTATGATGCTGAAGTTACCCTATTCTGCAACTTGACTTATCACTTCTAGGCCTTACTCATAATTTTGAGATTTTCTACTTGCGAAAAAGTCTATAGGTGAGTTTGTAAAAGATTTGCAGAGTGATCAAAGCCTTAAACTAATATTACTGACTCGTGTTCATGTGATGATGTATCAATATAAATTCATAACAAAAGTAAGTTGTAAATAATGAAGGCCGAGAGATTAATTTTGACAACTAGCACCACTTAAAATACAATGGATCACACTAGGCTAGAACATGATCTATTAATCTTAAAAGATAGTGAATACAACTTAAACTAGAACGCCATTAATCTTTTCTTGAAACAAAATTAACTGAGACTAAACTAGAGTGCTTCTAATCTATTGGAAGTACAGTGAACAGAGTTAAACTAAAATGCCATTATCAAACTGGAAATGTAGTGATAGAGCTAAACTAAATGCAATCAACCTTCGGAGTGCTATAACTAAATTAACATGCAACTAGTCTATGGAGTTCTACAGCCCATCTCGTTCAATAGGAATGATATTTTGGAAGAGTTTGTAAAACAATCTGGCTGTATTATTCAATGCAATTGAACATAAACATAAGATTAAAAGCAAATACAACTATAATCTAAGACACCACAGCTATTTTTTATTCATTGTTAATGATGTTTTGGAAGAGTTTGTAGGAGTAAGACCGTCTGTGACACTTAGTGTAAACAAGCATAAATCATAAAATTTGAAAGGAAATGCACTTAAAACCTACAATACCATGGCTATGCTTTATTCATCGTGATGATATTTTGGAAGAGTTTATAAGAGTAAGTCTAGCTGTGATAATTAATGTAAACAAGCATAAATCATAAAATTCGAAAGGAAATGCAACTAAAACCTACAATACCACAGCTATGCCTTATTCATCGTGATGATATTTTGGAAGAGTTTATAAGAGTAAGTCTAGTTGTGATAATTAATGTAAACAAGTATGAACATAAACTTCAAAAACTTTCCTAAGCTAGAAATGAAAACGAGACTAAAATACTTATCTAAACCGTATAAACAAGGTTGCTCAGGTAGCAGGGGCCCTCTACCACTGGAGTAGCACGAAATCTACTTCAAAATTGACTCAATGCTTTCAAGGAAATGATGCTTCTTTCATTAAAGAGAAATTACTTCAAAAACAAAGTGTTTTCGGACTTCTGAAATATAGATATCAAACACAAAATCTAACCTTGTCCCTCGGTTTCCCGAGCCATATTTGTAACAAGTTTACATAACTGTCTTGAGATAACCTAGGGATAATTGTCTTTCCAAATAAAAACCAAAATAGGACTCTGATGGTGGTCACGCAATATAATTAAGGACATCTGGACTCTCCTTGTCCTATTAGGAGTCTCTCTCCTAGCTTGAGTTCCCACGTACATAACCGCCTACAGAATTCCGTTCAAACTTTGTGGAGAGAAAAAAATGATAAGGGAATGATGTGGAATACGACCATATGTGTTTTCCTCTGAGATGACACCTGGAACTTGCGTAGACATGAAGACAGCTGCAGAATCGGCAACTAGCTATAGAATGTCTGCATTCTGTAGCTAGATCTAGTTCAAAAAGTACTACAATGACAAAATCTTAAAATCATAGCAAGTTAGTCATGATATATATTCTTAAAGCAATTTTAACTAATTCTACTGATCATTTGAGCCTGTGATTAATAATGGACAAAGGAAATGGAGTGGAATGTGGTGGAAGAAAGAACATCTTTGGAGCTCAACAATTAGCTTGGTCTCTGGGCTACTCCAGTTAATCGGTATCTGACATTGCCTGCCATATATTTCTTAAAAGGAAGTTATCATGAGGGATTCTTCGTATCCATTATTGTAATAAAATTATAAGAGGTGTAAATAATCTTTCCAATTCATAGGTTGTTGAATTACATACATCCACAACATGTCCTCCAAAATTTTATTCACTCGTTCCATATGACCATCTGCCTATGGATGGTACATAATATTGAATTGAATTTGTGTGCCTAGACCAGTGAACAGGGCCTTCCAAAAAGCAGAGGTGAAATTTACATCTCTGTTTGAGATAAAAATTTTCAATATGTCATGTAATCTAAAAAATTCTCTCATAAATATATGAGAATTATTTACAATTTTATAATTTGTTTGTACTAGAACAAAATGAGCTTCCTTTCTCAATCGATCGACTACCACCATTATTGAGTCATTTTGTCAATTTTTTTTGGTAGGAATGTAATAAAATTTGACAATATAACTTCCCACTTCCATTCTAGCGTGGGAATATGTTGCAACAATCCTGTTAGGTTTTGATGTTCCACCTTGACCTATTTACATTCCAAACATTTAGTCGAATATTCAGTAATAATTTTATGCATTCACGACCAAAAATAGTATTTTCTTATTACTATTAACATTTTCTAGTAACTAGGGTGTCCAAAATAAGAACTTCGATGATATTCATCTAAAATTAGTTCCTTTAAACTTCGATTAGGAATGTATATTTTCCCTCGAAATGTCAATAATTGTTCATTGTTGATCTTGTACTCTATTTTCTTTCCTTTCTCTTCTGATTGTTGCATTTTTTTCCATACAAAATGATATTCAGGATCTTGTTCCACAACCTCCTTCACTTTTTCCTAGAACTTAAATTCCACCTCATTAAAATAGAGTTCATAAACAAAGTGTAATTTTCTATTTAAAGCATCAACGACACGGTTTTATTTTCCCTTAACGTTCTGAATTTCAAAATCAAATTCACTTAAGAATGTGTTCCAGCTAGCTTGAAGAGAAATCAAGTAATTTTTTTAAAATAACTGGTCAAACTACTGTGATCCGTTTTTAATACAAATATTTTTCCCAATAGGTAGTGCTCCCATATCTTCAATGCGTGCACTACTACAGTTAGCTATAGATCATATGTGAAATATCGTTGTTCATGATCTTTCAACTTCCTAGACTCATAATCTATAACTTTTCCATCTTGTGTCAATACATCTCCCACTCCTTTGCAAGCATCAATGAAAATTTCAAATTCCTTGTTTGTATCAGTGACCTTTAATTTAGGGTTTGTAGTTAGTAATTTTTTTAATCGCTTGAAGCTGGTTTGGCACTTGATGGTCCATTTAAACCCTCATCCTTTTCATTATAATGAGGTTATGGGAAAATAAATCTTAGAGAACCCCTCAATAAAACATCAATAATAGCCAGCCAACCCCATGAAAGATTGTATTTCTGCTACATTCTTAGGTACTCTCCATTCCATGATATTTCTTATTTTTGTAGAGTCGACTGTTATACCCTCAACAACAATAGCATGGCCTAAATATTGAAACTTCTCTTTACAAAAATCACACTTACTGAATTTGGCATAAATTTGATGTTCTCTTAACATTCTTAACACTATTTGTAAGAGTTCTTTATGCTCCTCCACATTTTTTGAGCAGATAAGTATGTCCTCAATAAATATTAAAACAAAATTATCCAAAAATGGATGAAAGATGCCATGCATTAAACTCATGAATGTTGCTGGTGGGTTGGTTAAACCAAATGGTAAAACCACAAATTGATAGTGCCCATATCAGGTATGAAAATATGTCTTATATATGCATTCATCCTTTATCCGTATTTGATGGTACCCATTTCTTAGATCTATTTTTGAAAAGACAGTTACACAATTTACATAATTGAATAGATCATATACCCATGGAAACAGGTATTTATTCTTAATAGTTAGTTTCTTAAGCTTTCTATAATCCATACACATTCACATAGTACCATCTTTCTTCTTCACGAACAGTACTGGTGCCCCCCAAGGAGACACATTAGGATAGATATATCCCTTATCTAGCAACTCCTATAATTTCATTTTCATCTCAGTTAATTCAGGTACACTCATTCGATATGGTGCACGTGATATTGGTGCTGCCCCTGGAATTAATTCGATGGTGAAATTGATGTCCCGTTTTGGAGGTAATCCTGGTATATTTTATGGAAATACATCCATAAATTCTTGTACCGCCGGTATATCCTCCATCATAGTGGTCTTATCTTTAGAATTGGAAAATACTACTTGAATACCATAAATTTGACAACCTTTTCTGATGCATTTTACCAACTGCAATGCAGTAATAGGACGTAGCTGAAGTTGTTTCTTAATCCCTTTCATTTCTTGGCATGTTCCATTTTCTGCCTTGTAATAAATGTTATTATCTTTGCAGTCTACAAGTGACGAGTGCACTTCCAGCCAATCCATTCCCAGTAAAATGTCATAAGAGCCTAAAGGTAGGATGTTCAATTCAACGTTTATGTGTTGGTTTCCAACCTCTAGGGGATAGTTGGAAACTTTAACATTAACACTCCTCTTGGCCCCTATGGAAAATTGTACCAGCTAGGGGTTTTGAAACTTCTCACTCTCAAAATCACACTTATCTACTAACCTGGGATATACATAACTTAAACTAGCACCATGATCAAACAAAATTGAAACAGTTTAGGAATACAACTTACCTTCTGGCTCAATCATGGTTGGATAATAATTTGCTTGTCGATCTTCAAGTGATGCATTAATTATTGATATATTTCCCACCACGTCCCCTACTATAGATGCCTCTTTCATGTTAGCATCAATCTCATTCTTCCCACTATGATGATAATTCTTATAGTAATGCGCTTCACTACATCCCCAACATTGTAACGGCGGTTTCTGGATCTATCCATGATCGGGTCTACTAGAAGCTTCCGTGGGTCACTCTTTATCTGGCCACCTAGTCTTTTGTTGATTTTTTCCCTGTTTTATATTTGTTGTATTTATGGCAGTATTTTTATAGTTTCCAGATCTACTGCTTCTGAAATTGGAATTATTTTTATGTATCTTATTTCACGGCCAATTCCTACTAGCTTCTCCTTTCACCTTGGACTGTTGATAGCACATACATGCCTTTCGTATCACCTCTTCCATGGCTTTTGGATTTAAAAAATCGATTATTTCCTTCTTGTGGCACATAAGCTACTCAAGAATCGTTGTAATTTTTATTTTTCGTCTCTCAGGTATGGTTCGTATCATAATAGGGAAATAAATTTTGCAAAGAATTCATTAATTTTCAGTTGTCCCAATCTCAAATCGTGAAATTCTGGAGACATTTCATTTTTTGGTTAAACATTTTTCCTTAAAATACTACTTGAATTCGTCCCAAGTCACATTCTGGTCTTCGATTCCTTGCACCTTTTTTACTTCCTCCCACCATAATATGGTTTTTTCCCATAGTTGATAAATAGGCAGGCGAGCTTTCAATTTAGTATTATATTCATAGACCTGAAAATATTTATTCATTTTAGTTATCAATTCCTCTACTACCTCTTCTGCTTCTCCGTCGAATGTAAGAGGTTTGATTTTTCGAAATTCAACTTGCAACTCCTATTTCTATTTTTACATCTCCTGCTGATCTGAGACATTTTATGACTCGACTTCATTATAATTATGGTTCTTATTACTCCACTGGGTGTGGCTACTATAGATTATCAATAATTTTTTTCTAATGTTCACCTTTTTCCTGAGTATTTATTTCGAGGTTGGGTTGAGTAGTTCCTTGATTTTGTCTATGTGAAAGAATTTTAATAATTCTTTCCTAGTATTGTACAAGCCTCTCATTATCACTTCTCACTCGAACCATCTCTTCTTGTAATTGTTGCACAATGTCCAGTAGTATACTACTCTGCCATTGTCATTCTTCAAGTAGTCTATTGGTTTGTTGATGTTGGTCCATTCTCAGTTGAACCCACATTTCTTGATTTATTTCAGGGTTAGTCTAGGGGTGTTCTTCCCCTATAGTCCTTGGAGCCCGATGTACCGAGCCTCTCCTTATTGTAATCTACAAATTTCTTCTTCTTATTTCTATGCACAATTTACACATAAATTTGTTATTTAGGTGACCGAACTAGGTCCGAGCATGTGAATGCTGCTCTTATGCCACCTGTAACGTCTACCCATAAAATGTTAGAAATATTTACCGTAAAAAAAAGTGTCTTTTAAAACCTATTTTATAACTCTCATAACATGATTTATAACTACCAAAACATTTACCTATGCATAAAGTTGTAATATATATCTACCATAACCAAGACTACAAAAACTTACATTTAATTTTAGAACCCTTGGGGCTTAATCCCCTAGGTTTGTATCCACATATGTATATAGAATATTAAAACTCCTAATCCCATGGTAACACTATTTAATAATCCATCACAATCTCTTTTAGCATATATTAAGAAGTAATTTGCGGAAAGAGATATAATATGATTGTTAATCATTATTGTAAAATAATTATTTGACTGATTATATACATTGAGTGATAGTCTTTCTATCCTACCAACTGGCCGCATCTGCAAATTCCAAGGTGAGGTTTTATTTGTATAGTCGAATTGATTATTTAAGAGATTGTTTTAATACTCGCATCACGTGGTTGGCATACACGAGGTCATCTCTGATCCTGGTAGGTGGGAATTTCTCAGCCCTTAGATATTTATCAATCTAATGGTTGAATATGGGTTGGGGGTGCTTAGGGTGTAACCCTACCCTCCAGACCCTAACCACTTTCATTTTCATTCTGCGCATGCCTAAATTTGCAACTTTTGCTTGGTTCATGCCTCTGCCGCTAGTTGTTTCATTCAGTGGAAAGATAAATACCTCCTTGCCCCCTTCTGGTCATCCAGTATTGAAACTTTCCACACACTATTATTTGCGATACACTGTTGATACTTTCTTCTCGGTACTGAGGTGCTTCACCGTTTCTTTAGAAGTGAGGTGTCTTGGTTGGGCATGCATTCTGGCTCTGTCACAGTGGCGGTGCATTATTCTATGTTCTGTGGCCTTCCATGCTTTGGAAAAGCCTCTTCGACTTTGACTAAGATGGCTCACATAAAACTTTACAGTTATACGGATTTTTAATGGAGGAATTTGCAATTATTTATTTTTGTAAACACATTTATTGACCTTGTAACTTGTTTACTCTTCTCATGGTTCATAATTCCTGATTTACATTCGCATAAGAGGTAATTTCTTGTTCAGCGTCTGCGCCTCCTTATTATTTTTATCTCGATACTCTTCTGGAACCCATAAGAAGAAATTTTATTTAATGTTCATTGTTTGTGGTTTTTGTAGGTATTGTTGTTACCAAACCCTACGTTGTATAGCCAACTAGCTTTGGTTTCATCGAGCCTAAGTTGCTACTTCTATGTTTTGTTTAGGTACCTAAATTCTCTATTGTCTATGTCGAGACGTCCTCAAACCTTTTCGAAGTGATATAGTTATAATTTGAGGGATCTGTAATGTTAATTCCTATCGAATTTCTTTAGATTTTGAATGTTATATTCTAGCCCACAGAGGCTTTCAGCGAAGGAAAATCTTGTTTAAAACTGGGTTTTATGACTCTTGGTATTAGAGGGCTAAAAACCCCATTCTCATCCTCAGAGGATAGTACATATCCTAATTATATCTTGCTGCAATTTCGATATTTTCTCGTTCCACCCTCTATAATGTTTAAATATTGTTTCGACTATATAAAATCTCTATATAGTGTATTTACAAATTTATTAATTATCGTCTCTGCTGCAACTTTCTTTATCACCATGCATGTGAGATTATCACTACTTTTTTTACCATGTATTTGATATAGAACTCTAAATTCAACCCTATGAGGGTAGTGTATCATTTATTTCATGCTTCTTACCAAAATTTACAGCATGGTTATCCTTATTGGGTTTTTTTTGTATATTCAATTTATCTCTTATAATTTTTATAGGAAACGATAGCTTAAAAGAAACTATTCAAGAGATATATTACAATTATTATAATTTCATTTCCTTCCATGCTATTCCTTTAGGAAATTGTTTTATTTTCAATACATTTTATTCTCTAAGAAGCTTTCATTCTTTTACTGTAATGATAATATATGACACATTGAGTTTAATATATTTAGTTTTTCTTTTGTATTGAAATGGAAAATAGTACCTCTATAATTTGACTACTACATTCAGCAATTTCTTCCTTTTTTTTTTAATAAGTTCCCTCCCCACGTGTCTGGACCATCTGGAAATAAGATAGGGTTTTCTTCCCAACCCTTAGTCCATGTACATTTGCTCCTCTTCAGGGCATATTGTTATGTCTAGGTTTTTCTTTACTATGTATGGACCTAACTGTTCCGTCGGTCTTTACCTTCATTACAAATTTTTTCAGACTAATTCACTAAATTGTTCGATTACATTTTTATAGACCTTCCTTTGCAGTTACAGGGGAAATTTTCCGAACTAGAATACTCTAATATGGAGCAAGAGGGTTTTACAGTTATCAAGAATTGAATATTTCTAAATCTAAACTTGTACACTAATATTAATCAATTCATCACAGAATTATCACATTCTCAACTTACAACATATAAAGATTCTTTCTAGAATTAAACTACTTACACTACAAGGAAAATACCCTCTAGGTGAGGTTATAAAGGTGGTTTTTAGTGTTATAAAATTTGCCAAAATTGTCAAAAAACCATTTCTACAACATTCGTTTATGGTTACGGAAATTCAACAAAACTAAAAAAAATTAGGCAGCTGGAGGTTATTATGGATGTTTCTTTTATCGGTGCACTACTCTGGCTTTAACGCACTGGTGTGTACATGTAGAAGGTGCCCCAAGGTGGTCGAAGGAGAATGCATGGGACTGTTAAGGTATAAAACCACACCAGGTGTAGCATTGGTGAAACAACGCACGGGGCCATTCTAATTTGTCTTGGGATTTGTACGGTACCCATAGGTCGTATCAACGCACCGATGCGTAGACATATAGAAACACACCAGTGTGTAGTATCACACAAATTCACCGAGATTTATAATTGGTATCTGTATTCGTGTGGTGGCCATAGGTCATACAATTGCACCGATGCTTATAGATACATAAATTCCCCGGTGCGCAATATCACACAAACACACAGAGATTTATAATTGGTATCAGTATTCCTGCGGTGCCCATAGGTCATATAATGGCATCGGTGTGTATAGACACATAAACGCACTGGTGCACTATACCGCACAAACGCACAGATATTTTTAATTGGTTTTGGTATTTTTGCAGTGCCCATAGGTCGCAGAAATGCACTGGTGCACTTCTGAATACAAACGCACCGGTGTACAGTCACTAAAACACACCATTTTTCATTTTCTATTTTTTAGAAACAACAAATTGTGACAGTGAAATTATTGTGATTGTTTTAAATTCATTATACATAAAAATTCGACACATCTTATAACAATATCCATATTAATTAAATTTTTATTAATGCATTTTAATGTGATGTTTCGAATAATTTGTTATATCATATCATAATTATTGTGGTTTTTAAAACTCATTATTCATCAAAATTTGACACATATATATCTTATATAAATATTATATGAATTAAATTTTTATTGTGCATTTGAGAACGAAAATGGAGAACGTAACAGCGACAATGGAGAACGAAAAAGAATAAATTAAAACACACACACACACACACACACACACATATATATATATATATATATATATATATATATATATATATATATATATATATATATATATATATATATATATATATATATATATATATATATATATATAGTGATCATCCAAAGATATACATCATCATTATTCGCTGCATTCTTCACTTGAACTATTGTCACTGCTAGAGCTACTTCCATGACTTGGGTTATTTTCAGGAATGTTTTGTTCATGGTGTTGATTGTTTTCTTCTTCTTCACCTTCCATCTACAAACATAAAAATAAACTGAAATGAGTGTATATACATTGGTGAGAATAATGAAAATTGCAATATTAAATAATATACATCAATGTAAATCGAAAAGAAAAATGACATACCATAGCAACAATTGACTCATAAAATATACACATTCTTTCAAAACCATGTACCATGCCATCTTTCAAAATTTCATCTGTTGGTGCAGTTCCATACTTTGTTTCCTGCAAGTTTTATACCCCATAAAAAATCATATATTTAATATAAAATATGTTTTTGTTCTATTAATTATAGACGAAGCTAAGTAAAACAAGATCGATAGATGCTTACAAATTTCACAATTAAATTCTGATATGCCAACATATACTCACAACCCATATTTAACCCAATTTCAATCAATTCGTCTGATGGTTCTTCTTTGTATGTTAGCACCTGTTTGAAGACATTCAATGATGATTTTTGTAAAACAACTTAAAAAATACAAAAATGAAATCTAGTTAAGTTGTTATATGGAAGTAACAATTACTCACAAACTTAGATATCAACCCTTTTCTTCCTTGTCATCCTGTTTTATGTGCTGAATGGGTTCCATTTTCTTTTATTTTCTACAAGAAAATACTTGAAAATTAATATTTAATGCTAAATTGTTTATTTATTGTACCTAATGATCGAAAAATTCAATGATTACATATTACATTTGAAGCACGTTGTTGTTGATATGGCTCCTCCTGCGATGCAATTTTGTCCATTTCTTTGACCATCTCCTTATACACCTTTTTGGACATTCCTACTGGCATATTTCTGATATCAGCTCGTTCATCTTTTGAGATTTTCATAATCTTCCTGAAAATGTAACATAACAATAAACTATTTAATTTTTATATTGATATATGAAAAGTAAGTATAACAAAAGTGATATTTATAAATAATTATAGACAAACATCTAAAGGAATATTACTTTTTCATTCCTTCTTTTTTGTTGTTGTACATTTTTGTTATTAAAAGTCTGACATGTCTCATTGACCAATTCTCTGGAAACTCTTCCTGTAGTTTACATAAAATTTGGTTCTTGGAATCATTGGATTGGTTTTTGTATTGTAAGTGGAAAGAACGTCTATACATTCGTTCCACTAGATCCCTCAAACTTTTGTAAAAGTTTTTCCCCCTTTTGTTAACCTCCAGCACCACTCCAGATGAGCTAAGGAGCAATTCATTTTCATTTGCATGTTCTATTTTTTTTCTTTTCTTAGAACAACATTCATTTTCTGAGTTGTTGGTCCCTATAGAACATTAAACAGATGTGAATTAATAGACTGTTTGACACATGTTATCTAATAATTTTAAGTATATTATTAATGAAAATTAAAAAAAGAAACTCATATTGGATCGATAGTATTTTTTCATTCACCTGATTCATCCTTTTGCAATTTTTCCATCAAGATTTTATGCTCTTTTGTTAAGTCCCTATATTAATAGTGTAGCCCCTTATTATTGTTACTGTAAACCACTTATTGTTATTATTGTACCCTTGTAACCCCCATTTTGTTATTATTGTGCCCTTAAATTATTATTGTTAGGTCGGCTAGGATTACATTGTGCCCACTAGGATTACATTATGGCCCCATGGACTCCTATATATAGAAAGGAGGTTTTGTGAATTGTATCATCCAAGAATTGTTCATTTATGTAATGTATTGGAGGTTTCCCCTCGAAGTGGCTCATTTCTAAGGCGTTGATATCTCTTTTCTTCTCTTTTTGGAGCTGGTTACACAACATTTGGTATCAGAGCTTTGGATTCTAGGGTTTCGCTGCTCCAAACAGGTCATCGTGGCATTTTCACTATAACTTTTTTTTCTACGAAGTTTCAGAAGCTGAAATTTTTAGGGTACGAAGAAATAATCTTGAGGAAGCTTGTTTAAAAATTTCAGAGTTTGGTTCGCAATATTTTCGGAGATATGATCTGTGGAAGTCGGGTATTTTTTCAGGCTCCTAAACAGGTCATCGTGGAATTTGCGCTATAAATTTTTTTCTACGAAGGTTCAGAATCTACAATTCATATGGTGCGAAGCTGAAATCTTGAGGAAATTCATCAAAAAATTTCAGAGCTTGGTTCGCAATATTTTTGGAGATATGATCTGTGGAAGGTAGTGCTTTTTCAGGCTCCTGAATTTCATCTCAAAGAGGTGATCGTGGGAAAAGTTCAATAAATCTCCCTCTGGGCATCGGATTGGAGTGCCGTAAAAAGTGGTTGCAATCACACGGACTTCAGTTTCTTGGATATCAATTTCAGAGATGAAGAATGAAACAGTGACACGTGGCAAGTCGTAAAAGTTTTCTCTACTGAACCAGTCCATAATTAGGTCATTGTGGGAGATTGGACACAACTTTGCCTTGGAGAATCCAAATCAGATCAGAACTGTGGCATTCACAAGAGAATTAAGAAGGATATTTCATTGCTGAATTTCATATATTTAAGAGTCACAATCACAGAGATAATCCAATTCCAATATCGAGCTCCTCAAAAGAAAGTAAAAGGTGTGTATTGTTTTTCCCGAATTGCATAAATCTTGTTTGAAAAATCAGTTTGAAGTGATTCCAAGGGCCTATTGAGCATATATTTCAGTATTGCATTCTGAAATGCCTCCTAAAAATAATTCAACACCCATTAAGCCCTCAAAAATCTATACTATGATGCATGAAGTGGAAGAATTGCAGTATGAGATATCAAAATTACGATACCAAGTGCAACAAATTTCGATCTTACGAAGAGCAACCGAAGATGACATAGATGGTTTAAAAGAAGAAATGGAGGCTAATTTGGATGGTTTTAAGGATAAAATAATAGCTAATATGGATGATAAATTAGTGGAATATGACATCGAGCATCAACAACAAGTTCTCCAACTCTCAAAGGATAACCTAACTTTGGTGCAGAATCTAATGAAACAACAAGAATATCAACATCACATCGAAAGAAGTTCTGAAGCAGTCACAGAAAAAATAACTCGACAAGTACGATCAATAACAGAGTATCTCAGCAAGTGGAATAACTTTCCTGTAGAAGATTCCACATGGGAGGATGAGAATTTTATACAGAAGCATCAAGAAATAATCAAGCGTTGAGGACAACACTTGTTTGAAGGAGAGGGGCATGTTAAGTCCTTATATTAATAGTGTAGTCCCTTATTATGTTAGTGTAGCCCCACTTATTGTTATTGTTGTACCCCTGTAACCCCCATATTGTTATTATTGTGCCCTTACATTATTATTGTTAGGTCAGCTTGGATTACATTGTGGCCCCACTAGGGTTATATTATGGCCCCTTGGACTCCTATATATAGAAGGAGGTTTCATTCATTTGTGTCATCCAAGAATTGTTCATTTATGTAAGGTATTGGAGGTTGCCCCCTCGAAGTGGCTTATTTCTAAGGTGTTGATATCTCTTTTCTCCTATTTTTGGAGCTGGTTACGCAACACTCTTCTGGTCCTAGATCAGAAATAATATTATCGAGCTTTGTCATGTTGTGGCTTTGCATGATACATAGCAAAACAATACATATTAGTTAAACTTACATATAGTTCAAAAATAATCATTTTGATAAAGAATTTACAAAGAACTTGACTTTTTTTCTTTTCTTGATGTGCTATCAGTATTTTTGTTGCTTCATCTCTTGTCAGTCATTTCTTTATCAATGTGAAACCTGTACCATATCATTAATTAAAATATTTATAAATAAATTGTCAAATTTTCAGGTAAAAAATAAATTTCAAGAAACTCGTGTGCCTTTCATGATGTAGGCACTGTCGTTGTTGCATGCAGGTATTAAAAACGCACCACAAAAACAGTATAATAGACCGCATGGTGCGTGGGGGTATTATAAATGCACTCCAAAAACAATGTAATAGACTGTAAGGTGCTATCCCCGTAACATGGAGCATTGGTGCCCTATTTCAGATATGGCACACTGATTTAAAAAAATTGTTTTCAAATTTTTTATTACACAGTACTTGCACGGTACACTGCATAATACAGTGCACTGGTGCACTAGCTTATGTAGGATTACACAATGGCTGAATGAATTAGGATCTGACTATGCAAGTCGTCCTGTGGTTTGGATTTCAATCTAAAATTAAAATCCCTCATTCTGAAATCACAGAAATAAGGAGAATAAAGGGAAAAAACAAAAAAATTTAAGGGTCTAGGGTAAAAGTGGATAAAACTGAAGAAAAGGTAAAAAAAATACAGAAAAAATAATCAAATTTAATCACAATATGGTTTAAAATTCTATGATATAGGGTTTGAACCACTAGAGGTTTGGTTACTGATTGTCTGAATACTTCTATTTGAACGTAGTTCGCTTCTCCATAGTGCTCTCGTGCTCTCTTGCTCCAGGTATGTCTCCTGCAAATCTCTGGCTGAAAATTTTAGCAAAATTAGTGAAATAATGAAAAATGTTTAGTATTTAAAGAATTATTTTATGAAATTTGATTTTCGAAAATATTTTTCCTCTCATTTTTCAATTTTTCACTTTTTCTTCACTTAAAGAAAATAGATTTGTGCTTTTTTTATTTTCGTTTATTCGTCACCAGTGCATCACTTAATAACACCACACCAGTGCATCCTTTTGTAACATCGAAACTAGTGCGCAGTAACTAAAATGCATCGGTGCGTTTATATGTACAGTAGCACCGATTTGCGGTTAAGGCAATGGAATTAATTTTAGGTGTGTACACCAAAATTTAGTGAACTCCAACCACAGAAATTGAGAATCAAAATTTTGTTTATTCTTGAGAATTAAAATTTGAATTAGGATTGAGAATTGGAATTGGATAAATTCTTGATGGAAATAACTATTCTTCCAATGCATTTTGTTTATTGCAGGAGGTCCCCACTGATTATGTGGAGAGAATGCAATGTGGGGCGTGTGAAGATGCAATACTACAGGGCCCAAGTGGGAAATTATGGCATGTGAACCTATGCTATGCTAAGACATGGGCAATTTTCACAAATGGTTGGGAAAGTTTCGTTTCTGAGAAGTTTATTGAAGTTGGAGATATTTTAGTTTTTAGAAATGTTGGAAATGTACATTTTTCTATGAAAATATTTGAGCCATTTCTTTTCAAAACTACACCTCTTCTTCTTTCAAAAAAAGAAACTTCAGCCTTTCCATAACCTCCAACAAGAGAAGGTGCCCTATGATTTTCTTGTTGTGTTGCAATCATGATTGCCATTAGACTAGAACTGCAGGTGTTATTATCTACTACAATCACTAGAGTTAGGATCCACGAGAGGTGGTTAGTCCATGTTGCGAAACACACAGGGAGTGTTGAACCCAATGTTCAACAATCTCCCCCCCAACGCAAGCTAGGTAAGTTTCGAACTCGAGACCTGTCGCTCTGATACCACTTGTTGGAATCACGATTGTTGTTAGACCAAAATTGCAGGCGTTAGTCTCCTCTACAATCGCTAGAATTAGAATCCACGAGAGGCAGTTAGTTCATGTCACGAAACACACGAGGAGCATTGAAACCAATGTCCAACATGCTGACCCATGATCTACTTGCTCATTTGTAATTTCCTCATCCATCTTGGCATCCAAATTTCTCTTTTCTCCTTTGTGCTTTCTATCTTGATCTTAATAAAATGTATACAATATTTATTTTACGAGAAACTGACCTTGAATGTTCTAGGAGCAATGACAATGAGTCCTTCATTCTGCATTTTTTAGCAGAAGAAGACTGATTTTCAACTAGACAATGTAGTTATTACATGTGGAGGAAATGGTTTCCCATAGAAATGAGTATAGGGTTGAGCAGAGGAAAGACATTTCAAAATTGGCTATTACATTAGCTTTTCCAATCGGAAAATGATTTGCAGGTGGAAATATGGTAGTTTTAGCTATCTATGCTTTTCTTCCCACATAAATTGTCACTGGATTTCCATTTATAATACAAACAGACTTTTTACTAGTTTCATCCATAGGACCACAACTCTAACAAGTTAGAGATGCCATTCGGGTTCAATTGAAAGTCGAAGATGTGATTTTATGTGATGTCAGCTTTGCCGGTAAAAGTTTATGTAAGCTAAATGAAGCTCAGAAAATAATCCCAGCCACTTTTAAATGAATTCTGGAGAATCTTTCCCTTCATGGGACCTACCAGCCTGATCAACAACATCAATTGATATTTCTCTGTTGTCGTTAAGGGAATGATAATCCTTCCCTTCATGGTGCCTCTTGGCTTTATCAACTGCCTCAATTGATCCTTCTTTGCCATGAACTCTGCTCTCCATTTCTCCATCATGGGGCCTCTTAACCCTATCTTCGACCTCAACTGAATGCTCTCTACCGGTCTCAACCTGTACTCCTTTTCTCCTTTTCTACTCTGTCGAGATCTATATCCGTCTGCATATGTGTAAGCGTCTTTTTCCATCCTTCTATTTGAATCACTCATTTTCTCTGCTATAAACTTCTCAACCAAAATTTCAACTCTCATCTTTTCAAACCCTCATCTCCTTAGAAAAATTCTTGCTCGTGATTCGAACCCTCCACTACTCCAATACTTCACTTTACAGAATAACCATGTTCCGGTGGGAGGGGTTTTATAGGCGCACCTGTGTGGTTTGTAAGATCAAGGTTTATGTTTTGGCATGGTGTTTTATGACGTACCGGTGCGATAGAGTTATGATGCATCGATGCATCTGAGTACTAAGACACACCGGTGCGTGTTATGATGATAAACGCACTGGACTGTATAAAGTTCTTTTTTTTGTCTATAAGATCATAATAAAATAAGGATAATTTTAAAGTACATGAATTTATTTTCATTATTTTCTAAACTTTATTATGTTACAAAAATTCATATTATTCTAGATTTATTATTTTACAACTATTTACAAATTTACAAATTTAAATATTTTAATAAAATAATTTCACATTAATACAATTAAAATTTTACAAATATTTTACATAAAACTACAATTAAAATTAGGATTAGAATTAGAATTAGAATTTTACAATTTCACATACAATTACAATTTTAATTTTACACACAATTACATTTACAATTAAAATTTTACAATTACAATCATTTCATAGTAATACAATTCAAGTTTTAGAAATATTTTACATACAATTAGAATTAGAATTAGAATTACAACTTTACAATTTGTCATATAGACAATTACAATTAAAATTACAATTACAATCATTTCACAATAAATTAAATGTTACATTTACAATTAAAATTTTACATTAAATATTTTACATATAATTACAGTTAAACTTACAATTACAAATAGAAATACAATTTTACAATTTTACATACAATTAAAATTTCAATTTCAATTACAATCATGACATAATATTTAATAAATATCATGGTCATTTAATATTAAATTAATTAATAAACATCACGATCATGATAACCATCATACAAACACCATATTTTACTAGGAAACACAATCAAACATCAAATTAACATTACATATTAACATCATCACAACACAAACATCAAATATACATCTCATGTCAAATAACTTATGCTATCACATACACATATATCTGCAAGTGTCACATTAAATGAACATATCTAACATGACCTAACAATATACACATCATGATGATCACCAAGATGTAATTTTTTTTTTTGTAAATTTCATAGGACCTGTCTATTTTCTATTTTGTAAAGAGCAAGTTGCTATACAAAAGATGCAATGTTTGGTAGCCTCAACCTGCCCGAAGGAAACCAGGTCTGTTGGCCACTTCAAAGAGTTATATGCTAACCAAAATTGGTATTGTTTCTTTCTTCTAATAACTGCTAGTAATCCCTTACTATGTCCATAAAAACTGCATATAAAACATAGAGTAAGCCTAATAGCATCAAAACACATACAAAAAAATCTTTAAAAAGAGAGTTAACCATCTGATGAATCAACTGGTGCAGGGTCTTTTGCAGTTGACCCTGGCATCTCTGCTTGTTGCAAGTTTTGTAGTTGTTGCTCCATCCATGCTAATCTTGCATTGGTTTGGATCCGCACCTTTGTCATTTCCCTCATGTCTTGTTTCATCTGGTGGAGCTTAAACAACAGGGAAGAATTTAGTTTTTTTTCCTGTGTACTCATCAGTGCTTTTGCAAGCACACATTTGATCTTTGAGTATGTTTTAACATATTGTTGAAAGAGAGAGACTCTCCCTCATGTACTAAATTAAGTACAAATGCAACATGAACATAAATAGGGACCTAACAGTGCCTGCAACATCGGGCTACGAGGCTACCGAAAAAAAGTAGGCCTCATCTCTAGAAACCTCTCAAAAAATAAAAAATAAAAGCTCTGAAGCAAAAGGGAAGTTGACCTTCCCTTGTGCATGAGCATGACATCTATCTAAGGCTCTACATAACTGCCGCAAAAAAAATGGTAGACCACCTGAAAATTCGTGGCTCTTGTAATAAAGAATCAACATAATATAGAAGCAAGAAAATAATGCATTTCCCATCATTGGTGTTGTGTGAAATGGTCGAAATGAGAAGTGAGAGGCACTACACGTCCTAACTACCAAATGCACCAATATGTAACTGACCTCTAACGACTTGAAACTCTGTAGGAGACAATACTGATGCTCCAATGTATCACTAGGAGTAAACTAACTAACTCTCTGCTACAAAACCAGTTGGAACCTCTGGGAATGAGGGAAAATACACCCCTCTCCTCGATATCCCTGTAATGAAATATATATCCTCCTTAGTGGGTGTGTACCACTAGTTAGGACCAACCTGGAAATCCTGTCGATGGGCATTCCACCTGTGGATAAGATGTCTCAAAAACACACTATGGGCCTTTAGGGAAGTAGCCTCCTCATAGAACTTGAGGAGGCCTACCTACCTTAGGAGCCCTGGGTATCTGCTGTAATAGGGCGAGGGTACACATCTCTCTGCCTCTCTCATGCCTTCCACAGGTGAACCATGTCATACTTCTCCGCATGTTGTTGATGT
This sequence comes from Pinus albicaulis, assembly GCA_034641835.2. Taxonomy (NCBI): domain Eukaryota; kingdom Viridiplantae; phylum Streptophyta; class Pinopsida; order Pinales; family Pinaceae; genus Pinus; species Pinus albicaulis. The sequence continues at coordinate 1,469,390,517 of CM076580.1, forward strand.
TGTTCCTCATCTTCTCTCTGAATCATTGACATATTAAATAATTTTTTTTTATTGAATCAGACATGTATTTAGGAATATACATATATATATATTTTTTGGAAAAAAAAACAGACCAGTCGGTGTGCCACAAAAACAGTCATGCACCGGTTCCGGTGCAACATTTGTTTTTAGCACACCGGAGGTGGTGCCCCAGATGACATACAACGCACCGTATGCGGTGCACTTGAAACTTTTTAAAGCACCATTGACTATATATGGTTTCAAAAGAGTGGTGCGCTGACTAAAATCTACATCTCGGCGCATATAGTTGTTTCAACGCATCGAATTCCTAACAAATTACATATTCAAAGGTTTGGTCTTTTACCAGTCCGCACTGTTGACCCTATCAGAATGCCGAATGCGGTGCGCTGAAAAACACTGGGGTGGATATTTCCGTCAACGCACCGTGTTTCTATTCCCATGGTTAACAGTGTGACCGGTTAAATGACTACACTGCACTTTTTTTTTAAATTTTAAAATAACGTGAGGCGCCTTTCAGTACCACCCCGGACATGGTGCAGATACCATTAGCACTGGTTGCGGTGCGGCCTGTAAATTTTACAGGTAGCACTGCTTATCGGTGCGAGCCGAATGGCTCGTGCACACCGCACAAATTTTTCTTCTTCTTCTTTTAAATGGTTAATTTTAAGGTTATTTGAAATTATAATCCGCTAAAAAGCATAATTATGGAAAAACAAGAAAAATACCTGTATATTTCATCATCAAGGAGGCATATTGGCTGTAGAATTTTCAAAAGAAAACTTTCCCACCGTTTTGTAAAATGCAAGTTGGAGATTGGTGGGCAATGCACAACAACATTGCATATAATGGGTGCAATGGGAGCATCGATGTTAGGGCGGCTCAGACAAGGATAAATTGCACCAGTGCTTGAGATCTCTAGAGCACTGAGAAAAGTGAAAAACGCGGTTTTTGGTCGTAGTTTTTTTTTATTTAACCCTGTTCTACTGTGTGGGGTTTTATAAGCGCACCGGTGCAGTCTTTTAAGACCGCATCGGGCGGTTTCAGTTTTGGCGCGGTGTTTTATGATGCATCAGTGCAGTTTCTTAACACCGCACCGGGCGGTTTCTGTTTTGGTGCAGTGTTTTATGATGCACCGGGGCGGAATAGTTGTGAAGAATAGGTGCTCTATAGTAATAGGATGCACTGAGTGGGTGTGTATGGAGCGCATGGTGTCTGGTGTGCCAATATTTTAGGTGACCGGTGCTTTCTCTTGTAAAGTGCACTGTGATTGAGAGCACTGGAGCACTGAGAAAAGTGAAAAATGCAGTTTTTTGGCCGTAATTTTTTTTTATTTAACCCTGTTCCGGTGCTCGGGTTTTATAGGCGCACCAATGTTGTTTCTTACGAACACACTGATCATTTTTTGTTTTGGCATGGTGCTTTATGATGCACTGGTGTTGTTTCTTAACACCGCAACGGGCGGTTTCTGTTTGGCGTGGTGTTTTATGATGCACCGACACAGAAGAGTTGTGAAGCACCGGTGCTATACAAATGAAGGATGCACTGGGCGGGTGTGTACGGAGCGCACAGTGTCCAGTGTGCCAATGTTTTGTGTGCACCGGTGCTTTCTCTTGTAGAGCACACCGGTGATTGAGAGTTCTGGAGCACTGAAAAAAGTGAAAAATGCGTTTTTTTTTTTTTCTGTAATTTTTTATTTATTTAACCCTTTTCTGGTCCGCGTGGTTTATAGGTGCACTAGTGTTGTTTCTTACAAATGCATTGGTTGGTTTTTGTTTTGGTGCAGTGTTTTATGATGCACCGGTGTGGTTTCTTAATACCACACTAGGTGGTTTCTGTTTTGGCACGTTGTTTTATGATGCACTGACGCAGAAGAGTTGTGAAGGACCAGTGCTCTAAGTAATACGATGCACCGGGTGGGTGTGTACGGAGCACACGGTTTCTGGTGTGCCAATGTTTTGTGCGCACCGGTGCTTTCTCTTATAGACAACACCGGTGCGATTTTGGATGATAAGTGCACCAAGCGGAAAACATCTGCAAAACCCTTCGCCCGCCAACCTCCTCTACTAACCTCCACTAGAAACGGATGTATGGGATATTTTTATAGGGGTTCCTCAAAAAAATCTGCTAGAGGGTCTTTTCCTTGTAGTGAAATTATAAAATAATAATGGAAATAATATGTTGTGAAACCAACTCCAAAAATAGAAGAAAAGAGATATCAACGCCTTAAAAATAAGCCACTTCGAGGGGGAAACCTCCAATACATTACATGAATGAGAAATTATTGGATGATAAAAATGACCAAAACCTCCTTCTATATATAGGAGTCCATGGGGCCACAATATAATCCTAGTGGGGCCATAATGTAATCCTAGCTGACCTAACAATAATATGGGGCCATAATGTAATCCTAGCCGACCTAACAATAATAATGTAAGGGCACAATAATAACAATATGGGGTTACAGGGGTAGAACAATAGCAATAAGAGGGGCTACACTAACATAATAAGGGGCTACACTATTAATATAGGGACTTAAGATGCCCCTCTCCTTCAAACAAGTGTTGTCCTCAACGCTTGATTATTTCTTGATGTTTCTGTATAAAATTCTCATCCTCCCATGTGGAATCTTCTACAGGAAAGTTCTTCCACTTGTTGAGATACTCTGAAATTGATTGTACTTTCCGAGTTCTTATTTCTATGACTACTTCAGAACTTCTTTCGATGTGATGTTGATCTTCCTATTGTTTCATTAGATTCTGCACCAAAGTTAGGTTATCCTTTGAGAGTTGGAGAACTTGTTGTTGATGCTCGATGCGATCTTCCAATAATTTATCATCCATATTAGCTTGATCCTTCAAACCATCTAAATTAGCCTCCATTTCTATTTTTAAACCATTTATGTCATCTTCGGTTGCTCTTCGTAAGATCGAAAGTTGTTGCACTTGGTATCGTAATTTTGATATCTCATACTGCAATTCTTCCTCTTCATGCATCATAGTATAGCTTTTTGAGGGCTTAAAGGGTATGGAATTCTTTTTTGGAGGCATTTCAGAACCCAATATTGAAATATATTCTCAATAGGCCCTTGGAATCACTTCAAACTGATCTTTTCTTTTACACAAGACTTATGCAATTCAGAAAAAAAATACACACTTTTTTTCTTGATTTTGAGAAGCTCGATATTGAAACTGAATTATCTCTGTGATTTCGTATCTTCAATATCTAAAATTTGGCACTGAGGTAGCCCTCTGAATTCTCTTTTGAATGCCACAGGTTTGACCTAATTTGGATTCTTGAAGACAAAGTTGTGTTCAATCTCCTACGATGGCCTAATTATGGACTGGTTCAGTAGAGCGAACTTGTACGACTTGACACATATCACTTTTTCCTCCTTCAGCTCTAAAATTTATAGACAGGAAACTACAGTCCATTTACTTCAAGCCACTTTTTACAGAATTCTAATCTGATGCTCATAGAGAGAGTTATGAAGCTTTTCCCAAGATCACCTCTTTGAGATGAAATTCAGAAGCCTGAAACAACCCTAACTTCTACAGAACATATCTTCGAAATATTGTGAAAAAAGCTCTGAAATTTTGCGACGATGTTCCTCAGGATTTTAGCTTCACACTCTAAAAATTTCAGCATCTGAACCTTCATAGAAAAATGTTATAGCGCAAATGCCACGATGACCTGTTTGGAGCAGCATAACCCTAGAATCCAAATCTTTAATACCGAATGTTGTGAAACCAGCTCCAAAAATAGAAGAAAAGAGATATCAATGCCTTAAAAATAAGCCACTTCGAGGGGGAAACCTCCAATACATTACATGAATGAAAAATTCTTGGATGATACAAATGACCAAAACCTCCTTCTATATATAGGAGTCTATGGGGCCACAATATAATCCTAGTGGGGCCACAATGTAATCCTAGCTGACCTAACAATAATATGGGGCCACAATGTAATCCTAGCCAACCTAACAATAATAATGTAAGGGCACAATAATAACAATATGGGGGTTACATGGGTACAACAATAAAAATAAGGGGGGCTACACTAACATAATAAGGGACTACACTATTAATATAGGGACTTAACATAATAAAATAAGATTATATTACATCATCAAATTTTATAGGGAAAAAAGAAAAAACTATTTTTTCAACTTATCTCCCTATGGGTTTACTCAAATTTCAAGAAAAAACACTTGTTGGATGTAGAATTTTATTACAGGTGCAAGGAGTACCCATGTTGCATACTTTCAATGGACTCTCCTACACAAAAAAATGAGAAATGCATGAAAAAATGTGATTGTTTCATAGTGATATAAGGTGGCCCAAGCATTAGGGGAATTTTGAGGTCTAAAATGGGCCTCCTAAGAAAAATGTATAGCCAAAATAAACTTTATAAGATACAATAGGATTCAAGATGATGATGTCAACCATGGAGGATGATTCACCATATTTGGAGTAAAAAAGTAAAAATATTAAAAAATAATAAAATAATAAAACTACTTTTTCAACTCGTATTTTCAACTTATCTCCCTAAGGTTTTACTCAAATTTCAAGCAGAAACACTTGTTGGATGCAGCATTTTATTACAAATGCAAGGAGTACCCATGTTTCATACTTTCAATGGACCCTCCTACACAAAAAAATGAGAAATGCATGAAAAAACATGATTTCAATCACATTTTTTTATGTATTTCTCATTTTTCATGTAACAAGGTCCATCAAAAGTATGAAACATAGGTATTCCTTGCATGAGAAATTAAATTTTCATCCAATGAGTACTCCCGCTAGAAATTTGAGTAAAACCTTAGGGAGATAAGTTGAAAATACGAGTTGAAAAAATAGTTTTATTATTTTATTATTTTTTAATCTTTTTACTTTTTTACTCCAAAGATGGTGAATCATCCTCCATGGTTGACATCATCATCTTGAATCGTATTGGATATTATAAAGTTTATTTTGGCTATACATTTTTCTTAGGAGGCCCATTTTAGACCTCAAAATTCCCCTAATGCTTAGGCCACCTTATATCACTATGAAAAGGTCAATTGACCTCCCCCATTGGGCATCAATTCAAATCATCACCTATCACCTATTCACATTGTAATGGTGTGTTTGCTACTATGGAGTACGAAAGACACCTTCCTTGGAGTTGGTTGTTACTTAAAAGGAACATACAAGTAATTGGTTGTTGTTAGTGGACAAAAATGGATAAACAAAACATTGAAAGTAATGGAAACAATGCATAGATAAACCTAAACTAAAAGCTGCACTATATAACATATGAAAAATGCTTAATTAAGAAAACACATAAACAAATTTTAGGAAAAGATTTCCCTTTATTAACTATTGAATGTAGAAGAGATGCAATAGATGAATAAAAGACACTTGGAGAGAATTGTTTGAGCAATGGTGCTAAAAAATCCTTAACAAGGAATATCCTTTCTCAATCTCCTTGCAAGCTTCCTCTCTCTCTCTCAAAGAAGTATTGAAGACACTTTCAATGATGAAATCATCTTCTCAATGAAATGCTTTATGGTTAGGGGAAAATTTTGGCAGCACAACAATGCTTTACTTCTTGTTTTTTAGCTCTCCTTGAACTTGTATTTATAAAGTTTTTTGGACACACCTCCTCTCCTTGGCTCATCAATGTGGTGGTTCACCTCATAAATGAGATGAGAGCTACCATCTCCTTTACTTTAAGGCTTATTGGGACTCAAGGCTCGAACTTTTCATCCCATCTTGTCAAAATTTGGAGTGTTTCTCAAGCAAGTTCGAGGCCTAAGGTGTTGACTGAATGTTTCGTGATCGTGCGACTATCAAATAAATAACCACGTGGTTGTTAATTTTGTGTAATGGTGCACTCGCGTGGTTCAATTTTTTAACTTAAACCTTAGGAAATATTTTAATTTTTTATCTTCATGGTGCTTCTAGTTGAAAATGTCACCTATGTATGTGTTGATCACTAACTTTGAGTGTCTTCTAATGTGTACAAATGAGTGTATAATTTTCACATGATAACACACACATGAAAGGAATAAGGGGAACTCTCTAATGTCTATTTCTTTAAGAAGACTGAGATTATAATCATAAAAGTGTTGGATATGCTATATATTGTTAAATAAGTCGCAGCCCTAGAAGGAGGCCTAAAGGCCTCAAGCATTCTAGTTAGATTAAATAAACTTGTACAACAGCTTATGTGAGAGGGTCGATGCCATAGAATGAAAACTTGTAATCTTATTTTAATGTAAAGGCTAGGCCCTTAAGAGTCCGTTGTTCATGGAACAAGGGATGGTCTATCCTTATGAGTTTACAAGTTGTCTTATCAATCTCATATTGTACTTTTTTTTTAGTTAGATAATTTCTCCTAAGAAAATATTGTTGGGTTTGCCCTAGTTAGGTATTTCGCAGGGTAAACTTTTTTGTCTCTTTTTTTTGGTTGTTTCTTTATTATCTTATGAGATTTTATATGGATAATTACTTAATGATGTAATGGATTAGTTAGAAATCATTCGATAGTAATTATCAGATTATAAGATCATGAAATTTCAACATGGGAACAGATCCTCGGTGAAAAAACAACCATTAAAAGAGAGGCCCTAGACCAAGTTCTGTAGCCCTAGATCAAACCTTAGACCAACAAGAGAGGGAAAGTGATTGACAATTTTGATTCTATCTAAGGAAGAAAATAATATGATTTTATTAATATCAGGGGAAGAATTTATTGTTTGTTCCCTGGAAGAAAGGATCAAAACCTTATGGAGGTCAACTAAGATAAGGTTGTAGATAGGGACCCATAGTAGGATACTTGGTAAGGCCTTAAGTAGGTTGGTTAAGGATATGACATGTCCATAGGAAGGTGGGTTGAAAAAAGTAGCCAAAGAGGATGGAAAAATCTGAGGACACACCCAAATCGATGAAGGACCAAGGGCTTCAGGCATGAGGTTGAATTTATGAGAATATAAAGTCATTCCTAAGACATAAATTCGTTTTTATAAGGCATGATCTAAGACTAATTTTATATTTTTATTCAATGTCGTGGGACAAACCTAATTGGACCACAAGAGGGAACCGAGGTTATCATTTTTCTAACCTTAGACCTAGAACCGAATAGGATAACTTGTAATGTGTCCTAATATGATAAAGGTGTGATGTGAAGCTCTTTCAAATGAGCTATTGTGTGTTTGGAAATGTTGCCATAAGAGTCATCTATTGTAAAACTGACACAATGTTGGAGCAAAGACAATCACAATAACTAATGCTTATGTTATGACAATAATGATTCAATTGGTCATTCATGACTCTGTGGTCACAGTTTTTGTTCAAGCAAGCGTGGATTAATTTCCCTTTTTAGTTTATTTTATTTGAACAAGGTGTCACATTCTATTGCAGTTGATTTCAAGGCTATATAAGTATTACTTTGGACCAATCATTTTTTTGGCATTAAAATTGTTATTGAATCTTGAAGAAGATGGCTCTAAGCAAGGACTTGAAACATCAACAATATTGATTAATTGGCTTGAATAATTCACGGGCTTCTAGATGATTACCTAGTATAGAAACAACCATATGTGGAATCACGATTTAGCTCATTTGGAGCCTACCAAAATAACATTGATGGAAGATCAAGCCATTTCACATAAAAAAACCCTAAATAAAATAGAAAATTAGAGTTCTTGTGTAACATACTTGGGATAACCTTCCTTTTCATGATGACTATATATATATATATATATATATATATAGTTTTAATTTTCATGCAATGGATTGTTCTGGTCACATTTCATGCAGATCCTTGGTTAACTTGAAGACTAGTGTGGTATGGACCAGTTTAGTTCATATACAAGGATAAAACTTGACCATTATATATTAGATACATATTTTTTTCACAAAAGAAGTGATATATTGATGATTGATTATGAATTTTTTTCTTGTTGAAGTAATTGTAATGATAAAATTGTTATGAATTACCAAATTATTGATGTCCGCAGTGAAGAAAATTGTTGATTCCAAGTTTACACATGCCAAAATTGTTCATAAGGGTTTATATTGAAAAACAAGAGCCTATCAGTTGGAATACCTAGGTTTTGTAAGCCCTAGAAAAGGCAAATGTTATGATTTAAAAATGTTGTGTAACCAACTCCAAAAAGAGAAGAAAAGAGATATCAACGCCTTAGAAATAAGCCACTTCGAGGGGGCAACCTCCAATACATTCCATGAATGAACAATTCTTGGATGATACAATTTACAAAACCTCCTTTCTATATATAGGAGTCCATGGGGCCATAATGTAATCCTAGTGGGCCACAATGTAATCCTAACCGACCTAACAACAATAATTTAAGGGCACAATAATAACAAAATGGGGGTTACAAGGGTACAATAATAACAATAAGGGGGTTACACTAACAACAATAAGGGACTATACTAGTAATATAGGGACCTAACATGCCCCTCTCCTTCAAAAAAATGTTGTCCTCAACATTGAGTAGCTCTGGGTGCTTCTGTATAAAATTCTCATCCTCCCATGTAGAATCTTCAGTGGGTAAGTTATTCCACTTGATGAGATACTCTGAAATTGATCGATTATGTAGTTGTCGAGTTCTTGTTTCCATGACCGCTTCAGGTTCTGATATGATTTTTCCTTCCTCATCAAGTTCTGGTAATATTGTTTGAACTAGAATATTTTCACTGATAACCTTCTTTAAGCATGAAACATGGAAAATTGGATGTACTTGCGAAGAAGCAGGAAGCTCCAATTTGTATGCCATAGTACCAATCTTTTGCAACACCTTGTAAGGACCATAGTACTTTGGCGATAATTTATTATCCTTCTTAGCTTGCTTGAGGGACATTTGTTTATATGGTTGTAGCCTTAAAAATACCCAATCTCCTACATCAAAACTTCTCTCGCTGCGATGTTGATCTGCCTGTTGTTTCATTCGATTTTGTGCCAAATTCAGGTTATCCTTTAAGAGTTTGAGAACTTCTTGTTGATGCTCGATGTGATCTTCCACTGCTTGAACCTTCTAATTTTCCCTTAGAGATGATGTGATGGATGGTGGATGATATCCATAAAGTGCCATAAATGGGGTCATTTTTGCTGCAGTATGGAAGGAAGTGTTATACCACCATTCAGCGAGAGGTAACCACTTGACCCATTGTGTTTGTTTATCAGATACAAAACAACGAAGATATCCTTCCAAAAATTTATTTACTATCTCAGTTTGACCATCAGATTGAGGATGATAAGATGAGCTATGAGCTAATTGAGTTCCCAAACAAGAAAATAACTCCGTCCAAAAATTTCCAGTAAAAATGGGATCTCTGTCACTCACAATAACCCTTGGGCTTCCATGTAGCTTTTGAATTCTTTCCATAAATGTAGTAGCAACTGTACTTGCTTTAAATGGATGAGATAATGCACAAAAGTGTGCATACTTGGTAAGTCTATCAACTACCACCATGATGACATTCTTTCCTTCAGACTTAGGTAAACCTGTGATGAAATCCATTGAAATCTCCTCCCAACGCTGACTTGGAATGGATAAAGGTTGTAGAAGTCCCGGGGTCTTAATTGTCTCCACTTTATTCTGCTGGCAAACCAAACATTACGCCACAAACTTTTGAATATCAGATTTAAGGCCATCCCAAAAAAATTCTTTCTTCACCCTGTGGTAAGTTTTTAAAAATCCTGAGTGTCCTCCTAAAGGAGAAGTGTGCAATTCGAGAAGAATCTTTTGTTTTAGTTGGGAATTCTTACAAAGATATAAGTGATCTTTGTACCATAAGGAATCATTTTTCCAACTAAATGTATCAGATGTACTAGGATCTTGCTGCAACTTTTAAATGAGTGTCCACACTTCTTCGTCCTTCTTCCATTCATCCCTTGCTTCGGTTATCCAATCTGGTTGGATAATAGAAATGGCACAAAGCAATGCTTCCACCTCTTCATTCTTTCTTGAGTGCATCTGCAACAACATTTAGCTTCCCTTTTTTGTAGATTATTTCAAAGTCATAACCCAACATCTTTGTGACCCATTTTTGCTGCTCTTCTGAAGATAGTCTTTGTTCCAAAAAGTGTTTAAGACTATCATGATCAGTTTTACCTTGAAGTGTCTTCCCATTAGGTAAGTTCACCATTTCTTTAGTGCATGCAGTATTGCTAACATTTCCTTCTCATAAATAGGTTTCTTTAAATACTTTCCTTTGATTGGATGACTTTCAAAAGCAATGGGTCTTCCTTCCTGCATTAAAACTGCACCAATTCCATTTCCTGAGGCATCACATTCCACAATAAAGGTTTTTGTGAAGTCTGGTGTAGCTAAGACCGGTGCTAGGCACATTGCCTCTTTAAGACGTTCGAAGGCCTTAGTTGCTTCAGGAGTCCATGAAAATGCATCTTTCTTCAATAATGTTGTTAGAGGTGCTGCTATTCTCCCATAATTCTTAACAAACTTGCGATAATACCCTGTTAACCCAAGAAATCCTCGCAACTTCTTTATGTTTGTGGGGACTTTCCATTCCTTAATGGCTTTAATTTTGTTAGGGTCTACTTTAACACCCTCGTGAGATACAATATGACCCAGATATTCCACCTCTTGTACTCCAAAGAAACATTTGGATTTTTTTCATATAATTGTTTCTCCTGCAATAGTTTGAGCACCCTGTCAACATGTTCAACATGATCCTTCCAAGACCTGCTGTAGATTAGTATATCATCAAAAAATACTAGCACAAATTTTCTAAGGAAGGGTTTGAAAATGGAATTCATCAACCCTTGAAATGTAGAAGGTGCATTGGTAAGGCCAAAATGCATGACCAAAAGTTCATAATGACCCTCATGAGTTCAAAATGTTGTTTTTGGAATATCTTCAGTCTTCATTCTAATTTGATGATATCCTGAACGAAGATCCAACTTGGTAAAATAAATTGCTCCATGTAATTCATCCAATAATTCATCAATCACGGGAATGGGAAATTTGTCTTTAATGGTGAGCTTATTGAGCTCCCTATAATTCGGACACATTCGCCATGATCCATCCTTCTTGTGTACCAATACTACAGGAGCAGAGAAAGAACTTTGACTAGGTTGAATTATACCCGCCTCTAACATTTCTGCAATCATGCGTTCAATTTCGCTCTTTTGGAAGTAAGGATATCTATAAGGCCGGATGTTTGGAGGAACACTTCCTGGAATCAAATGACTAGCATGATCATGATCAGAAATAGGTGGGAGTCCTTTGGGAGATTCAAACACCTTGGAATGATTGTTCAAGAATTTTTGAATATCTGAAGAAATAGATGATTTTGATGTTGGAACTTCTAGTTAGCATAATTGTGCAATGATGCCTCATTGTTATTTCTTCAGAATATTTGTCATAACATTAAAGTTTATTATCTTTCTCAGCTTCACTTTGATACCCCATAATTCAATTTCTTTTCCTTCTGAAAAAAATTCAGTAAAAGTTCATGAAAATTAAAAGCTACCATCCCCAAAGATTGTAACCATTATACTCCTAAAACAACATCAACGCCACCCATTGGAATGGAAATCATTGTATTATTCAATATATATTCCCCCATGGTTATCTTGATATTATGGCACTTTCCAGAGGAATTTATAGTTCCTCCATTTGAAATAATCACTTGACATTCTGCAGAAGATGCTTGAGAATTATGAAAACAATTCAATTCCTTGGCTACCTAACAATGAATAAAATTATGGGTACTAACCGAATCAGTCAATATTATTACCTTTTTCTTCTTGATATGTCCTTCTATCTTGAGATTTTGAGGAGTGGTAACTCCTACCAATGCTTTACAGCATATGGTCAGACTCATTTCTTCTTTCTTTAGGGTTGGTTCCTAGTGTATATCCTCTTCTTTTCAAGTTTCTTATTCATTTTCGTCCTCCTCTTCACAATATATGTATAATAATTTCTTCTCAGCACACTTATGACCTTTAGTATATTTTCTATAAAAAATGTAGCAAAGCCCTTTTTCTCATTTTTCTTCAATTTTTGTGGTGTCAACCTTGTAGGTTGTGGAAATCTAGGAGTAGAAAACCTTCCATCTTTATAGAAGTGAGTGGTAGTCTTCCTTGTCGCCATAATTTTACATTCAATTTTTCTTGCCAACCTGAATGCCTTCTCGAATGAATCAGATTACAAAATGTGAACTTCATGTTGGATGTTATCCTTTAAAGTACCTATGAAGAGATCAATCATGTGTTCCTCTGGAATATCTGTTACCCTTATATTCAATTTGTGGAAGTCCTCAATGTGCTCCCCCACTAAACACTTTTGTTCGAGATTTATCAATTGGCTAAAGAAAGTGTTGCTCTTTGTATCCTCATAATGTGATATCATTTCCTCCATAAAAATTGACAGGACAATTTTTTGCGGAGGAAAAGCCATTGATACCATACAAATGTATTTGTTCTAAATGTAAAGTTGCAATGCATACCTTTTGTGTGTTTTTCACATTATGGAGATCAAAATATTGCTCCATCTGTAGTATCCATGTTACAGGATCCTTTCCATCAAACTTCCTCATATCCATTTTTGGAATATGGTGGTTCTTCCCGCCAACATTAGAGTTTATGAAATCACGATTAACATTTATTTTGTCCTCATCATGAGTTCTTCTACTATCTTTTCACCATTAGGAAACATTTCTTGTATCAACTTTGTCAAACCTTCGATGTCTGTTTTTAGATCATTATTCATGTTTTCCACCTTAGCTTCCATGCCAGCCTCCATTCCATCCATCTTTGCTTCCACACCTTTCTTCAAAACTTCCATTTCATTTTTTGTTTCTCTTTGTGAGAGTGAAATTTTTTGCACTTGCTCTTGTAATTTTGATAGATCATGTTGCAATTCTTCATTTTCATGAGTCATAGTAGAGCCTTATGAAGGCTTAATGGGTGTTGAATTATTTTTACGGGGCATATTTTAGAACCCAATACTGATATCTATTCTACAATATTCCCTTGGAATCAATTCAAATTGATTCTTCAAACAAGACTTATGCAATTTGGAAAAAAAAATACACACCTTTTTCTTGCTTTTGAGGAGCTCGATATTGAAATTGGATTATCTTTGTGATTGCAGCACTTCAATATTTTGTTTTTGGTACCAACGTAGCCCTCTGAGTTATCTTTTGAATGCCACAGGTCTGACCTGATTTGGATTCTCCAAGACAAAGTTGTTTCCAATCTCCCACAATGACCTAATTATGGACTGGTTCAGTAGAGCGAACTTGTACGACTTTCCATGTGTCACTGTTTCATCCTTTGTCTCTAAAATTGATAGCCAATAAACTAATATCCGTGTACTTGCGACCAATTTTTACGGCACTCCAATCTGATTCCCAGAGAGAGTTATTGAACTTTTCCCACGATCACCACTTTGAGATGAAATTCAGGAGCTTGAAAAAGCACTACCTTCCACAGATCATATCTCAACAAATATTGCGAACCAAGCTTTGAAATTTTTTGAAGAATTTCCTCAGGATTTCAGCTTACCACCATAAGGGTACATGATAAAGGCTTAAGTAGAAACAAATTTATAGCACAATTCCACGATGACTGTTTGGGAGCACGAAAGCAGACCTAGCCATAGATCATATCTCCCAAAATATTGCGAACCAAGATCTGAAATTTTTAGACAATCTTCCTCGGGATTTTTTTCTTCTCACCTAAAAATTTTAGCTTTTGAAACTTCGTAGAAAAAAAGTTATAATAAAATTCCACGATGACTGTTTGGAATGGGTGAAACCTAGGATCCAAAGCTACGATACGGATGTTGTGTAGCAGGCTCCAAAAATAGAAGAAAAGAGATATAAACGCCTTAGAAATGAGCCACTTCGAGGGGGAAACCTCCAATACATTACATAAATGAACAATTCTGGGATGATACAATTACAAAACCTCCTTTCTATATATAGGAGTCCATGGGGCCATAATGTAATCCTAGTGGGCCACAATGTAATCCTAGCCGACCTAACAATAATAATTTAAGGGCACAATAATTACAAAATGGGGGTTACAAGGGTACAATAATAACAATAAGGGGGTTACACTAACAACAATAAGGAACTATACTAGTAATATAGGGACCTAACAAAAAACCCCTAAGGTTTGTGGATAAAACCCTATATCTGGACCTAAAGTTTTGAAAATTGATGAGTTCGCTAAATAAAGATACCCTAGCTCATACAATCCAAATGTAAGGAAGAAAAGGAAAGATAAATGCATTAGTAACTGATAATGAGGACAAGGATGAAAATTTCTAGATTGATGAGATTGCAGATACATTGCAATGATTTCTTTAAGAAGGCAAGGATCAAGAAGGAGTTGATAATTCCTTACAATCCCCATATCAAAAGATAGGTACTTTATATATTTCTTTATTTTTGGCTATCCTCTTGTCTTTGAATAATTTTCTTCATTATAAGTGTTTCTTCCATGAACTCATAATGAGGTTTGCAGGCACATCATGAATTTTTCCAAGGCTTTGGAAAATGATGGAAGCATCAGAAATAATGAAGCAAAGTTGTGGCAAGGGGAATCTCCCACAATTGAGCATAAAATTAGAAATATTGTTTTGTTTTCAAGAGGGAAAAATTGTAGAACCATGCTAGATGACTAGAAGAGCTCCTAGTTCAGAGGGAGAAGGCAAACCAACAAGTTTTAAGGATGTCATAATGGAGGAAATTTTGTCGATACCTGAAGGGAATTCAGTGGTGACTTCAAAATAGATCTACAAGATCAAACATGTAGTATATGGAAGCATAAATAAATACAAAGTAAGATTCATGGCAAGAGGGTTCTCCCAGAAAGAGGGAGAGGATTATGAAGAGACATTTTCTTTAGTTTCCAGGTACACTTCTATTAGAATTATTATTTATGCTATTATGGATTTACATCAGATGGATGTAAAGGTCACTTTCCTCAATGAAGTGATTGAGGAATAAGTGTACATAGAAAAAAATCAGGGCTTTGAGGTACATGAGAAGGATTCTCATGTATGTATACTAAAGAAAGCTTTGTAAAAACCTAAAACATGGTATTCTTGGATTGATGGATATCTTCTGAATCTTGGTTGATCTTGTATGACTTATTTCTAACTAGATCAGAAGGACTCTTGTGACACATGGATAAATAATGGTAGAACGATTCTCTTCTGTGATAAAGGGATTAGTCAATTTGTGATTCAATGTTAGAAGGAGTTGACCTTTATGTTCAAAATCATGGATCTAGGTTTGATGCATTACTTCCATGGTCAAGGGAAGTATATTATTGATATCCTTCAAAGATTTGGGATGATGTATTGTCATGAAATTGAGATTGAGATGATCGGAAAAGTAGTTATGGTGATGGATATAGTGAAGGAAGCTGGTCAGTTTATGGTTGATCTCAAGCATGCATCACAAGATGTGTTGAGGTACCGTGATCTAGGGGATAAAAAATATGCTCAAAAATAAAAATAATCAAAATCACCTAAAACTAGTGCCAAATCATAGATCTTGTCATTCGGATTCCAACGATGCTTGAATCGCCTTAATCCAACATCATATGTGAAAGTTATCATGTTTTGAATTTTTAGGAAAATAACTAAAAAATAAACTTTCAGGGTTGACTAGGCTCCTCACTGGGCATAAAAAATATAGTGACATGGCACTGACATCATTAGGCTAACTGGGTAGGTACAATTTTCATATAGTGCAATCCCATGCTAACACATGGAAGGTCATATAGGGTGATTTCACATAGTTCCATTGGTTGGCTAGTTTCGGTTCATCCAATTAGGAGGTGCCACATGGCCCAATGTGAGGGCACCATGTGGCCCTTTGGTTTCGTGAAAAAAATTATTTAGAGGTCAACCGACTCGGAGGGGTTCCACCTTGTGACCTTTGGCTTAACAACAACACATATTAACATTGGACTATGTTTCTTGTTAGATATATATAACACATTTATATTGAAAATGGAGTGGTTTCAGTGTTCGCGGAGGGGGAAATGCACATGGCCCCAACCTTGGGTTGTATGGCACGCAACATGCCCATGGCAAAAGTAGAGGGGTCATACGATTATCCATATCCCTATCTCCTATATTAAACCCACATGACTAACGTCGGGGGTGTCGAAGGAGGGGGTTGGCGTATGGCCTAGCTTGCAACCGCATGGCCCATAACATGACCAGGAGCAGAAGAGTCAGTGGGTGCATGGCCTCTAGCCTATTCTCCTGGCCATGTGACTGCCACATGATTGAAGAAAAGGGAGAAATTTGGGTCATGGGTGTGCAACTAACTGTCCAAAATTTTGCACAATTAAAGACGGAATTCATGCTAAAAACATGTCAATAAGTCACCTATCAGATGAGCCAAAGGAGAAAAACGTTACCCGTTTTTCTAGTTTTGTGAATTTACAGGACAAATAGTAGTTAAATGGAAGAGGAGGCCTAAGTTGGCTATTTTTCATCATTTTTGAGCCCAAGAAGAGCCTACACAGGGGTTTTTAGGTGTTCTGTACACAATGGAAATGTTATTTTTGTGATTTTAGCATTTTATGTTGATGTAATTGACATTTTTAAAATATAATATAAAGGGCCAACATTGGAAGCTGGACCCGGGGACTTAGTCTAGGAGGGGTGAACTCCTTCATCAAATTGTTGTTTTTTGATGTTGAACGTTGTCTATTTTTCTCTATTTATATCTACAAAACATAACTTGAATTTATAAGTTTATGTGTTTTTGCAATTTCGACCCATTTCGCAGAAGACATAAACTAGCTTGAAATTTTTTTCAAGAAACCTTCAATTTTTAATTTAAGATCAATTTGGTATCAGAGCATGGTTGTTTTGAAACTTTGATTGTTTATGAAAGTGTTTTTGAATGATTACAAGGTCTAAGTTGATGATTGACGCTATGTGATTCATTTAACTAGTTTCAATCCCACTTCTTCAACCCTGTGAGCATCACCCGATGCAATGAGTGTTAATTGGACTATTCAAAATAATGAGAAATCAACAGATTAAGACTACCTCTCCTATGGAAATGTTCATAAGTGTTAAGTGGACTATTCAAAATCAGCAGAGAAATGGCCAGTTAGACTACATCTCATGGAAATGTTCATAGATGAATGACTTATTTGAATCCCAAAAATGATATCTCAAACAAAACAAAAAAAGAGTAAAGGGGGTTCTTCTTGAATGGTTCATGAGGCATAATAGTTTTGGGATGGGTGACCTCCCGAGAAGTCTTGGTTACTGGGTGCAAGCCTCGGAAGTGATGGTTGATGTTATGTGATTCATTTTTACATAGTTTCAATCCCACTTCTTCACCCTTGTGAGCATCCCCAGATGTCATTAGTGTTAAGTGGACTATTCAAAATCATGAGAAATTAGAGACTTACCACTACCTCTCATTGAAATGGTCATAGATGAATGAAAGGCAGTTGAATCCCAAAAGTTATATGTATTATTATTATTATTGAATTTAATTAAAATTGTATTTTAATAAAAAAACTATAAAGTTACTTAAATGGTTATAACCAAAAAAACCTATTGCAACAAAATTTCTATTATTAATTATTGCAACAAAAATATTATTATTAACTTTGATTTTACTTAACCCTTAAGAATTTAAGTCTTGATAAAAAAACAGAAGTGTTGAAGAGTATGTTTTTGAAAATCGGTAGGAAGAGTATGTTTCCATATTGAGAAGCATATGATGAGCATATTCCCTTGAGAATCAATCTAGGCATGAAATAAAAAGAAATTCAACAAATCCTCATCCACCTTAAGATTTGAAATATGAATTTAATTATGATTGTGTATCAATAGAAAAACTATTCATTCATTTATCCAATATTATTATTAAAATTATATTAAATTAAATTGACTTAAGCTAGTATAATCTCCACAACTTCCATTTTCAATTATTTTCATAAAATTCAACAATATATACAAAATCAAAATAAAAAAATACATATATACAAATTTTACCAAATTAATCACTTACTATATCTATATATATATATATATATATATACAAATTTTACCAAAATGCTTTACTTCCAATATTAACATCCATATCTTATTGTGCCAGGTTTGTAGGCACAAATTTTGCCAAATCAACTATGTACTAAACTAGTACAACCAAATTAAAAATATTAATGTGGTTGATATTTGTGAAGGTTTCATTTGTATCTACCACTGATAAATATATAACAAAATAATTGTTGCAACAAAAATATTATTATTAACTTTGATTTTAATTAACCCTTAAGAATCCTAGGTCTTGATAAAAAAATGAACATCCATATCTTATTGAAAGATTGTAGATACAAATTTTGTCACATCAACTATGTACTAAACTAGTAAAACCACATTAAAAATATTAATATGGTTGATATAGCAGAAAGCTTCATTTGTATCTACCATTCATAAATATATAACAAAAAAAACTATTGCAACAAAAATATTATTATTAACTATTGCAACAAAAGAAATATTGTTATTAAATTCGATTTTTACTATAAACCTTAAGAATCTCACGTCTTGAGAGAATGTAATAGAGGTGTTGAAGAGTTTCTATGATTTACAACGAAGATATAAGACATTTTTTCTACAAAAATTAAGTATGCCTTGAAAATTCCTAGAAACCAATTGGACGATGAGCCACGTGCCATGAATCTTGCTCCCGACATCAATTTTTTTAAATTTTTAAAATTCAGGCAACCTAACAAACTCTCTAACACACTTCAACCATTGATAAGCATTCGGACGAAGCATATGCGGAAGCATATTCCCTTGAGAATCAATCTGAGTCGAATTAATTAAAAAAAATCAACATATCCTCATCACCAGTAAGTTGAAATAGGAAGCCTTCGGCTAATTAAATTGGCATCCATATTTGCTTTTTGAAGTGCAATAAAGTTTTCTTAATTTTTGTGTTAAGTGGAGTGATTGTTTTCGTAAATTTTTAGTGTTATTTTTGTGAATCTAATAGTTTCATTTTCTGCCAAAAGATTACATAAGTGTGTACAATTTTTCCAAAATCCTACCGATCTTACTAGAATTATTAACGAGTGGGTATTACTGCAAAACATATTAGAAAATTCCAAAAGGAAACACGGGTAACCTGAAGTGAAAAGGCACATAAAACCATAAGACCTTCCAAGATCGAAGTATACAACCCCGAGAAACCATTATGACTCTCATGAATTTACCCAGGAGCCGGGATGCTGCGGTCTAAGCTGGTGATGGTGGATGCTTGAAGTCTGCTTTGCACATGCTTCTCCAAGTGGGCTATTCTTCCCTTCAAATCTATCCAGTTTATCATTCTGCACGCGAGATGCTCTCTGGTCTAAAACTAGGTGATGACGGAGGCTTGAAGTCACAATGCACATGTTTCTCTAAGTGGAGCTAATCTTCCCTTCAAATCTATCCAACAATCTCTGCATGCGTCACTCCCCTCTTTGTAGGCTAGCTAATTTGTCTTGCATATGCCATGAGTTTCTCTGGATATATCATTCATGAAGGCACTAATCGTGTTCCTATCATTGTGCCAATCTCTACTAAGTTGATTAAAAAAAAAAGTGATGTGTCTAAGTTGACTTCCAAAGAAATCATGAGTAGGGATAGCCTCTTTAGTACTAGGAGCATGGGATAGGATAGGGTAAGCAACCTCACCTTGTCCTAGATCCTTCAATCGAAGTATTCCATGCTATCCTCTCTCACCCATCCCCCTCCTATCTCTGCCAGATTGATGGGGCACTATGATATTGATCAAAAACCAATAGGACCAGGAGACAAAAAGGCTACAGACCCACCGAAGGTTTAAAACTTGCCTAGATGTCTAGAACCTCAAGCCACTCCTGAATAATTCTCCACTTTCCTAGACTTCTAGAACCTCAATCCACTCCTAAATAACCCTCCACTTGAACATATACATAAAATACCCAAGACGAAATCCCAAAAGTTGGATGGTTGGAAGTTCAAAAACCCTCTAATGGAAAGACATAGAGACCTCTAGAAAAGGGCCTGAATGAGGAGGGTGACTCATCAAGAAGGTGATTAATCGTGTCCAACTAATACTAGGAACCAAGGACCTAAACCGAGAGCCGATAAAATCAAGAGAGCCAAGAGGATGAAACTAGATCTGAGAAACAACTACAACATCCACTAGAAAATCCACCCATAATGCTAGAATTTCAAATTAAGTTGAAAAAGTACCAAAAAAACAAAAAAAATTAGTAGAGGCCTTCCTAGAGAGGGTAGTGCAGGTTGACCCCTCCCTTGCTATTCATGCCCCAAAGACCTCATATAGAGCAATGAAACCATCGAATTCGAAAACAAGACACAAGGTTATAGAGAGCTCCCAAATTTTTCCAACAAGAAGTCATGAAAAACCAATTACTAAAATTGTGACCAATAGTAGTCGAGTGTTAAAACCAAGTTTTTTTTATTTTTGGATAGCTACGAAGGTATTCCCACAACTACAAGTCGGTCTTAAAAGGAAAAATAAAAAAAGATGGGAATTTTATATTTGATTTTTGAATTTAATTTTCCTCCAAAATTCAAGTCGTCCCGAAGCTAAGGAGACACGCACACATTAGGAGGAAATTTTGAGGTATAAGTTGGACCTCCCTAAGGTAACACTACAAGGAAATGACCCTCTAGCTGAAGGTTATAAAGGGAGGGTTTTTAGTGTTACAAAATTGGCCAAAATTGTCGAGGAAAAACATTTTCTACAACATCCAGTTTATGAATTTACGGAGGTTTTGGCGGAGCTTTTAGCGAAAATTCAACACAACTAAAAACAAAATGGTTGGAGGGATGTTATTACGGATGTTTTTTTCATCGGTGCACTACCTACGGCTTTAACGCAGCCCAAGATTTTGGTGCATACATAGTAGAAGGTGCCTCGGGGGTAGTCAAATGAGAATGCACCGCAGTACGTTAAGGTATAAAACCACCACGGGACTTAGTGTTGGTTATACAACACTTTTATGAGACCGTTCTGATTGGTCTTCGATTTGTGCGGTGCCCATAGGTCGTATCAACGCACCGGTGCGCAGTATCACACAAATGCATCGATATTTATAATTGTTATCGATATTCGTATAGTGCCCATAGGTCGTACAAATTCATCGGTGCTTATAGACACATAAACGCCTTGGTGCGTAGTATCACACAAACACACCAAGATTTATAATTTGTATCGGAATTCGTGTGGTGCCCATAGGTCGTACAACGGCACCAGTGTGCATAGACACATAAACGCACCAATCCGTAGTTCCCATAGGTCGTAGAAACACACCGGTACGCTTGGGAAATACAAACACAGCTTGATGTACTGATAAGCACCGACCATGCTTGGTTTTCATTTTGTGTTTTTTAGAAACATGCAGACACATGATAATGCAATTATTGCTTGATTGTTTTAAATTCATTATTCATCAAAGAAGTTGACACATCTTATAACACTGATATTCATATTAATTAAATTTTTGTTAATGCATTTGAATGTGATGTTTGGATTAATTTGTAATATCATATTATAATTATTGTGGTTTTTTAAAATTCATTATTCATCAAAAGTCGACACATATATATCTTATAACAATATTCATATAGATTAAATTTTTATTAGTGAATTTGAGAACAACAATGGAGAATGCAATAGCATAAATTAAAACACACACACACACACACACACACACACACACACACACACACACACACACATATATATATATATATAAGACATTCTTTGTCATACAAAATGGGTCGGTTATTGGTATCCCTTTGTCTTCGGTTGGGACACTATGTCCATTACATTAAAACAAAATGTCTTCTTTCCACGAGACATATTTCAAAAAATACAATGCCTTGCTTTGATATCCAAACATAGTGATAATCATTCTTTGCTTGAGCTGTTGTCAACACTGCTAGAGCTACTTCCATGACTTGGGTTATTTTTTCAGAATGTTTTGTTCACGGTGTTGATTGTTTTCTTGCTTCTTGACCTTCCATCTACACAACATAAAAATAAACTAAAATGAGTATATATACATTGGTGACAATAATGATAATTGCAATATTAAATAATATACATCATTGTAAATCAAAAAAGAAAAAAATGACGCACCATAGCAACAATTGACTCATAAACTACACACATTCTTTCAAAACCATGTACCATGCCATCTTTAGAAATTCATCTATTGGCGCGGAGTTCCATACTTTTTATTTCCTACAAGTTTTATACCCCATAATAAGTCATATATTTAATATAAAATAATTTTTTATGTTCTATTAATTATAAACGGAGCTAAGTAAAACAAGATCGATAGATGTATACAAATTCCACAATCTCAATTTTCACGATATGCCAACATATACTCACAACCCATATTTAACCCAATTTCAATCAATTAAGTACGATGGTTCTTCTTTGTATGTACTTTGTTTGAAGACATTCAACGATGATTTTTGTAAAACAACTTAAAAAATACAAAAAATAAATCTAGTTAAGTTGTTATAAGGAAGTAACAATTACTCACAAACTTAGATATCAACGGTTTTCTTCCTTGTCACGTCTGTTTTTATGTGTTGAATGGGTTCCATTTTTCTTTTTTTTTACGCAAGAAAATTCTTCGAAAATGTAATATTATAATGCTAAATTGTTTATTTATTGTACCTAATGATCGAAAAATTCAATGATTACATATTACATTTTGAAGCCACACATTGTTTGTTGATATGGCTCCTCCTATGATGCACTTTTTGTCCATTTCTTTGACCATCTCCTTATACACCTTTTTGGAAAATTCCCTACTTTGGCATATTTCGATATCGAGCTCATTCATCTTTTGATATTTTTCATAATCTTCACAGAAAATGTAACATGACAATGAAATATTTTAATTTGTTTTTCATATTGATACATGAAAAAGTAAATATAACAAAGAAAGTGATAGTTATAATAATTCTAGACAAACATTTAAAGGAATATTACTTTTTCATTCCCTTCTTTTTTTTGTACGTTTTTGCTATTAAAGTCGACTTATGTCTCATTGACCAATTCTCTATGGAAACTCTTCTGTGATTTTTACTTAGATAAAAATTTGGTTTTTGGAATCATTGGATTGATTTTTGTATTATGTAAGTGGAAAGAACGTTTATACATTCGTTCCACTAGATCCCTCAAACTTTTGTACAGGTTTTTCCCCCTTTCGTTAACCTCTAGCACCACTCCAGATGAGCTAAGGAACAATTCATTTTCATTTGCATGTTCTATTTTTTTTTTCTTCTTACAACAACATTCATTTTTTGAGTTGTTTGTCGTTGTAGAACATTAAAGAGATGTGAATTAATAGATTGTTTGACACATGTTATCTAATAATTTTAAGTATATTATTAATGATAATTAAAAAAAGAAACTCTGATAACATGGATTACCCACAGTCCCAGTTTTCATATTATTTCAATCTCAATTCAGGTGTAAAATGCCTCCAAAGATTCATTGCCCAACCAGTTCCACCAATTTGCAACTCACATTGTTCATGTTTTTTTTTTTTCTAAGTTAGAGTAATCTA
This sequence comes from Pinus albicaulis, assembly GCA_034641835.2. Classification (NCBI taxonomy): domain Eukaryota; kingdom Viridiplantae; phylum Streptophyta; class Pinopsida; order Pinales; family Pinaceae; genus Pinus; species Pinus albicaulis. Next base: position 1,469,414,160 of record CM076580.1, read on the forward strand.
TTAACAGTGGGAAATATAGTACATCAGTGCCTACGTGGAGGCAATTCGAATAGACAGAGACTAGTTTTTGGCTTCCCTTCTAGAGGGAAACCAGCCTGAAGAACCTTCAACAGAAAAAATCCCGCGCAGGGGATCGGACCTAGGTAGCTTTGACTGAAAACTGAAAACATATACATTATATAGCATATTTTCTGGACCATGACAAAACTGGAGCACTGTAATAACTAAGACTGGTCGCTGACAAAAAAGGACCAAAACTGAAGGAAACATAAGAACAACAAGACAATCCCTCAGAGAGGGCAGAGCAAAAACCTGAGAAACAAGAAAAAAGGTCGAGTTATTCATCAGGAGCGACCTCCTCGACCCTACAACCGTATTCTGCTGGTGCGCCATGGGCGTGAGAGCGTTCAGCATTGGGAATGACCTCAGAAGGCGTTTCCGTCTGATGGGGTGGACCATGAGCCGAATCCTCTTGCATTACCTCCCTGCGCGCACTTGTCTGAACCCTCGAGTCAAGCGACACAGCTGCCGAGTTGGCGCCATCGACAGGAGCAGAATCTTCCAGAGGGAACTCAAGCGAGGGCTCTTCCATGAAAACAATAGAGATGGCGACTGTAACTCTTGGTCTATTAAGGGCGCAATCAAATGAAAAGAGAGCTGTATGAGACTGAGCGGGCAACACATCCCCAGAGGGCGAGTCGAGCCTGCGTCCAGAGCGTAATTGGCGGCCATGGAAGAGATTGTCAGAGGGAAAAGAGATTGCAGATGGAGAAGTGGAAGAGGAGGGCGAGCGCCTCCTGGCAGAGCGTGAGGCGCCCCTCCTGCAATGCATCCTCTGCCTCAGACGGGGCATGTTTGCAACAGAGATGGAGCTGAAACGCTGGAACAAAGTCGAGCTAACCAGGGTCGGCTCTGGAGGAATGCTCAGGACCAATGAGGTAGAATTGCAAGAACCAAAAATGGAGATGTGAAGACTATCGTCAGGCTTCAGACATCAATTTTGGCGACTACGCTTCCCTGTGGTGGTGCGCTTGTTGGCGCAGTCCTCTACCGAATTGCACAGTGAAATCCTCGGCGCAGGATCCATATCATATAGCCCCCTGTTCCTGTAGCCAATAACCCTCTGCAATGAATGAGCAATCTTGTTAACCTGGTGCGAATCGCCTTTGCGGCATTCGAAAATACCTCGGTCCTCAGAATTCATGTCGAGAGGCTTCATCATTACGTTTGTCATTATGAGCGATCAGGTGGTATTTACTGTGATCAGGTGGTTTCCAATGGGCTGGCAGGTGGCCTCCCGTCCTAATGACCTCTATCCCATCGCCCCTATTCACATTGCTATCACCTGCATCCGGGGCTCACACTGTTCATGTTACTTGAACTGGCAATTTCAATAAATCTGTTTGGGTTATTTTAATATCTCAATTCAGGGAATTGAGATATTAATTCAACATTCCTCTATAGCCATAACCCGACAGTCCATCTTCACATAACTCCGTATAACTAACACTAGGCGTATATGTGTTAAGTTACCCTTTCGTTGGTTATTAAATCCAATGAATTAACCGGCCCAATTCTATAATTTAATCATCCACACAATACGTGTAACCCTAAACCATAGGTTTATGGCCTTACCGACTTTTAACAAAAGCCTGGGCGCAATCAGACATACAATTTATCTTTGCCAATATAAAAACTTTGCACATACCTCGTTAAGCCCACAAACCTTAGCTAAGTAGGAACAACCAAGAATTAGAATTGAGAATTGGAATTGGATAAATTCTTGATAGAAATAACTATTCTTCCAATGCATTTGTTTTATTGCAGGAGGTCTCCACTGATAATGTGGAGAGAATGCAATGTGGGGTGTGTGAAGATGCAATACTATAGGGCCCAAGTGGGCAATTGTTGCATGTGAACCTGTGCTATGCTAAGACGTGGGCAATTTTCACAAATGGTTGTGAAAGTTTGTTTTCTGAGCAGTTTATTGAAGTTGGAGATATTTTAGTTTTTAGACATGTTGGAAATGTACATTTTTCTATGAAAATATTTGGGCCATTTCTTTTCAAAACTACACCTCTTCTTTTTTCAAAAAAAGAAACTTGAACCTTTTCATAACCTGCAACAAGAAAAGGTGCCCCATGATCTGCTTGCTCATTTGTAAGTTCCTCCTCCATCTTGGCATCCAATTTCCTCTTTTCTCCTTTGTGATTTCTATCTTTATCTTAAAAAAATTTATACAATCTCTGTTTTACGAGAAACTGACCTTAATTGTTCTGGGAGCAATGAAAACGAGTCCTTCATTCTACATTTGTTAGCAGAAGAAGACCAATTTTCGACTAGACAATGAAATTATTACATGTGGAGGCAATGGTTTCCCATAGGAAATGAGTATAGGGTTGAGCAGAGGAAATACATTGCAAAATGGGCTATTACATTATCTTTTCCAATGGGAAACCGATTTTCAGGTGGAAATATGGTAGCTGTAGGTATCTATGCTATTCTTCCCACATAAATGGTCACGAGATTTCCATTTATAATTCAAGCAAAATTTTTACTGGTTTCATCCACAAGACAACAACTCAGACAAGTTAGAGATGCCATTCAGGTTCAATTGAAAGCCGAAGATGTGATTTTATGCGACGTCAGCTTTGTCAGTAAAAGTTTATGTAAGCCAACTGAAGCTCGGACAATACTCCCAATTGATTTTAAATGCATTCTAGAGAATCTTTCCCTTCATGGGCCCTACTAGCCTGATCAACAACGTCAATTGATCTTTCTCTATTTTCCTTAAGGGAATGAGAATCCTTCCATTCATGATGCCTGTTGGCTTTATCGACTGCCTCGATTGATCTTTCTTTGCCATCAACTCTTCTCTCCATTTCTCCATCATGGGACCTCTTAACCCTATCACTAGCCTCAACCGAATGCTCTTTGTTGGTCTCAATCTGTACTCCTTTTCTCCTTTTGTACCTTGTCGAGCTCTATAGCCGTCTACATCCCTGTAAGAGTCTTTTTTCGTTTTTCTATTTGAATCACTCATTTTCTCTGCTATAAACTTCTCAGCCGAAATTCAAACTCTCGTCTTTTCAAACCCTCATCTCCTCAGAAAAATTTTTGCCCGCGATTCGAACCCTCCACTGCTCCAATACTGCACTTTACAGAATAACCCTGTTCTGATGCACGGGGTTTTATAGGCACACTGGTGTGGTTTGTAAGATTGAGGTTTATGTTTTGGTGTGGTGTTTTATGGCGCACCGGTGCGTGTTATGATGATAAGTACACCAGACTATATAAAGTTCTTTTTTTTTGTATGTAAGATCATAATAGAATAATGATAATTCTAAAGTACGTGAATTTATTTGCATTATTTTCTAAACTTTATTATGTTACAAAAATTCAAATTATTCTAGATTTATTATTTTAAAATTATTTACAAATTTACAAATTTAAATATTTTAATAAAATCATTTCACATTAATACAATTAAAATTTTACAAATATTTTACATACAATTACAATTAAAATTAGAATTAGAATTACAATTTTACAATTTCACATACAATTACGATTAGAATTACAATTACAATTTTAGTTTTACATACAATTACATTTACAATTAAAATTTTACAATTACAATAATTTCATAGTAATACAATTAAAATTTTACAAATATTTTACACACAATTAGAATTAGAATTAGAATTACATTTACAATTACAATTACAATTTTACAATTTCTCAAATATACAATTACAATTACAATCATTTCACAATAAATTAAATATTGCAATTACAATTAAAATTTTACATTAAATATTTTACATACAATTACAGTTAAAATTACAATTACAGATACAAATACAATTTTACAATTTTACATACAATTACAGTTAAAATTACAATTACAAATACAAATACAATTTTACAATTTTACATATAATTAAAATTTCAATTTCATTTACAATCACGACATAATATTTAATAAATATCATGGTCATTTAATATTAAATTAATTAATAAACATCACGATCATGATAACCATCGTACAAACATCATATTCGACTAAAAAACACATTCAAACATCAAAATAACATTATATATTAACATCATCACAACACAGACATCAAATATACATCTCATGTCAAATAACTCATGCTATTACATACACATCTATGTGAAAGTTGCACATTAAATGAACATATCTAACATGACATAATAATATACACATCATGATGATCACCAACATGTAAATTAAGTACAAATGCAACATGAACATAAAATACATGGACCATATATATATATATAATGTTAAAAATATACAATTGTAATATAAATATCATGGATCAGCTAGTGGTAGTACAACATCAATAGCAGTACTAGTGGAGGCCTGCTCAGTCAATGGTGCAGCCTCGATGGTCGATGGTCCAGCTTGCTCATGATCATGATTAGTAATGATGGATGCTGCAGGCTGCTGACTAGACGTGGCCAATTGTATAGCCTCATCTCCATGATGACTGCTAGATGCTAGTGGAGCCCCATGCTCATCTGGCGTGGCGCGAGGTAAATGATCATGAGATGATGAGTCACTCCTCGTGAACTATCCACCATGTGTTGCAACTTGACTACGCCTATAGTGTGCAACAATCCTCCTTAGTCGCGTAACAACTGTCGTAGCTCCTACGACATGCCGCATCAGGTTGTACATGTCATGTGGCATGCCTCTCCACATCTGTAATAGCCTATCATTGGCATGTATGTCTCTATAATGAGCGGCCCTGATGCCCGCCTCAACAATCAATGCACTGAGTTGGTCACCCAACTCCATCCTGTATCTAGTATCAGGTCGACCGCGCTTAGAAAAAGGTGGTACTGGCGCACCAACAGGAGCATGTCTCTCTGGACCGACCTATTGATGATCCTTGGCATCTAGCATGCCCTGATCGTCATCAGGATCCACACCTAGATCATGTGGTGGTGCCAGCATCTCCTCGACATCAAAAGAGCTAATGTCTACAATATATATACAACTGCACAACAATAATTAGACAATTTCATTACACAATTTAATAAAAACAAGTTACAAACATGTTATAATAAATATAAATAAAACAGTAATATTACCTCTATCATTTGGCAGCTCATCATCTGTGAAGAGGATGTTGGAACACCCTCGCTAATCCAACCCAGAATAATGACACGGGACCATAATGAAGGGATGTAGTTCGTCAACACTGGCTAGTAAGTCTAGTGTATCATGCGATATCCTGGCTGGAAACATAGTCTCTCCCCTCTTGGGCATCATCTACCCCCACATGTGCATCCGTGCCTGCAACATCGGCCTACGAGGCTACCGAAAAAAAGTAGGCCTCATCTCTAGAAACCTCTCAAAAAATAAAAAATAAAAGCTCTGAAGCAAAAGGGAAGTTGACCTTCCCTTGTGCATGAGCATGACATCTATCTAAGGCTCTACAGAACTGCCACAAAAAAAATGGTAGACCACCTGAAAATTCGTGGCTCTTGTAATAAAGAATCAACATAATATAGAAGCAAGCAACTAATGCATTTCCCATCATTGGTGTTGTGTGAAATGGTTGAAATGAGAAGTGAGAGGCACTACACGTCCTAACTACCAAATGCACCAATATGTAACTGACCTCTACCAACTTGAAACTCTGTAGGAGACAATACTGATGCTCCAATGTATCACTAGGAGTAAACTAACTAACTCCCTGCTACAAAACCAGTTAGAACCTCTGGGAATGAGGGAAAATACACCCCTCTCCTCGATATCCCTGTAATGAAATATATATCCTCCTTAGTGGGTGTGTACCACTAGTTAGGACCAAACTGGAAGTCCTGTCGATGGGAATTCCACCTGTGGATAAGATGTCTCAAAAACACACTATGGGCCTTTAGGGAAGTAGCCTCCTCATAGAACTTGAAGAGGCCTACCTACCTTAGGAGCCCTGGGTATCTGCTGTAATAGGGCGAGGGTACACATCTCTCTCCCTCTCTCGTGCCTCCCACAGGTGAACCATGTCATACTTCTCCACATGTTGTTGATGTTGTTCCTCCTCTTCTCTCTGAATCATTGACATATTAAATAATTTTTTTTATTGAATCAGACATGTATTTAGGAATATACATATATATATATATTTTTTGGAAAAAAAAACAGACCAGTCGGTGTGCCACAAAAACAGTCATGCACCGGTTCCGGTGCAACGTTTGTTTTTAGCACACCGGAGGTGGTGCCCCAGATGACATACAACGCACCGTATGAGATGCACTTGAAACTTTTTAAAGCACCATTGACTATATATGGTGTCAAAAGAGTGGTGCGCTGACTAAAATCTACATATCGACGCATATAGTTGTTTCAACGCATCGAATTCCTAACAAATTACATAGTCAAAGGTGTGGTCTTTTTCCAGTCCGCACCGTTGACCCTATCAGAATGCCGAATGCGGTGCGCTGAAAAACACTGGGGTGGATATTTCCATCAACGCACCATGTTTCTATTCCCATGTGACCGGTTAAATGACTACACCGCACTTTTTTTTTTAAATTTTAAAATAACGCGAGGCGCCTTTCAGTACCACCCTAGACATGGTGCAGATACCATTAACACCGGTTGCGGTGTGGCCTGTAAATTTTATAGGTAGCACCGCTTATCGGTGCGAGCCGAATGGCTCGTGCACACCGCACGAAATTTTTTTTTCTTCTTTTAAATGGTTAATTTTAAGGTTATTTGAAATTCTAATCTGCTAAAAAGCATAATTTTGGAAAAACAAGAAAAAATACCTGTATATTTCATCATCAAGGAGGCATATTGGCTGTAGAATTTTCAAAAGAAAACTTTCCCACCGTTTTGTAAAATGCAAGTTGGAGATTGGTGGGAAATGCACAGCAACAGTGCATACAATGGGGGCAATGGGAGCACCGATGTCAGGGTGGCTCAGACAAGGATAGATTGCACTGGTGCTTGAGAGCTCTAGAGCACTGAGAAAAGTGAAAAAAACGGTTTTTGGTCGTAATTTTTTTTTTTATTTAACCATGTTCTACTGCGTGGGGTTTTATAAGCACACTAGTGCAGTCTCTTAAGACCGCATCGGGCAGTTTCAGTTTTGGCGCAGTGTTTTATGATGCACCGGTGCAGTTTCTTAACACCGCACTGGGCGGTTTCTGTTTTGGTGCGGTGTTTTATGATGCACCGGGGTGTAATAGTTGTGAAGAATAGGTGCTCTATAGTAATAGGATGCATTGAGCGGGTGTGTACGGAGAACACGGTGTCTGGTGTGCCAATATTTTATGTGACTGGTGCTTTCTCTTGTAGAGTGCACTGTGATTGAGAGCTCTAGAGCACTGAGAAAAGTGAAAAATGTAGTTTTTTGGCCGTAAATTTTTTTTATTTAACCCTGTTCCGGTGCTCGGGTTTTATGGGCGCACCAATGTTGTTTCTTACGAATGCACCAATCAGTTTTTGTTTTGGCATGGTGCTTTATGATGCACTGGTGCTGTTTCTTAACACCGCAACGAGTGGTTTCTGTTTGGCGTGGTTTTTTATGATGCACCGACACAGAAGAGTTGTGAAGCACCGGTGCTCTACAGTAATAGGATGCACTGGGCAGGTGTGTATGGAGTGCACAATGTCCGGTGTGCCAATGTTTTGTGTGCACCGGTGCTTTCTCTTGTAGAGCACACCGATGATTGAGAGCTTTGGAGCACTGAAAAAAGTGAAAAATGCGTTTTTTTTCCGTACTTTTTTTATTTATTTAACCCTTTTCTAGTGCGCGTGGTTTATAGGTGCACTAGTGTTGTTTCTTACGAATGCATTGGTTGGTTTTTGTTTTGGTGCAGTGTTTTATGATGCACTGGTGTGGTTTCTTAATACCACACTAGGTGGTTTCTGTTTTGGCACGATGTTTTATGATGCACTGACGCAGAAGAGTTGTGAAGGACCAGTGCTCTAAGTAATACGATGCACCGGGCAGGTGTGTACAGAGCACACGGTGTCTGGTGTGCCAATGTTTTGTGCGCACCGGTGCTTTCTCTTATAGACAGCACCGATGCGATTTTGGATGATAAGTGCACCAAGCGGAAAACATCTGCAAAACCCTTCGCCCGCCAACCTCCTCTACTAACCTCCACTAGAAACGGATGTATGGGATATTTTTATAGGGGTTCCTCAAAAAAATCTGCTAGAGGGTCTTTTCCTTGTAGTGAAATTATAAAATAATAATGGAAATAATATGTTGTGAAACCAACTCCAAAAACAGAAGAAAAAAGATATCAACGCCTTAAAAATAAGCCACTTCGAGGGGGAAACCTCCAATACATTACATGAATGAACAATTATTGGATGTTAAAAATGACCAAAACCTCCTTCTATATATAGGAGTCCATGGGGCCACCATATAATCCCAGTGGGGCCATAATGTAATCCTAGCTGACCTTACAATAATATCGGGCCATAATGTAATCCTAGCCGACCTAACAATAACAATGTAAGGGCACAATAATAACAATATGGGGTTACAGGGGTAGAACAATAGCAATAAGAGGGGCTACACTAACTTAATAAGGGGCTACACTATTAATATAGGGACTTAAGATGCCCCTCCCCTTCAAACAAGTGTTGTCCTCAACGCTTGATTATTTCTTGATGTTTCTGTATAAAATTCTCATCCTCCCATGTGGAATCTTCTACAGGAAAGTTCTTCCACTTGCTGAGATACTCTGAAATTGATTGTACTTTTCGAGTTCTTATTTCTATGACTACTTCAGAACTTCTTTCGATGTGATATTGATCTTCCTGTTGTTTCATTAGATTCTGCAACAAAGTTAGGTTATCCTTTGAGAGTTGGAGAACTTGTTGTTGATGCTCGATGCGATCTTCTAATAATTTATCATCCATATTAGCTATTATTTGATCCTTCAAACCATCTAAATTAGCCTCCATTTCTATTTTTAAACCATTTATGTCATCTTCGGTTGCTCTTCGTAAGATCGAAAGTTGTTGCACTTGGTATCGTAATTTTGATATCTCATACTGCAATTCTTCCTCTTCACGCATCATAGTATAGCTTTTTGAGGGCTTAAAGGGTATGGAATTCTTTTTTGGAGGCATTTCAGAACCCAATATTGAAATATATTCTCAATAGGCCCTTGGAATCACTTCAAACTGATTTTTTATTTTACACAAGACTTATGCAATTCAAAAAAAAAAATACACACCTTTTTTCTTGATTTTGAGAAGCTCGATATTGAAACTGAATTATCTCTGTGATTTCGTATCTTCAATATCTAAAATTTGGCACTGAGGTAGCCCTCTGAATTCTCTTTTGAATGCCACAAGTTTGACCTAGTTTTGATTCTTGAAGACAAAGTTGTGTTCAATCTCCTACGATGGCCTAATTATGGACTGGTTCAGTAGAGCGAACTTGTACGACTTGCCACATATCACTTTTTCCTCCTTCAGCTCTGAAATTTATAGACAGGAAACTACAGTCCGTTTACTTCAAGCCACTTTTTACAGAATTCTAATCTGATGCTCAGAGAGAGAGTTATGAAGCTTTTCCCAAGATCACCTATTTGAGATGAAATTCAGAAGCCTGAAACAACCCTAACTTTCACAGAACATATCTTCGAAATATTGTGGAAAAAGCTCTGAAATTTTGCGACGATGTTCCTCAGGATTTCAGCTTCACACTCTAAAAATTTCAGCATCTGAACCTTCATAAAAAAATGTTATAGCGCAAATGCCACGATGACCTGTTTGGAGCAGCATAACCCTAGAATCCAAATCTCTAATATCGAATGTTGTGAAACCAGCTCCAAAAATAGAAGAAAAGAGATATCAACGCCTTAAAAATAAGCCACTTCGACGGGGAAACCTCCAATACATTACATGAATGAAAAATTATTGGATGATACAAATGACCAAAACCTCCTTCTATATATAGGAGTCTATGGGGCCACAATATAATCCTAGTGGGGCCACAATGTAATCCTAGCCGACCTAATAATAATATGGGGCCACAATGTAATCCTAGCCAACCTAACAATAATAATGTAAGGGCACAATAATAACAATATCGGGGTTACATGGGTACAACAATAAAAATAAGGGGGGCTACACTAACATAATAAGGGACTACACTATTAATATAGGGACTTAACATAATAAAATAAGATTATATTACATCATCAAATTTTATAGGGAAAAAAGAAAAAATTATTTTTTCAACTTATCTCCCTATGGGTTTACTCAAATTTCAAGCAGAAACACTTGTTGGATGTAGAATTTTATTACAGGTGCAAGGAGTACCCATGTTGCATACTTTCAATGGACTCTCCTACACAAAAAAATGAGAAATGCATGAAAAAATGTGATTGTTTCATAGTGATATAAGGTGGCCCAAGCATTAGGGGAATTTTGAGGTCTAAAATGGGCCTCCTAAGAAAAATGTATAGCCAAAATAAACTTTATAATATCCAATAGGATTCAAGATGATGATGTCAACCATGGAGGATGATTCACCATATTTGGAGTAAAAAAGTAAAAAGATTAAAAAATAATAAAACAATAAAACTACTTTTTCAACTCGTATTTTCAACTTATCTCCCTAAGGTTTTACTCAAATTTCAAGCAGGAACACTTGTTGGATGCAGAATTTTATTACAAACGCAAGGAGTACCCATGTTTTATACTTTCAATGGACCCTCCTACACAAAAAAATGAGAAATGCATGAAAAAACATGATTTCAATCACATTTTTTTTTATGTATTTCTTATTTTTCATGTAGCAAGGTCCATCGAAAGTATGAAACATAGGTATTCCTTGGATGAGAAATTAAAAATTTCATCCAATGAGTACTCCCACTAGAAATTTGAGTAAAACCTTAGGGAGATAAGTTGAAAATACGAGTTGAAAAAGTAGTTTTATTATTTTATTATTTTTTAATCTTTTTACTTTTTTATTCCAAAGATGGTGAATCATCCTCCATGGTTGACATCATCATATTGAATCCTATTGGATATTATAAAGTTTATTTTGGCTATACATTTTTCTTAGGAGGCCCATTTTAGACCTCAAAATTCCCCTAATGCTTGGGCCACCTTATATCACTATGAAAAGGTCACTTGACCTCCCCCATTGGGCATAAATTCAAATCATCATCTATCACCTATTCACATTGTAATGGTGTGTTTGCTACTATGGAGTATGAAAGCCACCTTCCTTGGAGTTGGTTGTTACTTAAAAGGAACATACAAGTAATTGGTTGTTGTTAGTGGACAAAAATGGATAAACAAAACATTGAAAGTAATGGAAACAATGCATAGATAAACATAAACTAAAAACTACACTATATAACATATGAAAAATGCTTAATTAAGAAAACACATAAACAAATTTTAGGAAAATATTTCCCTTTATTAACTATTGAATGTAGAAGAGATGCAATAGATGAATAAAAGACACTTGGAGAGAATTGTTTGAGCAATGGTGCTAAAAAATCCTTAACAAGGAAGATCCTTTCTCAATCTCCTTGCAAGCTTCCTCTCTCTCTCTCAAAGAAGTATTGAAGACACTTTCAATGATGAAATAATATTCTCAATGAAATGATTTATGGTTAGGGGCAAATTTTGGCAGCACAACAAATGCTTTACTTCTTGTTTTTTAGCTCTCCTTGAACTTGTATTTATAAAGTTTTTTGGACACACCTCCTCTCCTTGGCTCATCAATGTGGTGGTTCACCTCATAAATGAGATGAGAGCTACCATCTCCTTTACTTTAAGGCTTATTGGGACTCAAGGCTCAATCTTTTCATCCCATCTTGTCAAAATTTGGAGTGTTTCTCAAGCAAGTTCGAGGCCTAAGGTGTTGACTAAATGTTTCCTGATCGTGTGACTATCAAATAAATAACCACGTGGTTGTTAATTTTGTGTAATGGTGCACTCGCGTGGTTCAATTTTTTAACTTAAACCTTAGGAAATATTTTAATTTTTGATCTTCATGGTGCTTCTAGTTAAAAATGTCACCAATGTATGTGTTGATCACTAACTTTGAGTGTCTTCTAATGTGTACAAATGAGTGTATAATTTTCACATGATAACACACACATGAAAGGAATAAGGGGAACTCTCTAATTTCTATTTCTTTAAGAAGACTAAGATTCTAATCATAAAAGTGTTGGATATGTTATATATTGTTAAATAAGTTGCAGCCCTAGAAGGAGGCCTAAAGGCCTCAAGCATTCTAGTTAGATTAAATAAACTTGTACAACAGCTTATGTGAGAGGGTCAATGCCATAGAATGAAAAATTGTAATCTTAGTTTAATGTAAAGGCTAGGCCCTTAAGAGTCTGTTGTTCATGGAACAAGGGATGGTCTATCCCTATGAGTTTACAAGTTGTCTTATCAATCTCATATTGTACTTTTTTTTTAGTTAGATAATTTCTCCTAAGAAAATATTGTTGGGTTTGCCCTAGTTAGGTATTTCCCAGGGTAAAAATTTTTGTCTCTTTTTTTTTTTGTTTCTTTATTATCTTATGAGATTTTATATGGATAATTACTTAATGATGTAATGGATTAGTTATAAATCATTCGATAGTAATTATCAGATTATAAGATCAGAAAATTTCAACATGGGAACAGATCCTGGGTGAAAAAAAAACCATTAAAAGAGAGGCCCTAGACCAAGTTCTGTAGCCCTAGATCAAACCTTAGACCAACAAGAGAGGGAAAGTGATTGACAATTTTGATTCTATCTGAGGAAGAAAATAATATGATTTTATTAATATCAGGGGAAGAATTTATTGTTTGTTCCCTTGAAGAAAGGATCAAAACCTTATGGAGGTCAACTAAGATAAGGTTGTAGATAGGGACCCATAGTAGGATACTTGGTAAGGCCTTAAGTAGGTTGGTTAACGATATGACATGTCCATAGGAAGGTGGGTTGAACAAAGTAGCCAAAGAGGATGGAAAAATCTGAGGACACACCCAAATCGATGAAGGACCAAGGGCTTCAGGCATGAGGTTGAATTTATGAGAATCCAAAGTAATTCCTACGACATAAATTCGTTTTTATAAGGCATGATCTAAGACTAATTTTATATTTTTATTGAATGTCGCGGGACAAACCTAATTGGACCACAAGAGGGAACCGAGGTTATCATTTTTCTAACCTTAGACCTAGAACCGAATAGGATAACTTATAATGTGTCCTAATATGATAAAGGTGTGATGTGAATCTCTTTCAAATGAGCTATTGTGTGTTTGGAAATGTTGCCATAAGAGTCATCTATTGTAAAACTGACACAATGTTGGAGCAAAGACAATCACCCTAACTAATGCTTATGTTATGACAATAATGATTCAATTTGTCATTCATGACTCTGTGGTCACAGTTTTTGTTCAAGCAAGCGTGGATTAATTTCCCTTTTTAGTTTATTTTATTTGAACATGGTGTCACATTCTATTGCAGTTGATTTCAAAGCTATATAAGTATTACTTTGGACCAATCATTTTTTTGGCATTAAAATTGTTATTGAATCTTGAAGAAGATGGCTCTAAGCAAGGACTTGAAACATGAACAATATTGATTAATTGGCTTGAATAATTCACGGGCTTCTAGATGATTACCTAGTATAGAAACAACCATATTTGGAATCAAGATTTAGTTCATTTGGAGCCTAGCAAAATAACATTGATGGAAGATCAAGCCATTTCACATAAAAAAACCCTCAATAAAATAGAAAATTAGAGTTCTTGTGTAACATACTTGGGATAACCTTCCTTTTCATGATGACTATATATATATATATATATATATATATATATAGTTTTAATTTGCATGCAATGGATTGTTCTGGTCACATTTCATGCAGATCCTTGGTTAACTTGAAGACTAGTGTGGTATGGACCAGTTTAGTTCATATACAAGGATAAAACTTGAGCATTATATATTAGATACATATTTTTTTCACAAAAGAAGTGATATATTGATGATTGATTATGAATTTTTTTCTTGTTGAAGTAATTGTAATGATAAAATTGTTATGAATTACCAAATTATTGATGTCCGCAGTGAAGAAAACTGTTGATTCCAAGTTTACACATGCCAAAATTGTTCATAAGGGTTTATATTGAAAAACAAGAGCCTATCAGTTGGGATACCTAGGTTTTGTAAGCCCTAGAAAAGGCAAAGGTTATGATTTAAAAATTTTTTGTAACCAACTCCAAAAAGAGAAGAAAAGAGATATCAACGCCTTAGAAATAAGCCACTTCGAGGGGGCAACCTCCAGTAATTTACATGAATGAACAATTCTTGGATGATACAATTTACAAAACCTCATTTCTATATATAGGAGTCCATGGGGCCGTAATGTAATCCTAGTGGGCCACAATGTAATCCTAACCGACCTAACAACAATAATTTAAGGGCACAATAATAACAAAATGGGGGTTACAAGGGTACAATAATAACAATAAGGGGGTTACACTAACAACAATAAGGGACTATAATAGTAATATAGGGACCTAACATGCCCCTCTCCTTCAAAAAAATGTTGTCCTCAACACTTGAGTAGCTCTGGGTGCTTCTGTACAAAATTCTCATCCTCCCATGTAGAATCTTCAGTGGGTAAGTTATTCCACTTGATGAGATACTCTGAAATTGATCGATTACGTAGTTGTCGAGTTCTTGTTTCCATGACCGCTTCAGGTTCCAATATGATTTTTCCTTCCTCATCAAGTTCTGGTAATATTGTTTGAACTAGAATATTTTCACCGATAACCTTCTTTAAGCATGAAACATGGAAAATTGGATGTACTCGCGAAGAAGCAGGAAGCTCCAATTTGTATGCCATAGTACCAATCTTTTGCAACACCCTGTAAGGACCATAGTACTTTGGCGATAATTTATTATCCTTCTTTGCTTGCTTGAGGGACATTTGTTTGTATGGTTGTAGCCGTAAAAATACCCAATCTCCTACATCAAAACTTCTCTCGCTACGATGTTGATCTTCTTGTTGTTTCATTCGATTTTGTGCCAAATTCAGGTTATCCTTTAAGAGTTGGAGAACTTCTTGCTGATGCTCGATGTGATCTTCCACTGCTTGAACCTTCGAATTTTCCCTTAAAGATGATGTGATGGATGGTGGATGATATCCACAAAGTGCCATAAATGGGGTCATTTTTGCTGCAGTGTGGAAGGAAGTGTTATACCACCATTCAGTGAGAGGTAACCACTTGACCCATTGTGTTTGTTTATCAGATACAAAACAACGAAGATATCCTTCCAAACATTTATTTACTATCTCAGTTTGACCATCGATTGAGGATGATAAGATGAGCTATGAGCTAATTGAGTACCCAAACAAGAAAATAACTCCGTCCAAAAATTTCCAGTAAAAATGGGATCTCTATCGCTCACAATAACCCTTGGGCTTCCATGTAGCTTTTGAATTCTTTCCATAAATGTAGTAGCAACTGTACTTGCTTTAAATGGATGAGATAATGCACAAAAGTGTGCATACTTGGTAAGTCTATCAACTACCACCATGATGACACTCTTTCCTTCAGACTTAGGTAAACCCGTGATAAAATCCATTGAAATCTCCTCCCAACGTTGACTTGGAATGGATAAAGGTTGTAGAAGTCCCGGGGTCTTAATTGTTTCCACTTTATTTTGCTGGCAAACCAAACATTCCGCCACAAACTTTTGAATATCAGATTTAAGGCCATCCCAAAAAAATTCTTTCTTCACCCTGTGGTAAGTTTTTAAAAATCCTGAGTGTCCTCCTAAAGGAGAAGTGTGCAATTCTAGAAGAATCTGTTGTTTTAGTTGGGAATTCTTACAAAGATATAAGCGATCTTTGTACCATAAGGAATCATTTTTCCAACTAAATGTATCAGATGTACTAGGATCTTGCCGCAACTTTTGAATGAGTGTCCATACATCTTTGTCCTTCTTCCATTCATCTCTTGCTTCGGTTATCCAATCTGGTTGGATAATAGAAATGGCACAAAGCAATGCTTCCACCTCTTCATTCTTTCTTGAGAGTGCATCCGCAACAACATTAAGCTTTCATTTTTGGTAGATTATTTCAAAGTCATAACCCAACATCTTTGTGACCCATTTTTGCTGTTCTTCTGACGATAGTCTTTGTTCCAAAAAGTGTTTAAGACTATCATGATCAGTTTTTACCTTGAAGTGTCTTCCCATTAGGTAAGCTCGCCATTTCTTTAGTGCATGTAGTATTGCTAACATTTCCTTCTCATAAATAGGTTTCTGTAAATACTTTCCTTTGATTGGAATACTTTCAAAAGCAATGGGTCTTCCTTCCTGCATTAAAACTGCACCAATTCCATTTCCTGAGGCATCACATTCCACAATAAAGGTTTTTGTGAAGTCCGGCGTAGCTAAGACCGGTGCTAGGCACATTGCCTCTTTAAGATGTTCAAAGGCCTTAGTTGCTTCAGGAGTCCATGAAAATGCATCTTTCTTCAATAATGTTGTTAGAGGTGCTGCTATTCTCCCATAATTCTTAACAAACTTACGATAATACCTTGTTAACCCGAGAAATCCTCGCAACTTCTTTATGTTTGTGGGGAATTTCCATTCCTTAATGGCTTTAATTTTGTTAGGGTCTACTTTAACACCCTCGTGAGATACAATATGACCCAGATATTCCACCTCTTGTACTCCAAAGAAACATTTGGATTTTTTTTTCATATAATTGTTTCTCCTGCAATAGTTTGAGCACCCTATCAACATGTTCAACATGATCCTTCCAAGACCTGCTGTAGATTAGTATATCATCAAAAAATACTAGCACAAATTCTCTAAGGAAGGGTTTGAAAATGGAATTCATCAACCCTTGAAATGTAGAAGGTGCATTGGTAAGGCCAAAAGGCATGACCAAAAATTCATAATGACCCTCATGAGTTCGAAATGCTGTTTTTGGAATATCTTTAGTCTTCATTCTAATTTGATGATATCCTGAACGAAGATCCAACTTGGTAAAATAAATTGCTCCATGTAATTCATCCAATAATTCATCAATCACAGGAATGAGAAATTTGTCTTTAATGGTGAGCTTATTGAGCTCCCTATAATCTGGACACATTCGCCATGATCCATCCTTCTTGTGTACCAATACTACAGGAGCAGAGAAAGAACTTTGACTAGATTGAATTATACCCGCCTCTAACATTTCTGCAATCATACGTTCAATTTCGCTCTTTTGGAAGTAAGGATATCTATAAGGCCTGATGTTTGGAGGAACACTTCCTGGAATCAAATGAATAGCATGATCTTGATCATGAATAGGTGGGAGTCCTATGGGAGTTTCAAACACCTTGGAATGATTGTCCAAGACTTGTTGGAGATCTGCAAAAATAGATGATTTTGATGTCGGAACTTCTAATGAGCATAATTGTGCAATTACGTCTCGTTGTTCTTTCTTTAGAAGATTTGTCATGAAATTAGAGCTTATTATCCTTCCCGGCTTCCCTTCAATACCCCATAATTCGACTTCCTTTCCTTCTGAAAAAAAATTTCAAGAAAAGTTCTTGAAAATTAAATGCTATCGTCCCCAAAGATTGTAACCATTGTACTCCTAGTACAACATCAACACCTCCCATAGGAATGGAAAGCATTGGACTAGTCAATACATATTCCCCCATGGTTAGCTTGATATTATGGCATTTTCCAGAGCAATTTATAGTTCTTCCATTTGCAACCATCACTTGACATTCTGGTGCTGGGTATAGGAAACAATTTAATTCCTTGGCTACCTTATAATGAATAAAATTATGGGTGCTACCTGAACCAATCAACACTATTACCATTTTCTTCTTTATATGTCCTTCTATCTTGAGAGTTTGAGGAGTGGTAATTCCTGCCAGTGCATTACACGATATGGTCGGATTCATTTCTTCCTCTTCGAGGGGTGGTTCCTGGTGTATATCCTCTTCTTGTTCATTTTCTTCTTCTTCTTCACAATCTATGTAAAATAATTTCTTCTCAGCACACTTATGACCTTTAGTGTATTTGCTATCACAAATGTAGCAAAGCCCTTTTGCTCTTTTTTCTTCCAATTTTTGTGGTGTCAACCTTGTAGGTTGTGGAAATATAGGCATAGCAACACTTCCTTCTTTATAGAATTGAGTGGTAGGCTTCCTTGTCGCCATTATTTTACATTCAACTTTTCTTGCCAACCTGAATGCCTTCTCCAATGAATCCGGTTCCAAAACGCGAACTTCATGTTGGATGTTATCCTTTAAAGTGCCTATGAAGAGATCGATCCCGTGTTCCTCTGGAATATCAGTTACCCTTATATTCAATTTTTGGAAGTCCTCAATGTACTGCCCCACTAAACCCTTTTGTTTGAGATTTATCAATTGGCTAAAGAAGGTGTTACTCTTTGTATCCTCATAATGTGCTATCATTTCCTCCGTAAAAATTGACCAAGTGACAATTTTTTTACGGGAGCAAAGCCATCGATACCATACAAATGTATTTTGTTCTAAATGTAAAGTTGCAATGCGTACCTTTTGTGTGTTTTGCACGTTATGGAGATCAAAATATTGCTCCATCCGTAGTATCCATGTTACAGGATCCTTTCCATCAAACTTCCTCATATCCATTTTTGGAATATGGTGGTTCTTCCCGCCAACATTAGATTTTATGAAATCATGGTTAACATTTATTTTTTTCTCATCATGAGTTTCCTCTACTATATTTTCACCATTAGGAAACATTTCTTGTATCAACTTTGTCAAACCTTCGATGTCTGTTTTTAGATCATCCATCTTAGCTTCCATGCCATCCATCTTAGCTTGCACGCCATCCATCTTAGCTTCCATGCCTTTCTTCAAAACTTCCATTTCATTTTTTTTTGCTCTTTACGAGAGTGAAATTTGTTGCACTTGCTCTTGTAATTTTGATAGATCATGTTGCAATTCTTCATCTTCATGAGTCATAGTAGAGCCTTCTGAAGGCTTAATGGGTGTGGAATTATTTTTACGGGGCATCTTTTAGAACCAAATGCTGATATCTATTCTACAATATTCTCTTGGAATCAATTCAAATTGATTCTTCAAACAAGACTTATGCAATTCGGAAAAAAAAAAAATACACACGTTTTTCTTGCTTTTGAGGAGCTCGATATTGAAATTGGATTATCTTTGTGATTGCAGCACTTCAATATTTTATTTTTGGTACCAACGTAGCCCTCTAATTTATCTTTCAAATGCCACAGGTCTGACCTGATTTGGATTCTCCAAGACAAAGTTGTGTCCAATCTCCCACAATGACCTAATTATGGACTGGTTCAGTAGAGCGAACTTGTACGGCTTGCCACGTGTCACTGTTTCATCATTTGTCTCTAAAATTGATAGCCAAGAAAATAATATCCGTGTACTTGCGACCAATTTTTACGGCACTCCAATCCGATGCCTAGAGATAGAGTTATTGAACTTTTCCCATGATCACCACTTTGAGATGAAATTCAGGAGCTTGAAAAAGCACTACCTTCCACAGATCATATTTCAACAAATATTGCGAACCAAGCTCTGAAATTTTTTGAAGAATTTCTTTAGGATTTCAAATTCGCACCATAATAATTTCAGATTCTGAAACTTTGTAGAAAAAAAGCTATAGCACAAATTCCACGATGACCTGTTTAGGAGCCTGAAACAAGACCTAACTTCCACAGATCATATCTCCAAAAATATTGCAAACCAAGATCTGAAATGTTTAGACAATCTTCCTCAGGATTTTTTCTTCGCACCTATACCGGTACTTGGCGCATGCGCCAAGTACCGGTTGCTTATATGAACCAAATATCGTAATATTTATTTAATTTATTTCGGTGGTATAAAGCTAATATTTATTTAGTACTTTTCGTTTTAATATTATAATTTGATGTGTGCAAACACATTTAATATGGCATGTACATGTGATGTAGACATACATGTGGTTGATAATAATATTTTTTTTATTGTTTAATTTTAATATTAAAAATTAATATTTATTTAGTAGTTTAGTTAGTTTGTATATGTTTCATTTTAATATTAAAATTAATATCTATTTAGTAGTTTAGTTCCTTTGTATAAACTTAATTTTAATATTAAAAATTAATATTTATTTAGTAGTTTAGTTGGTTTGTATATGTATAATTTTAATACTAAAATTTAATATTTATTGAGTAGTTTAGTTGGTTTGTATATGTTTAATTTTAATATTAAAATTTAATATTTATTTAGTAGTTTAGTTGGTTTGTATAAAATTAAAAATTAATATTTATTTAGTAGTTTAGTTAGTTTGTATAATTTTAATATTAAAAATTAATATTTATTCAGTAGTTTAGTTGGTTTGTATATGTTTAATTTTAATATTAAAATTTATTATTTATTTAGTAGTTTAGTTGGTTTGTATAAATTTAATTTTTATATTAAAGATTAATATTTATTTAATAATTTAGTTGATTTGTATAAGTTATCGCTGTTGTCATGTTTTGAATTTAATTTTTTAATAGACTTAAAAAATAATTATAATGAAAATATTTCATGTTTTTTTCGATTAAACCATAAGTTAAAAAATGGTGATATTCTAATATAAATAAAAAAAAGCACGAGAAGAAATAAGTGAAGGGATGGATACACACCAGCACCCTGGAACCTGTACATGATTTTGGGGGTGAAAAGATTTGGGTGTTTTTAATAAGAACAAAACTCTCGGGCGAGAGTTAAAACAATTCTAGGTCGAGAGTTTTAGAACTTTCATTCGAGAGTTTACCCGAGAGTTTATGTAAATAAAGCTCTCGGACGAGAACATACTTACCTCTCCTCCGAGAGTATTTTAACTCTGGTCAAGCTCAATCTAACTCTCGCTCGACACTTTAAAAATATCTCGGAGGAGAAATTGAGTTGACTATTTTCTCGAACAAGAAATTAAAAATTTCACACAAATTTTGGCCATCCGTCAAAAAGTGTTTCCCAACTTCAGGATTTCACCCATAATGCTTTGAGTGCAAAGTCTAGGGGAAGGAGAATGGAAAGAGGAAAGAGCTCAGGATATCACAGTAAATCAAGAAAAGGCAGATCCAAGTCTAGATTGGGGATAGTGTGCTGGAAATGCGGAAAGAAAGGACACCTAAAGAAAGACTGTAGATCTCGGAAGGGAAAAGAAGGAGACGTGCAACAAGAAAACAATCATGAAGAAAATGTGACAGGTGATGTGTTACGAGATGCTTTGATTCTTTCTTTCGAAAATGTTACTGATTCCTAGTAGTAGATTCAGGGGCCTCATTCCATGCCACACTTGATAAGAAATATCTTCATGACTATGTTCAAGGAGATTTTGGACAAGTCCGTTTGGGTGATGATAAACCCTGTAAAATTGTTGGAATGGGTAAGGTTCTTGTAAAACAGCAGAATGGAAACCAATGGCTATTAAAGGAGGTAAGTCATGTTCTAGATCTAAAGAAAAGTTTGATTTCAACCGGGCAGTTAGGCAGTGAAGGCTGTGTGACAACTTTCACAAATAAAGCTTGGAAGGTCACCAAAGGAGCCCTGGTAATAGCAAAAAGTGAAAAGGTTGGTACATTGTATTTATGAAATGGTATTTCTAACTTTGTTAATGATTTAACTTCCAAAGGAGAAGATGCAACATTATGGCATCATAGGCTTAGACAGATGAGTGAGAAGCGGATGAAGATTCTTCACTCAAGAAATTTGTTGCCAGGTTTGAAGAATGTTGATTTGGATTTCTGTGAAAATTGCATTTATGGAAAACAAAAGAGAGTAAGATTTCTTAGAGTTGGGAAAGAAAAGAAGAGCGAAAAATTGGAGCTTGTGCATATAGATGTATGGGGAACTGCTCAGGTATCATCTCTTGGTGGCTCTCGCTATTATGTTACGTTTATTGATGATGCAACTAGACAAAAATGGATTTATTGTATTTAAAATAAATCTGATGTATTTGATACTTTCAAGAAATGGAAAGCTTTGGTTGAGATTGAGACAAGAAAGAAGTTGAAGTGTCTCAGATCAGATAATGGAGGTGAATATTGCAGTAAAGAGTTTGATAGGTACTGTTCAGAGCATGGAATTCGTAGAGAGAAGACAGTTCCAAGAACACCACAAGAAAATGGTGTGTCAGAAAGGATGAACAAAACAATCATGGAACGTGCAAGGTGCATGAGATTACATGCAGGATTGTCTTTACAATTTTGGGCAGATGCTGTAGATACTGTTGTTTGTGTAATAAAAAGAGGGCCTTCAAGTTCCTTGGATGGTGGTATTCCAGAGGAAGCATGGAAAGGTGAAAAGGTAAACTCATTTTTTTTAAAGCCTTTTGGTTGTAAGGTCTTCGTCCATATTAATAAAGAAAATAGAACAAAGCTTGAGGCAAAATACAAAAAAAATGTACCTTTATTGGATATGGTGTTAATGATTTTGGTTATCGCTTATATGATTATGAAAATCACAAAATCATTAGGAGCAGAGATGTAATATTCAATGAAAAGGTCTTGTATAAGAATCAGTTGCAGGAAAAAAAATAGGAAAAAGAAAGCAAGGAACACACGGTTCTTGATGAGATAACTGAAAAATTAAAGGTGCCTGAAAATAATAATAATCAACAACCACAGCAGCAGCAACCACCACAACAGCAACAGGCACCTCAAAAACCTGAAAGTGGTGTTAGAAGATCTACCAGGATAAGTAGACCCCCTAAACAATACTCTCCTTCATTATATTATTTATTGTTGACTGATTCTGGTGAACCCGAATGTTATGAAGAAGCAATGCAGGTTGAAAGTAGGAAGAAGTGGGGGCTAGCCATGGATGAAGAGATGGACTCCTTAATGCATAACCAGACTTGGGACTTAGTCAGGTTGCCTACAGGTAAAAGTACATTGCAGAATAAATGGATTTACAGGATGAAGGAATAAGATGGAGGAAAACAGAGGTACAAAGCTAGACTTGTGGTGAAGGGGTTTGCACATAAGAAAGGTATTGATTTTGATGAAATATTTTCTCCTGTTGTTAAGATGATTTCAATCAGAGCTATTTTAAGTCTTGTAGCAGTGGAAGATTTACATCTTGAACACTTAGATGTAAAGACAACATTTCTCCATGGAGATTTGGAGGAAGAGATATACATGCAACAACCAGAAGGATATGAGGCCAAAGGGAAAGAAAAATTGGTGTGCAAATTAAAGAAGAGCTTGTATGGCTTAAATCAGGCTCCAAGGCAGTGGTATCTAAAATTTGACAAGCTTATGTCTGAACAAGGTTATACTAGATATCACTATGATCATTGTGTTTATCTGAAAAAGAAAAATGATGGTAGCTATATTATATTGTTATTGTATGTAGATGACATGCTTGTTGCAGGGTCTAACATGCGTGAAATAAATGTGCTCAAACAAAAATTGGCAAATTCATTTGCAATGAAGGATTTGGGAGCTGCAAAACAGATCCTTGGTATGAGAATAACCAGAGATAGGAAAAATCGAAAATTAACACTGTCTCAGAATGAGTACATACAAAAGGTGTTGAGAAGATTTAATATGGACAATGCAAAACCAGTTAGTACACCTTTTGCTAGCCATTTAAAACTTAGTAAAGACATGTTCCCAAAGACAAAATAAGACATGGATTATATGTCTAAAGTTCCATATGCATCAACAGTTGGAAGCTTAATGTATGCAATGGTCTGCACAAGGCCTAATATTGAACATGCAGTGGGAGTTGTAAGCAAGTACATGAATAATCCAGGAAAAGAACATTGGATGGCAGTAAAATGGATTCTCAGATATTTGAGAGGTACCACAAATCAAGCATTATGCTTTGGTGGTTCAAACATTGCTCTACACGGATATGTTGATGCAGATATGGCAGGTGACATAGATAACAAGAGGATCACTACAGGATATGTATTTACTGTAGGTGGAACAACTGTCAGTTGGGTTTCAAAAATCCAAAGTGTTGTTGCAATTTCAACAACAGAAGTAGAGTATGTTGCTGCTATAGAGGCTAGTAAAGAAATTATGTGGTTACAAAGGTTTATGGATGAATTGGGTAAGAATCATGATATGGGCACGTTATACAGTGATAGCCAAAGTTCCATTGATATTGCAAATAACTCAGCATTTCATTCCAGGACTAAACACATACATCTCAAGTACCATTTCATATGGTCAGTATTGGAAGATGGAGAGTTGAAGCTGGAAAAGATACACACTAGCCAAAATCCTGCAGATATGCTAACAAAAGTTGTAACCAGGGAGAAACTGAGAATGTGCTCAGTTTCAATTTGTCTTCAAGGATGACGATGAAGATGAGAAATATCCAGGTCCAAAGAGGAGTCATTGTCCAGCAAATGAAGTAGCGGTGGAGTTGCTACAATCAGTCTCCAAGTGGGAGATTTTTGGTTGTGGAGCATGATTATATTGTTTACTTTGTATCACAACATTGGACCTTGTACCTTAAATGGGGCGGCAACACCACTCGTAATTAATTGCTGCCATGGGGGTCTAGGGGAGGGGCAACAATGACTTTATGGAGCCCCCCCTTGGTGGGAGGTTTCGGGGGCAGCATCCCCAAAGCTAAAAATAGATGTAAAATTGCCTTGTAAAAGTGTAGTAATTTCTAGTCAATCTGGGCCGTTCATTAGGCAGATGATTTGACAATATAAGTTATGTTTATTTTAGGGGTTTTTCCCTAGAAGGAAACCCCTCTCTTTGTATGAGGGTATTGTATTGCGGCTATGCATTACATGTGTATTCTCTGAGTAGGAAATAGATAGGGAGACTGTGAGAGAGAACAAATGATATTACAGTGGATCTGTTGTAGGTTTTGTCTCTTCATTTTGCTGGATAATAGAAAGGAAGGACTGGTTGTTCGGGGTGGACGTAGCCCAAACTGGGTGAACCACGTATATTTGTGTCTCTATGGTTTTATGTGTTTTGTGTGCTTGTATTTTCTGCATATTTTATGTCTTGCATTGCTCCGTAATATATAATTTTATAACAAGGAGGGGGTGAATTGAAGATTTATCCCTCAAAATTTGAAGTCATTGTGAATTGGCCTAAACCCAACAATGTAACAAAAGTTAGGAGAATTTTGCGAGCAACCCAATATTGTAGAAAATTTATTGCGAAATTCTCACTCATTGTGGCACCATTACATACTTTGCAAAGTGTGAAACATATATTTTAGTGGGGAGGAAAGAAGCAAAAATCCTTCAAGACATTGAAAGAGAAAATTAGTACAACACCAATTCTAGCATTTCTAGATCTTAAGCAGCAATTTGAGATTCAAACCGATGCAAATGATTATGCTATGGGAGAAGTTTTGATGCAACATAGTAAGGCTATTTGTTATCATTCTAAAACATTTACCAATGTAGTAATTAAATATCCAACTTATGATAAAGAGTTGTATTCTTTGGTACAAAGTATGAAACAATGGAACCACTATTTGATGGGTAAAGAAAATATTATTCATACTGACCATCAACTTTTGCAATATTTACAATCACAAACCATGATACAACAAGCTAGACATTTTAGGTGGATGGGATTCCTACAAAAAAAAATGGTAATCAGGTACAAGAAATGTATATACAACAAAGTTGATGATATGTTATCAAGGCTTATTCTTATTGCATCTATCAATATTAAGCATAACTCAATCATAAATAGAATTTATATTGAAAATTATACTCAAGATGAAAATTGTAAAGATGTTTATGCAAATTTGATTGAAGGAAATCATGTTGAAGATTTGGATTATCATTTTCATAAAAAGTTTTTGTATCATCTTAGAAAGTTATGTGTTCCATAGGGTGAAAGAGTCAATGTCATAAGGGAAGCCCATACTTCTATTATTGTAGGAAAAATAATTACTCAAATTGAAAGGCATTTTAATTGGCCTCGCATGAATGAAATAGTTTCAAGATATGTAAATGGATGTTCTGTGTGTGCTACTAGCAAGCCTGACAATAGGAAATTGGTTTTTTCTACTCAACTTCATATTCCTTCTCGTCCTTGGGAAAATATTTCTATGGATTTTGTAGGAGGACCACCAATGTCGATGAAAGGTCAATATTATTTATATGTTGTTGTGGATTGTTTCAGAAAAAATGTGTGTTGATGTCATGTAAGAAACTTGTTACAGCTGAAAATACCGCAAATATTTTCTTCCAAAAAGTATGGGTTCACTTTGGGTTACCCACTTCTATTATTTCTAATTGAGATTCTCTATTTGTTGAGAAGTTTTGTTCAATTTTATGGGAACTCATAACACCAAGTTGAAGAAGAGCATAACATTTCATCCACAAACAAAATTCTAGACCGAAGTGGTAAATATATTAGTAGTACATCTCCTTTTTGGATATTATGGTAAGCATCCTAAAATTTGGGATGAAAAGTTGCATTACATCCAACTTGCCTACAATTGTGGCAAGTGCTCATCTACACAAGTATCTCCATTTCAAACTTGTTTGGCTTATTTTCAAAAGTCGCATTTGGATTTTGTCTTTGGTAAAGATATTGCAGTACATGGACATAGTGATGTGTACAAATCCAAGCATTTCATTGAAAAATTCAGCTAGTGCATCAAAGAGTACAAGAGAAACTTGAGTAAAGCGAAGCAAAGTACAAATAAAGGCATGACGAGCACTGATTTGATCATTATTTCTAAGTGGGAAATCAAGTTTGGTTGTATATCAACAAGGAAATACATCAAGGTGAAGGTAAAATTCTCAAGCCAATCATATGTCCTTTTAAAATCTTGGAGAAGATTGGTAACAATTCTTTCCGATTAGATTTACCACATTACATGCAAATTTATTCTATAGTGAATGTGGAAAAATTGAGATTGTATGAGCCTCCATTGATTGATGATTATGAAGAGAATGTTTTGATTCCATCTATTGAAGAATTTTCTCCTGAATATTTAGATGAGTTGCAAGCAGACTCAATTCTTGACAGGAGGATAAGGACTTCACACAAAGGCAATGTGGAGTATCTTCGAGTGGGGATAAAAGATACCAATCCAAGTAAAGCAAGGTGGATTAAGATCATGAACGTGAGGGAGTTGTACACTTACTTACTTGTTGAGTAAAAACATATTTTTGGTGTTCGGAAAGCTTATAGTAAGGTGAAATTATCCAAGGGAAAAAAATGCTAAAAAATAAACGTTATCAAAATCACCGAAAACTAGTGCCAAATCATAGATCTTGTCATTATGATTCCAAAAACGCTTGAATCACCTCAAGCCAAAACCATATGTGAAATTTATTGCATTATGAAGTTTTTGGAAAACAACTAAAAAGTAAACTTGTAGGGTTGATTAGGTTGTTGACTAGTTAGGCCATATAGTGATGTGGAGATGACATCAATAGGATGACTGGTCAAGTATGGTGGTCAGATAGGCCAATCCCATGCTGACATGTGACAAGTGATATAGCGTGATTTGGAAAAGTTTCACTGGTTGGTTATTTTTGGTTCATCTAATCAGGAGGTGCCACATGGCCCAATGGGAGGGAACCATGTGGCCCTTGGGTTCCATGAAAATTTTTGTTTGAGGGCTAAACAACCCAATAGATTTCGATAATGTAGCCTCCTCCATAACAACCATACGTCTTCCTATTGGACCACATATGTTTCTTTTTATATATATGGCCGAATTATATTTAAAATGGAGTGGTTTCATTGATGGAGGAGGGAGCAGGACACATGGCCCCAGCCCCAGGTTGTATGGCACACAACATGCTTTGTGGTGGAAGCAGAGGGGTCAGGAAGTTATCCATGGCTTTAAGTCCTATTTTAAACCCACACGACCGACAATGGGGGCATCGAAAGAGGGGGTTGGCGCATGGCTTAGATCGCGGACAGATGGTGCATAACATGACCAAGAGCAGCGGAGCCAACAGAAGTGTAGCCTCTAACTCGTTCCCCTAGCCAAATTACTACCACATGACTGAAGAAAATGGTAATAAGTTTGGGCATGAGTTCCTAACTAATTTTCCAACATTTCGCACAATTAACAATGGAATTCATGATGAAAACATGCCAATTTGTCATGTGGTGGATCAACCAAAGTGGGAAAACATTGCCATTTTTGCCAGTTTTGTGAATTTGTAGGAAAAATAGTATAGAGATGGAAAATGAGGCCTAATTTGGACATTTTTTAGCCTTTTTTAGCCCAAGAAGAGCTCACACAAGGGTTTTTGGGTGTTCTAGACACAATGGACCTTTTTTTGTTGAGAAATGTATGTTGATGTAATTTAAATTTTGAGCATATATTATAAAGGGCCAAAATTGGAAATTGGACCCAGAGATGTAGCGTAGGAGAGGTGAAATTTGTCATCAAATTGTTGTTTTGTTATGCTGCATGTTGTCTATTTTTTTGGGGTTATACATGCAAAACTTAACTAAAATGTCTAAGTTTATGTGTTTTTACAATTTTGATCCATTGCCCAAAAGACATAAACAAGCTCGCAATATTTTTCAAGAAAGCTTCAATTTTTAATTTTATATCATACCAACATGGTGCAGATCGGTATAAGATATGTCTGAAAAGGTGAAGCACAAATATAGGGATCATATATAGATTCAGATTAGGTAGAGAGTGGAAAAGACAAGAAAAGCACATCAGAATGTTTCTTTAGTTTAGGTTCTGCTACAATTTCTTGGATGCGCAAGAAGCAAACATCTATAGAGGCCGAGTATATTGTAACTATTTTTGTGTGTTGTGAAGCATTGTGGTTTCGAAAGCTACTCGCAGGATTTTTTGATTAGGTCTTGGAGACAACCATGATGAAAATTCAAAGCACATTGAGATTAAGTATCGAGACATGGTACATAAGGGAGCAATATGGCTCCAATACATTTCTACATACAAATAGGTTGTTGACATTCTCACAAAGCTTCTATCCCAGGATGAAGTTTTTTTACTTCAGGGACAAGATTGAAGTGGTTAACAATTCTTCCCTTACTTAGAGGGAGTGTTGATGTTATCGCATCAAGGAAAAATGTTCTCCCTAAGTCAAGATATTGATAGGTCAAGAGACTTAATCAGGGGCCATGTAACATGTCTAGGGAAAATGGCCCAGAGAGCATCAAGGCCTAAATTTCTCCCCAGTTTAGAAGGTTCTGACCATATTTCCAAGAGGTACTTGGCTAGTGGCTAGAGTGTGTGCCTTTAGCATCAAGCAATTGTTTTCTCATTCAATTGGTGTAACACAGTAATTTTTCACCATGCTCATTTTCCCGTCCCTGATCTTGAAATGCCCCATGACGAATCATGTGCAATTTTTCCATCATCAATAAATATGCTGACATATCCCCTTGAATATCTAAAGAAGAATTCCTTGAAATATTACTGAAGAAACTTGGTCAAATTCCTAGTTTCCTAGGATAGCACCCTTAATCCTAGTACCGTGATCACGTTGATGTCATTATCCCAGTTCTAGTCCAGTGCTGTCAGCGCCCTAATTACTTCTAAAATCTCACTGATCCCCTTTCTGCCAGTGCTTCCTCAAATGGAGGAGAAGCTTCAACCTCTAGAAGCTCAAGGGTGGAAAGTTGGTTGTTGAACATAGATGACAAGGTTGAGATATCTCATTTTGGAGCTTTGATCTCATCCATGGGGGGTCATCCCTTAGAAAGTGGGCGCTCCTCCTCCTTTCATGGGCTCCCAACCTCCTTGTCCTTGCTATAAATTCACACCCCAAGTTCAGAGCTTGGTTGATCATTGTCAGACTCGTCTGAACTCTCATCCCTTCGCATGAATGCATCGTGATTAAGCCTAAGTGCAAGGGATAATGAATGCTTTTGAGATGGGTGAAGGACTCAGATTTTCACCTAAGGATACCTTTTACATCAAGGCCTGGTTGTAAGATCTCCTTTGTAATTTATCAATAATAACATCTAATGTTTTCTTTCTATATTTTTCTACATGATTATGCAAATATTATGGTACTCCTTGATCTGCTAGATAGCTAGTGTTTACATTTATTATATATTGTATCATTTTTGTTGTTTTCTCCTAATCATCCACAGGTATTCACGTGCCATAAATAGTAGAAAGTGGGCCTACAAGGATCATGGATCAAGGTCACTATCAATGGATCCAAGGATAGTGATTGGAAAAATGTATTTATGTCTCTTTCGTCTTTGCGTTGTAAGCATTAGTTAAGAAAGCTTATGTTAGAAAGAATCTTGTGTTTCTAGACCCACTCTATGGCTAGATAGATTGCCTATGTCCAGAGAAGGGATTTATCTTAACAACAGAATGGACGACTCCACTGGGGAGCTTTATCCTTTTAAGTACTCCTTCCCCGAACTGATCTTAGATCAGTTCCTTCGATTTATGAAATTTAAATTTTCCTAGGTCTATGTCAGCTTGAGTAAAGGTTGTTTGTAACTTCATTGTGTCAGGTTTGGTGTGTTTGTGAGAATATTTTTGTTTTTCCTTGTTTTTAGTGATCAACACATTTTTTGTCCTCACAGTAGCACTGGCAACACTGATTGTCCTTTCATATCCCTTCTGCTCAATACAAAAGTGTTGATCTTAGCCTTGGGAAAATTTTGAGCTTCCCCTCTGATTATCCAGGCTGTCCTGGCTCTTGAAGGAGATTGTGATATCTCAGTGATCTCCTTGCTGTGTTTTTAACTTACCTATCTCCTCTGAGCGAGTTTGTTTCATCTCCTTGAGTTGCAAGTTTGGGAACTTTTTTTCCATTTCAAACACTCTTTCTCACATTTTTCTTGTCTTGTTTCGAAGAGAGTTGGTTTATGCTTTTTTCATCTCTACATTTCTGAATGTTTCCCTTTGGTTCGGTGTCAGGTACAAGATTACAATTTGTTTGATGTGCAAGTCAGGAAGAGTGTGTTTTGTCTAAATTCAAAAGAAATTAGAAGTGATTTTTTTTTTTAGATTTTTCATTTTAAGAAAAAGTGAAAATCATTTCATTTGTGCAGTCTTTGAAGCGATTTTGTTTGGTTCGATTGAAAGAAAAGTAAAGATATTTTTCACTTCTTCCTTTTTTCATTTGTTTTGCTTTCATTTTAAAGTGAAAAAATAAAATAAAAAAATTGTGCATATTAGTGAAAGGAAAGTCATTTTCATTTTCAATAAGTTTCATTTTTTGGGAAAGTGAATTCAATTTGAAAAGCATTGCATTTTTGTAACTCTGAACTAGTTTGGGGGAAATTTTATTACTGCATTGAGTGCATTCTTATTTGTATCTCTTCTTTGAGTAGTTTAGAATTCATCGAAATTGAAGGCTTATTTTCTAGCATTTAGTCTGCATCATAAGAATTTAGGTAACATTCGTTTCGAGCCTTGAAACTAAAACCTCAATCAAGATCAACTTAAAATGAACACAATTTACTTTAAGGAACATTGGAATTAATGAGAATATTTAGTGGTATAGGCTAGAGACGTGTCATGGCATCGTTAAGCATAGGATTTGTTGCTAACGGTCTGCGTTACAGCCCGGGGGTGGTATCTCGTCCCACGTATGGAAGTATATTGATGTATGATAAGTATATTTGGGACGTTCTTATCGAACGGTTACGCATTAGACAACGCTACTACAGACTGGACTACCATGCATCGTTGCGTATATTTTGGGAGACACCACTAGGTTGTAAGCCTGCCATAGGTAACCGAGTCGGCCGCCTTGTAGATGTGATACACCCAACATAGCATTCGGGGAGACTGGCTATCATACGTTAAGTCCTTGGTCATTTCTCTTTCATTTGATCACCAAGGTGTATATTGCAGTTCATAGATACTTGGTAAACCTTTATGCCTAGCACATCCATTTTTATTTATTTATTTTTGTTAATTCTAAAAGTAACTTCCCATGAAAACATCTCACTCGTGCAGTTCTCCAATTTTTATTGCTTTGTAATTTTTTATTTTGTTCACCTCTTTCCATTTTATCTTCTTCTCGAATGTCATTGTGGTTGAATCATCAAATTCATCCACTCCCTCTTCTGACTGATCTTAGCAACCTCCTCCAGAGGTTCCTCGTTTTCTGGTTGGACCTCTCAAAGCAAAAGGCAAAGATCTTGGAATTTTTATCAGTGTTCAACCCATCTCATCCTGAGAACCTCCTAACGATTCTCCTTGGACCACATCGGAATAATATGAGATGGAAATCATGAACAAGCTGCACATTTCTCGGTATTTGCTTCAAATCCGTTCTTTGATCTATTTGTAGTCTCTCTTGAGCAACCTTACAGCGCTTTCGATTGGCTCGAAATCCCTTTTCGAGCTTCTCCAGTACAATCTCACCCTACCATTTTTTGGTTGTTTCTGGAAGAAATGGCATCAAATGTTGATTATGTTTGATTCATCAGTTCTCCTCAAAGCACTCTTTAGGAAAGTTAAATCTCGTATATCTTGAAATCCTCTTCGTCGGTTTTCCCCTCTAAGGGAAAATTGTTCAGATCCACGCCTCATGATTCAAGTAGTGGAACTAAAATACCATATAGTTATGTTGCGTCTACACTCCCACATGATTATACCTCTTTGTGAAACCTCATTTCTAGAGCTTTCGGTGCTACAACCTTATTCCTGGATCTTGTTTAGTCAATGGGTATTCCTCCGTATTCTAGCCAGTTTGTTTCGAATGTGGTAACAGTGTCTCAACCTTTTTTTCAACCGACGGTCACCATTGGTCAAACGAATGTGTCGTTTGGATCCTATGTCCCCTTTTTTCCATCTACGATTACTGCAGTCCCACCATTGAGGGGGGAATCCACAGTTTCATCCGTGTCTAGGGGGTAGTCTAACCCTATCTATGTACCTCCCATTTTGGATGGGGGGCAACTGAGTTCTAAATCTATTCATGGGGCAAGTCAACCTCAAGTTCAATATTTCCAGGTTCAGCAGCACTTTCTGCAGTCGATCCCAATATATTAATATTTTAAGTAACCTAACATTCCCTATATTCAAAGGCTAAATGTACAATATCAGCAGTACGTCTAACAACCCCAGCCTTCGGTTAGTGATGTTGTGATCAATCCTCAGTTTGGATATTACACCCAAGCTCGTATGAATTTCCTTCTGGGTCAATCTAGTCCTTTCCCTCATCAGTCTCGTGCCTAGTACCAACCATTTCCTCAAGTTCAGTACCAGTAATCCTAGACTGTGCCTCAACCTGGTGCTTCATATCAGCGAATTCCTCAGTACCAGCAGGCTCAACCAGGACCTCAAGCTAGATGCTATGTTGATCAAGGATCGCAAGGTGGTTCTCATGTTCAACAAGGACCACAGGCTGGACCTCATGTTCAGCAAGGACCGCAGGCTAGACCTCATGTTCAGCACGGACCACAGGCTGGACCTCGTGTTCAAAAGGGACCACATGCTGGACCCTAATTTCAGTAGGGTTCACAAACTGGACCCCATGTCCAACAATATCCACATCCTCAGTACCCACAGGGGAAATATCAACAACCCCAACAAGGTCCCTATCAACAATATATGTAGCAAGGTACTTACCATCCATGGGGGAAATATGCTTATCTGGGTAAGAATCTTCTCTATTGGGGTCAAAATCCTTATCAATCAGGTTCTAACCCCCTACCTTTCTCGCCTCATCATCCTCCTTTATTTTTCTTAGATACATTGGAATTATTGGATGCGTCAATGCTCAGAAATGACCACATCCAGCATCAGCTGCATTGGCTACTGATTCCAAGTAAGATTCCAGGAGATTGTCCGAAGTTAGAAGGAAAATATGGGGAAGACCCTCAAACCCTTGTTATGACATACCATTTTTGCTGTTCCTATAATTATTGGGTTGACGATTCTATTCATCTTCATCTTTTCAAGTGCACATTGACTAGTGTTGTGGCCAAATGGTACATTATACTCCCTCGAGGAATTTTCTTCAATTTCAATTCCTTGGCTATGGCCTTCCTCACTCATTTCCAGTTGCCTGTTTGGTATGAAACCAACACCCATTTTCTCACTTCATTGAAGTAGTCGACTGCTATGAATATCTCAGATCACATCCATGAATGGCAGCATTGTTGTCACCTTATCAAATTTGATATCCCGGATTAGTTGTTGACCGATGGTTCACAAAATCATTCGTTCCGAAAATTTCAAACTTATCTTGCAATGGGAGGGTGTGTCATTGGAGAGTAGGTCACCGCTAGAGATCAATACCTTGACTTGGCTTATTCCCAGTCCAGGACTCTATATGATTTGTTACCTGATGTGCCGCATCCTTCGACTAATGCTTCATCATCTTAGTCTCTCGTTACGCTTGCGGTGGATGGTGTTATTGGGATAGTGGCCCATACTAATAGTAGTGCACCTAAGGCTTCTTCGAAGTCTAAATCCCCTGCTATCACTACGCCCTCTCCTTCTAAGAATCATAAGAATCTTGGTAAAACCTCATAGGTAAATGTTGTTTAGTCTACTAAAGCAGAAAAATCCTCGAAGGGTAAGAAAAAGGGTAAAGGCAAGTCTAAATCTGAGAACCCTAAACATGATTCAAATAAGTCTTCTGCTGGTGATTCTTCATCACGTCAACCCAAATATCCTTGTATAATATGTGATGACAATCATTACACCAAGTATTGTCCTCGGCGTGTCGAAGTCGCCTGTCTTCTAAAGGGCGCACCCGAGACTCCAACGGTTTTGAAAGAACCATTTCCTTCCTAGTAGACACAAATGGTAGACCAGGCAAAATTATCTAGTAGCTCTTAGGTTTTCATGGTTGGAATGCAATATTTTGTCATAAACACGAGAATGAAAGATTATCCCAATCCATCCAAGTCTCTTGTGGAACCAGAAGTCCCAGATCACTCTTCCTCTTTCGCACCTCCTACCTCTTGTCCTCTCTAGATCGAGAGACCGAGTAATGACTCCATCATCCAAACACCCCAAAAATATTTTCTTTGGAAATCATATTACAATACAAATGCAATAGTAGCACAAAACTACAATATTGTAGAATATATGGCTCATACGCCTTCAACAATGGAAACTTTGGAGGTCCTTCAGTTGTGCCCATCACAATGGAAGGAATTACTCACCGCCATTGGAGGGATTGATCCTTCAGATTCCAGTCTGATTATTTTTGATCTGGAGAATTTCATTCCTCTCCTCCCATCTCAGGTAGCTTCTCTGATTCAAGTTACCATTATAGGAAAGAATATTCATCAGATTGTCGTTGATGAAGGCGCTTCGACCTGCGTCATGTCCATCACATGCTGTAAATCCATTGGTTCTCTCCTATTGAGTCAGTCCCTGAATACCTTAGAAGCTTTCAATGGTCAAGGTTCTTAGTCATACAACATTCTCAAGCTATTTCCCATCATGTTGGAGGGTAAAACGGTCAACATAGAAATTGATGTGGTAGATGCCAACTTGAACTACAATCTCCTTCTTGGAATTAGTTGGAAAAATGCTATGGTTTGTGTGGTCTCCACCTTCTTTCGTCTCCTCTGTTTCCCTCATAAAGGGAAGATAGTAAATGTGGATCAGTTTGATTTCTTCCCCTCTGGGTCTTCACTAGGAAACATTCCATATGTTGGGAAGGTTGCTACTCCTTATGAGAACATTGGGTTGGGTATTTTCAAAGACTCGTCCCTTATGGGAGTTTTTCCACTTCGACCTCTAAATGTCGCCTTCATCAATATGATCTCATCTGGCCACAATCCATGGATTGTTTGCAATCCCAACCAGATTGAGAGTTTTGGTGATGCTATGGCTCTTAGACCAACTGAGAAGATGTATCAAGATATCCTCATGGGTTCTAAGGATGCAGCTGAGACCAATACTCATTTGGTTTCATCCCTAGACAATTATGCACAGTCTCCCTAGTTTGGTTCTTGGGACTCTGATGATCCCTTCAATGATACTTTCCCCACTGACCAGAGTATCATGGAGGCCATGTATCTTGAATAAACTCCATGGGATGATGGACATCATTGTTGCTCGTTTCTCCCAATACCAGGTAAGATCTCTGCCTATCTAGGAACCCATGATTTTTCAGTACCTACTGACCCACTTCAGAATCCTGGTTTGATTCACGAAGGAAACATGGGAAATATCACTCCGACCGTTTCGTTTTACATCTCTGTGACTATCGAGAATGTATTTTCTGGGTTTCTTGTTCTCCCCACGAGTTCAAGATTTATACTGCTTTCCTAAAAAAGAATGACCTGCCCACTCCCTTTGACCTTTTTTTTACTGTTTGGTCATTTACCCTCGGGGGCATTATTTCCATGCTTCATAAGCGTCACTCGGCCAGGGGGCATGGGCACATTATTGTTGATGTGAATCTTCTCACAAAATTTTCCAAGGTAATGCTTACACGCGGTGTCAACGGTAGAAATCTGGGGTTATTTTTGTTAATCATGAAAAATTTCTATCATTTGAGTTCAATCATGAACTCTATCTGAAGAAATATTACGCTTAATATTAAGTGTGATATTTTTTTACATTGGTGTGTTATTCATTAGTGTTCTTTGAGTTGATGTTTGGTTTGATTGTTTGTCTTTCAAACATGCTTCCTCTGCTCACTTTGTGTTCCACTTGGTTTGCAGATGTCTTTGGATCACTACGTTGGTTTTTTTGATGGTGCTTTTCATAGCACATGGAACCTGTCCTCCACATCATGGTCACTCTTTTCTCCTGAGGGCGATTTGATTAATTTACAAGGCACTTGTTTGGGTCAGACAACTAACAATGTTTCCTAGTATAGTGCAGTGATCGAACTATTATTCGATGCCATTGATCTTGGGATAATAAATTTGGTTGTTAAGTTGGAATCACAACTCGTTGTGTTACAATTGAATGGGTATTACTCTGTGCGCAATCCTCAAATTTTTCTTATGTATTTACATGTTAGATTATTGGAAAGGCATTTTTATTTTATCACATATCAACACGTTCCACAACATTTAAATACTTTAAAAAATTCATTAGAAAACCATGTATTAGATAAACATTTGCGCAATATGAAATATTAGACATCATCATGGTATGCAAGTAGCCGTCGAAACATGCATATATATATATATATATATATATATATATATATATATATTTAAGTGTGTTACATCCAAAAGCTCAAAAAATATATGTTCTGTTACAAAAATGGCTCTTCGAGCCTACATTAGTACAAAAATGTATAACCGGGGCTTCTATATGCCCATATGGTGCTCATGGTAGCAGGTGACTACTCGAATTACTCACCAGAGTAATCGACACAGTCTTCCTGGAACTCCGACAGTGTGTCTCTGAAAACGTAATGGGATCTCATCAAATGTGGGATACTCTGGGATGCCTCGCGTGAGGCCGACCAGGTTCCGCTCCAGCTCAGGTAATGTGTCTTCTCCCTCCTCATAAGGAACATCCTCTTCTGGACGTGGTACCTTCCGTGCAATCAGGAACATGCTGGGAGGTCTCTATGGACCCATATCTGTAAAAAAATCATAAGTTTACGTGTGAGAAAATATAATAAAAACATTTAAAAAGTAAAAAGTGTCTAAATTTTTTTTTTACCTACATTGGTCCATTTTGTGTCTGGTGGGATCGAAAGATCCAGATATCCTCAAGTAGATGTCAGCATAGGCATATTCCTCGACAATGATCAATTGTCGCTCCAGCCAACTAAAGAAGGCTGTGGGGAAATGTTGAAGTTTGCAACAAGAAACAGTGAAGGAGGCATCCTGAGACATCATCCTTGATCCTAGTTGGAAAATAATCACCTAAACTAGGTGGGGCCCACACAGACTATTTTTAGGTGTATGTCTATTTTTAGACATGGTGAGCATATTATATATGTAGCAAGGGGCTATTTGTAGATGGTTGTTCAAATGTGAAAAACAGATGAGATTCTATTTTTAGAATATTGGGCGAAGTCTATTTATAGATCATTGATCTAAAAATAGATGCATGCCGTTTATTATTAGCCCTTAATAATAATCCGATAATAAATATCAACTTATTCTCTTGGAGCACTTAATTTCAGTATACAGATTTGTCAAATCAGCGGGCTAAAGGAATTATGGAATTCCTAAGGGTTCATTGGAGCTCATGCATGGAGGACTCAGTTAAAACTGAAGTGGCAAAGTTATGACAGAGTTGGAAGAGTAGTTCATGGAGTTGTATTCAGTTTAACTCAGTTAGACTCAGTTGAGCTAGTTGTATCTTATCTAATTGAATGATACACTAGTGAGAGTAGAGTGAATTAATTAGTTAATTAATTCACAAATAATAACTCATTAATCAACTAAAAAATACAGTAGTTAACTACAATGCATGTCAGTTCCAGTGGAGAGATAGGTGAAAGGGTGAGATAGACTATCTGTTGTGACTACTAGTGATGCATTAATTGCATCTACATATACATTGGAGATGCCAATGAGAATAACGCAGTTAAGGAGAGTGGGATTGCATCGAATTGGTCTTTGTAATTAGCTTGGATTGCGCAGTGGAGGTAGGCTATGAGGAGGCAGAAATCAGTGCATGGATTTGCAAATTTCTTCATGATAGTGTGTGACGATTGTATTGTAATGAGAGCTTGATGTAATAATATTTATATGAGATTGTTACATGATTTCCATGATACATAATATATGATATTTGGGGTTTTTAGCTTCAGGATTTCCCATTAAACAACTGTGTTATGTGTTTTTTTATTGCTTCATGTGTTTTGCAATTGTTGATTAAATTTTCGTAAGATTTATAGTGGAAGGATTCTGTATTTAGCAAGAAGATAAATATTTTTAGATCAGGAGATTCCAGATATATACATGCATATTGTATATAATTTCTACATGGTATCAGAGCCGTGTTATAGATTTTACACATGGAATGAGAGTAGGAATTTTTGGGCGCGCGAGTTTGCAGAGAATATCTGAGATTTTTGGTCAAATATTTTCAGAAAAAATAGCATATTTGTATTCCTTGCGAAAAAATACCCAAATTGAAAAAAAAATCGGTCGAATCGGAGCTTAGATGAGGGAGATATCGTCGATTTAAAATCAACTCTTTTATTAGAAAATTTTGCAACGCCGGGACAATTACAATGTGCGCGAGCCAAGAATCTACATGCACTAAGGTACAAGATGCATGCAAATGTTTGAGGAGAAAAGAAGAGGTTAGTGACATGGTGGTTGAGAGGGAGCCTCTAAACATGCAGCCTGAGAAGAAATCTCAGAAGGTTGTGGAGCAACCACAACTGGAGATGCAGAATAATATTTATAGATTTGATGTAGATGGGATTTCTACGGAGCTTCCTACTATTGGTAAGTGCAAGAAAGACATGAAATTGAAGCTTGAGAGGGAGCAAGATTTGCATGAAGGTAAGAGTGAACCTCAGGATGTGGAGCAGCCATAAGATGAGGATCATGGAGTGGGAGCAACCACTCATGCAGAGAAATTTCGTGCCGGATGGGCAGAGGGAGTGCATGCAGTTATACCACCAGGTAAGAGGTGGGGCGACATGCATGGATAATCCAAGAAGAAATTTCGGGGCAGGATTCATTGAGATGGTGTGGATCTCATGAATTTAACCTAGCTACGAGGTGCCCATAGAGCAGCAGTATCATGATCATTTAGATTGATGCAGTGAGATCAAAGTGACCGTGTCGGATACTAGAGCGCGGTTAAGAGTTGACAGCAAGTGCAGAGTGCATGGGTGCAAATTTCAACAGCACAGTGGTTCTTGAAGACATGTGTAGTTGGTACTAGAAAAAGTCGAAGACTTTGATGATAGATGCATTATACTGATTCATTTGTTTGGAGGCTATTCAGTTTCGAAAGTGCTGCAGCAAGAGTTGTAGAGCAGATGCATGGAGTTGCGGGGCGCTTGCAAAGGTTGCAGGGCGAATGCATGGAGTTGCATGTCGCATGCAAAGACAGTCCTTTCTTGTTGAGAGGAAGTTTTGAATTTTGCAACAAGAAACAATGAAGGAGGCATCCTGAAACATCATCCTTGATCCTAGTTGGAAAATAATCACCTAAATTAGGTGGGGCCCACACAGGCTATTTTTAGGTGTATGTCTATTTTTAGACATGGTGAGCATATTCTATATGTAGCAAGAGGCTATTTGTAGACGGTTGGTCAAATGTGAAAAATAGATGAGATTCTACTTTTAGAATATTGGGCAAAGTCTATTTATAGATCGCTAATCTAAAAATAGATGCATGTTGATTATTATTAGCCCTTAATAATAATCCGACAATAAATATCAACTTATTCTCTTGGAGCACTTAATTTCAGTATAAAAATCTTCCAAATCAGTGGGCTGAAGGAATTACGCAATTCCTAAGGGT
Organism: Pinus albicaulis; assembly: GCA_034641835.2. Classification (NCBI taxonomy): domain Eukaryota; kingdom Viridiplantae; phylum Streptophyta; class Pinopsida; order Pinales; family Pinaceae; genus Pinus; species Pinus albicaulis. The sequence goes on from CM076580.1 coordinate 1,469,454,508, forward strand.
TTACTGGAGTTCATGCATGGGGGAATCAATTAGAACTGAAGTGGCAAAGTTATGACAGAGTTGGAAGAGTAGTTCATGGAGTTGTATTCAGTTTAACTCAGTTAGACTCACTTGAGCTATTTGTTTCTAATCTAACTGAATGATACACTAGTGAGAGTGGAGTGAATTAATTATTTAATTAATTCAAAAATAATAACTCATTAATCAACTGAACAATACAACAGTTAAGTACAGTGGATGTCAGTTCCAGTGGAGAGATAGGTGAAAGGGTGAGATAGACTATCCGTTGTGACTACTAGTGATGCATTAATTGCATCTACATATACATTGGAGATGCCAATGAGAATAACATAGTCAAGGAGATTTGGATTGCATTGAATTTGTCTTTCTATTCAGCTTGGATTGTGTAGTGGAGGCATGTTATCAAGAGGCAGAAATCAGTGCATAGATTTGCAGATTTCTTCATGATAGTGTGTGACGATTATATTGTACTGAGAGCTTGATGTACTAAGCTTTGTATGAGATTGTTACATGATTTCCATGATACAAAATATATGATAGTTGGGGTTTTTAGCTTCAGGATTTCCTGTTAAAAAACTGTTTTATGTGTGTTTTTATTGCTTCGTGTGTTTTGCAATTGTTGATTAAATTTCTGCAAGAATTATAGTGGAAGGATTCTGTATTTAGCAAGAAGATAAATATTGTTAGATCAAGAGAGTCCCAATATATACATGCATATTGTATATAATTTCTATAGGAAATGCATTTGTCACCCTCCTCCCTATCTGGGCATTATGTTGCACCATTGCATCAGCCTCGAATCCCTCGGGGCTGGATCATGGATCTCCAACCACTGATACTGGAACATGGGTACTCTCTCCAGAAAGAAGGTCACTAGAATTTACCCATACCTAAATTTTTTCAATCTTCCGGTCTTGCACTTGGTTAGCTGGCTCTTCATGTTAGCCAACAACCCCTCACACTAGTTGAACATCATTTGTGCCAATAAATCCACTACATACTAGAACTCTGATTTCGTTGCCTCATGCAATGCCTGGGCTCCTGCCACTCTTGTGATACAATGCAGTATAGTGCACAGGGGGGCACTCTGATGGAAGATATTTCTACCTACCCACTCTCTGTCTTCTATTCCTTGGGACAGTGTCTCTATATGATAATGCTCATGCTCTCACCCCCTGGGTGAGGCTCGGAGATTTGGATTCTCTCTCCTCGCCTAGACAATCCAGTGATAAAATAGATGTCCATGATATCTAGCTCAAGTTTTTGGTCCCCAATGATGAACAATTGTCAGTCCACATCACAAATACTCATCAAGTACTGGAGAAGCCCTAGTTGAGCTCTCAAGTAGAATGTTTGAAATAATTTCAACAATCTACAATTGTGCAAAGCATTGACATAATCTTGGTCCTACAAGGCTTGGCGGTCTTCCACCTCATGGCCTCATTCTTTCCATTCGACCGACATCTTCTCTGAAAGCACCTGGAAAAAATGTCCAATTGGTATTTTAGGGGCATTCATGGAAGCTTTTTTATAAGTTAATGGTGGATTTAGGATATTTTTCCAATTTAAATCTCCCCGTAGCCAACGCAACTGTCTGAATTAATTCAGTGCTGGTAGTGTGCTACCCTAATGGGCTGAGTACGACCAGCACGATCTTGATAGTTTGAAATCGTGCTGGTCACAAGAAATTTAAAATTTTAAATATCCTCCCTAAACTCCCTAATTATGAAAAATAAACATTAATGAACTGATAAAAATGAAAAGGAGGTTTAGAGCTCTTACCTAGCAGAGACGAATCGACGAATGGTGTCCTGGATCACCCACAATGCTGATTTGAAATTCAAAGGGAAAATGTACAAAATTCTCTTCTAAATATGGAAAGGTGAAAATGATTTTATTTTTGGGTCTATTTATATATTTTTGAAAATATTTCACCAGTATTTTAATATTTTTCCTTGATATTTGTGATTTTTGTTGTTTATGTGAAGTACATGACTTTCACACTACTAATGATTGTTTGTGATGCAAATGAGTTTATTTTTATCTCTTTTTCGGGCTCGTTAAACGTTTATGAAAAATGAACCCCCCTGAAGTCAACTTTCAGCTCTTTTCTCACCCTCAAAAAATGAAAATATTGCAGAGTACTTGTCATTTCGAACTCGTTAAAGTGAATTAATTGACGTGATCTCTATATACGTTTACCTATTTTTTGGGCTGAGGCTTACTATTTTTAAAAAAATAATACCTTGATCGAACATGGTCAAGAGGTTCTCTCAGACATAGTTTTCTACCTTTTTGGATTCGAGAGACGATTTATGAAAAGGGACATGATGGAGTTTTCTTTTTGTTTTTTTTCAGACTCTTTAAATATGAAAAGTTACCGAGCTTACCTTTAGTTGGACTCGTTAAAGATTAAATGATGAAATACTTGTCACCATGATGAGACCGAGTTCCTCCATCCTAGGGCTCGTTAAATGTACTAGGATGGATTCATTCGAAGAATGAAATTACATGCTCAGCAAATGTTTTCCTCTTCATGTTGGCTATAAAAACTAAAGAGGTACTTGTTAGCAATAATGGGGGAAAATTGAAAGTGAACATCCTATGTGTTTTTTGGGCAGTTTTTCGCTCTTGAACATGACACTCATCTGGATTTCATGTCGGGTTGGGGACATCCTACATTCATCACTTTGCCTCCATGGGTTTGGGAAATCCATTTTCCTCTTATCTGATTACCATTTTTGTCAACATGACCTCCAATCCTATTTGAGTCAAATGATGCCACCCTCTAGAGTCATGTCGCAAATATGTTCAAGAGAAGTCATTTTTTTTCAAAAACCTTCTACATATTTGACCTCCTCTGAGACAATCCTGAATCACTCCTATTATCCTAAGATATTTTTTTCTTTCATTTCGATGATGTGGGAATCCTTATGGAACTCCTTCGACAAATCACTTCCTTTTGACTTCAATTCATTATCCAGGAAATTGGTTTGGATACTTCTTTTAGTACCTTGGAGCTTGCATGCCTCAATGGAAATTTCTTCATGTTCGACGATAGATTCACATCATTGGCCTTCAATTGAATGATTCTAAAAGTGCTCGACTTCAATACATCTATTCACACTTGTAGATTGTGTTGTTGTACCTTGATTTCTATCGTCATTATTGGTGGTCTCTCTTGTGCCTGTTAAAGGTTTTCATCATTGACTGGTAATCAGGTCGTTTCTACCATGTTCGATGCCAACACGTTCATTCACATGGCTAGATTCGTACATTGGACTGATTGAGATCACAGTGAAGACCTTGGGTCACATATTATTTTTGGTCAAGGTTGTGTGGAGTTATTGAGTATTCATGATTATATACATGATCCTATCTATACGGATGGCTATGCCCATACCACAGATCCATTTCTATGATATCTTTTAGATAGATGGTTGCGACCATGCCATGGGCTTATGTGTGATTTGATGCATAATTCAACATCATGTGGTTAGGCATATTTATACCAGATATGTCATATATTGTAAGTGTTTGATTTGGAAGGTTATCTGAAGGTGGTCTACATTATTTTCCTTGGTTCATAAAGCATTTCAACCAACACTCCATGTTCCGCCTTCATGCTTTAGGGGACATTGTTGGAATCAAAATTGTCATTAGACCAAAACCCGCAGGCTTTAGTCTCCACTACAATCACCAGAGATAGGATGTAGGAGGGTTGGTTAGTCCATGTTGCAAAAAACACGGGGAGCGTTGAACCCAATGTCCAACAGGCATATGTTACACAATAATTTTTCACCATGCTCATTTTCCCGTCCCTGATACTGAAATTATCTGTGAAGAATCTTGTGCAATATTTCCATCATTAAGAAATATGCTGACATATCCCCTTGAAGATCCAAAGAAGTCTTCCTTGAAATATTACTGAAGAAAATTGGTCAAATTCCTAGTCTCCTAGGTCATCGCCCTTCCTAGTGCCATGACCACGTTTATTTCCATATCCCAGCTCTGGACCAGCACTGTCAATGCCCCAATTACTTGGAAAACCACGTTGATCCCCTTTCTGGCCATGCTTTCTCAAATGGAGGAGAAGCTTCAACCTCTAGAAGCTCAAGGGAAACGAGTTAGTTGTTGAATATAGATGATAAGGTTGAGCTCTCTCATTTTGGATATTTGATCTCATCCATGGGGGATCTTCCCTTAGAAAGTGGGCCTTCCTCCTCCTTTCATGGGCTCCCAACCTCCTTCTCCTTGCTATAAATTCACATCCCTCATTCCCCCAAGTTTAGAGCTTAGTTGATAATTGTCAGATGCGTCTCAACTCTCATCCCTTCACATGTTTGCATAATAATTAGGCCTAATTGCACTGGAGAAGGAATGCTTTTGAGCTGGGTGAAGGACTCAGATTTTCACCTAAGGACGCCTCCAACATCAAGGTCTGGTTGTAAGCTCTTCTTTTTTAATTTATCAATAATAACATCTGATTTTTGCTTTCTATATTTTTCTACATGATTATGCGAATATTCTGGCACTGCTTAATATTCTAGATATATTTTACATTTATTATATAGCGTATCACGTTTTTTGTTGTCTCCTAATCATCCACAGGTATCCCCACGCCATCAGTAGTAGAAAGAGAGCCTACAAGGATCGTGGATCGAGGTCATCATCAATGGATCCAAGGATAGTGATTGGAAAAAGGTATTTATGTCTCTTTCCTCTTTGCGTTGTAAGAATTAGTTAAGAAAGCTTATGTTAGAAACAATGTCATGTTGCTAGACACACTCTAGGGATAGAGAGATCGTCTCTATCTGCAGAGAGGATTTATCTTGACAACAATTGGCATGCAATAATGGTAATTGGCCCAAGGTTTCACCATTTTTTGGTCAAAGGTATTGAACTTGTTCCAAGTGATGAATTTTTGAGCTTGTGACCCAAGACTAGTCTTGTTGACCCTAGTTATAATTTTTTGACCATATCTCCAAAGGTTTTTGGCTAGTGGGTGACTAGATCAATTTTAAAAGGGGACTTACTAATATATGACTAAATCCTTTTCATGATGTTGATGTGGGATACTTTCCACATGGTTCCAGATTAGAACATGAAGTGAATGGATACATTACTAGAGATATTTCATCAATATTTTCTTGTGATGGAGAGAATTTTCAAAAAAATGTACATCTGAGGAAGTCAAAGTGAATACTTCCCTAGCTAAGAGGGAGTATTTATTTTCGGGTTGTTTTGAGAGGTAATCCCTAGCTACAATATGGTCCTAAAATGAAAAACAAAAATAAGAGAATTTAAAATAAAATTTGAATTTATTTTGCCTCCAAAAGTCAATATGACTCCAACTATTCAAGGAGGCCTAGCCAAGGAGACACAACACATGGGCCACCTTAGATCTCTATAAAAAGGTCACTCATATCAATTCGCTACAAGATGGTCCTATAAAGAAAAACAAAAGGAAAATAATTTAAAATTAGAATGTGAATTTATTTTGCCTCTGAAATTCAAGTCAACTCCAACTATTCAAGTATGCCTAGATAAAGAGACACATCACTTAGGTCACCTTATATCACTATAAAGAGGTCACTCAAACTCCTGAATTGGGGATCAATTTGGATCATCATATATCAATTCACACATGCAAGGAAGAGGGGAATATTTACTATCTACTATTTCAAGAAGACCAAAATTATAATCATAAAGGTCTTGGGTGTATTCTATATTGTGAAAGAGGTTTTAAGCCCTAGAAGGAGGCCTAAAGGTCTCAAGTATGTTAGGTGGATGAAAAAAACTTGTACAAGAGCTTATGTGACAGGGTCAATGCCCTAAAAGGAAAAATTGTAACCTCAAATTGATGTAAAGGTTAGGTTGAGACCTTGAGAGTTTTTCATTCATGGAAGAAGGGTTGGTATAGCCCCAAGAGTTTCTAGGTTAAATTACAAATCTCATATTGTACTTTCGTTGAATTAGATAATTCTCCTAAGAAAATATTTTGGGTTTTTCCCTAGTTAGGATTTTCCCAATGTAAAATTTTGTGTCTCTTGTGTTTGGATGTCTCTTTATTGTTGTAATTATTGAATTTCTATTGATATTTTATAAGTGTTATATTACATTTTTTCAGATCTGGTCAATAGACATGCAAACTAGATCAATCAACATCCATGAACACCTTGTCATCATCCCTACACAAATACCTAGGCAAGACTATCCCAAATCCCTGATTTTTTGGGTTTAAAAGCTTCATTTATATAATTTTAAGTCCCAACAGACCTTGGCCCTTTAGGGACATGTGTTCACTAGTAGGTTGCTCCATTCTACACCTGCACTGATCACTAGCAGGTTGTCCCTTGTTGGGGGTGTGTTGTGTTATCCCAAAATTGGACCTGATAGGCTGCTTGATCAGACAATCTCATGTAACTATTTCAAACCTAATCTCACTACAAGGAAAAGACACTCTAGTGGAGGTTATAAAGGAGGTTTTTAGTGTTATAAAATTGGCCAAAATTGTTAAAAAAACATATGATACCACATCCATTTTTGGTAATGGAGGTTTTGGCAGAGATTTTAATGGAAATTCAACACAAATAAAAAAAATGGGTGGCCAGAGGTTATTACGGATGTTTTTTCATCGGTGCTCTTATCAAGTTTTAACACACCGGTGCGTATCGGTAGACAACGCACACTGGGGCGGTTGACGGAGAATGCACTGAGCCATTAAGGAAAAAAATAGCATCGGGCATGGTGTTGGTGATACAATGCACAACGCCGTTCTAATTAGTCTTGGGATTTGAGTGGTGCCCATAGGTCGTATAAGCGCATCGGTGCATGTATCTTTATGAGGCACTGGTGCTCTGTATCACAGAAAGAAACCTAGATTTATAATTGGTATCGGTATTCGTGCAGTGCACATGGCATCTACAAATGCACCAGTGCTTATAGATACATAAGCGACCAGATGCGCAGTATCACACAAACGCATCGATATTTATAACTGGAATCCGTATTAGTGCGGTGCCCATAGAATCATATATGCACCGGTGCGTATAGACACATAAACACACCAGTTTTCATTTTGTTTTTTTAGAAACATCCACCTATGACAATCCAATTATTGTGATTGTTTTAAATTCATTATTCATCAAAAGTAGACACATCTTATAACAATATTCATATTAATTACATTTTTATTAATGAATTTGAATGTTCTGTTTGGATTAATTTGTTATATCATATCAAAATTATTGTAGTTTTTAAAAATTCATTATTCATCAAAAGTCTACACATATATATAATATTATAACAATATTCATATGAATTAAATTTTTATTAGTGCATTTGAGAACGACAATGGAGAACGCAATAGAATAAATTAAAACACACACACACACACACACACATATATATATATATATATATATATATATATATATAGTCTTTATCATACAAAATGGGACAATTATTCGTATCCCTTTGTCTTTCAATTGGGACACTATTTCCATTACATTAAACAAAATGTCTGATTTCACAGACATATTTCAAAAAGTAAAATGCCTTGCTTGATATCCAAATTACATAGTGATCATCATTCTTCGCTTGAATTGTTGTCACTGTTAGAGCTACTTCCATGACTTGGATTATTTTCAGGAATGTTGTGTTCACGATGTTGATTGTTTTCTTCTTCTTCACTTTCCATTTACAAACATAAAAATAAACTGAAATGAGTGTATATACATTGGTGAGAATAATGAAAATTCCAATATTAAATAATATATATCAATGTAAATCGAAAAGAAAAATGACGTACCATAGCAACAATTGACTCATAAACTATATACATTCTTTCAAAACCATGTACCATGCCATCTTTCAAAATTTCGTCTCTTGGCGTAGTTCCATACTTTGTTTCCTGTAAGTTTTAAACCCCATAACAAATAATATATTTAATATAAAAGATGTTTTTGTTCTATTAATTATAGAAGGAGCTAATTAAAACAAGATCGATAGATGCTTACGAATTCCACAATTAAATTCTGATATGCCAACATATACTCACAACCCATATTTAACCCAATTTCGATCAATTTTTCTGATGGTTCTTCTTTGTATGTTAGCACCTGTTTGAAGACATTCAATGATGATTTTTGTAAAAGAACTTAAAAAATACAAAGATGAAATCTAGTTAAGTTGTTATAAGGAAGTAACAATTACTCACAAACTTAGAGATCAACCATTTTTTTCCTTGTCGTCCTATTTTATGTGCTAATTGGGTTCCATTTTCTTTTCTTTTTTTGCAAGAAAATTCTTGAAAATTAATATTTAATGCTAAATTATTTATTTTTTGTACCTAATGATCGAAAAATTCAATTATTACATATTACATTTGAAGCACGTTGTTGTATTTGTTCCACCAGATCCCTCAAACTTTTGTAAAAGTTTTTCCCCCTTTCGTTAACTTCTAGCACCACTCCAGATGAGGTAAGGAGCAATTCATTTTCATTTGCATGTTCTATTTTTTTTCTTTTCTTAGAACAACATTCCTTTTCTGAGCTGTTGGTCCCTGTAGAACATTAAAAAAATGTGAATTAGTAGACTGTTTTACACATTTTATCTAATAATTTTAAGTATATTATTAATGATAATTAAAAAAAGAAACTCATATTGGATCGATAGTATTGTTTCATTCACCTGATTCATCTTTTTGCAATTTTTCCATTAAACATTTACGCTCTTCTGGTCGTAGATCAGAAATAACCATATCGAGCTTCGTCATTTTGTGGCTATGCATGATACACAATAAACAATACATATTAGTTAAAGTTACATATAGTTCAAAAATAATATTTTTTATAAAGAATTTACAAAGAACTTGCCTTTTTTGTTTTTCTTGATGTGTTAGCAGTATTTTTGTTACTTGATATCTGGTCAGTCATTTATTTATCAATATGAAACTTGTAGCATACCATTCATTAATATATTTATATATAAATTCTCAACTTTTCAGGTAGAAAATAAATCTCGAGACACCGATGCGCCTTTCATTAAATCTTCACTACCGCCAGTGCGTGGATATATTAACAACGCACTCCAAAACAATATAATACACCATACGGTGCGTTCGGTATTATAAATGCACCGCAAAAACAATGTATTAGACCCAATGGTGCATGGGGTATTATAAACGCACTGCAAAAACGGTGTAATACACCATACGGTGCTTTCCTAGTTAAAGAGAGCACCAGTGCCCTATTTCAGATTTGGGTGCACGGATTTAAAAAAATGTTTTCAATTTTTTACAACACAGAACTTGGGTGGTGCGCTGTAATAATACAGAGCACTAGTGCGGTGGTGTACGCAGGGCACACCAATAAAGAACAATCCATTTTTTCAAAAAATCGCGCAATGGCCAAATGGATTGGGATCCGACTATGCAAGTCATCCTGTGGGTTGGACGTCGATCTAAAATGAAAAAACCTAATTCTGAAATCACATAAATAGGGAGAAGAAAGGGATAAAATAAAAAAATAAAGGGTTCAGGATAAAAATGGATAAAACTGTAGGAAACTGCAGAAAAAGGTAAAAAAAGGAATTAAATTTAATCACGAAATGGTTTGAAATGCTATGATAAAGGGCTTGAATCACCAGAGTTTTGGTTTCTGATTGTCTGCATACTTCTGTTCAAACGTATTTCGCTATCCACAGTGCCCTCGTGCTCTCCTGCAAAAATCTGACTGAAATTTTTTAGCAAAAATAGTGAAGTAATGAAAAGTGTTTAGTATTTAAAGAATTATTTTATCAAATTAGATTTTCGAAAATATTTTGTCACCCATTTTTCAAATTGCCGCTTTTTTTAGCTTAAACAAAATAGAGTTGCGTTTTTTATTTGCGTTTATTCATTTCCGGTGCACAGAAATGTGACGCACCGACGCATTGTATTAATACGCACACCGGGGCCTGTTAGGATAATAAGCGCCCGACTTTTTAAAGTTTTTTTTTTGTATATAAGATCATAATTAAATAATGATAATTATAAAGTACATGAATTTATTTTCATTATTTTCTAAACTTTATATATGTAAGATCATAATAAAATAATGATAATTATAAAGTGCATGAATTTATTTTCATGATTTTCTAAACTTTATGTTACAAAAATTCGTATTATTCTAGATTTGTTGTTTTACAATTATTTGCAAATTTAAAAATTTAAATATTTTAATAAAATCATTTCACATTAATACAATTAAAATTTTCACATTAATATAATTAAATTTTTACAAACTAAAATTTTACATATATACAATTACATTAATTAAAATTACAATTAGAATTAGAATTCAAATTACAATTACAATTTTACATTAATTTCACATACATGAATTACGATTAGAATTACAATTACAATTTTAATTTTACATACAATTACATTTACAATTTTACATATAATTACATTTACAATTACAATTACAATTTTGCAAATATTTTACAGACAATTCAATTAAAATTACAATTACAAATACAATTACATTTAAAATTTTACATAGAATTACATTTACAATTACAATTACAATTTTACAAATATTTTACATAGAATTCAATTAAAATTACAATTACAAATACAATTACAATTTGTGAAATTTACATACAATTAGAATTACAATTACAATTTTATAAATTTTCATATATACAATTACAATAATTTCATAATAAATTAAATATTACAATTACAATTAAAATTTTACATTAATAAATATTTTACATACAATTACACTTAAAATTACAATTAGTACAAATACAAATACAATTTTACAATTTTACATAGAATTAAAATTTAAATTACAATTACATTCACGACACAATATTTAATAAATATCATGGCCATTTAATAATATTAAATCAATTAATAAACATCATCACGATCATGATAACCATCGTACAAAAATCATATTAGACTAATAAACACATTCAATTAACATCAAATTAACATTATATATTAACATCATCACAACACAAACATCAAATATACATCTCAATATAATGTCAAATAACTAATGCACCTATCACATATACACATCTATCTCCAAGCTAAACATTAAATGAACATATCTAACATGACTAACAATATGCGCCACATCATGATGATCATCAACATGAAAATTAAGTACAACTGCAACATGAACATAAAATACATGGACCATATCCATATATATATATATATATATATATATATATATATAACTGAATAATGTTAAAAATATAAAACTGTAATATAAATCGTGTCATGGATGATGTGCTGGTGGTAGTATAACAACATCAATAACACTAGTACAAGTGGATGCGGCCTTCTCAGTAAAGTTGGGTGCAGGCTCGACAGTTGCTGGTCGACTAGCCTGCTCATGATCATGATGATGACTAGTACTGATGGATGCATCTGCTAGTGGTAGTACAACATGATTAATATGAGGCGCAGTAGTAGTGGAGGCGGTCTGCTCAGTCAATAGTACTGCATCCTCGTCGGTTGATGGTCTAGCCTGCTCATGATGATCGTGACTAGTACTCATGATGGATGCTGTAGGCTGCTGACTGGACGTGGCCGATGGTCCAACCTCATCTCCATGATGACTAGTGTCAGATGCTGGCAGTGGAGCCTCATGCTAATCATCAGGCGTGCGGTGAGGTGAACAATCACGAGACACATTTGAGTTGCTGCTGGCAGACTGTCCATCACGTGCCGCAGCTCGACTACGCCTGTAGCTACGGAAAATCCGCCTCAATCGTGTAATAGTTGTGGTAGCTCCTACGACATGCTGCATCAGGCCCTACATATCACGCAACATACCTCTCCACATCTGTAACAATCTATCATCACCCTGTATCTCTCTGTAATGAGTGGGCCTAATGCCCACATCTGAAATCAATCCATAGAGTTGGCTTCCCAACTCCATCCGGTATCTGGTCTTAGATCAACCACGCCTAGCAAAAGGTGGTACCGGTGCACCATGAGGCGCATGAGGATCAACACGTCTCTCTGCTTCGCCACCGGCCTCATCCTCCAACAGCACATCAGCCATCTCCTAATCGTAATCATCAGGATTGACACCTGGATCATGTGGTGGATCCGACATCTCATCACCATCGAAAGAGCCAATGTCTGCAAAAGATATACAAGTACACAACAATAATTAGACAATTTCATTTCACAATTTAATAAAAACAGGTTAAAGAACATGCTAGAATAAATATAAATAAAATAGTAATATTACCTCTATCATTTGGCGGCTCATCAGGAGTGAAGAGGATGTTGGGACACCCTCGCCAATCTAGTCCATCATAAGGACATGGGACCATAATGAAGGGATGCAGCCCGCCAACGCTGGCTAGTAAGTCCAGCGAATCATGTGATATCCTCGTTGGAAACATAATGTATCCCCTCTTGGGCATCATTTTCCCCCACATGTGCATCTGGGCCTCGAACATCGACCTACGAGGCTGTCAAACAAAACTAGGTCTCATCTTTGGAAACCTCTCAAAAAATAAACAAAATAGCTTTGAAGCAAAAGGGAAGTTGACCCTCCCTTGTGCATGAGCACGACATCTATCTAAGGTCATACAAAACTGTCACAAAAAAATGGCAGACCACCTAAAAATTCGTGGCTATTGTACTAGAGAATCAATGTAATATAAAAGGGAGCAACTAATTTGTTGCCCGTCACTGGTGTTGTGTGAAATGATAGAAGTGATAATAGAGAGGCTCCTGTCTACCAAAAGAACCTATACGTAACTAACCTCCAGGTACCTTGTTAGGTCCCTATATCACTAGTATAGTCCCTTATTATTGTTAGTGTAAACCACTTATTGTTATTATTGTACCCTTGTAACCCCCATTTTGTTATTATTGTGCCCTTAAATTATTATTGTTAGGTCGGCTAGGATTACATTGTGGCCCACTAGGATTACATTATAGCCCCATGGACTCCTATATATATAAAGGAGGTTTTGTAAATTGTATCATCCAAGAATTGTTCATTTATGTAATGTATTGGAGGTTGCCCCCTCGAAGTGGCTCATTTCTAAGGCATTTATATCTCTTTTCTTCTCTTTTTGGAGCTGGTTACACAACATTTGGTATCAGAGCTTTGGATTCTAGGGTTTCGCTGCTCCAAACAGGTCATCATGGCATTTTCGCTATAACTTTTTTTCTACGAAGCTTCAGAAGTTGAAATGTTTAGGGTGCGAAGCCAAAATCCTGAGGAAGTTTTCCTGAACATTTCAGAGCTTGGTTCGAAATATTTTCAGAGATATGATATGTGGACGTTAGGTCTTTTTTCAGGATCCTAAATAGGTCATCGTGGCATTTGCGCTATAAATTTGTTTCTACAAAGGTTCAGAATCGAAAATTCATATGGTGTGAAGCTGAAATCCTGAGGAAATTTTTCAAAAAATTTTAGAGCTTGGTTCGCAATATTTTGGGAGATATGATCTATGGAAGGTAGTGCTTTTTCAGGCTCCTGAATTTCATCTCAAAGAGGTGATCGTGAGAAAAGTTCAATAAATCTCTCTCTGTGCATCAGATTGGAGTGTTGTAAAAAGTGGTCACAAGTACACAAACTTTAGTTTCTTGGCTATCAATTTCAGAAACAAAGGACAAAACAGTGACACGTGGCAAGTCGTACAAGTTTGCTCTACTAAACCAGTCCAAAATTGGGTCATTGTGAGAGATTGGAAATAACTTTGTCTTGAAGAATCCAAATCAGATCAGACCTGTGGCATTTGAAAGACACTTCAGAAGGCTACTACAGCAGTGAATTTCAGATATTTAATATTCTCAATTATAGAGATAATTCAATTTCAATATAGAGCTCCTCAAAAGCAAGTAAAAGGTGTGTATTTTTTTTTTTTCTGAATTGCATAAATCTTGTTTGAAGAATCAAGTTGAATTGATTCCAAGGGAATATTGTAGAATAGATATTAGTATTGGATTATAAAATGGCCCCTAAAAAGAATTCAATCTACCTGCTCTTATAAGGCTGTGGCTGTGGGACTGAAGACGAAGCGTGATTGCAATACATATCAAATACCATAAGAGCAAGTGCAACAAACTGTTCTAAAGAACAACAAAAAATGAAATGGAAGTTTTGAAGAAAGGTGTGCAAGCTAAGATGAATGGCATGGAAGCTAAGATGGATGGCATGGAAGTGGGCATGGAAGCTAAGATGGATGACATGAAAGACAACATGGAAAACATGAAGAATGATCTAAAAGCATGCATGGAAGGCTTGATGACAAGCTTAAAACAAGAAATGATTCCTAATGGCGGAAATATAGTAGAAGAACCTCATGATGAGAACAAAATAAATGTTAATCATGATTTCATAAGCTCTAATGTTGGCGGGAAGAACCACCATATTCCAAAAATGGATATGAGGAAGTTTGATGGAAAGGATCCTGTAACATGGATACTATAGATGGAGCAATATTTTGATCTCCATAACGTGCAAAACACACAAAAGGTACGCATTGAAACTTTACATTTAGAACAAAATACATTTGTATGGTATCGATGGCTCCCGTAAAAAAATTGTCACTTGGTCAATTTTTACGGAGGAAATGATAGCACATTATGAGGATACAAAGAGTAACACCTTCTTTAGCCAATTGATAAATGTCAAACAAAAGGGTTTAGTGGGGCAGCACATTGAGGACTTCCAAAAATTGAATATAAGGGTAACTGATATTCCAGAGGAACACAGGATTGATCTCTTCATAGGTACTCTAAAGGATAACATCCAACATGAAGTTCATGTTTTGGAACCCGATTCATTGGAGAAGGCATTCAGGTTGGCAAGAAAAGTTGAATGTAAAATTATGGCGACAAGGAAGCCTACCACTCAATTCTATAAAGAAGGAAGTGTTGCTACGCCTAGATTTCCACAACCTACAAGGTTGACACCACAACAATTGGAAGAAAAAGAGAAAAAGGGCTTTGCTACAGTTGTGATAGAAAATACACTAAAGGTCATAAGTGTGCTGAGAAGAAATTATTTTACATAGATTGTGAAGAGGAAGAAGAAAATGAACAAGAAGAGGATATACACCAGGAACCAGCCCCAGAAGAGGAAGAAATGAATCCTACCATATCGTGTAATGCACTGGCAGGAATTACCACTCCTCAAACTCTCAAGATAAAAGGACAAATCAAGAAGAAAAAGGTAATAGTGTTGATTGATTCAGGTAGCACCCATAATTTTATTCATTGTAAGGTAGCCAAGGAATTAAATTTTTTCCTATACCCAACACCAGAATGTCAAGTGATGGTTGCAAATGGAGGAACTATAAATTGCTTTGGGAAATGCCATAATATCAAGCTAACCATGGGGGAATATGTATTGACTAGTCCAATGCTTTCCATTCCTATGGGAGGTGTTGATGTTGTACTAGGAGTACAATGGTTACAATCTTTGGGACGGTAGCTTTTAATTTTCAAGAACTTTTCTTGAAATTTTTTTCAGAAGGAAAGGAAGTCGAATTACGGGGTATTGAAGGGAAGCCAGGAAGGATAATAAGCTCTAACGTCATGACAAAGCTTCTAAAGAAAGAACAACGAGGCGTAATTGCACAATTATGCTCACTAGAAGTTCCGACATCAAAATCATCTATTTCTGCAGATCTCCAACAAGTCTTGGACAATCATTCCAAGGTGTTTGAAACTCCCAAAGGACTCTCACCTATTCGTGATCATGATCATGCTATTCATTTGATTCTAGGAAGTGTTCCTCCAAACATCAGGCCTTATAGATATCCTTACGTCCAAAAGAGCGAAATTGAACGTATGATTGCAGAAATGTTAGAGGCGGGTATAATTCAACCTAGTCAAAGTTCTTCTCTGCTCCTGTAGTATTGGTACACAAGAAGGATGGATCATGGCGAATGTGTCCGGATTATAGGGAGCTCAATAAGCTCACCATTAAAGATAAATTTCCATTCCTGTGATTGATGAATTATTGGATGAATTACATGGAGCAATTTATTTTACCAAGTTGGATCTTCATTCAGGATATCATCAAATTAGAATGAAGACTGAAGATATTCCAAAAACAGCATTTCGAATGCATGAGGGTCATTATGAATTTTTGGTCATGCCTTTTTTCCTTACCAATGCACCTTCTACATTTCAAGGGTTGATGAATTCCATTTTCAAACCCTTCCTTAGAAAATTTGTGCTAGTATTTTTTGATGATATACTAATCTACAGCAGGTCTTGGAAGGATCATGTTGACCATGTTGATAGGGTGCTCAAACTATTGCAGGAGAAACAATTATATGCAAAAAAATCCAAATGTTTCTTTGGAGTACAAGAGGTGGAATATCTGGGTCATATTGTATCTCACGAGGGTGTTAAAGTAGACCCCAACAAAATTAAAGCCATTAAGGAATGGAAAGTCCCCACAACCATAAAGAAGTTGCGAGGATTTCTCGGGTTAACAGGGTATTATCGCAAGTTTGTTAAGAATTATGGGAGAATAGCAGCACCTCTAAAAACATTATTGAAGAAAGATGCATTTTCATGGACTCCTGAAGCAACTAAGGCCTTTGAACATCTTAAAGAGGCAATGTGCCTAGCACCGGTCTTAGCTACGCCAGACTTCACAAAAACCTTTATTGTGGAATGTGATGCTTCAGGAAATGGAATTGGTGTTGTTTTAATGCAGGAAGGAAGACCCATTGCTTTTGAAAGTCGTCCAATCAAAGGAAAGTATTTACAGAAACCTATTTATGAGAAGGAAATGTTAGCAATATTACATGCACTAAAGAAATGGAGAACTTACCTAATGGAAGACACTTCAAGGTAAAAACTGATCATGATAGTCTTAAACACTTTTTGGAACAAAGACTATCTTCAGAAGAGCAGCAAAAATGGGTCACAAAGATGTTGGGTTATGACTTTGAAATAATCTACAAAAAAGGAAAGCTTAATTTTGTTGCAAATGCACTCTCAAGAAAGAATGAAGACGTGGAAGCATTGCTTTGTGCCATTTCTATTATCCAACCAGATTGGATAACTGAAGCAAGAGATGAATGGAAGAAGGACAAAGATGTATGGACACTCATTCAAAAGTTGCAGCAAGATCCTATTACATCTGATACATTTAGTTGGAAAAATGATTCCTTATGGTACAAAGATCGCTTATATCTTTGTAAGAATTCCCAACTAAAACAAAAGATTCTTCTAAAATTGCACACTTCTCCTTTAGGAGGACACTCAGGATTTTTAAAAACTTACCACAGGGTGAAGAAAGAATTTTTTTGGGATGGCCTTAAATCTGATATTCAAAAGTTTGTGAAGGAATGTTTGGTTTGCCAGCAGAATAAAGTTGAGACAATTAAGACCCCGAGACTTCTACAACCTTTATCCATTCCAAGTCAACGTTGGGAGGAGATTTCAATGGATTTTATCACAGGTTTACCTAAGTTCGAAGGAAAGAATGTCATCATGGTGGTAGTTGATAGACTTACCAAGTATGCACACTTTTGTGCATTATCTCATCCATTTAAAGCAAGTACAGTTGCTACTACATTTATGGATAGAATTCAAAAGCTACATGGAAGCCCAAGGGTTATCGTGAGCGATAGAGATCCCATTTTTACTGGAAATTTTTGGACGGAGTTATTTTCTTGTTTGGGTACTCAATTAGCTCATAGCTCATCTTATCATCCTCAATCCGATGGTCAAACCGAGATAGTAAATAAATGTTTGGAAGGATATCTTCGTTGTTTTGTATCTGATAAACAAACACAATGGGTCAAGTGGTTACCTCTCGCCGAATGGTGGTATAACACTTCCTTCCATACTGCAGCAAAAATGACCCCATTTATGGCACTTTATGGATATCATCCACCATCCATCACATCATCTTTAAGGGAAAATTCGAAGGTTCAAGCAGTGGAAGATCACATCGAGCATCAGCAAGTAGTTTTCCAAATCTTAAAGGATAACCTGAATTTGGCACAAAATCGAATGAAACAACAGGCAGATCAACATCGTAGCGAGAGAAGTTTTGATGTAGGAGATTGGGTATTTTTACGGCCACAACCATACAAACAAATGTCCCTCAAGCAAGCAAAGAAGGATAATAAATTATCGCCAAAGTACTATGGTCCTTACAAGGTGTTGCAAAAGATTGGCACTATGGCATACAAATTGGAGCTTCCTGCTTCTTCGCGAGTACATCCAGTTTTCCATGTTTCATGCTTAAAGATTGTTATAGGTGAAAATCTTCCGGTTCAAACAATATTGCCAGAACTTGATGAGGAAGGAAAAATCATATTGGAACCTGAAGCGGTCACGGAAACAAGAACTCGACAGCTACGGAATCGATCAATTTCAGAGTATCTCGTCAAGTGGAAGAACTTACCCACCGAAGATTCTACATGGGAGGATGAGAAGTTTATACAGAATTACCCAGAGCTACTCAAGCGTTGAGGACAACACTTTTTTGAAGGAGAGGGGCATGTTAGGTCCCTATATTACTAGTATAGTCCCTTATTGTTATTAGTGTAACCCCCTTATTGTTATTATTGTACCCTTGTAACCCCCATTTTGTTATTATTGTGCCCTTAAATTATTATCGTTAGGTCGGCTAGGATTACATTGTGGCCCACTAGGATTACATTATGGCCCCATGGACTCCTATATATAGAAAGGAGGTTTTGTGAATTGTATCATCCAAGAATTGTTCATTTATGTAATGTATTGGAGGTTGCCCCCTCGAAGTGGCTCATTTCTAAGGCGTTTATATCTCTTTTCTTCTCTTTTTGGAGTGGGTTACACAACATACCTGAAACTCTAAAGGAGACAGTACATGTGCTCCAATGTATCTCTGGGAGTAAACTAACTAACTCCCTGCCACACAACCAGGTGGCACGTCTGGGAATGAGAGAAAATCCACCCCTCTCCTTGATAGTCCTATAATAAAATAAATTTCCTCCTCAGTGGGTGTATACCACTGGTCAACACCAACCTAAAAATCCTATCGGTGGGAATTCCACCTGCCGATAAGATGTCTCAAAAGCACACTATGGGCCTTTAGGCCAGAAATAGCCTCCTCATAGAACTTGAGGAGGCCTACCTACTTAAGGATCTCCTGGGTATCTGCAATAATAGGGAGAGGGCATCCATATCTCTCCCTCTCTCTCGCTTCCCATTGGTGAATCATGTCATACTGTTTTGCTTGTTGTTGCTGCTGTTGCTCCTGTTCTCTCTGAATCATTGCCATATTAAATAATTTTTTTTTATTAAAACAAAAATGTATTTATAAATATACATATATAATTTTTTTTGAAAAAAAAACAAACATACAAGTCAGTGCTCCATAAAAACAGTCACGCACTGGTGCTGATGCGTCCTAATATTTTAGCACACCATCCCCGAGGCCCCTAATGAAACAGACCACACCGAATTCGATGCCGATGTCTATTTTTCAAGCACTGTGGACTGTATATAATTCAGAATAGCGGTGCGTTGACTTAAATGTACGTCCCGACGCATATATTCATGTCAGCTCACCGACTTCATGACAATGACATAGTTGATGGTGTGGTCTTTTACCTAGCCGCATAGTTGACCCTCTCGGAATGCAAAATGCGGTGCGCTGACATAAACTGGGGCGGAAAATGCAGTCAACGCACCTCACTGTGATTGACAGGGTCAACGGTACGCCTGGATAAATGAGCGCACCACCTTTTTCATTTTTTATTTTTAGTTTAAAATTATTCGGGGCGCTTTCCGGCACTGCCCTGGAAACGGTGTAGTTATCGTGAGCACCGGTAGCAGTGTTGCCTGTAAATTTTATAGGTAGCACAGCTATCCGGTGTGAGCCAAACAGCTCGAGCACACCGCGCGAATTTTCTTTTTCTTTTTTAATGGTTATTTTTAATTTTATTTCAATTTCTAATCCTCTAAAAGGCTTAATTATAGAAAAACTAGAAAAATACCTATACATTTCATCGTTGAGGAGGCATATTGGCTGTAAAATTTGGAAAATAAAATTTTCCCACTGTTTTTCAAAATGCAAGCTAGAGATTGGTGGCTAATGTAGAGCAGCAGTGTGTGCAATGGGTGCAATGAGAGCACTGATGTCAGGGCGACTCAAAAATAAGGAAATAGCACTGGGGTTTGAGATCCCTGGAGCACTGAAGAAAGTGAATAATGAAGTTTTTTGGCCATAATTTTTTTTAATTAACCCTGTTTTGGTGCACGGGGTTTTATAAGCGCACCGATGCTGTTAAATAAAACCGCACTGGGATGTTTCAGTTTCGGCGTGAAATTTTGATGATGCACTGAGGCGGTGTAATGGTAACGCACCAGTGCGTAATAGTCGCAAAACACTAGTTTTTTGGCCTTAATTTTATTTTAATTAACCCTGTTTCGGTGCACAGGGTTTTATAAGTGCACCAGTGCTTTTAAATAAAACTGCACTGGGATGTTTCAGTTTCAGCGCGAAAATTTGATGATGCACCAGGGCGGCGTAATGGTAAAGCACTAGTACGTAATATGTAATATTCCTATTTAGCCCAAGCTAACAGGAATACTTCATTTTGTTTCTCTCTTATTGTTTGATGAATAAAATGTAGAGGTGGACATGAAAATCTCCTTAAATCAAACAATAAATACATGCCCAATGTGAAAAAGGATAAATCTGGGCCTTTGCAACAAAAATCCACTTGTGTGTGAATAGAAATTGGACCACCTTGGAGAACCAGCGCAGTTTTAGAAGAAAGTTCCAATGTGAAAGGGGTTAAGTCCATTGAATTGGTTTAGGGTTTGTGCACCCCTTCAAGTTATAAAAAGGAAGTGAGGGCTCAAGAGATGGTTGTTGATGATATTTTCGAAATAGAGGTTTCTTGAGCAACTCTAGCTCTCTAGGCTGTTCAGCCTAAGGGAAGAGGATTTCCTATTTAGGAATCCTCCCTCCTTCCTTGATTATCTCTTGGAGGAGAATGTACTGAAATGAGCCACCATCTGGTTTGAGACCAAGCTCCATTTTCATGAGCAGCACTGGCCCATTGAGGGTTTGGCAGCTACTATCCTTTGCAGCAAGTGGTATCCTAGATTTGCAGAGATCTAGTGTTTTGGAGGAGTTCTCTCTCAAGGAGGGTGTCTTGTGACCACCCGGAAGAGGATCTATCTCTTATTTTTATTTCAGATCTATATTTTATAGCTTGTGCTTCATTTTTATTCATCTACTGCACAGTCCCTCTCAAGAACTGCGTTTCTGCACTTGAGGGTTTCAGTGTTATTTCAGTTTTGTGCAATAGATGATCTTCAGTGATTGAGGCTTGCCTCTCACTTTGTAAATATTTGATGTAGCTACTTTTTAAGATATTTTCAGATCTTATCTCTATTATAATAAAGTCATCTTCAGAAATTTTGGGCATTCTGTAGTTTGGTAGCTTATATGTCAGATCTACACTTATTCCAACATTATTTTGATGAAATTCCAAGGGGAACTTGTAGAGAAGGCTGAGTAGTTTCCTGAGCTGGTATAGATCTGATGTTTCAGCCATAGATCTATCATATATCTGAGTTTTCACTTAAAACAGCTGAAACCCCTAAAAAATAACGCTGAAATAGTCTGCTATCTTTTTCCTATGTGTTGCAGCAACTCATTGCAGGGTTTTTCTTCATAGAAATGTCTGTTTTTCCATGCATAAGCTAAATGAATCTTATTATGAACCTGCATACTAAAATTTCTGCATGAAATCAGTCATACCCTTCAGAAATTACACTTCCCAAGCTTCAGCACTTTTCTGCATAATTGAGGTCATGGGAAATCAGGGTTTTTCTTGACTAGTCGGGAAGGAGGAGCCGTTTAACATAGCAAAACTTACTGTTTTTTTCTAAAATTTGACATGTGAGTGCCTCTTAGCCTAATAAAACATATTCTAGAACCTTGACCCTTAATTTTACGCATATTGTTTTATACACCCATTTTAGTGCATAAAATGTTGCTTTTCCCCATATTTCTGAAGTTAAAAGCTAATTAAAGAGTGTTGCTGTTATTTATATTGGATTTTGAGAATTATCAAACAAATTTCATGATATTTGAAGCCATCATATATAAAAAATTCATTTTTCAGTCATGTTTTTCTAAGTAAACCCTTTGGGATATTACCTCTCGACAAGGATCTATAGATAGAGTCTAAAAAGGGCTAGATAGCCTTTGGATCTCATCCTTTCTTGTAAAGGTGACATATCCAGTAAATTACCCTTCATTTAATCTCTGGTTTAGATCAGATTGTTGATTTATAATGTATTAAAGAGGAACATCTCACTGGTACCAGTTTGTGGGAGATCTGTTTAGCAGATCTAACTTGATTTGTTTTTGAAGATATTACATACTTGAGTCACACACAGAATATTCAAGAGGAACCAAGCTTTTTCTGCATTCTATTTGCCCATATTCCCTTATGCAACATTCCTATTGAGCAACATTGGCAATATTCCTGAAAAGGGGATATTATAGTGGTATCAGAGCATGATCTCTAGCACAGCCTGTGAGATCAATCTATCAGTGAATTAAGATTATAAGCATAGAACAGATTGATGGAGAGGATGAGATTACTCTCATAAATTTTCAGATCAGAGAAAGGCCTCCCCAAGGAGGTTCAACCGATGGAAGAAGAAGGGTGCAGTGAAACTCTAAGAGGGTTTCAAAGCAGAAGAAGCTATAGTGAAATTCCTAGAGAATTTCAGGAAGATGAAGGAGTACCCAGTACTTCTTATGATGTGTATGAGAAAATAGAAGAGGAAGTACCTTGCGCTTCCTATTCTAATCAAGAAGACAGAAGAAGAAGCAAGAGGAGGAAGGAAGATAGGCTCACAAAGCTTCTTCCTAAATCTATGCAAATCATTCATGAAGATCCAAAGAAATCAAGAAGGGAGATGTTTGGAAAATCTCCAAAGGGGTTCGAGTTTCAATAAAACTCTAGATCTTCACATAGTGTGTGTGAGCATGTAGCCACACATTGTGATATACAACACAGTCATGAACTCAGATCTACAATGAGACAACTAGAAATAGAAGGAGGAGTGACTAAGAGGGAAAATATTAGTGATTCTTGAAAGAAGATGAGTCTCAAGCCCTGAAACTCAAAAACCAGTTCTGTTTTTCAGAGCATTGTAAGGTACTGCATAAAAATGCAGATCCATTTCAGAGGCCAATGGGAGAGGATGAATTTATGCATCATGCCTTGTTGGAGACAAGATTACCCTTCCACACCTTTGCACAAGAGAACAAAAATCTCTCTTCTTCAAAGGTGGGTCATTCCATTGGAAGGTTGCTCCATTTTGTTGCAGAGCTAAAGGGAAACAACACTGTTAGATCTAGATCTGATCTAGCACCTCAAGCATAGGAGAAGGGAGCTATTGCTCCAACTAGAGGGTTTCTTGTGGCATGGAAATAAAATCCATAGGATTTCAAATGTGGGGATCAAGGTACAACACATGATTCATCTGTGCCATTGTTGAGGAGGTGTGAAACCTTGGAGACACAAGGAGGAGATAGGGAAGAGGGCCAATCTCATTCCTATCTATTGCAGAAGGTTTATGCACCTAAAGAGGTGATTGGATTGCCCAGTGGAAGCATGGAGGGTTTTCTTTATTCATGTATTCAGTCACCACTAGATGATGTCTCATTTCCTGAAGACATTGCACCAAGAAGGCCACTTGATCAACAAGAAGAGGTGAATGCTTCACATGGCGAGGCATTGCCCATGGATTTCAGAGAAGTGGAAGCCTTGGGAGGTCTTGATGTAGCGCTAAGAGTCTTGGGTAGGCTCAAGGAGGAGAGAAGCAGTCTCTCAACATCATCCACACCCTCTCTCATTTTAGTTTCTGCGCTGTGGCAGGAAAAGTAGGGGAAGGATGGAAGTCTTCCCACATCTACATTTTGCAGGGGAGCTATGCATGCACATGACTCTTGGGAAGAGTTATTACAATCTTCTCTCTTCTCTTTGAGAATGGAAGGATGCTTATTTATGAGCTTCTCCCATTGCAGGAGAAAAAATTGTGGTAAGGGTGTTGATTATTTTGATTTTTCTCATGTATACATGCATCCCTTAACCACATATGTGCAGGATGTTGCTCCAGAGAGGAGCATTCTTATTTTGAGGTTGCATGGTCTACTTGAGGCCGTGAACAATGTTGATAACTACTCCCTAGGAGGACTTGGGGAGGAATTTTTTTTTGGAGGACATACTTACATTGCCTCATCCATCATACACTTCCTCCAAGCTTATGAAGAGATTGGGGCAGCATGAAAGTGGTTGGAAGACCACATTTTTCAGCGGTCTCTTTTGCATTTGAGGTCCAAAATGTATTGGTTGCATATGAGGGATTATTTCCATTCACATTTGTTGCATATGGCAGCCAACATGATTTATATTCTTGCTCCCTATGTTGTTGATGTTTCTATTTTTATGAGGAGCAAATGTGGGAGAGGAGGAATGATACATTGGATGAATGTGTCCATTGGGAATGCACTCTCCCATATTCATTTTTATTCCAAGAAGAGGAGGGAAATTTTTGTGGCTGCTGCATGGTACATTGTATCACCTTCTAGAAAGGGTCATGTATTGAGTTTGTATCATGAAGGGGAGCCTCTCACATGGGAGGAATTAGAGCAAGACATGTTTTTCTTGATCTCCATCCAGCCAACACTTATTTTCCTCTATCATTTCCAAGCTTTGAAGAAGCTTATTTCAGCAAGCACATGGTGGGATGGCCACTTATGGTATCATGAATTGAGGCAGCAAGATGATGGACAACATTGGTCTCAAGGGAGGGACTATTGTCACCATCCAGCACATCATATGGCACTTAGTCCACATGTCTTTTGGAGAACATATGGTGAAGATAAATTGTTCACTATATGCATAAGAGGGTGGGCAAGGAGGCTCACTGAAATCAATGGAGGATATCATGAAATTTCATATTCATTTTGGCTTCATGGTGACCACATTTTTTCAGCCCAGGATCCACATCTCCACATCCATCAACAGTGGGAAGAGGGACAACGTGGGTTGGATATATTCATCCCTCATTTCTAGCCTTGTAGCCCCTACTAAATGCACATCATGGGGATTAATGATTGTTTTTATGAGCTATCAAGAGTGGCTCATTTTATTTTGGATGATAGCATGGGTGTGGGAGACACTCATTGGGAAAGGTTTTCCCCATGCTCTTCATCACTCCTACTTGATGAGGCCATTGAACAACAAGAATATCACCACTTGTACCTCCCATTTCTCATGATGTACACTTGCTATTTTTCACTTGGAGAATGTCATTGGAGGGTATATTCATTTCTTATCATTTGCAGCTATGGTGGGATCCATTGATGAGGCCATAGAAAAGGGAAGGAGAAGTCTGGTTCTTCCTTGCAGTTGCTTGAGGACAAGCAACATTTTGAAGGGGGGGGGGGGGCTGTAATATTCCTATTTAGCCCAAGCTAATAGGAATACTTCATTTTGTTGCTCTATTATTCTTTGATGAAAAAAATGTAGAGGAGGACATGCAAAGCTCCTTAAATCAAAGAATAAATACACGCCCAATGTGAAAAAGGATAAATCTGGGCCTTTGCAACAAAAATCCACTTGTGTGTGAATAGAAATTGGACCACCTTGGAGAACCAACGCAATTTTAGAAGAATGTTCCAATGTGAAAGGGGTTAAGTCCATTGAAGTGGTTTAGGGGTTGTGCACCCCTTCAAGTTATAAAAAGGAGGTGAGGGCTCAAGAGATGGTTGATGATGATATTTTCGAAATAGAGGTTGCTTGAGCAACTCTAGCTCTCTAGGCTGTTCAGCCTAAGGGAAGAGGATTTCCTGTTTAGGAATCCTCCCTCCTTCCTTGAGTAGCTCTTGGAGGAGAATGTACTGAAATGAGCCACTATCTAGTTTGAGACCACTCCATTTTCATGAGCAGCCCTGGCCCATTGAGGGTTTGGCAGCTACTATCCTTTGCAGCAAGTGGTATCCTAGATCTGTAGAGATCTAGTGTTTTGGAGGAGTTCTCTCTCAAGGAGGGTCTCTTGTGACCACCCAGAAGAGGATCTCTCTCTTATTTTTATTTTAGATCTATATTGTATAGCTTGTGCTTCATTTTTATTCAGCTACTGTGCAATCCCTCTCAAGAACTTCATTTCTGCACTTGAGGGTTTCATTGTTATTTCCGTTTTGTGCAATATATGATCTTCAGTGATTGAGGCTTGCCTCTCACTTTGTAAATATTTGATGTAGATACTGTTTAAGCTATTTTGAGATCTAATATTTGTTATAATAAATTCATCTTCAGAAATTCTGAGCATTCTGCAATTCGGTAGCTTATATGTCAGATCTACACTTATTCTGGCATTATTTTGATGAAATTCCAAGGGGAACTTGTAGAGAAGGCTGAGTAGTTTCCAGATCTGGTATAGATATGATGCTTCAGCCATATATCTGTCATATATCTAAGTTTTCACTTACATCAGCTAAAACCTCTGAAAAATAACGCTGATATAGTCCTATGTGTTGCAGCAACTCATTGCAGGGTTTTTCTTCATAGAAATGCCTGTTTCTCCATGCATAAGCTAAATGAATATTATTCTGAACCTGAATACTGAAATTTATGCATAAAATAAGTCATAATTTTTAGAAATTATGCTTCCCAAGCTTCAACACTTTTCTGCGTAATTGAGGTCATGGGGAATCAGGTTTTTTCTTGACTAGTTGGGAAGGAGGAGATGTTTAACATAGAAAAACATATTTTTTAATTCTGAAATTAGACATTTGAGTCCCTCTTAGCCTAATATAACATATTCCAGAACCTTGAACCTTAATTTTACGCATATTTTCTTATACACCCATTTTAGTGCATATAATGCTGCTTTTCCCCATATTTTTGAAGTTAAAGGCTGATTAAAGAGTGCTGTTGTTATTTATATTGGTTTCCAAGTGTTATCAAACACATTTCATGATATCTGAAGCCATCATATCTGAAAAATGTGTTTTCAGTCATGATTTATTGAGTAAACCCTTTGGGATCTTACCTCTCGACAAAGATCTATAGACAGAGTCTGAAAAGGGCCAGTTAGCCTCTGGATCTCATCCTTTCTTGCAAAGGTGAAATATCCAATAAATTCTCCTTCAGTCAATCTCTGGTGTAGATCAGATTTTTGATTGATAATGTCTTAAAGAGGAACATCTCACTGGTACCAATTTGTGGGAGATCTGTTTAGCAGATCTAACTTGATTTGTTTTTTAAGATATTACATAATTGAGTCCACACAACATCCTTAAGGGGAACCAAGCTTTTTCCTGTGTTTTATTTTCCCGTATTCCCTTATGCAGCATTCCTATTGAGCAGCATTGGTAATATTCCTGAAAAAGGGATATTACATAATAGTCACAAAGCACCGATTTTTTGGCCTTAATTTTTTTTATTTTATTTATATAATGCTATTCCAGTGTGTGTAGTTTCTGGCGCACTGGTGCTATTAGAGAAGAACACACCGACTTGTTTCTGTTTTGGTGCGGTGTTTTATGATCCACCACCACGGAAGAGTATTGACGCCCCGATGCGTTACAATAATTAGACGCCCCGGCAGTGTGTACTTCGCGCATGTTGTCCGTTGTGCCAATGTTTGGTGCGCACCGGTGTTTTCTATGGTATCGTGCACATCGGTAATTGATAGCTCAGGAGCACTGGAAAACTGAAAAATCCGAGTTTTTTGTCATAAATATTTTTTTAATTTAACCCCTTACCGGTGCACCAGTACTATTTGCTACAAACGCACTGGTTGGTTTGTGTTTTGGCACATTTTTTATGATGCACTGGTGTGGTTTCTATCTACCACACTGAGTGGTTTTGGTGTTGGCGTTGTGTTTTATAATGCACTGGCACGGACGAGTTGTGAGGCATTGGTGCTCTATTATATTATGACGCACTGGGCGGGTGTGTACGAAGTGCACGGTGTCCGGTGTGTCAATGATTTTTTTTGCACCGATGCATTATTTTTTTGAGAGCACTGGGGCGAGTTAAAACGATAAGAGCACTGATAGGAAAACATCCGCAAAAACCTCCGCCCACCAACCTCCTCTAGTAACCTCTTCTAGAAACAAATGTATGGGGTATTTCTGTTTATGGTTCCTCAAAAACATCTGCTAGAGGGTCTTTTCCTTGTAGTGTCTTGTGATTGAGGCTTAGCCTCCTTAGCCTAAGAGGGCTCTCTCAAGGGTTAATGATATGGATAAAATAATATATGGCCAACTCTATTTAGGAAATAAACTGACAATGATAAATGTAGGTTGAAAATAACATTAGCATGTATACATTGGGCTTATGGAGTCAAAGAAATTCAGTAATTCAGTGAGTCTACTTAACATGGAAGTTGAGGCATATCAGAGTTTTTAGTGATAAGGCACACACACATGAAACATGTAAAAACACAGTCAGTTCACTTATAAAGGAAGTCAGAGCATCTTATAGATAAATTCTGAGTAATATAGATGGACACCATTGCAAATGAGATATATAAGAAATACAAATAGAATAGGACAACACTAAAACTCATTCAGAATATCAAGTTGGTCAAGTAGAATATCTCTGTATTATCTGAAAACAGTCAATTCACAACAAGCTCAGTTTTTCCAAAAATTTCCAACCCTTGACCAATTCGACCTAATGGCCTTTAATAGACATGTTACATCATCAGATGATCTGCCTCTAGGCTAGATACATAGAATTTATATTCACTGACACCTTGCATAAACATAAAACATGAAATTTATTACAAAAAGACACCTATCCTACTTGACATTCCTATTTCAAAAAGGACTCAAACTCCTTATTATTATCTATTATCTATTTTAAATTACGTCATTGAAAAGTGTATCATCACATGGTCAAATTTGGGTAATGGCATTCAGTTCTTCATGACCTCTTAGTTGACCTCCACAAAAATAGGAAACAGTACCCTATTTTTTGGGCATAGGATCGTTTTCCTTCTTTGAACATTCTAACCATCATTTAATCTTCATTTCATGGTCTTTGGCTGTTGAAAGTTGGCTTAACATGTCCCATAACTCTTTCCTAGCCTCTAGCCATCTAAAATTGCTTCAAAAACTGCTCAAAATGATATAATGTATTGCACTATGAAAATATAGTAGTTTCGTAGCGCCTTCTGTAGAGCTACCATTACAAGCCTTTGTCCTCCAAAAGCTTGACTCTTTCCTCTTACATCATTCTAATAACCCTTTGACACATCTTTCATATCAATTTCAACTTTTAACTCAGCCTTTAACACCTTAAATACTGATCAAAATAAGAAAAAAAGGAAACTACAGTAGTTTCGTAGCGCTTTTCTACTTTTTAAGCCCAGAGGTGCTACGAAACTATTGAGTATGCAGATTTTTCATAAAATTTGTCAAATGAAAACCGTGGTTGCTCAAAAACTAAAAATATAACATGCATTCATCATTTGCAAACCATACAAGCCATAAACCAAACTCATTTTAGCTTCTTTGAGGCATTTCTTCTTCATGTACAATTGGTTGGCCTATTGGTTCTTCTATGACTGTCATTTTAATGCCTTTGCTCTGTAGCTCATCATGAATTAACTCTAGCTGCTCTTGTAAATCCTTCACCTAGTCTTTAAGTATTTTGTTAGTAGCTCTCAGCTGAGTGTTTATTATTCTGACAAACTTAGCTTCCTTTATTGCTGGAAATGTCCACTTGAAAAGTTGCTCTGTATTTTCTAAAGTTTCATAAATAGAATCAACTTGTCCTTCCCACACTACCTTCATCCTTTTAAACTGTACTTTCTCGACACTGTGTTTTCTAGCTTTCTTTTTCATGATAGCAATTTCCTGATTTTCCAACTTTAACTTTCCTTCAAGGCACTGAAACTCTGCTTTCTCTATCACTTTCTCTTTTCCCATTTTTAATTTGTTGATTGTATCCTTCACTGTCGGTGATGAGAGATAAATAATCTCTTTAGGTGATTTAGCTATCTTAGTGGGTTTTTGAACTTCTTTGTTGCCTTCCATTAATTTCCTAGCATGACTTGTCATAGGCTTTCTTGCTTGAAAAATGAAACCTACATCTTTCCCCTCAAACTCTAATCTCTTTGCAGACTTAGCCTTTTTCAAATTCTTCTTATCTTCCCCAATAAATTCAGCTTGGACAATAGGTGTTTCCTCTATGTCAATGGCATGAGGAATATCCTCTAGATAACCCTTTGTTACTGAATTGTCTTCTATAGCAACCATATTTCCTTTCAAAACCACTACTTGGCTTCTAGTTATTCTTTTGGTCCCTTGTTTGCTGACAGCTTGTTCCTGTTTTGCATCTTTGACAACCTTTTATTTCTATTTTGTAGGTGGGAGAGTTGGTGTATCAAGCATTTCCATTTTCTCTGGCATTTTCTTAGTTTTCTTTCTTGGCTTTACTCTTGCAGTTTCTTTTGGTTTTTGCAACCATAGGTTGACTTGGTTTTGCTATTGGTGATGATGGAACTCCTTTAGCTTTAGGGTTTCTTGCAGGAGTTAGGGTTTCCAATTCAAAACCATTAACAAACAAGAATGAGGACCAATCTCTACCTATCTTTTGAAGTTCATCTAAAATTAATAATTTCATTAAGCCATGATGAAATAATGATGTCTCACTCCCCTCAGACTTTTCTTGCACCTTATCAGCCATCTTTGCAAGACTTCTATGCAGATAAAAAGGTAAGTCAAGTGAAATCTTACCAATGAAGTTTAGAAGTAATTTGAAATGGTATGAATAAACCTTGTGATATTTGCCTTCACAGGTAAAATATTTCTGAATGTTGAGCAGCAGTTTTGAATAATTATCTTTGATGAAGCTTCTTGGGATAGCATTGTTGAGATCCATCTCAATGTGCTTAGGCTTCATGAACTCTTTACACTGCTCCATATTAAATTTGAATCCCTTGAACCAGGTTTCTTGACGTCTTGGAATCTCTGTAACAACTGCAATGACCTCTGGTGTGATAGACAAACTTAGCATCCCCACTTTAGTAGTTGTTCCATTGAAATTTGTAGTAAATTCCTTAGATACCTGTGTGGGACAAGCCTGCAATTTCTCACAAAACCATAGGCAACCTACTCTCCTGAATGCTTCCATCATTGTTGGGTCTTCAGTTATTGCCTTCATGTCTTCAGATTCATGCCTTAAGCACTGTCCTCCTCTGTGTATTTTTCTTTCCTCTGCCATATTCTTGAGAGACCTCTCAACCTCACTTGATCTAAATCTTTCATCCTTACTTGATATGAATGTATCAGCCTTGCTTGAATAAATGTATTAGCCTCACTTGATATGAATGTAATAGACATTTGTAAAAACTGGCCACAAGTTTGGCTTGATACTCAGAGCTCAGACATTACGAATGAAGGAAAAAGGAATGAGAATGACTAATTAGGAAAGAATTTGAATTTCAAGTGTCCTTTCATAGCTGAAAATGATGACCCACTTATAACCTATACTAACCATGATGACTACAAACATGTGTGTGTACTTCGATTTCATCATTACATGACTCAACAAGCCTCTATATTACCATTTCCCAATGGTTTCTAACATTTGACAACTCAACTGACAAGACAGTTACAAAACTGCACTTTCGTAGCACTTGTAGTGTAATTTTTGTTGTTTGCACTACGAAACTAACAACGCTCTCATAGCACAAAGTGACTTTTTTCAATGTGATGTGCTACGAAACTGCGGTTTCTTGGCTAATTGGGCAGTTTTGATACAAAAAGTTTTGGAAATGAAATGAATCCTAGAATGATGAAAGACTTGACATGAAAGACATTAAAAATGAGTTTATTTGAACACTAGGGTAGGCTCAAACTATCAAAATTTAATACTTCCCTTGGTTAAACTCAAGAAATGACACTTAAGACCCTGTTTTGACCCATGAACCTAAGTAATCTTGTCAGGATGATGTTTTGAATTTTTTTAAAGTGATAACAGTGGCTCCACTTGGGATAGTGTGCCCCTGTGGTACACTAAGAACTAGTAGTTCTAGTGCTGCTATCCATTTTCTTGAAAAAATAGCAAAAACTTTGAAATTACCAAGCTTTCTCCTCAAAATCTAATGGCCTTCACCTGGGGCTCAAGCGTGTTGATTTAGCTTGTCATTATTAGCAGAAAAACTCATAAAATGGAATATACAAAATGATATGAATGATCAGTAGTTTTTAGGAAAAGTAATTCTTTAAAAACCTGCCATTGATAGGTCCTCCAGCATATGATTTGTTAAGTCCCTATATTAATAGTGTAGTCCCTTATTATGTTAGTGTAGCCCCCCTTATTATTATTGTTGTACCCCTGTAACCCCCATATTTTTATTATTGTGCCCTTACATTATTATTGTTAGGTCGGCTAGGATTACATTATGGCCCCACTAGGATTATATTGTGGCCCCATGGACTCCTATATATAGAAGGAGAGTTACAGTCGTTTGTATCATCAAAATTTTGTTCATGTAATGTATTGGAGGTTTCCCTTCAGTGGCTTATTTCTAAGGCATTGATATCCTCTTTTTCTTCTCTTTTTGGAGTTGGTTTCACAACATTTGTGCTCAGAGCTTTGAGATTCTAGGGTTTAGCTGCTCCAAACGGTCATCATGGAATTTTTGCTATAATTTTTCTACGAAGTTTGGAGAATCTTAAATTTTTTAGAGTGTGAAGCCAGCATCTTGAGGAATAACATGGCAAAATTTAGGAGCTTAAGTTTCACAATATTTTCGGAGATATGATACGTGTGATTGGGTGTTTTGGGAGCTCCCAGATTTAAACAGAGCAGGTCAATACTTGGTATTTATTGTTAATTTTTCTACGAAGGTTCAAAAGCTAAAATTTTTAGAGTGCAAATCTGCAATCGTGAGGAACATCATCGAAAAATTTCATATATTGGTTCGCAATATTTTCGGATATATGATCTGTGGAAGTTAGGGCTTTTTGAGGCTTTTGAATTTCATCTCAAAGAGGTGATCGTGGGAAAATATTCATAGCTCTCTCTCTCTGAGCATTGGATTGGAATGCTGTAAAAATTGGCCACAAGTACGCGGACTGTAGTTTTTTTCTATCAATTTCAGAGCCAAAGGAGGAAACAGTGACACGTGGTAAGTCATACAAGTTCAATCTACTGAACCAGTCCATAATTACGTCATCGTAGGAGATTGGGCACAACTTTGTCTTCAAGAATCAAAATTAGGTCCGACCTGTGCAATTCAAAAGAGAATTCAGAGGGCTACCTTAGTGCCAAATTTCAGATATTGAAGATCCAAAATCACAGAGATAATTTAGTTTCAATATCGAGCTCCTCAAAATCAAGAAAAAAGGTGTGTATTTTTTTCTGAATTGCATAAGTCTTGTGTAAAAAAAAAATCAGTTTGAAGTAATTCCAAGGGCCTATTGAGCATATATTTCAGTATTGGGTTCTGAAATGCCTCCTAAAAAGAATTCCATATCCATTAAGCCCTCAAAAATATATACTATGATGCATGAAGAGGAAGAATTGCAGTATGAGATATCAAAATTACGGTACCAAGTGCAAAAAATTTCGATCTTATGAAGAGCAATAGAAGATGAAATAGATGGTTTAAAAGAAGAAATGGAGGCTAATTTGGATGGTTTGAAGGATCAAATAATATCTAATATGGATGATAAATTACTGGAAGATCACATCGAGCATCACCAACAAGTTCTCCAACTCTAAAAGGATAACCTAACTTTGGTGCAGAATCTAATGAAACAATAGGAAGATCAACATCACATCGAAAGAAGTTTTGAAGTAGTCATAGAAACAAGAACTTGACAAGTACAATCAATTTCAGAGTATCTCTGCAAGTGGAAGAACTTTCCTGTAGAAGATTCCACATGGGAGGATGAGAATTTTATATA
The DNA here is from genome assembly GCA_034641835.2 of Pinus albicaulis. NCBI lineage: Eukaryota > Viridiplantae > Streptophyta > Pinopsida > Pinales > Pinaceae > Pinus > Pinus albicaulis. Next base: position 1,469,488,503 of record CM076580.1, read on the forward strand.
GAAGCATCAAGAAATAATCTAGCGTTGAGGAAAACACTTGTTTGAAGGAGAGGGGCATGTTAAGTCCCTACATTAATAGTGTAATCCCTTATTATGTTATTGTAGCCCCCCTTATTGTTATTGTTGTACCCTGTAACCCCCATATTGTTATTATTGTGCCCTTAGATTATTATTTTTAGGTCGGCTAGGATTACATTATGGCCCTGCCAGGATTATATTGTGGCCCCATGGACTCCTATATATAGAAGGAGGTTTTGGTCATTTGTATCATCCAATAATTGTTCATTCATGTAATGTATTGGAGGTTGCCCCCTCGAAGTGGATTATTTCTAAGGCGTTGATATCTCTTTTCTTATCTTTTTGGAGCTGGTTTCACAACATGATTTTCCATCCATCTCTTGTAGTATGTAAGTATTTTTTCCATGGAAAACAGTTATTTTGAAAGGAACTTTCCACAAGTTCTCAAGATTACCATGTTTTCCTTTCTCTTCAATTCTGGCCTCCCATTTCAGCACTACATCTTGAATTTGAAAACTTTCTTCTTTGATTTTCTTATCAAATGTCCCCTTGATTCTATTTTGAGATTGTTGATTTATGTTATAAACTTCATCCCTCTTCTCATGTAGATCTATTAGCTGATTGATTCTTCTCTAAACTGCATTTGGTTCCTCTTCTAATCCTTGAAGCAGCTTCATAACAGGTACCCCTAAATATGTAGGAAAAATGGCTTCAACTCCATATACCAGTTCATAAGGTGGAGTTCCAATTGACCTTTTTGTGCATATCCTATCAGCCCATAAGGCATACTTCAGCTTCAAATGCCAAGCCTTCTTATTTTCCTGCAACACCTTTTTAATGATCCTCATAATGCTCTTGTTATAAGTTTCAGCAAGACCATTCCCTTGTGTATAATATGAAGTGGAATGCAAAAGAGTAATATGATATTGATGACATAAATTAATCATCTTTTTAGACTCAAATGCATGTGCATTATCAGTTATGATCTTCATGGGGCAACCAAATCAAGACAAAATATTATTTTCCAAAAAAGAAATAATAGCAGAATCATTTGCTTGCCTAGTTGGGATCGCTTCAATCCATTTGGTAAAGTAATCAGTCACTGTGAGAATCCAACGATGATGACCTGATGATGATGGATGAATCTCTCCAATAAAATCTAACCCCCATTGCTGAAATGGCGCTTCCACATAGATAGGTATTAAAGGTAAAGGTACAAGCTTCTTATTACCATAAAAAATCTGACATTCACGGCAGGCAACAATATTTTTGTAGACATCCTTAAACATTGTAGGCCAATAATACCTTGCTCTAAGAATCTTGTTCGTTGTGGCCTTCCAATAATGATGACCTCCACAATCTCCTTTGTGGAACTTTTCAATTACTTTATCATTCTCCTCTTCCAATAAACAATTGAGCAAAATACTGACAGTATCCTTCCAAAACAATTTTTTATCAAAAATGAAATACCTCAAGGATTTTAGCTTCACAAATATTTCCTTAGACTTTTTTAGTTCAGCAGGTGCTTTATGATGATGTAGGTAAAAAAAAATATCCTTATACCAATCTGAAGTGATTTACTTTTCTTGAATAGGGACTAGTTCTTCTTCCTCATTTGAAATTTTTGATATTTCTGCAATTAAATTCATGTCAAGACAATCAAAATTTGACTGTGCCATCAGTTTTGCTAAGCCTTGTCCTTTGACCAATTTTTTTGGCTTGATCTCTATATCATATTCCAGCAGGTTAGCAATCCATTTTCCCCTCTTACCATCAGGATCATCTTGATTTAGGATGTCTTTCACAACAATATTAGGAACAAAAGCCACAACATGAGAATTTAGAAAATAAATTCTAAAATATTTGATAGCCTTAACCAAGGCATAAGCTTGCTTCTCTAAGATATTGTACTTCAACTCAGAGTTAGCGAATGTCCTACTAAAAAATGAAATGGGTTGCTCAATACCTTGCCGTCCCTTTTGCAACAAAACTCCAGCGATAGTATTTTCTGATGCAAAAATGAAAACCAAAAATTCTTTTGAGAAATCTGGATTGATCAATACCGGTGCTTGAGTGAGTGCCTTTTTTATCTCCTCAAATGAGTGCCTTGCCTCTGTTGTCCACTTAATGTAAACTCCCTTCTTCAGCATCCTTGTTATGTCCTTCAAAATCTCAGCAAAATTAGGAATAAACCTCCTTACAAAATTTACCTTTCCAAGGAAAGATTGAATCTCCTTCCTGTTTCTAGGAAAATCCACCTTCTGAGTTGCATTGACCCTGTTTGGATCAATCTTAATACCATCTTTAGAAATAATGTGTCCAATTAATTTACCTGAAGTTAAAGAAAAAATACTTTTGGTGGGATTTAGAGAGATTCCAAACCTTCTCCACTTCAACAGAATTCTTTCTAGGTGTTTCATGTGATATTCCTCCCTCCTTGAGAAGATTGTTATGTCATCAAAATAAACAACCACCATCTTGTCCTTCGCTTCATAAAAAGCAATATCCATTTCCATCTGAAAGGTAGCTCCTGCATTCATGAGACCAAATGGCATCCTAGCATACATGAAAGTTTCCCATGGTGTAGTAAAGGTTGTTTTTTCCTGATCATCCAGATGTACAAGGATCTGATTGTATCCTGAAAAACCGTCAAGCATAGACTTCCTTTGAGAAACAACAATATTTTGCAAAATTTGGTCCATATTTGGGAGAGGATAGTTGTCCTTCAGAGAGGCTTTATTCAAGTTTCTGAAGTCGATACATATTCTAATTTCTCCACTCTTTTTCCTACCTAGAACCAAGTTTTCAAGCCACTTTGAGAATCTGATTGGGACAATGATTTTGGCATCAAAGAGTTTCTTGATTTCCTTCGCAATCAATGGCATGAGAAATGGATTAATCCTTCTCAACTTTTTCTTGAAAGGATTTTCATTTTCTTTGATGGGAATAGTATGCTGAATAATAGTGGGGTCATACTCTTTCAAATCAGCATAATTCCAAGAAAAAACATCTATAAATCTCTTCATCATCTCAATATACTTGTACTTCATATCAACTGAAAGAAACTTTGAAAGTTTAATCATTTGGGGCATAGATACTGTACCAAGGTTACAACTCTCTACCTCTTCATCATCAGCTTGTATCTTAGGAGATTTGAAAACATCATTCTGATCAAAAAAAATTTCAAGAGGTAGGATACCCTTTGGTATGGAATTATTTTTTAGCTACAAAACTTCAGAATTTCCTTTAGATTCAACAAGCATATTTTTCTGATCTACTTGTATATTTTCAAACTCTTCTTTCAGCTCAATAAATTTCTTCATTTGTTGATCATCCTCAAAAAATTTCCAATTAGTAATATTATCAGGGATAGTTGGTCTATGGTGAACTTCAACCTCATATTTTTCAGTGGAATGTATGGGAATAATGAAAAGACTTGTGGTGACAGCTAGAGAATCAATAATGGAGTTTTGGTCTCTAGTTTTGACAATGAATGAATAAGCTTGGAAATTTTCCAATATGTCCAAAACTAAGTTTCTATATGCCCTCATCTTTATATTATTTTTTTGATAAACACCTTCAACTTGTTTAACGACTAATTTTGAATCTACAAAAAAAGAAATCTTTTGAGCATTCATTCTTTTCAAAACTTCTAAGCCCAAAATCAAAGATTCATACTCAACCATGTTATTTGTGCAATCAAAGTTCAATTTGTAGGAAAAGAACTTACTTTCATCACTTGGACTTGTGATCCAAATCCCTGCTCCTGCCCATTCTCTTCTTGTTGATCCATCAAAATGCAATGACCACCAACCTTCTACCTTCTTATCACTGACTTGCTGATCTTCTGTTTGCTGATTTTCAGACTGTTGAATTTCAAATTGTTGATTTTCTGCTTTCTTCTCATCCTCTGCTTCATCAGTCAACTCATTGAAAAGAATAGTAGATCCAAATTCAGTATCAAGAGCATAAATTGGAAAATTTTGAGGTTTATCTTTACTACTCACCATGTAAGCCATTCTTGTCTCTCGATACAATCTCCTTTTCTCACCAAAACCAGGAATGGTGGCATAAGTAAGGTGCATCTACATTGTACCTTTGATTTTTTTTGCCCATGACCTTGATAATAGCATGCCAAAATTCGGTGGAATGTCTGCTACCACGATGTCCATGACCATTGTCTTGGTAGGGACTTGTGTAAGACCAACAATAACATCCTTAATTAAACCAATGCATTGAACTCTTTTTGAATCAAAAGAAAACAAGTCCTTATATGGTCTAGTGATCTCTAACCCCATCCTTTCCATGATTACTTTGGGCATAAGATTGTGAGAGGCCCCTGAATCCAACATAGCATTATGTAACGTCATGTCATGAATGCTAAGGCTCACATAAAAAAGAGGCACCTTCTCATTCTGTTCATCTTCTAATATTTGACCCAAGTATATGGTTGGATGATCCTCTTGTACATTCAAGATATCAACAGCTCCTAGTTGTGAATTCAACATTTTAACAATCTTACTTCTATACTCATTTACCTGGAGAATATCACCAAAAGGTATTGGTATTTTGATCTTAGAAATTTCATTTTCCAAACTGAAAACAAAAACAGATTTTTCAGCTTCTTTGATAGGGGGAGCATGTGGTGTATCTTTCTCACCTTCAGCAACCTTAGGAGTATCTTTCTTGCCACCAACAGCCTTAGGTGTATCTTTCTTAGGTTGTTTTTTATTTGCAATGATCGACACATTTCTATGTCTGAGATTGTATTGTTTTTGCATCTCAAAATAGCATGTTGATACCCTTTAAAATAATCTGATGGTTCCTCTCCATGATTACCTTGGTATGATCCATCATGTTCCTCTTTAGTCAAGAAAATTTTAGAAATTTCTTCATCTAAACAATGAATAGACTCTTCAGGAATTTCATGTTCATCTTATTCATCAATTAAGTCTGCTGGAAAGGAGGTCTCACTGGAGGATCAGGCTGTTGATTTATGTTTTCTCTTGGTCTTTTCTGATTTGGAGGTCTCTTGAACTAAGGGTTTCTAAACTGAGGTTCATGTGGTGCATGAGGAGCAAAGGTATTCCCAAAGGCCAACCTGCCCATCAACTTTTCCATTTTTTCATCATTGAATCAAATTTATCATCATAGGTAGAGGATGAAGGCTTCTCTTCTTCTTTTAACTTAGTCTTACCCATTTTTGACTTTTTGGCTGCAATTATATTAACCTTCACCTTCACTGCATCATTTTTCATTTCAGCAAGTGAAGGGGATTCTCTCTCTCTCAACAGTATAGAAAATTCATAATCAAAGGCTTCGACATATCTCATTTGAGCTAAAACTTGTGGATATTTTAAATGGGCAGGAATAGAGTCATAAACCTTATTAAACCTTTTAGAAAAGTTTCGAATAGCTTCATCAACAACTCTTCTTAAACTGTTATACTCAGTGAGGGCTTGTACTGGATTAGTTCTATTTCCCCATTTTCTCAAAAAGGTATCTTCAAACTCATTCCAACTATGAATACTTCCAAGAGTAAGGGCTTTGAACCACTTCCTAAATTCACCAGTAAAGATCTGAGCAAACAATCTCAACTTGACATCTTCATGATCAACCTCCTCCCTGTCTATAAAATCATTAAATTGATCTACATGTTCTTCTACTGTAATCTCTTCATCACTTCCCCAAGTTTTGATTCTAGCAGCATATTTTCTAGGGAGTTCATGTAAAATAGCTGGAAGAACAAGAGGGGCATATCTAGCAGGTGCAACAGGTGGAGGAGGTACATTTCCAACCATGGTGAAAGGGATTGTGGTATCTTTAGGGATAGCAGCAATAGAGGATGAAGAACTATTATGAGGAGGAATATTTGGTCTTTGTTTTCCACTAACAATTGAACTCCAATCAGGAAAAGGAAAACCAACTTTGCTTTTCAACAATATTTCAAAAGGGTCAAGCTCTTTCAACTTTTCTAAAGACTCTCTTTCCAATAACAACTCAGAAGTAACTACTTCACAAAACTCTTCTTTATCTTCCTGTGTTACTAGTGCTAAGGTATCAATACCTCTCTTATGCAAGTCTAAGGTAGCTTTAGTTAATTATTTTTCACTTTCATATCTAAACAATATTTACTAGATTTTATCATCAACACTTTTATCTTCAAGAATTCTTAATATTTCAAAGGACAAGGATTTTGTATGTGATGGAGTACCTGATATTTCAGAAATGCCTTGAATGCCTCTGGAAATGGTGTTTGGATTATCCACAATGGTAGGTGGATCTGGGTCAGGATTACTCCTCATGTATCTCCTTATCAAAGCCACCTTTGATCATATAACTTTTGAATGGAGTCACCAAGGTAGATACAGCCTCAAAAAACTTACTAAGCTCCTCCTACCTTCAGAAGTTCAGCTTCAAAATTTTGGGAAAGTATAATCTTCAGGCTCCCAGCAGATGCACTAAAATGTTATCACAAAATTGGACCTGATAGGCTACTTGATCAGAAAATCTCATGTAATTGTTTCAAACCGAATCTTGTGACTAAGGCTTAGCCTCCTCAGCCTGAGAGGGCTCTCTCAAGGGTTAATGATATGGATAAAAGTATAGATGCCTAACTCTATTTAGGAAATCAACTGATAATGATAGATGTAGGTTGAAAATAACATCAACATGTATACATTGGGCTTCTAGAGTCAAATAAATTCAATAATTCAGTGAGTCTACTTAACATGGAAGTTGAGGCATATAAAATTTTTTAGTGATAAGGCACACACACATGAAACATGTAAAAACACAGTCAGTTCACTTATAAAGGAAGTCAAACCATCTTATAGATGAATTCCGAGTAATATATATGAACACCACTACAAATGAGATATATAAGAAATACAAATAGAATAGGACAACACTAAAACTCCTTCAAAATCTCAAGTTGGTCAAGTAGAAGATCTCTGTATTAGCTTAAAACAATCAATTCACAACAAGCTCGATTTTGCCAAAAATGTCCAACCCTTGACCAATTCGACCCAATGGTCTTTAATAGACATGTTACATCATCATATTATCTGCCTCTAGGCTAGATACATCGAATTTATGTCCACTAACACCTTGCATAACCATAAAACATGAAATGTATTACAAAAAGACACCTATCCTACTTGATAGTCCTATTTCAAAAAGGACTCAAACTCCTTATTATTATCTATAACAACCTTATCTATTTTAAATTACATCATTGACAAGTGTATCATCACATGGTCGAATTTGGGTAATGGCATTTAGTTCTTCATAACCTCTTGGCTGACCTCCACAAAAATAGGAAACACCACACTTTTTTTTAGGCATATGATCTTTTTCATTCTTTGAACATTCTGACCATCATTTAATCTTCATTTCGTGGTCCTTGGCTATTGAAAGTTGGCTTAACATTTCTCATAACTCTTTCCTAGCCTCCAACTGTCTAAAACCACTTCAAAAACTGCTCAAAAGGATATAATGTATAGTGCTACGAAAATATAGCAGTTTCGTAGCGCCTTCTGTAGAGCTGCCATTACAAGCCTTTGTCCTCCAAAAACTTGAATCTTTCCTCTTACATCATTTTAATCACCCTTCAACACATATTTCATAGCAATTTCAGCTCTTAACTCAGCCTTTAACACCTTAAATACTGATCAAAAGAAGAAAAAAAGGCAGCTACAACAGTTTCGTAGTGCTTTTCTGCTTTTTAAGCCTGGAGCTGCTACGAAACTGCTGATTATGCAGATTTTTAATAAAATTTGTGAAATGAAAACTGTGGTTGCCCAAAAACTAAAAATATAACCTGTCATCATCATCTGAAAACCATACAAACCATAAACCAAACTCATTTTAGCTTCTTTGAGTCATTTCTTATTCATGTACAATTCGTTGGCCTATTGGTTCTTCTGTGGCTGTCATTTTAATGCCTTTGCTTTGTAGCTCATCATGAATTAACTCCAGCTGCTCTTGTAAATCCTTCACCTAGTCGTTAATTATTTTTTTAGTAGCTCTCAGATGGGTGTTTATTATTCTGACAAACTTAGCTTCTTTTATTGTTGGAATTGTCCACTTGAAAAGTTGCTTTGTATTGTCTAAAGTTTCAGAAACAGAATCAACTTGTCCTTCCCACACTGCCTTCATCCTTTTACACTGTACTTTCTCAACATTGTATTTTCTAGCTTTCTTTTTCATGACAGGAATTTCCTGATTTTCCAACTTTAACTTTTCCTCAAGGCGTTGAAACTCAGTTTTCTCTATCACTTTCTCTTTTCCCCTTTTTAATTTGTTGATTGTATGCTTCACTGTGGGCGGTGAGAGATCAATAATTTATTTAGGTGATTTAGTTGTCTCAATGGGTTTTTGAACTTATTTTATGCCTTACATTAATTTCCTAGCATGCCTTGCCATAGGCTTTCTTGCTTGAAAAATGAAACCTGCATCTTCCCCCTCAAATTATAATCTCTTTGCAGACTTAGCCTTTTTCAACTTTTGCTTATCTTCCCCAATAAATTCAACTTGGATAATAGGTGTTTCCTCTATGTCAATGGCATGAAGAATATCCTCTAGATAACCCTTTTTTACTAAATTGTCTTCTATAGCAACTATCTTTCCTTTCAAAACCACTACTTGGCTTCTAGTTATTATTTTGGTCCCTTGTTTGCTGACAGCTTGTTCCTGTTTTACATCTTTGACAACCTTTGATTTCTATTTTGTAGGTGGGAGAGTTGGTGTATAAAGCATTTGCATTTTCTCTAGCCTTTTCTCAGTTTGATTTCTTAGCATTATTCTTGCAGTTTCTTTTGGTTTTGCAACCATAGGTTGACTTGGTTCTATTGCTCGTGATGATGGAACTCCTTTAGCTTTAGGGTTTCTTGCTGGAGTCAGGGTTTCCAACTCAAAAACCATTAAAAAAAAAGAATGAGGACCAATCTCTACCTATCTTTTGTAGTTCATGTAAAATTAATAATTTCCTTAAGCCATGATGAAATAATGATGTCTCACTCCCCTCAGACTTTGCTTGCACCTTATCAGCCATCTTTGCAAGACTTCTATGCAGATAAAAAGGTAAGTCAAGTGAAATCTTACCAGTGAAGTGTAGAAGTAATTTGAAATGGTATGAATAAACCTTGTGATATCTACCTTCACAAGTAAAATATTTCTGAATGTTGAGCAACAATTTTGAAAAATTATCTTTGATGCAACTTCTTGGGATAGCATTTTTGAGATCTACCTCAATGTGATTAGGCTTCATGAACTCTTTACACTGCTCCATATTAAATTTGAATCCTTTGAACCAGGTTTCTTTACCTCTTGGAATCTCTATAACATCAGCAATGACCTCTAGTGTAATCGACAAACTTAGCATCCCCACTTTAGTAGTTGTTCCATTGAAATTAATAGAAAATTCCTTGGATACCTGTGTGTGACAGCCCTGCAATTTCTCACAAAACCATAGGCAACCTGCTCTCCTGAATTCTTCCATCACTGTTGGGTCTTTAGTTATTACCTTCATGTCTTCAGGTTCATGCCTTAAGCACTGTCCTCCTCTGTGTATTTTTCTTTCCTCTGCCATATTCTTCAGAGAACCTCTCAGCCTCGCTTGATCTAAATATTTCAGCCTCACTTGATATGGATGTAAGCCTCACTTGAATAAATGTATCAACCTCACTTGATATGAATGTAATAGACCTTTGTAAAAACTAGCCACAAGTTTGGCTTGATACTCAGAGCTCAGACATTATGAATGAAGGCAAAAGGAATGAGAATGACTAATTAGGAAACAATTTGAATTTCAAGTGTCCTTTCATAACTGAAAATGATGGCACACCCATAACCTATAGTGACCATGATGACTGAAAACGTGGGTGTGTACTTCGATTTCATCATTACATGACTCAAAAAGCCTCTATCTTACCCTTTCCCAACGGTTTCTGACATTTGACAACTCAACTGACAAGACAGTTACAAAATCACGCTTTCGTAGTGCCTGTAGTGTAATTTTTGTTGTTTGCGTTATGAAACTATTAGCGCTTTCGTAATGCAAAGTGACTTTTTTCAATGTGATGCGCTACGAAACTGTAGTTTCTTAGCTAATTGGATGGTTTTGATAAAAAAAAGTTTGGGAAATGAAATGAATCCTAAAATGATGAAAGACTTGACATGAAAGACCTTAAAAATGAGTTTATTTAAACACTAGGGTAGGCTCTAACTATCAAAATTTAACACTTCCCTTGGTTAAACTCAAGAAATGACTCTTAAGACCCTATTTTGACCCATGAACCTAAGTAAGCTTGTCAGAATGTTGTTTTGAATTTTTTTAAAGTGATAACATGCTGATTCTATAAATTCAGGAAAAATAAAAGGAATCTTGAAGCTTCCTCTTCCGGAAGATTCCAGGAGTTGTTTCAACCATTTACCTTGGATAGAAACTTTGAATCATATCTAATCCTACTTTGGATATTTCACCTCTTATCCCTCGAATCCCATCCTCCCATCAAGAGTGGATCTCAAACCTAGATTAGTAAATGGATAAGAATCCCTAAACCACCACCCTCTCCTATAAATCTACAACCGTCTACAACATGAGGGTTGTATTTTGGGGACCTATCATGCCCTCAACATTGTTACCGATGAAATAGGTAACCTGACCTCAAAACGGGAACTCTAGCCCAAAAAGTCTCAAAAAAAATGAAAAAACACCCCCCAAAAAAAAAGTGCGTCTTCCAGAACGTACTTGGTTTTTTTTGAAGGTCAAATTTCAACATTTTATAAAATTATGCTAAAAACAAAATTGTTTGTTGAAAAAAGGATTGAAAAAACACCTTCAAAACAAAACCAGATGATGCTGGAATAACAAAAAAAAGAAATTGTCATAATTTTGGCATTTTTAAAAATAGAAATAACATTTTTTAATTTTTAAAATTCGAACATTAAAAAAAACCTAAAATTTGAGAAAAAAAATAAATTTAGAAAATAAAAACAATTAAAAGCTTAAAATTTAAAAATATATGAAGATAAAAAAAATAAAAATAAAAACAAAATAAAAATTTTAATTCAAACATTAAAAAAAAACCTAAAATTTAAGGAAAAAAAAATTTAAAAAAAAAATTTAAGATTAAAATTTAAAAAATATAGAAATTTAAAAATAAAAATAAAAACAAAATAAAAATATTAAATTAAAAAAAAACCAAGTAAAAAAAACAAAGAAATTATAAAAAATAAAATATAGAAATTAAATTTAGAAAAGAAAAAGAAAATGCTTATTAAATTAAAAAAAAAAAAAAATTTAAACAAAAAATTAAATTTAAGGAAATATATTAAATTTTAATAAATTTAAAAATTAAAAAAAAAACATTATTTAAATTAAAAGTAAAAAAATTTAAAATTAATTAAAAATAAAAAATAAAAATAAAATACAATGAAAATATTAAATTTAAAACAATATATATTAAAAAAACAAATAAACTATAAAAAATAAATTAAATTTAAATTATAAAAAATAAAATATATATATGAACTTAAATTAAAATATGTATATATATCAGATTTTATTAAATTAAAAAAAAAAAGTTAATATTAAAATAACAAATTAAATTTAAAAACAAAAATATTAAATTTTAATAAATAAATGAATAAACAAATAAATTTTGAAAGAAAAAATAAATTTTAAATATAAAAGAAAAAAAAAACCATTGTTAAAAGGAAAACTTTAAAAACTTTAAAAATCAATTAAAAATGGAAAAATGATATATATATATATATATATATATATATATAAAATAAAAAAATTTAAAAAACAACTTAATTTAAAAAAATAAAGTTTAATAAAAAAAAAATCTAATTTTAAATACACAATTTTAATTGAAATAAAAAAATATAAAAATTTGATGTAATTAACAAAAAAAAATTAATAAAAAAGTAAAACATTTAAAAAACAATATTAAATCCAAATAAATTAAAAAAAATACAAAATTTATTAAATTTTATAAAATTATATTAAAAAACTAAACGTAAAACTTAATAAAATTAAAAAAAAAAAACAAAATTTAATAAAAATTATTAACAAAAAAAAAAATACAAATTTTAAAATCAACAAAAAAAAAAAACAATTAAAATTTAAAAAAAAAAAAAAAAAAAAACAAATTTTATTTTAAATAAAAAATTAAATTAAAAAAAAAATTTAATTTTTTGAAATAATAAAAAAATAAAAATTAAAAAAAAAATCAATAAAAATAAAATAAAAATAAAAAACAGAACGTGGTGGTGGTGGTGGGGGCGGCGGGCGGCCGTGAGGCCGGCTGGGCCGCCTCGGTGGCGCCGCCCGGCCGGCCCCCGGCGCCCAGTGGGCGGAATCTGCGCGCATAGCCCGCTCGTTGGGCGTCGGGAGTCCTCCGTCCAGCGGGGCCTGGCGGGCGGGGCGGGCGGGGCGCCTGTGGGGCGCCCCGGTGACCCGGCGTCGGCCTGCGCCGGCGAGCACGGTGAGGGCGGGCAGGCGCCACCCAGGGTGCCACCGGCCCGGCCCCCGACGCCCTGACGGTGCCCTTCGCAGAACCCCCGCCCGGCCCCACGGGCAAGCTGGCCGGGCGGCGCCACCCGGCCGGCCAGAAGCCTCGGCCCGACCCCGAATCGACCCCTCGCCCGGCCCGAGCGTGAGGCAGCGGGGGCCCTCGTGTGCCCCCGTGACCCCGGCCGCGGCGGGCGAGCTGCGTGCGCCGGAGACCACTGCCGGCCCGGGCCGGCGCCGGGCTGGCGCCACGGCGGCCTCAGCCGGCCCCATCACCACCACCGCGTTCTGTTTTTTTTTTTAATTAATTTTTTTTTTATTATTTCAAAAAATTATTATTTTTTTTAATTAAATTTTTTTATTTAAAATAAAATTTGTTTTGTTTTTTTTTTTTTTATTTTTATTTTTATTTTTTTTTAATTTTATTAATTTTTTTGTTTTAATTTTTTTTTTTTTAATTTTCTTTTTCAATTTTAATTGTTTTTTTTGTTTTAATTTGTTTTTTTTTTGTTAATTTTAAAATTTGTATTTTTTTTCTTATTATTATTATTATTATTTAATTAATTAATTAATTTATTTATTTATTTTTTAATGTAAATTTTAATTTTGTAATTTTAATTATTTTTATTTTATATATATATATATATATATGTATATGTATATGTATATGTATATGTATATGTATATGTATATATATATATATATATATATATATATATATATATATATATATATATATATATATATATATTATATGGTTTTTTTTAATAAGTTAGAAAAAAATGTTTTTGATGTTTTTTTTTTAATTTTTTTGGTCAATTTTCGTTTTTTTTCTTTAAATAATGTGTTTTTTTTTCAAATTTTGTCATTTTCTTTGATATAATTTTCAAATATTTCTGTTTTATTTATTTATTTTTGTTTAAATTTTTTATTTTTACGAGCTATTTTTGTTTTTTTTTACATTTTTCTTTTTTTTTTAATTGGTTTTAGATATTTTTTTAATCTAAGTTTTTTGTTTTATTACCAACATGAAAATCGCCACTCTAAAAAAAAAAGGTTGATGCAGCATCAATACGTTTTGAAATTAGCATGAAAATCACTGCTCTAAAAAAAAAAAGTTGACGCTGCATCAATACATTTCAAAATCAACATGAAAATCACTAACATCTTAAAACAAATATTCATACTTCATAAATAAAAATATTAGAGTATCAAAAATGTGCACAAAAAAAAATTGGGGATTCTACATCACCACTTTTCAAAATCGGGTGCTTTTTATGCTACCAAAAAAAAGTAGGTAACATTGCAGTTACCTATTTCATCGGTAACATTGTTCCTCATGTTGTTGCCTTGAATATAGGAGAGTCATCATCTTCATGCATTAGGGTGACATTGATTGTGTGCTTTGTGGCAAGGAAGGACAAGTCAATTTGGGGATATCTCTACAAGATCAACTGCTATTATTGGTTGTAAATATTGAATTTCCATTATCTTAGGTCTAGCATAGAGTCTTAAAATCTCTGACACTTCCAAATCAAGAATCTCAACAAAACTAATTTTCACAGTGGAATATAAATAGGAGCAAATCACACATGAAAAAAAATATGGACAAATTTTTACATTTTTCAACCGAACTTTGTTATATTAATCCAATTGATATAATACAATATTCTAGAGCTCCCGTATTGGGGATAACGGCCCTCATACATCCACTAGTACAAGATACTTTGACCATCTAGCTATAGTGCACTCTCTTAGCTCCTCTTGGTCGTACCATGTACCTACCAGGTCCTTTGACTCCTAATTTATAGCTCCTTCCTCTGTCAATGCTCCAAGTCCATCTGGCCACTAAACCTCGAATATCCAATTTGCTCACTATTTTATCATTCTTCCACCAGTGCATAAACACATCGATACTCTTGTTGAGTTGTTCATAGCTCCACTTGTGAATAGCTCTCAATCTGCCCAATGTTTCTCCTCATCTACTCAGGGACTTCATCCCACAATGGTCTTCCTACATTGTTGCAATGAAGACCAACATAAGGAATATATGGCTACCACATATCACTGTAAGATGTCCATCTCCGACAATGAACACGGGCAAGGAGAAATGCCCATCATATGGTATAGAATTCCTTCTCCACACACAAGTTTCAGGCTCCACAAACCTACTCCTGGCTGATCAAACCCTTGAGCTCATCAACTGCCACTCTAGAAACTACCTTTTTCCATCAAGGTGTTGCACATCGAGCTCCAAATTGGACACTATCATGTTGTCCTCTAGTAGACCATTAGTACCCAATCCACGTTCACACTTGGTCCACTCTCATGCTTCCCTTCAATAGTCCACGAGTGACCAAGTCCACACTGTAGCATCTACACCGAGTTACGGAATCCTCACAACTAGCATACCCTTACACACGACTTCCAATAGATTTCTCATCAACATCCCTTTGGTTTGCAATAGAGGAGCTATTACACAAATCTAGGCTCCAATAATATGTCCTCACCTAGAGCATCCATCCACAGTGAGATCTACTCCTAGTTGGGATTTCTTAACACCTAAGACATCCCCAAAAAATGGCTCCCACGGGATGTAATACTTTGATCCAAATATTACCCCCAAAAATATGGATCCAACACCTCAACAACACATCTCTAGTTCATTGTTTGAGGTCCACTCCTATGCTTCCACCTAGGCCTAGTTAGGGCATCATTATAGTCCCAAATCCATCCTTCAATTCTGCTTGGCATAGTTGCATAGAAGTGTGGTTACCATTTATTAGGTGGTTGATCCTATTTGTTGTAAATATGAGCAGTATCTCCCTTAATATCACCTGGTTCTGCCTTAAATTGCCCACGACCTACTACAACAAGGTATTGCAGGCTTGCGACAACCTAGTATGGTGTTTTCCTCCCCTCAAGTCGGCCCTCAAATAGTCTCCCTACCCTCGGCCTTGAAGAACACGTCTGCAGCCTTCCAAACATTAATATGGCCTCTTGAAATAGGCTTCAGACAACCCTATTCCTGAATGCTGATATTTTCTCCTTTGCTACGACTAGGGCAGAGAAATTCTCTTGTCCAACAAGTTTCTCACATGTGTAAGTGTTGCACCAATGGAAATTTCCTATTCATCGTCATCTCACCTTCTATTTATACCAAAGATAAGGGCTCCAAAATTTCATGACTTAAGGGCTTCCAAAACTCTCATAGGTCATGTTCGCACCAAGTCGACCTAGACTCTTCATGTGCAACTCCAGTCATAAACTTAAAAAAATCATAACTTCATTTATACAACTCGGAATCAAATGATTCTTGTTGCGTTAGAATCGTTTCACCAAGAGCCTTCATCATCATTCATTACATGTCAAAATGTTCCCATATTGTTTCCCAAATACCGATGGGTGAAAAACCCCAAGCTTGGGTTTCAAGCCCTCAATCCTACTTGTGGTGCTTTTCACTCCAATCCCTGAACCCTAGGGCTTAGAGTACCTCCCAAGCTACAAAAAAATAAATAGTAAATTCTCTCATTTCCATATTAATACAAAGGGTATACCATTTTCCTATGTATGTTATGTTATGTTATGTTTACATTCAGATGTTTCAATGTTTTGTTGATCCATTGAATAGAGTAATTGATTAATGCTACGTAGATGTCACATATATTTGGCTTGTTGTGATTGTATGTACAGGTTCTAATTATAGAAATCATAGCTATGATTGGAGCTTACATGCCGAGAGGAGAGCGAAGCTTGTGACACATTCCAAGTAAGCTTCTTTCCATTCTTCAATTCCTCTAAGGAGAACTTTATATTATTATTTTTTTCTATTGTTCTAGACCAGTCCACTAGGTCCAGGGAAGATACTTTTGTCCACAGTTTTAAATTCCACATAAAAGTATGTATAATTATTTAATGACGTAATGGATTGGGGTAGTAATTATCATATTATAAGATCATGATAATTCAACAAGAGATGGGTGAATAGTTTGTTATACCTTATTCTAGGCTTGTGATCCCAAGATCGAACTTGAATGGCACTAAATTATGTAGGAGAACACCACTAACAGCTTAATTTCAGGACCGAAATAATGTTGTGACAGTTAAGGAACCCTTATGTAGGAACCTAAGATGCACTGCAACTGAGAAGTCTTAGCATCACCTTGAGCTCGCAAGGCTTCAATACATAACCTCTAGTTAGCTAGACCCTCACTACCAGAATTAACACCATCTCCTGGCTTCACCCTCCTTTCAAGAGAAACGAACCAAACATGCATACAACTAAAGGTAATTCCATTTATAATTTCACATAACTAGAGTCATTACCTACATGCAGGTTTCAAACCCAGCTCCATCTGCCTTTCCTCCATCATCGAACCAAGTAAATTAAACTTGATTTGCATTGAAATGAATTTAATTTGCATGCGACTTTGCATGATAGTGGTGTGCCAAGCCACCCTACCTTAATAGCTAAGGGAGTCATTGGGGTGGCAGGAATCCTCCCTAATGAACTCATCCCTCTATTCATTCACCCCCATCAAGAAATGATTCCTCTTAGTTTTATCAAAGTAGGATTGATTTATTAAATTTTAATTGTAAATTAATTATTTTATTATACTATATTATTTTTAAATTTTAATAATTTATAAATAAAATCAGCAAAATTATTTTAATTGGTATATTTAAATATCATAAATATTTCAAAATAAAAATAATATTTTATTATAATAAAATTTATATTTTATATAAATTTATTAAAATAATTTTTTATATAATACAAAGAAATATATTTTAAGGTTCGTCTTTAATGTGACTTTTTGGAGTTTCTGGTGGATTTTATGGTTGGAATCTGGGGGGAAATTTTGAGGTGAAATCTTGATTTTTTTTTATTTAAACTGTTTTTTTGACTGCACATATGGATTCAACACCCTGAAAAACCCCTAGGGCACTTCAATTGTGCAGAGTTTACCCATAAAACTTGTGATTTCAATGAATTCCTGTCGGATTTTAGATAAATTAGATCGGAAAAAAAATCGGAAAAGTTTTCAAAAAGTCGCATTAAATTCAATTCGTATATTTTATTTTAATTGGGGCTATCTCGGGTAGTTGAGAAGTAGAATCTCCCCCTCCAAATTCAATTTCTACAATTAACATGATTGATATTGACAATATGTATATATTCCTCGTACAAAATATATAATGTTGTACTTGTTGTTTGTGTGGTTTTATAACTCTTAAAACAACTAAACCACAACCATTAATTATTAGCCAGGGTAGGTCTTTTATTACAAAGGTGTCTACACTATCTGTGTCGATACATGAACAACCAAGAAAAATAGTAAAATGTCATTGAAAACACTTGCAAAATTTTAAAGCATTCTTGCATAAATGACGTTCACACTTGTAGAAATTAAATAACACACTGCAATAATGAAACTCACTCAGAAGAGAAATAATTCACACTTTTTAAGCTTCAAAATTAAACTAGGTGTGTCATGCATTATTAACTAGATTGCAACAATAATTGATTATTATAGACCAATCTAGTGTAACAACAAACAATAAATCTGAAAACAGAAGTGTGTCTATTCCACAATATATGAAACGACGATAAGAAATAATCACCAATATATAAAGAAAATAAATAATCCTACTAATATTGTGATCCCTACTAAAGAGGAGGGACCTTCCTCCCTATAAGGGTGCAGGGGTGGAACGAAACTACTTAAATGTTCAACATAGAAATTGGAAAAAAATCACAAGATACATGATGTATTAAAATAGATGAAGAATACAAGATAAAAATGTTGGTATTGTTCCTGATGTTGTCATCCCCTTCTCATGATATTGATCCCTTTTATAACATCTTTTACAAGCCCCAAAATTAGGAAATGAATCAGTCATGAGAATATCATGATTCTCATGGTGATTGAATTAACAGAAATAGAATAAAATAGAAGTTGTTACAAATTATTTTCAATTAAAGGCATATTATTGTTACACCACTCTTGCAATTGTAACTGCTCATATATTATTCAACCATTTTCATAGAGTTACTTTTCATGATCTTCAACAGCTATCTTTTAAAATAGCGGTCACGATCTTTGACAGTTTGCAGTGTAGCAAAAAATTCACGGTGTAACAACAACTTTGAAAGGTAACATCAACTTCAGGCTGTAACAGAAAGTAACAAAAATTGTTCACCTAGGGTATTTAGTAATTATAGAAACACCTAAAAGAAAAACATCCAAAATATCTCTTCCACAATTGCCCTGGTTAGTCACCAAAAAAGGCATTGTTTCCTTTAATATTTGACAGAAAATGACATAATAATATGTGAGAGAAATGATTGCTTCTTTAATGACAGAGAGAGACAATTTTCTTAGGGATTCATATATACAATGAAGTAAAATGACCAAAAATAGGGAAAAAGGTGCTTGAAACATCCTCAAATATTGCACCCAACATCTCATCCCAACTTAAGCCACTGCATAGACTCATGAAAATTCCTCAAAATTTTCAAGTTCCCTATCCATGGTAACATTGGTATGTGCTTGGTTAATTTTTTTAACATCATATGCGCCAACAGTGTCTTCATTGACTAACCTATACGCTTGAGTAGACATGAGTTGGTGCGTCCAGGATTCTTCATCATATATTTTTAGGTTGAAGTTGGGTTGGTAGTCCTCAACTAGAATCCAAATCAAAGGAAAAATGAATTTGAGCCCTATCTGTAAGTCTCCCATTGTTTTCATAATTCGTGCATACTCAAGAACTTGAGTAACAACTATCATGAAATTGGAGAACCCAAAAGGATCCCTTGCTTGTAATTTTTCGCTACAAGCTTTCTATCATTTCAGACATCCAACTAATGTCTTTATTTTTAGCTATAAAAATGTATCAAGGAAAAACCCAACAATTTTCCTCCTATAAATAGATGATTTCTCCACCATGTAAGGGTTATTGAGAAACTTTTTAATTCACGTCTCATCTTAGTAGCCATACCAGGTTCTGATCTTACCCATAGGGTTTCCTTTTCTTAATTTATAGCAAACGATTTCATGTTGAGGTGCCAATCAACTTGGTTTTTCATAAAATATATAAAATCCTGTAACTGCAAATCCCCAACATAGAATAAAATGTGTAAAATCATATGAAAACTAGCATGTTTATCGAATATATTATGTAGGAAAATTTCACATAACAAAATCTACTCATCAAAATTTCATGAGCTTCGGGAAAGTTCGAGTGAAGTCACTCTTGTAGGGGTTGTTCTCATTGATAGCCTTCAATTGAAAAATATTAAATTTATCCCACACGAAAATTTGATAAGATGGGGATGGTGCCCTGCAACCTAAAAGGTTTAAGGTGATTTCATACATTTTTCCTTTTTCTTCATTTATTTCCTTGACCTCTTGTTGTAGTTGTTGTACTTTTTCTTCCGTCTCCTTCTCGACTTTCTTTATTTCCCACTTTATCCATTCTGTTATCACTTAGAAAAAGTGAAACATCATTTGACATAGTCTTATAAGTTCATTTGTCAAAGGTATGGTCATAGAGTTCATTAGGAATATTTAAATATTTTTTCATATTAGCCTATCCTAAGGTCTAAACCCACCCCCAATAAAGTCATTTCATGTCCCATCCTTCATCATTTGCTGACATATTTCATTTTCCAAGTTTTTGAATTCAACAAGGTCACTTTAGCAAAGGTTTCTTGTTTTCGTAGTGAATTACATAGTAAAAAGGCAGTTTTCGCTATGAAACTGCTAATACTTTCGTAGCGAAACTGCCTACAAATGAACTAACTACACTATGAAAAGAGGTTTTTCAGTTTTTCTTTTCAAATTCGGTGCAAGGTGTTAGTCAATGATTAGAAGTGTTAGGGTGAATGTCATTTGAGTAAGTTAGGGTTAAATTAAGGTACAAAGGTCATGGCTGAGGTCATTATTACTATTTTTAGCATGTATGAGTCATGATTAAGCCTTGAGTCGTCATCAAAACTTTAAAACCTTTCCCAATTGAGTCTTTTGTCATTCTTCGCTTCATCTTTGCATGTTATTGAGTTCTAGAGAGTTGTTTCACCAAGCCAATTTGGTTGCTAGTATTTTCAAAAGTTGTAGGTGTAATTGATCAAGCGAGGTAGAGAAGGTATAAAATCATCATGGCTGCAAAGAGGAAGACCGAAAAAGGTGGCCATTGTCTCAGGTATGAACCATTATACAAGAATTTATTGAATGAATACCCAACTGCCTTAGAAGTTTTCAAAAGAACAGGGTGTTTTCAGTTCTGCCAAAGATTGCAAGGGTGCCATGTGTAGGTTTCTAAGAAGTTTGCTATGAGTTTCAATGGGACAGCTTCAAAGGTGGAAATGTTGAACCTCACTCTAACACCAAAGACCATTGTAGTAGCAATAGGAATCCCTAGAGGAGGAGAACAATGGTTAAAAGGTTTCAAGTTCACCATGCAAGACTGTAAGGAATTTATCAAGCCATAGCATAGTGAAATTGATCTCAAAAACTCCATCCCAAGAAGCTACATGAAGGACAACTTCTCAAAGCTACTACTAATAATTCAGAAGTACTTCACCTGTGAAGGGAGGTATCATATGGTTTATTCCTACCACTCAGGATTCTGCTACATTTTGTTGGTAAGAGGTCTCTTGATTTACCTTTTTACTTATATAGAAGCTTAGCTAAAATGTCAGACAAAGTTCAATCTAAATATGAAGGAAATGAAACGTCTCTCTTTCATCATGGTTTAGTCAAGTTGCTGGTATTAGACGAGTTAAAGATATTATGCAGAGATTGGTCATATTTTTTTTTTTCATCAGTGGTTTTGAAATAGACGCCGTCACTACTAAAAGAACTCCTAAACCTAGATATGATATGGGGTGTCAAAGGGAAAATCTAACTTGGCCACATGATCCTTTAGTTTTGTGAATGAGATGGACATTAATGATTTGGAAAGAGAAATTGAATTCTCAACAAAGGGAACTTGAAAACATAACTTGAGCAATAAATAGGTATTTGATAGACAGGGCTAACCATGAATTCGAAAAACCACACTTTAAGTAAATGATGACTTCAAGACAACTTTTAAAATGAAATATAAGATTCAAGAGCACATCCTATTTCCTCAAATATTTTATTTCAAATGAATTTAGAAAACATGAAATATTCACTGATAATTTCAGTCATAGAAGAGGGAACACCTAACACATCTATGATCACAATTATAAAGACCTTTAAAACAATTTTTCAAGCAGGAACAAAGGGTATGATCAAAATAGACCTCCTTGGCTAACTGTAAACAATGGTATTTCAAAGGGAGACTTCAAAAACAACTTTCAAGTGGTAGCAACAAGCAGGGAAAACCATAAATCATGTTGGAACCAACTTTTTGAACTATTAGAGAAATAAACAAGCATGAGGACTAAAGAGAAAGATTAAAGACTCTAAAATACCTCAGCAGAAGAAAACATAAAACAATGAAGGATAAACAAGTCTAAGGTGCTTCCAGGAGTCATTTCTTAGCCTAAAATTTTGATCCTACTATAGTAAGAATTTATGAAACATAATGAAAACAGGAAAAAACAATAGACAGTCCAGAATACATCACAAACAACCAAGCTCAGGGATCCAATGATAGAGCCTTCTCAAGAACAAGCATGTTAAAACATCATCAAGCTTCCAAGACTTCAATTTCTTCTTCAAACTTCAGATAGACTATGTATTATTTCAGAGAGTTTCAGTGTTACAACTAGTGACCAACCAACCAACCAAAAACTTCTCATCTTCTTCAAAAGTATTTATAGAAGAAATGAGGTGGTGGAAGTGTTTCAGGATTGAAGTGTAATTAATTTTACACTAAATGCAACTTCTAGCCTTGAAAACCATGCAAGGCATAAGGCAGGAAAGAATTCAATCTACAACTCTATCTTATTTACTCTGTTTCTATTTTTTAGGCTTAGTGGGTAAAAATATTGACTATAAGGCACTTTCTTATCTTTACAATAACTTTACTGATAGTTTAAAATTTTTTATTTTGTTTGAAATAAATGTTCAGCTATCTTTAGGAAAATATCTTCTATCTTGGCAATAACTATGCCTTCATTTGATTTATTGAGGCTGTAGGTGGCTCTTTGGTAGCTAAAAAAGATAATTGGCCTCTGATGTGGCAGTGGAGGCCTTTCGGACTGATATTTCTCTTTGTTTTTCCTTAAAACACCTTTAATTTGCTTTGGTCTGTGTTTAGGCCTAATTAGGCCTTGATCTTCATTTATTTGGGTCTTCATCCTTGCTGACTGTGGATTGGGCCTTTGTTTCTTGAATTTCTGCCTTAATCCCTTTAAACTCTGATTAAAATCTTTAATTCTTCACTTTATGCTTTCATCCTGTGTTTTTAATGTTGATACTCTTCAATTAATGAATTATGATTGTGTTTGCATGTTTGCAGGTGCACAGAGGGTTTCATGATATCACCAATGCTCATGAGGCATGGGTAGAATCATAGTTTGAACCCTGCAGATTCCCTTTCTTTCTGAATAATGGCCTGTGGATCGTCATCCATAGCCTTCGTTTCATTTTTAAAACTGTGGAAAAATCTGTATAACCTGCAAAAAACAAAAAAAAGTTATGAAATTCCTATGAAAATAGGTTTAACAGCTGCTATGGAGGTTTGGGCGCGAGGTTAAATCGGAGCCGTTAGTTTAGGATAATCAACGGTTGAGATTGTCCGATGAATTTTCCAGGGAGAATGGATGAAGGCAAATGAACTGGGGTCGTGATATAATGAGGCTCATTTGATTAGAATAATTAACGGTGGAGATTGCTTGATCAAGTTGTTTGGGAGAAGGTTTGGTGAAAAGTGAATGGGGCAAGATTAAAACAGGGCCGTCAGATCTCAGAGATCGACGGTCAGGATTAATGCCAAAAAGAATGTTGAGGAGAATAGTGGTAAGGCCGAAAATCGACAGTGGTTTTCATGCAAGCTCTAGGGGGGTAGGCGGTATTGTGCGAATGAACGCGATTCCACACAGCGTTTGACACCTGTCCCTGTCAATACCGCCCATTTCGCATATTTTTTCAACGCTAACGTTCAGGCGAAAATATTACGTGAGATATATCATCAACCATCAAATCGGTGGGCCCAGATCCGACGGTGCAGATCATACGCGATGGGTTAATTTGTGGGGTAAGTAGGGCAATCAAGGCACACAATGACGTGTGGTCTTTTGTCGTGGAAGGGGCGATCGTCGAGTGACTTTGGACAATCGGGAAAAGATCTTGGCCGTTGGATCTTAAGAATGAACAGTTGAGATTTAATAGATGGGGTGGGTTATTGATGGAGGAAAAGATAAGGCAGGATGAACCGGCAGAAGGATAAAGCGCGAGGGCCATTGATCTGTGTAGATCAACGGTCGATATTCATCCTAAAATCAAACTGTCGGGGTGGAAAAATAAAAGGGAAATAAGGTTTCAGAAAGGGTTTAAGGCCTTTTAAGCGCTCGACTACGGGGCTTAAGGTCGCATGAGGAAAGGGGTTTAAAGGAAATAAGCCCTCGGGAGCTTATGACCTATATAATGTAAAAAATGGTGTTTTTTAGGCTTAAAAGTAGGGTTTTAAAGCCAAACTAAGGGTTCCGATAGGCTAAAGGGAGGGTTTTAAAACCAAATAAACAGGAGATATAAGGTTTTAAAGGGGAGTTTGATGATTTTGAAAGTTAAAATGAAGGTTTATGTAGGATTTTTATGAAGGAAATGAGGATGAAAATGGGGTTTATTTATGAGTAAAGGAGGAGTGAAAATGATAAAAATGTAGTGGTTAAGCAGTCTTTCTCTTGACAAATAGCAGGTTCTCTAGGATTAAGAGGGAAATAGAAGTGAAGATTAATTCAAAGGGAAAAGACTTTCATAAGACTTTAAGAACTAACAATTTGGACATGAATTGTTTCTTAAAGGCTAAAAGAGATTTAGCCACCATTTGATATGGAAAATTTTATAGGTGGCTAACAGTGGCTCCACATGGGGATGGCATCTTCTTGAAGATGTCAAGAATATTTAGACAATTGATTTCTGGCTTTTAAATAAACTAGTGCCTTATCCTTTGGGCTGCAACCTTTCTTTCTTTTTCTGATCTTTCTTTTGATTTGATGATCTCTGCAGAAATCTGAAACAATGGAATTCTATCAAAACAACATTTCTAACTACCCATTCCTTATGATCCTAACATTTTTTCTTCTTTCAGAGTGCATTTGGACTAGAAAACTCTCTACATCAACAATTTATTCTTTTGAAAACAGGAAACTAATCTATTTTTACTCTTATTTCTCCATGAGTTCAGATTAAGCAGTTGAACTCATAAGTTTCTCTACCTATCTACTATCTGTCAGGATTAGACTGTCTGACAGACCTTTATTTTATAAATTCTAAAATAGAAATTTAAAAGCAACCAAGCCAAGATTAAGTAGTTTGAATTGTTGCAGATCTATGGCATAAAAAAAAGCTGCACATAGATTTTTATTTGCAGAAAATTAAAATAAAATGGTGAAGGCTTAAGATATTAAAAATAAAACATCCCTCATTATTTCTTTAGCTCTGTTTTTTATTTTTTTTGAGCTGTCTTCTTTTTCCTTTCTGGTTCAATATTTGAGCTTGTTTGAACCTTTGTCTTTTCTATCTTAATATACCCTACTGATAAGCCAAGATTGTGATGTTTGGCTGATCTAATTCACTAACATATCAGCAGTAAATTGAAAAGCTAATTATTCTTGATTAGGTTGTATGACTAACTATAAGTGTGTTTTTAGGAGTGGCGTTTGAGCTTGCACATTTTCAAATTTTGTTTCTCTTTTTTGGTATGGGGCTGTACCTTTCTTGTTTTACAATCTGCCCTCCTTTCCCTTTTCTATTGTTTTTGTATTTTATTTTTCTAACTTTGAATGAAATGTTCAAACAATGATAATTTACAATGGAAATTAAAAAACTTTGAAGCTCATGACTCTTGACAGAAGTAATGCTTGAGCATCCTGCCATTGATAGGACCTCCATATAAGTCTCCTCCATTCAATTATTTCAGGAAAAATGCATTGTGACCCCTCTCAGCATGAATAATATAGGGTCCTTTCCATAGGTTCTTAAACTTTCCATGTTTTCCCTTCTCTTCCCTTTGTGAATCCGATTTGAGAACCACATTTCCAACTTGGAAATTGTTTGCCTTAGTCCTTTTATCAAACAAGTTCTTGATATTTTCTTGGACTAGTTGTGTTCTCTCATAGACTTCTTCTCTGGACTGCTGTAAATGAATTTTTTGGTTGATCCTCTACATATCATTTTCTTCAGTTTGCACTTCTTGAAGGAGTTTCATGACTGGAACTCCTAATGATGTTGGGAAAATTTCATCCATGCCATAGACTAGCTGATAGGGGGACATATTTATTGACTTCTTTGTAGTTAATCTATCAGCCCATAAGGCATGAACCAACTTACTCTGCCATGATTTCTGATTCTGCTCCAACAAATTTTTGACGATATTGATGAGGCTTTTGTTGGAGAATTCAGCTAATCCATTTCCTTGGGGATAGTAGGCAGTAGAGTGACCCAAGGTGATGTGGTATATGTAACAGAAATCAACCATTCTTTTAAACTTGAAGGTAGCAACATTATCTGTTATGATTTTTCTAGGACAACCAAATCTAGATAGGATGTTTGTTTCAAGGAACTTGATAATGACAGAGTCAGTAGCATTCCTAGAGGGTATGGCTTCTATCCATTTGGTAAAATAGTGAGTGGCAGTGAGGATCCACTTATGTTGAGTTGATGATGATGGGTTAATTTCTCCAATGAAGTCCAAGCACCATTGTTGGAAGGGTGCCTCTACATTGATAGGATGTAAAGGTAAGGGAAGGAGTTTCCTTTTGCCATAAAAAAATTGACACTTATGGCAAGACATGACTAAATTTTGAGTGTCTGGGAAAAGGGTGGGCCAATAGTGACCAGATCTGAGGATTTTGTTTATTGTGGTATTCCAGTAGAGGTGTCCTCCACATTCTCCTTCATGTAGCTCATGCATGATTTTTCCTGCATCATCCTCAAGTAAACATTTAAGAAAAATTCCAACAACATTTTTCCAATATAATACCCCATATAATATGCAATAACTTAAAGCCCTTTGTTTAAAAAATATAGCTTTATTTTTAGACAAAGAAGGAGGGGCATTCAAATATAAAAGCACATAAATGATGTCAGCATACCAAGGAGAATTCAATAATGTTTCTTCAATGAAAGGAGCAGTGAATTATTCTATTTCTTCCAACACATCTACCATATTCATATCTAGTGCTTGGAAGTTTGACTCAGCCAAGAGTTTTGCTAATCCCTACCCTTTAATCAGATTGGTGGGCCTGATTTCTAAGTCATATTCAATAATAGTAGCAATCCATTTTCCCCTTTTACCATCAGGATCTTGACTTAGAATATCCTTGACAACAGTATGTGGAACAAAAGAAATTATGTGAGAGTGTAAAATGTAGACTCTAAAGTACTTTAATGCTTTCACTAATGCTAAGGCTTGCTTCTCCATGATGTTATATTTGAGAGGAGCATCTCTTAAGGCCCTACTAAAAAAGGATATTGGTTGTTCCGGTAAACTGATTTCCTCTTTGTTTTCCTTGTCTTGTTGAGTGATTTGATATTCATTTTATAGGTTAAAGGAATCTAAACTTGATTGAATGGAATAGATTAGATAATTGTTTGGTTTATCTATGTTACTCACCATTTATTTTATATGGGATTCCCTATATTTTTGGTTAAAAACTGGGATGGTGGCATAAGACATGTCCATTTGAAGGCTCCCCTAAATTTTGGCTCCCCATGATCTTGATAAAAGCATGCCATACTTTGGGGGAATATCAGCTACTACTATGTCCATAACTAGACTCTTGGCAGGGATCTGAGATAAGTTTACACATAAATATTTGATTAAACCCAACCATTTGACTCTGATTGAATCAAAAGAATATAGGTCCTTGTATGGTTTAGTAATTTCTAAGCCTAAGCTTTCCATTACTACTTTGGGCATAAGATTATGTGAAGCTCCAGAGTCTAACATGGCATTGTGTAATATCCTATCATCTATATTCAAACTGACATAGAAGGGAGGGACAACTCCTTCTTGGTATTTTCCTTCAACTTCTGGACCAAACAACAACTTAGGTTTGTCATTTGTCAAGTTCAATGTGTCAGTGTCACTTCCTAAGTTCAAAGCTTTCAAAACTTGGTTTTTTACACTTCTTGGGTTACTAATTCAGTTAGAGGTATGGTAATTTTTATCTTTTCAATCTCTCCCTCAAGGTTGAAAGGAACGATTGATTTTGTCATATTTACATATGTTTTTTCAATTGAATTCCTTTCAGTAATTTTGATCTGCTGAAATTTGTTTGGACTGCTATTTGGGACAATTTTGTTAGGGCCACTAGCTGAAGTGCTAGGGCTACTTTGTTTAAAATTTGGCTGGTTGCTTTTCTCTTTGTTTAAATCTATTTTCTTAGCCAAAATGTTGGGTTTCTCTACTGTTTTCTTAGGCTGATTTTCTGCATTTTTCCTAACATCAGTGCTAGTGTTTTTCTTATTTGAATCCTCTATGTTCCCTTTGCTCCTAAGATCATACTGTTTGTGCACCTCCATGATTTAATTCTCACACCCCAACCTATAATCTTCAGAATCTTGACAAGTGTTTGTATTTTGTTCTGAGGAGAAGAAACCTTGTTCTTCTTCAGTGAGGAAAACATCATCCTCACTGTCTGATCCAATTAAGTTTACATGATTTTCTCCTGATCTTTCAATCTCCCTTTCTTCCTCGTCTTGATCTACATAGTTTTGTTGGAAGGGAGGTATAATCTGTTGGTCATTTTCCCTTTGTCTATCTTGATTGTTGTCTCTTCTATAATTTTGGTTCCTATTTCTGTTTTGGGGGTTGTTTTGATTATCTCTTGGTTGTGCTCTCTGAGATATACTCATCTTTTTCATCATTTCTTCCATTTTTGAGCTAGATGTGGAGGGTGTAGATTCCTCCCTAAATGATACTTTCTTTTCATTCCTCATCCTGGCTCTTTTCTCAATCAGATTTACTTCCACAGCTAAAGCTCCTTTCTGCATATCTTCTAATGTTAAGGGATCCTTTTCTCCTAGCGGATAGGCCATTTCAGGATCAAATCCCTCAGGAAATTTGGCCAAAGCTAAGCCCTGTGGAGGTTTCAAATCTGGGGGAAGGACATTATAAACACTATTGAACCTCATGCAATAATCTTGAACTCTTTCTCCAGTGTTTCTTTTGAGATTGTTGTAATTTGAAAGTATTTGGAGAGGGTTTTTCTTGACTTCCCATTTGCTTAGGAATAATTGATGGAGGGCTTGGAGATCATTAATACTATTAGGGGTTAAGATTTTGAACCATTTTCTTGTTTCTCCCCCTAAAATTTGAGCAAATAACATAAGTTTGATAGTTTCATCATCAATGTCATTCTATCAAAATAGTCATTCATTCTGTCTACATGTTGTGAAGCAATAGTAGCACCACTGGCATCATACAAGGGTATCTTGGACTGATATTCTTGTGGCATATTTACTAGAGGTAAAGGAACGACTAGAGGGGCATACCATGTTGCCATGATAGGAAGGAAAGGTGGATTTACAAGGGGTGGATTAACAAGAGGGAAAGTAGACTAAAATGGAATGTTTTGGATAGTGGGTGTGTGAAGAACATATGTGGATGGACCAGCAAGAGATTGTTGAGCAGATCTAGGATGAGAGAAACCAAAATTATGAAGGAAATGTAAATCAAGTGGAGTAGTTTCTCTACTACTAGGATGTTCACCTCTATCTTGGGATGAGGATGGAGACTCTAAATCTATCTGATCTATGTCATCAAGTGACCTAGTTCTAAATGGGTTTCTTAAGTCAACTTGTAAACCTTGTAGAGCTATAAGGTTTTTAGGGATGAAATTAGCTCTATGAAGTGATCTAACAATAGTTGAAGCTTGAGCCTTAGGAGACTTCCTAAGTATGCTTTCAGGATTATCAACTATCTCAGGAGGGTTTGGGTTAGGATATGATCTAGTATGAACTCTTGTAGAAGCCACTATGCTATATTTGTAGACCCAACAACAAGAAAAGTTTAACCAAATATGACAGTCTTTAGTAGACTAACTGATCTTTAAGCAAGAAAACTTTAATCCTCAAAGTCTTCTTAACTGAGTTTGTATGATGTTATGATATTAATGGGTTTCTCAGTGGAGTATTTAGGTCTATTTAGGATTGTGGAGTCACCAGGTGGAAAATTTTTAGCTTTTTGTGAAGGTAAAATGTTTTATGGTTCCACCACCATTATTATGAAGCCAATCTGAAATATTTTTTGGAGTTTTTGAGTTTTTTCAGTCCTATGGATTATGAGAGTGTCCTAAATCTATTTCAACACTTAGCTAGGGTGATGAAACAAACAGAGTTTACTCTTATGGCTTAGCTAGTTGATTCTTTCAAGGTTTAATAAGGTTATATGAGAATCCTAAGGGTTACTTAGTTTGTCACTGATTCAAAATAAGTCCTATCATAATTACCATTATGCTTGGTAGTGCTTGAAGAAATCTACTTATATTGCACTGAAAAGTGAGTGTTTTGTTTTAAGGATTTTACTTAGTGTCCCACCGGATCGCCATTATGTTGGGGTCCTGTGTTTTGATGGATTGGCTTATCAAAAGACAAGGCAACATCGGAACCAATATTTAGAGTTCCAGGATCTAGTCCTCCTGTTCTCAGAGAGGGATCTCTCAAATTATATGTTTGCAAAGGTATATCTTTTTTTCTTTTAAATATTGATTTTAGACTAGTTATTAAGTGCAAGTGTTTATTTGGTTTGTTTGTTTGGTTGAATTGGCATATCACAACATAAAAGGTCTAAGTAGTATAGATAGAAAGAAGAAGTGTCAGTTTCATTGGGTAATGGAGCCAAGAAGAGGTTTAGGAAAAACTCATCAATGGATATGGGGTATCAAAGGGAAAATCTAACTTGGCCACAGGATCCTTTAGTTTTGTGAATGAGATGGACGTTAATGATTTGGAAAGAGAAATTTAATTCTCAACAAAGGGAACTTGAAAACATAACTTGAACAATAAAGAGGTATTTGATAGACATGGCTAACCATGAATACTACAAACCACACTTTAAGTAAATTATGACTTCAAGACAACTTTTGAAATGAAACCTAATATTCGGGAGCACATCCTATTTCCTCAAAGATTTTATTTCAAATGAATTTAGAAAACATGAAAGATTCACTGATAATTGTAGTCATAGAAGAGGGAACACCTAACACATCTATGATCACAATTATAAAGACATTTAAAATAATTGTTCAAGTAGGGACAAAGGGTATGATCAAAACATACCTCCTTGGCTAACTGTAAACAATGGTATTTCAAAGGGAGACTTCAAACACAGCTTTCAAGTGGCAACAGACAAGCATGGAAAACCATAAATCATGCTGGAAGAATTTTTTTGAAATATTAGAGAAATAAACAAGCATGAGGACTAAAAAGAAAGATTAAAGACTCTAATATACCTCAGCAGAAGAAAACATAAAACAGTGAAGGTTAAACAGGTCTAAGGTGCTTCTAGGAGTCATTTCTTATCCTAAACTTTTCATCCTATTGTAGTAAGAATTTATGAAACATAATGAAAACAAGAAAAAACAATAGACAATTCAGAATACATCACTAACAACCAAGCTCAGGGATCCAATGATAGGGCCTTCTCAAGAACAAGCATGTTAAAACATCATCAAGCTTCCAAGACTTCAATTTCTTCTTCAAAATTCAAACAGACTATGTATTATTTTAGAGAGTTTCAGTGTTACAACTAGTGACCAACCTACCTACCAACAACTTCTCATCTTCTTCAAAAGTTTTTATAGAAGAAATGAGGAGGTGGAAGAGTTTTAGGATTGAAGTGTAATTAATTTTACACTAAATGCAACTCCTAGCCTTGAAAACCATGCAAGGCATAAGGCAGGAAAGCATTCAATCTACAACTCTATCTTATTTACTCTGTTTATGTTTTTTAGGCTTAGTGGGTAAAAAAATTGACTATAAGGCACTCTCTTATCTTACAATAAAATTACTGACAGTTTAAAATTTACTCTTTTGTTTGAAATAACTGTTTAGCTATCTTTAGGCAAATATCTTCTATCTTGGCAATAACTATGCCTTCATTCAATTTATTGAGGTTGCAGGTGGCTCTTTGGTAGCTGAAAAGGATAATTGGCCTCTGATGTGGCAGTGGAGGCCTTTCAGACTGATATTTCTCTTTGTTTTTCCTTAAAACACCTTTAATCTGCTTTGGTCTATGTTTAGGCCTAATTAGGCCTTGGTCTTCATTTATTTGGGTCTTCATCCTTGCTAACTGTGGATTAGGCCTTTATTTCTTGAATTTCTGCCTTAATCCCTTTAAAATATGATTAAAATATTTAATTCTTGACTTTATTGTTTCATCCTCTGTTTTTAATGCTGATACTCTTTAATCAATGGATTCTTACTTTGTTTTCATGTTTGCAGGTGTGCGGAGGGTTTCATGATATCACCAATGCTCATGAGGCATGGGTAGAATCATAGTTTGAACTCTGCAGATTCCCTTTATTCATGGATAATGGCCTGTGGATTGTCATCCCTGGCCTTCGTTTCATTTTTAAAACTGTGGAAAAATCTATATAACCTGCAAAAAAAAACAAAAATTATGAAAATCCTGTGAAAATAGGTTTAACAACTGCTTTGGAGGTTTGGGCGCAATTTTAAATCAGAGCTGTTAGATTAGGATAATCAACGGTTGAGATCTTCTGGTGAATTTTCTAGGGAGAATGGATGAAGGAAAATGAACTGGGGTCGTGATATAATGAGGGTCGTTCAATTTGAATAATGAACGGTGGAGATTGCTCGATCAATTTGTTTGGGAGAAGGTTGGGTGAACAGTGAATGGGGCGAGATTAAAACAGGACCGTCCGATCTCAGAGATCGATGGTTAAGATTAAAGCTGAAAAGAACGTTGCAGAGAATAGTGGTAAGGCGAAAAACTGGTAGCAGTTTTCACGCGGGCTCTTGGGGGGTAGGTGGTATTGTGCAAACGAGCGTGATTCCACACAATGTTTAACACCCATCCCTCTCAATACCGCCCATTTCACGTAATTTTTTGTCGTTAACGTTCAAGCGCAAAGATTATGCGAAATAGATCATCAACCGTCTGATCGACAGGCCCAGATCCGACGGTGCAGATCATACACGACGGGGTAAGTTGTGGGGTAAGCAGGGCAAGCGGGGCCCATGGTGACATGTGGTCTTTTGTCGTGGAGCGGGCGATTTTCGAGTAAGTTTGGACGATCAGGAAAAGATCCTGGTCGTTGGATCTTAAGAATGAACGATTGAGATTTAACAGATGTGGCGGGTTATTGATGGAGGAAAAGATAAGGCAGGATGAACATGCATAAGGATAAAGCGCGATGGCCGTTGATCTGTGTAGATCAACGGTTGATATTCATCTTAAAATCAAACTGTCGAGGTGGAAAAATAAAAGGGAAATAAGGTTTCGAAAAGGGTTGAAGGCCTTTTAAGCACCCAATTGCGGGGCTGCGGGGCTTAAGGTCGCATGAGGAAAGGGGTTTAAAGGAAATAAGCCCTCGGGGGCTTATGACCTATATAATGTAAAAAATGGTGTTTTTTAGGCTTAAAAACAGGGTTTTTTAGCCAAACGGAGGGTTCCGATAGGCTAAAGGGAGGGTTTTAAAACCAAATAAAGGGGAGATATAAGGTTTTAAAGGGGGGTTTGATGATTTTGAAAGTTAAAATGAAGGTTTATGGAGGATTTTTATGAAGGAAATGAGGATGAAAATGGGGTTTATTTATGAGTAAAGGAGGAGTGAAAATGATAAAAATGGAGTGGTTAAGCAGTCTTTCTCTTGGCAAACAGCAGGTTCTTTAGGATTAAGAGGGAAACAACAGTGAAGATTAATTCAGAGGGAAAAGACCTTCATAAGACATTAAGAACTAACAATTTGGACATGAATTATTTCTTAAAGGCTAAAAGAGATTTAGCCACCATTTGATATGGAAAATTGTATAGGTGGCTAACACAACCATATTTCTTGTCCTCTTGGAATCCCTATTGCTGCTGCAATGGTCTCTGGTGTTATAGTGAGATTCAAAATTCCCACTTTTGTAGTTTTTCTATTGAAGTGTAGGGAAAATTATTTTGAAACTTGTACATGGCAACCTTGCAATCCTTGAAAAAACTGTAAACACCCTGTCCTTCTGAAAACTTATATAGCTGTTGGGTCTTCATTTATCGGGTTCATGTCTGATGGCTCATATCTAAGAGAGTGGCCACCTTTATTGGTCTTCCTCTTTGCAACCATGATTCTTTAATGTATTCTTAGCCTCGCTTGATCAGTGATACCTGCAAACCTTTGAACATACCAACCACAACTTGGGCTCAGTGAAATAATTCTCCAGAGTGCAATAACATGCAAAGAGTGTGTTATCAACCAAAAAAAAAAATGAAGCATGATTTGGCAAGGTTAGAAAGATTCATGTGTCAAAAAATTAGGTTCTAAGATTCATTTTTGTGCTTGGTTAAGGGAAATATTAAATTTTTCTTGGTTTAGGTTACCCTAAGGTCTAAACCCACCCATTTTCAAACTCCCTCATGTCACATCATGCATAATTTTATGACTGATTTCAATTTCCAAAGTTTTAGTACCGAAAGTGTGCAATTAGCCAAGAAACCACAGTTTTGTAGCGAAATTCACTGTGAAAAGTCACTTTTCGCGATGAAACTGTTGATAGTTTTGTAGCGAAAATAGTTAGATTAACACTTAAAATGCTACAAAAGCACGGTTTTCTTTCTATCTTGTCAGTATAGCTGTTAGGTGTCAGAAAATCGTTGGGAATGAGTAGGCTAGATGCTTTTTGAGTCATGGAGGGATAAATCCAAGGTACATGGTCAAGTTTGCCGTCATCATGATCAGTTTAGGTAATGTAGGAGTCATCATTGAGTCATGAGAAGACATGAAAATCTCAAATAATTTCCTAATTAATTTGTTCTCATTTCTAATTCCTCCTTGTGTAATATTTGAGCTCTGGAGAGCTGTACTAAGCCAAAGCTATGGCTGATTCTTTTAAAAGGTTTAATTTGAACATCCTCAAGCGAGGTTGTGCAAATCTTAGAGAAAACATGGCAGGGAAAAAAAGAACCAACAAGGGTGGTCAGTGCCTTCGATATGAACCTGCAGACATGAATTTAATCAATGAAGATCCAACAATAGTAGAAGCTTTCAGAAGAGCAGGTTGCCTACAGTTTTGTGAGAAATTGCAGTGCTCTCATACATAGGTATAGAAGGATTTTGCTTTGAATTTCAGTGGAATAGCCACTAATGTGGGAATGATAAATTTTTCCATCACACCAGAGGTTATTTCTACTACTACAGAGATTCCAAGAGGTCAAGAGAATTGGTTCAAAGGTTTGAATTTTAATATGGAGCAGTGCAAAGAGTTCATGAAGCCAGAGAATTTTGAAATGGACCTCACAAATGCTATTCCAAGAAATTACATAAAAGAAAACTACTCGAAACTGTTGCTCATCATCCAAAAGTACTTTACTTATGAAGGGAGATACCACAAAGTCTATTAATACCATTTCAAATTGCTTCTGCACTTTACTGGTAAGACTTCCATTTGTCTGCCTTTCTATTTGCATATAATTTTGTCAAAAATGGCAGATAAGGTCCAAGCAAAGTGTGAGGGGAGTGAGACTTCTTTATTTCATCATGGTTTAATGAAATTATTAGTCTTATATGAACTTCAAAGGTTTGGTAGAGATTGGTCCTCATTCTTGTTTGTTAGTGGTTTTGAGCTAGATGCTCTTACTCCTTCAAGAACTCCTAAGTTTAGGATAATTCCATCACCATTAGCAACAAAATAGAGGGAGTCATTAAGAGCAGAGCCTAGTTAACCTGAAAGAGCAGAACCAAGTGAAAAAATTAGGAAGTAGCCAGAGAAAATGCAGAGCCTTGACACACCAAATGTCCCACCTGCAAAACAGAAGTCAAAGGTGGTCAAACTTGCAAAATAGAAACAAATTGTTAGTAAACAAGGAACCAAAAGAATGACTAGGAGCCAAACAATGGTTTTAGAAGAGAAGACAGTGGCTGTAGAAGACAGAGCATAAGATAAGGGAAATATAGAAGATATTTTACATGCCATTGACATAGAGGAAACTCTTAGTGTTCAAGCTGAGTTCATTGAGGAAGGTGGGCAGAAGTTAAAGAAGGCTAAATCTCCAAAGAGATTAGAATTTGAGGGAGAAGATGTAGGTTTCATGTTCCAAGTAAGAAAGCCTATGAAAAGGCATGCTAGGAAGCTATTAGAAAGCAATAAAGAAGTTCAATGACTCACTTACACAGCTCAGCCACCTCAAGAGGTTATTTACCTATCATCACCTACAGATAAATATACAGTCAACAAATCAAAGAAGGGAAAAGAGAAGGTGATGGAAAAAACAGAGTTACATCTCCTTGAAGAAAAATTGAAATTATCCAATCTTGAAATTTCTATCATGAAAAAAGAGGCAAGAAAAAACACTGTAGAGAAGACTCAATTTGAAAAAATGAAGGAAATTTGGGAAGAACAAGTGGACACTGTCTCTAAGACTTTGGACAACACACATCAGCTCATCAAATGGAATTTTCCAGGAAGGAAAGAAGCCAAACATGTCAGGAGGATGAACACATAGTTGAAAGGCACCAATAGAATATTGAAAGACCAGGTAAAAGGCCTTCAAGAGCAACTTGAACTGATTCAAGAAGAGTTAGAGAAAAAAGGGCTTAAAATGACTGTGATTAAGGAGCCAATAGCTGAACTAATTGTAAATGAGGAATAAATGCCTCGAGGAGCATAAGGTGAGTATATTTATGGTTGTTTAAGGTTAATGACATAATTAGAGACAATATTTTGGCACTTACAGGGTTCAATTTTCGAAATTACACAAAAAATGCATTTTCAGCACTTTTCAGTAGTTTTGTAGCATGTCTTGGCTTGAAGGGCAGCAAAATGCTACGAAACCACTGTATGTGCTCTTTTTACTTTTTGAACCAGTTTTGGATCAAATAAAGAGGTAGAATTGGTGTCTAAGATGTCTTTAATGATGATGAACAGTATGCCAAAAGAAAGAATCAAGAATTTTGAGGTTAAATGCATGTTTTGTAGCGCTACAAAAGTACGCTACGAAACTGACTTACTTTTGTAGCGTGCTGTATTTTAGCCCTTTTAGAAATTTTTGGAGCATCTTTGGACATCTAGAGATTTCTGAAGGATTAAATAACATGACAAGCAATTAATTAGCACTCAAGGACTATGAATTGAAGATAAACTAACAACCAAAGTATTTGTGGAGGAAGAAGACTTTTTTCCTAAAAAACAGAGTTTTTGTTTCCCAATTTTGAGGAGGTCAGTTAAGTGGTCATAAAGTGATGAATCCCATCACCTAAATTCGAACACATGAAAGCTTACTTGTCAAATAATTTAATTTCTTTAGTTGATAAGGTTGCTAAAAGAAATAATGAGTAGTTTGAGTCCTATTAGGAAAAGGACTATCAAGTAGGATAGGTGTCTATTTGTCATTAAGTTGATGTTTTATGGTTATGCAAGGTGTCATTAGGAAAAATTTGATGAATATAGCCAGGAGGAAGATCATCAGATGATGTAACAAGTCTATTAAAGGCCATTGAGTCGAATTTGTCAAGGGTTGGAGATTTTTGGCTAAATTTCAGCTTATTGTAAATTGACTATTTGAGCAATACAAAGATTTGTTACTTGACCAACCTGAGATTCTGAATGAGTTTTTAGTGTTTGCCTATCTTATCTATACCTTTTTGTGTATCTCATTGTAGTGGTTTTCAATTACGATGCAGAATTCATTCTTGCAATGTTTGGAGTTCCTTTATAGATCAATTGACTGTGTATTTTCCTATTTCATGTGTGTGTGACCTACTACTAAAAAATCTGACTTGCCTCAATTTCCATGTCAAGTAAACTCACTGAATCACTGAAAGTGTTGAATCCATAAGCCCAATGTTTACTTACTGATATTATTTTCAACCTACACTCATCATAAGAAATTTATTTCCTAAATAGAGCTAGCCATCTATATCCTTATTCAGTATCATTAATCCTTGAAAGAGCCCTCTAAGGCTAAGGAGGCTAAGCCTCAGTCATAAGATTGGTTTGAAATAGTTGCATGATATTGACTGATTATCAGCCTATCAGAAACAATTTTTTGATAATAGAGGGACTGGATAATGACAAATGACTCAATTTGGAAATATTTTGAATTTCGATGACAACTTATAGCATAATGATGACTCATACATGCTTAAAATGGTGATGATGACTTCAGCCATGATCATTGTACCTTGATCCTAACCCTAACTAACTCAAATGGCATTTTTTAGAGTCCCGTAATTTGGCAGATTGGTAAACCAAATCACAGGGTAACATCATACCAAGCTTTGGAGCCCTAGGACCTAGCCTTCCTAGACTCACAGAGGGCTCTCTCTAGGATGTAAAGTTGTTTGCTTTCGTATATTTGATTTTAGGCTAGTTTTTAAGTATGTTTTGGTTTGTTTTGATTTTTTTGAGGGGAACTGATTAAAAGGAAAAAATAGATATGGATTTCGACAAATCAATTGGGCTATGGGGTCAGATAAGGTCAAGATTGTCTTAATGATGGATAAGGTATTGCTGCAGGGCTGATTTAGTCGAGGTAAATGGATTCTTTGGGTGAAACTGAAATGAGATGAACATTAATTTTGTGAAATAAAAAGAGATTTTAAGCATAAATAGCTAAAAAATAAGCATTCATGAGTGAGGGTTGACCATTAATCTCTATGAACGAAACTCAAACTGATATATGCAGAAAATAAACAATCCAGTGATACATAGAAGTATAAGACCCTCTAACTTTGGGAAAATCACCTTCAGAATTTTGGGAAAAAAAATAAGATAAAAAAACAACTCAATCTATGAAGAGGGAACTCCTAAACATCATATCTTGAGCTATAGGGAACTTTGAAATAAGACTGCAAAGCATGGACAAAGGGCAAGATCGAAACAAGAACTCTTTGACTTAACTAAAACAACCAATAATTCAGAGAGAGATTTCAGAAATGGAGTTTTGATTAGCTATGAGTAAGCAGGGCATACCGTGAATCATACTAGACAACATACATAATAACCATTAATGAAACAAGTAACAAGTTCTTAGTGAACCAAAGAGCAATTAAGAATTCTTTCACATGACCAAGAAAGATGAAAACATTTAAGCTGCAATGAATCAGGAAAGTTGAGGTGCCTCCATGGGCATATCTAAAAATTATTCTTTACTAAACTAAATTAAGAAAGAAGCATGGAAAAATATATGAGAAACTAAGAAAACATAACAAATAAGAAACACAATGCCATTCACCAAGCCATGGAATCCTACACACAATCCTCCTCCACCATCAAGCCAAGCAAGAGATCATCCACTTCATAAAACAAGTATTTATTCAAAGCTCATAGTGCTATGTATTTCTATCTATAACTCAAGTTCTACCTATGATTACAATGAATCCTCTTGGATTATATAGGCCAAAGAGGAGGAAACCCACCTAGGGCAACTACAAGGCCATTGGCCAAAAACAAATATCTAAAACTGTCCTTGAGGCCTTACAAGGCCCAAGGCACAAAATATCCTCTAAAAATATATTTTCAGACTAAAATAGCAAAAAGGAATCAATTTTTAGGCCTGACACATGAAATAAAATTTCCTAATGCACATTTGGCCAGTCATACTCAGAAAACTACTTTTCAACAAAATCCTACAAGAGCGTAGCACCAGAAAAAAGTCTATCTTGCAGAGGAGTTTTGAGGGACTTCCCAATGTTGAAATGAGGCTCGTGATGGCTCGTTGGAAAGCCCCAGATGTCTAATTTCCAAAAATACTTGATTTATTCCAAACTGATGCCAACAAATCTGTCAAAATGTAGAAAGAGTGAAAAAACCTAGGAGTGTAGCACTTGCTGATATAAGGGGCAGAATGTTGAAAAATGATTGTTTTTGGCCTTTATTTGTTCTGAACATTTCTGAGTATACTCCCTCAAATTTAATGCATCCAAAAATTTAACTTCCATCAACTGATGATGCTCCAAGAAAAAATGGCAGCACCCATGAATTTATGCAATTAGGCCCACAAATTAAAAAAAACAAGATTATGTCCAAAATTGCCCAATTTTGGTGAGTGAACCCCTTAAGGGATTCTAGAAACATGCATGGAATCTTGAGCCAATATTCCAAGCCTAGATGTGTCTTTCCTCCCTTTTTAACCGGGTGCCTTCTTTGGGCAGTTTTGAGCTTTTCTTGGGCAATCTTTAGTTTTCTTCGGGAAAATTGATTTAACTTTTTGTAATGCCCGGTCATCTTCCTTTGCAAACCCAAATCTTTTTTTCCTTGTCTAATTTGTCTTCCAAGTTTTTATTTTCTCTTTCGAGCCAAGATTATTTATCATTCTCTATCTCTTTGGCAAGCAGCTATGTGAGAGGGTATTGTTGAGTAAGGGCTGATTCTTCTTCCCTTTTCTTCTCCAAGGCTTTCCTAAGGCCCATGGTCCTAGGCATTTTCCTCACTGGTTCTTCTTCTTCCTCCACATCATCAAATTCTCCCATGTATTCCTCAAGTTTTACTTGTGCCTTTTGTGCTTCCCATCAGTACTTGAGGGCCTGGGCCTCATACATTGCCATTTTCCCACTCATTTGTCTATTTTGCACCTGTAGGAAGTGAATGAGGTCTTTAGACCTCTCTAAGTCAGCTTCTAAATCCTCAATTTGAGACTCTTTGTTTTGCAAAAGAGAGTTTAGAATTCAGATTTGGTCATCTTCGGCATCAATGTCCACTTGGATTATGTCAAAATCTCTTTCTTGTTCATGGCTACCCTCTTGCTACTCCATTTTTTCCTTACCTTTGCTTTGGATGGGATTCTTAGCCCTTTTCCTCTTTGGCACTTCAAAGATAGGCTGCTTGGGAAACTTGTCTCTACTCCGGAGTGCTCTAGTAACATTTGTAGTTACAGCTTGAATAGTCTTCCTCTTTGTAGATTTAGTGGTCTTAGGCTTCACCACTTTTGGAGAAAGAGTCATGGCCCCTTGCCTAGGAGAGGCAGCTAGCACATGCTTTTGAGAACTCTCTTCATTATCTATGTTTTTACTATCTTATTTTGGGCTTCCTTACTCATCATATTTTATTTGAATTTGACTATCATTGGGGCTGTTTTGCTCTTTTTGTTTCATGCTATCACCCTTATATTGTTCACTGTTTTGTGCCTTGTCCTCTTCAAGTTCATTGTCCTTATTAGTTTCATGGCTTTCATTTTGGAGACTACCTTCATTTGCTGTATGAGGACTTCCATCATGTTCATTGTCTTGCTGATTGTCACTATGCTTACTGTCTCTTTGATTGCTTTCATGCTGACTGTCACTCTGTTTTTTATCACTGCTTTGCTTAGAATCTTCCCTTTGTTCCTCACCATGACTGCTCTGCTGCTTTTCACTTTATTCCTCATCATTATTACCTCCTTCCTCACTGTTTCTTTGAATGTCACTTTGTTTGCTTTCATGAATTTGTTGAGGACTGTTGTGTTCCTCATCATTACTGCTTGCTTGAGGACTATTATGTTCCTCATCACCCTCATGCCTTCTTTCATTGGATTCTTCTCTTTCACTATCAATCAAAGGGGATTTTTTCTTTCGAGAGGTGGACTGAGTAGATGAAGGGGAGACATAGTGAGTGGAGGGTGAGGAGGACACATGAAATGGGACATGAGATGAAGAGGCAATAGTAAAATCCAGATGGGAGATAAAGGATTCCCAAGAAACTCATTTTTGTTCAATTTGATGAAGGATGAGAATTTTTATGAGAGAATGATGAAATAAGCTAGAATTTTGTTGAATAGGGGGTTTCTTTTGGAAAAATGAGGCCATTTTGTCAATGCTCCTGCAGAGGAAGAAAGGGAGATTCAATAGTTGGGTCCTGGTGAAATGCATTAGCAGCCAGACATGATAGGAATAGACTCGAGAGTATCTCCCTTCATATGCGAAGTATTTCATGATGACCTTCATTAGGGGTGCTTAATTGTTCAATAGATGAGAAAAGGGGAAGGTCACCTTGCATTCATTTTGGTAAGATGGTCTCAAGAATGGCTTGTAGTGGTCTAGGTCAAAATAGGCTTGTTTGAACCATTTCTCGCCAAGATAGGGGATCTTGTTTGCTTTTGACACTGATCTAGGGGTGAGCACAAAATCAAGGCTTGCTATGTGAATATGTTCCCCTTGTAACCTTAGGGCAAACAACTGTGTCAAGGGAGGGTATTTGGTGACTTCTTGGACTCTTTGGGAAAAATCAAGGCACCCAACCTCATAAAAATTGAAAAGGACCGAAGGTGAATCATTTATCTCCTGAGTTGTAATGGGCTCAAACTGGTTATGATACCCACCTATGCTGACCTTCCTTGGAGGAATTTTTACTTTAGTTTTCCTTCACTGGTTTAAACAAAACAATTCTTTCAAATGCACTGAAAATAGATCTCTTCTTTAACTACTGTTTCTCTTCCTTAGTTGACAAACAAGTTCTTGATAAATGAAAACAAATTTACTTCTTAAGAACCGTGTTATTTCCTTGTGACTGAGAAAGGAAGGCCTTCAATATGATCTATGTCTTTGAAAACAGGTTTCTTTTCAATTTAGCACTACAACTCTTTTCCTTTGTGTAGGATTGTGCTTCTCTTTTAACCACTTAACTAAAACAAGTTTTTCTAAACTGACAATGGTCTTTCCTTTTCAATCACTGTTTCACCCTTTTTATTTATTAACAAGGGACCTCTGAAAACACACTTTACCACTCTCCCTAAAAACACTATTTTCCCTTTTATTGTTGATCGACCAAGTTCTTTTTCTCCTAATGAACT
Organism: Pinus albicaulis; assembly: GCA_034641835.2. Classification (NCBI taxonomy): domain Eukaryota; kingdom Viridiplantae; phylum Streptophyta; class Pinopsida; order Pinales; family Pinaceae; genus Pinus; species Pinus albicaulis. Next base: position 1,469,531,134 of record CM076580.1, read on the forward strand.
ATGACTTTCTCTTAGAACACCACTGTTTCTTCTTCCTCCTTAAATTATCTCTTCAAAAACAAGTATTTTAAGACCATAAAAAGATGTAAGAGAAGGTGAAATACCTCTTAAAAAACTCCTCTGTAGCTTAGAAAAAACATTTTTTATGCATTCATTTGAAATTTTGCATTTCTGGAGGGCTTGAGCAAGGTGCAACCTTCCTGTGCACAGGTGCGTTGCATGTGCAAAATGCTTGGGCGAGGGCGTCGTGGCATGGGCTAGGTAGAATTTGGGCGCCCGGGCGCTGCTTGTCGGGCCGAGGCATAGGTGTGTCGCGCCTCTCTACAGGTGCATCACGCCCTGTATAATTTTCTTCAGAGGGGTGCTACAAGTGCGTTGTGCCTTGAAAACGTTGCACAAAAATATCTTAGGGTTCAACAAATGGTTCTCTCCTTCGCCAGTTTTCAAAATGACATAAGATAATGTTCCTTGAGGGCTTTATAGCTATTTTGGAATGCTTTTAATGGTCGTTTTCCCTCCTTTCTTGACGATTAGACACTCCACCTTTTTCCTTTGTTTTTGTAATGAAAAGTGGCTTTCTCCATTTTGTTGAGGGCTTTCTTTTTTACCAACTGCTTTATCTTTTTTGAAAGGCGTCTTCTTTGAAAGATTGAAATTTGTGCCATGAGTATACTTCTTACTAAGAGATATAAAATAGACATCAATATGTGTATTTTATGACATTTTCTTTGAAACAAGTGTTTCATTTCCCATTTGTTCATCTTTTTGGAGGAGGTATCTTGTCAACAAAAATTCTTAAGCTCTCTACTTTTCCTGCAAAAAAAAAAAAACTTATCCTTCATCCCTGTTATATCATTTGAGGATTGAAAACTTTCTTGAAACATAAAACTTGTGTCCTGAGTATCTTCAGCACCAAGGATGAAATTCAAGCAGAGATGTGTATGCCCTTTGATTAGCCATTTAAGGGAACATGTCACAAAACTACTTTTAGCCGTTTTTTATCATTAAATAAACAAATTAAACACATTGTCTCTGATCCCTATTTATTAATGAAAGCCTTTTGAACATAATGTTAACACTTGGTGACTTGCCCTCTGCTCATCTTTCGGAGGAGGCATTTTGGCTATGTTTTGAACCTCTGCTTATTTGTGAAGGAGGTCATTCTAAACAAACCATCTGGGCACTCTGTTTATACTACAGTTTTCAACTTCTTATTAAATCAAGGGCCTGTATTTTTTTTGAAAATGAAATATGTCTTTTGAAACAAACCACCTGTGTAATTTCCCTTTATTATCAGTTGCAAAACTTCCCTTAAACAGAACCTTTCCTAACTTTGTTTATCAATTGAAGAAGGTTCTCCTAAAAAGTTTAACCTTGTAATTGTCATCTGATGGAGGCATCAAGCACAACCTTCTTGTTATCCCTTTTTATCATTTAATGAACATTTTTAAATAAGGTCTCTCAACTCTGTCTATTAATGACAATTTTTCTCAAATACAAAGTTAACACCCAGTGATTTTCCCTCTGCTTGTTTGTGAAGGAGGCCATAAAAATGTGTTTTTGACCCTCTGATTATCATGAAGGAGGTCCTATCAAACACAAAAACTTCATCCATCTCAATATTGTGCCCTTGGTCTGTTTGTTTGAAAAAATACAAAATAGAAAACAAATGTGAATCTTTGCCACTTATCATTGATGAAATCATTTGAACATACTGTCCTTTTGCTTTATGAGGACCTATCTGTAATGTATATCTCTTTTTCATAACATCACTGTGAAACCTGGGAGAAGATAATGTGATTTGTAAATGGTAAATGCTCATTGTGTGTATTCCTGAAGTAACTCCTTTTTCCCGACTGTGCTCTCATAAGGTACAGTGAATTTGTCTCTGACTGATTTTCAAAGTCCAGGTTCATGGTAAGATATAAGAAGCAGCTTTCCTTCTTACACCTTCACTATGATGCCTAATTTTATTTAATGTTCTTTCTGTCAAAGATTGTCTTCTTTCTTGAAATAGAGTGATTTGCAGGGCTAGGTCACCTTTTTGAGAGCTCATGCAAAAATTCCTTTGGAGTTAGGATGGGGCGCTGAAGAGAGACATCACCTAATAATTTGTGTTCATTTGTATTTGATGAATGACCTTTTTCTTTAGGCACCCTTTGGATTTGAAACCTGTATGTTTGCTTTCTTTCACTTACTACACTTCATCTAATTCATGATGGCAAAATGTCATAGAATGGTAACCTTGTTGAGTTTTCTCTATTTCTCCCATTTGCACACTATCATCACTCAATACACCCCTGCAGAGATGTAAAAAACAAAAATAGATGCTTCTAAACCTTGGAGAGCTTCTTTGGTGTTTCATGGAGATCATGCCTGATTTGATCATCTTTCTTCAGATAGGGAAACTCTTTCTCTTTTCCTGATTTGAACATTTTTGAGCTCTGTTGAAAAGAGACAAAGCAACCATTTAGTGGTTTGTGACCTAAGGATAGACCAGGGTGTTGTTTGTAGTATGAGAAGAAACTGATGGCTGACATGATGATGAAAAATAGGGTTTTTGGCTTAAGACAGTCTTTCCAAGGATTTTTCCCTAAAACACCACCACCTAGACCTACAGACTTTGTCACAGCTCTTGAATGGCTTCTTAGGCATGAGTAGGTTATCACATGAAAAGATGATTAGGGATAGAGGGGTAGACACTTTGTCAAATTTTGGATAGTGGGTTGCATGAAAAACAAGGGATTTTGATGGTAGAGAGACAAACTTATGACAACTATAGACAGGGAGACTTTGCTAAATTGTGATAGGTAGGGAAACTGAAGAATATTCTCATCATAGGCTGAAAAGGAGGGGCAGGAAGACAAAAAATTGTTTGAGGTGTTTTCTAGATGAAAAATTGATAGATTTGAGATTAGCTTCTCAAAAACTCAGCCAAGGAATCTAGTCATCAAAACATACCAAAATACCGATGACTAACAGTGGCTCCATTTGGGGAGGGAAGCTCCGTTTTGGGAGGTGTCCAGAATTGTAGATCTCTGGCTTGTGAAGACCAGTGCCTTATCCATTGGCGCAAATTTCTCTCTTTCTTGATGCTATTTTTGAAAATTTATAGCATGATTAGCATCAAAGTCATCTCTACCTACCCAACTATATTTCCTAAAAAAATTTCTTCTTTAGGTGCATTTGGACTAGCAACCCTTTGACATGATATTTTTGAAAAAAAAAAAAAAAACTATCTAATTCTACACTTATATCTTTTGAGAATTCAGATTAAACTGAAGAATTCCTTTGATTCTCTACCTATGCTAGATCGACTGTCAAGATTAAGGTGTTTGACAAGATTCATTCACTAAAATAAAACATGAAATTGAAAAATGACCAAATTAGGATTAGATGGTCTGATTTGTCATGTGTTTGTGGCATAAAAGATAAGCTGCACACAAATATTATTTTCGCACAAAATGAGATTTAGAAAAGTTAGGGCTAGGATACATAGTTTGTTTTTCATCCCTATTTTCCTCTTTGGTTCTGTTTTGAGCGTGTGGAACCAGTATCTTTTCCTAATCTACTTTCATTGATAAGTCAAGCTTACACAATTTGACTATCACTTATTTTACTAACTTATCAGCAATCAATTTAAAACATGTCCAGTTATGATTAGGATAGATAACTGAACAAGGTATGTTTTGAGCACTAGTAGTGGCATTTATATTTGCGCACTTTCAGCATGACTATTTTTTTGAACATGGAGCTTTTATGCTATTTTTAAAACTGCCCTCTTTTCTACTTTTCTACTGTTTTTGTATTTTCTGTTTTTGATTTATTTATTCAAGCAATGATATGTACAATGAGTGAAAATTTTAAAATTGAAGCTCTTGAAAAAATTAATGTTTTAGTGTCCTTCCATTTACAAGATCTCCGAAGGCCTCAGTCCCATTAGGTTCTTGCAGGAAAAAAACATTGTTTCCGCTAACTGAACTGATAATGAAATGCCCTTTCCATAAGTTTTCAAACTTACCATGCTTTCCTTTATCTTCCCTTATGGAATCCCATTTTAATACTTTATCCCCAACCTAAAAATCATTTTCCTTGGTCCTTCTGTCAAACATATTTTTCATCTTATCTTGCACTAACTGAGTCCTTTGGTAAACTTCATATCATTTTTGTTGTAAATAGATAGTCTGATTTATCCTCCTTTTCATGTCATTTTCTTCTAGTTGAACTTCTTGTAATAGCTTCATCACTGGAACCCCTAAAGATGTCGAGAAAATGACATCCATGCCATACAATAGTTGATAGGGAAACATACCAATTGATTTTTTGGTGGTTAGTCTATCAGCGCATAGTGCATGTACTAGTTTTCCATGCCATGCTTTTTGATTTTGTTCAAGAAGCTTCTTAATGATATTGACTAAGCTTTTGTTAGAAGACTCGGCCAAACCATTACCTTGGGAGTAATAAGCCGTGGAATTCCCTATGTAATATGATATTTGTAACAAAATTCAACCATTATTTTGGAGGAAAAGGAAGCAACGTTATCAGTGATAGTTTTCCTAGGACAACCGAATCTAGATAAAATGTTGGTTTCTAGGAACTTGATGATGACTGAATCAGTGGCATTCTTGGAGGGTATGGCTTCTATCTATTTGGTAAAATAATCAGTGGTTGTGAGGATCCATTTGTGTTAAGCAGACGAAGAAGGGTGTATTTCCCCAATAAAATCTAAACCCCATTGCTAGAAAGGACCCTAAACTATGATGGGATGTAAGGGCAAAGCTAAACGTTTTTCCTTGCCATCAAAAATTTGGCATTTATGGCATGTCATAAGAAGTTTTTGAGTGTTAGGGAACAAGGTAGGTCAATAATAACCGGCTCTAAGGATTTTTTTCGTTGTGGTTTTCTAGTAGATATGTCCTCCGCATTCTCCTTCGTGCATTTCGTGCATAATTTTTTCTGCATCATCTTCAAGAAAACATTTAAGCAACATACCAATGGGATTTTTCCAATACAGAATTTCATCTAGAATACAAAACTTTAAAGATTTTTGTTTGAGGAATCTTGCTTTTGTCTTTGATAAGGTTGGAGGATAATTAAGATAAAATAACATGTAAAGGATATCAACATACCAAGGTGAATTTAAAAACACTTCTTCAACATGAGGGGTTGTGCTCTCTTCCTGTTCTTCTAAGGTGTTAACAAAATTTATATCTAATGCTTGGAGGTTTGTTTCAGCCATTAGTATTGCAAGTCCTTGTCTCTTAACAACTTTGGTGGGTCTGATTTCTAAGTCATATTCTAAGGTGATAGCAATCCACTTTCCTTTTTTACCATCAGGATCTTGATTTAATATATCTTTGACGATGGTATGGGGAACGAAAACAATTATATGAGAATGTAAGATATAAACTTGGAAGTCTTTCAGTGCTTTTACCACTGAAAATGCCTGTTTTCCCATGATACTATATTTTAAGGGAGAATCTCTTAGGGCTTTGCTAAAAAAAGCTATGGGTTGTTCTTGCCCTGCTGTGTTCTTTTGTAACAATACTGCAGCTACCATGTGTTCAAATGTAAATGAAAAAATCTTTGGTGAAATTAGGACTTATTAGAACTGGTGTTTTGGTGAGTGGTTTTTTGACCATTTCGAAAGATTGTTTGATTTCTAAAGCAAATTTAACTCCAACCTCATTTTTTAACATGTTTGTGATGTTTCTCAAGAGTTCGACAAGATTGGGGATGAATCTTCTTAAGAAATTAATTTTTCCGATAAAAGATTGCAATTCCTTAATGTTTTTGGGGTGACTGATTTGAAGTATGCCTTCGATCCTTTTGGGATATATTTTTATTCCATCTTCAGAAATGATGTGACCTAGGAGTTTTCCTTCTTCGAGACTAAAAAGCGTTTTCTTGGGGTTCAGAGACAGGCCATATTTTCTAAATTTTTCGAAAACCTTTTCCAGGTAGACCAGACGTTCCTCGTTTGATTTGGAATAAACTGTGATGTCATCAAGATATATGACTATGAAATAACCTATGTCTTCTAAGAAAGCTATGTCCATGGCTTTTTGAAATGTGGCACCGGTATTCATTAATCCAAAAGGCATTTTAACATACATGAAAGTGCCCCAGGGCGTAGTGAAAGTGGTTTTGTGTTGATCACTAGGAAAAACTAGCACTTGGCTGTATCTGGAAAAACCATCAAGTAATGAGATTATTTTAGAGCCAACGACCTTTTGAAGTATGTGGTCCATTTTGGGTAAAGGATAGTTATCTTTTAAAGAGGATCTATTCGGATTTCTGAATTCAATGCAAAGTCTAATCTCTCTGGTTTTTTTCCTGACCGAAACCAGGTTTGAAACCCACTCAGAGTATCTAAGGGAAACTATTACCTCGACATCATACATATTTTTGATTTCCTTTTCAACTAAAGGTAGTAAGATGGAATTTATTCTCCTCAACTTTTGTTTGAAAGCTTTCTGGTTTTCTTTAAGGGGGATCTTGTGTTGAATAATGCTTGTGTCGTATGATTTCAAATCTTGGTATCCCGATGCGAACACATCTTTAAACTCTTTAAAAAACTCAATGTATTTCTCTTTTATGTGAGGAGGGAGAGTTTTGGAAAGTTTGATAATTTTTGGTTCTTCTGTGCTTCCTATGTTATATTCTTCTATATAAACCTTAGTAGAATCCATTTTTGGTTTTTTGGCCACGTCATTAAAATCAAGCAATTCTTCTAAGGGTGCAAGACCTCTGGGTATGGTGTCATTTTCACAGTCTAAGACTTCAAGCTCTCTTTGGTCTAGGTCTTCACATGTTTCAGCTTGATAGGGATGATTAATCAAGTTTATATCTATTAAAGAAGGTAAATCTGGCTCCTGGTCTTCATTTTTGTCTAGAATTCTTTCTTCGTGTTCTAAGTTTGTTTTAGTCATTTCAAACTCATTTCTAGATTGCAAAAAATCATCAATTTGTTCATCATCTTTGAATATTTTCCAATGGTCAATGTTGTCCGGCACTGTAGGACGATGTTTGACTTGGATACTATATTGTTCTTTCACAAATGGTATTTGGAAATTGCTTGCGGAAAAAGCGAGCTCATTGGCTAGGCTATTTTGAATCCTAGGAATATAAGTGAGTTCACATCTTTCGAAGGTTTTAAGGATGTCTAATGCTACATTCCTGTATTCTCTCAGTCTTGAGTTTTTTGCTGAATATTCACCTTTGATTTGTCTAATTAGAAGTTCTAAATCTCCCTGGGCTGATATTTTCTTAGTGCCTAAGTCTTTAACTAAGTGCAGACCAAGGAGAAGGGCCTCATATTCCATAATGTTATTGGTACATTGGAATTCTAATATGAAAGAATGACCTTCATTAGTATTGTGTATCTAGATGCCAGCCCCTGAACCAGTTTTTCCACAGGAAACATCAAAGCTTATGCTCCAAAGATTTTCCTTTTCAAGTGTGTTACTAAGCTGTTTTTCAGGTTTCTTAGAGTTTTTATCATCAATTTCTTTATCTGGGGATGAGTAATGTTGTTTTGATGATTTTAATTCTTCTTCATTTCCTTTCATCTGCTCATTAATATCACTTTCATTGTATAAGATAAAAGAATCCAAATTGGAATGAATGGAATAAACTAGAGTATTGTTTGGCCTATCTAGGTTGCTTACCATATATTACATGTGATTTTCTCAGTACAACCTCCTAGTTTGGTTAAATACTGGGATGGTAGCAAATGACATGTCCATTTGGAGGCTACCTCGTATTTTGGCAGCCCATGATCTTGATAATAACATTCTATATTTAGGAGGAATATCGGCCACCACTATGTCCATGACTAGGCTTTTAGCTGGTATTTTTGTTAGAGTGAAACACAGGTTCTTTATCATGCCTAAGCATTTGACCCTACTTGAATCAAATGAGTACAAGTCTTTGTAAGGTTTAGTTACCTCTAGGCCCAAGCTCTCCATGAATAATTTAGGCATGAGGTTATGGGAAGCACCAAAATCTAACATGGCTTTATGTAATATCTTGTCATGGATGTTCAAACTTACGTAGAATGGGGAAACAGTTCCTTCTTGGTTTCTCCTTTTATTTTGGGACCAAATAAAAGCTTAGGTTTGTCGTCTATCAGATTTAAAGTATCTGCATCATTTTCTATGTTTAAGACATTAAAGATTTGAGATCTATACCTATCTATAGATACTAGCTTAGTGAGGGGTATGGTTACCTTGATCTTGGCAATTTCTCCTTCGAAACTAAAAGGTGCTTGGGTTTTTGGCATATTCTTCTCAGTTCTATCAGCCATAAATTTTTCTATATTCTTAATTTTCTGATTTTGATTTGGGGTTCCATTCAATATAGTTGTTTCGGGAATCTTAGTAGAGGTATTATGACAGTTAGGATCAGTATTGGTTTAGCTAGTTTTATCTTTGTTCTGATTAGTTTTCTTAGCCATGATTTTTTTACTGTCTGTTGTACTTTTAAGAATGGTATCGGGAGTTTTTGTAACAGCAGTGTCTAAGTTATTTTTCTTAGAGTTGTCTTGGTTTTTCTTACTCCTAAGATCATATTGCCTATGAACTTCCATTATGGAATTTTGCAATCCTATCTCAGGATCTTCGGGGTCCTCATAATTCATTTCATCAAGGTTTGAGGAGAAAAAACCTTGTTCCTCTTCTGTGAGAAAAAACTCACCCTCGCTATCGGAACCTATTAAGTTAAGGTGATTTTCATCAGGTGGTTCAATATCTCTTTCTATCTCATCAACAAAGTTCTCTTGGAAAGGTGGCCTGATCTGTTGGTCATTTTCCCTTAGTTTGATTTGAAGCGGGACTCTTCTAAATTTTTGGTTCTGATTTCTGTTTTGAGGATTTGGCTGGTTGTCCCTAAGAGGTTCTTTTTCATTTAGATTTATTCTTTCCAACATTCTCTCCATGGTTCTTGTTAGACTCCTATACCAATAGGTGTCATATTTCATGATTGACTTGATGAACTATGCAATATGTTCATAACCTTTTCTTGTTGCAAAGGTTTTCCATATTTTCAAAAAATCAAAAAATCAAAAAATTTAAAAAATGTAAAGAGGGTATACCCTAAAATAAAAATCAAAGGGTGAAAGAATAAAATGGCCAAAAAAGTGAAAGAAAATGAACTCCACTAAAAGAAAGGCCAAGGAAAGTGTGCAAGTCTAAATGCCACTACTTTTTCTCTTATGTAATAAACAAATTGTGTGCAACTTGTATTTTATGCCACAATTCATGAATATTCAAACAATTTAAACTTGGCTAGTTCATATTTCAATTTCATGTTTTAGAGATAGAGAATAAAATCTGACCAAATTGTTTAATCTTGGTAGATAAGTAGATAGGTAGAGTAAATAAAAGGAGCTCAACAGTTTAATCTGAGCCCTTGAATGTAATAAGGTTATAACTAGATAGATTTTCATATGTAAAAGAAAAAGTTTGATGAGGTTTTGACAGTCTAAGTGCACCCTAATAAAGAAGAAAAAATGATAGAATAAAGTAGGTAGGGTAGGTAGATGTTGTTGCAGAATTACATGTGATGAGTGATGGCTTTAGATGTGTTAAATTGTTTAGTTTCATCACAAGTGCAAAGGCAGACAATACATTGGAAGAATTTCAAGCAAGGCAAAGTCAAATTATTAACTTCCCTTCTCATTTTTCCCTAAAAAACTTCACTAATTTCCCCTAAGTACTAAGGTATTTGAAAATTGAAGGGGCTCAAGGAATTTCCTTGAATTTTGGAGGGACCGGACCCTCGGCCCAATAATTGGAAAAGCCTAAGTACTTAAAATCATTCATCATAACATTCATTCACCTCTAAGAAATATTTTCCTAAGTAAAATCCCATTTTACTTAGGAAAATCATGCAATATTTCATAAAAAAAAAACCCTCTTTCATAAAAGCATAAGTTAAAGACATTAACCTAATGCTTTACACTTAACGCTTCATTTCATTTTCCATATCAATTTCTAATTTATTATTTAAATCCTTATGAGAATGACCTTTTCCTATTATATATAACTATTTTTTATAAAATACCCGAAAACCCATTTATTTCAAGTTTAGTCAAAGTATTTAATCCCCATATGTTTAAATAAAACACCCCCATTATACTCCCTTTGACTAAAATATATCTTTAATATTAATCCCGCCCCCTATGGTAATTAGATTAATCTGATTTAATTACCATATAATATAAATACATTGAAAAACAGTTAAAACATGTTTTATTACGTGTTTTAAAACAAAAATAATCCTTCCCTTGTGTATTTTTATCCCCCGACTCCCTTTACCCAAGGTTAAAACTATGACCCTTGTTAAAATTTCCGATACACATCCTTTAATTGCAAGGGTTAACCTTGGTTAAATCCCAGTTTAAAACCTTTCCCGATCACTTTTCCGTGTTTTATAAAAGGATTAATTAACCCTCCAGGTTAATTAATAACTTAATTCACCAATAGAATCTCTCCAGATGTGATTAATTCATAATAAATTACGTCGGGCCCGCCTTATTAACCTCTTGTCATCTCCCTTTCCCGACAACCGTTCAATCAATCAATCAGAGATCAACGGTTATTATCAATATCGCTAGCCATTCATGTCCGAACGATAACGCGCGATGGCCAAGTGGTTTTCTGGATCGTACAAAGCCACGCATTGTTCATCGTATGGAATCGCTGCCCATTCGCTCAAAACCGCCTTCTCCCAAAAGCGGTGCCATGGAAACCGCTTACCGCCTATCTCCTCTGACAGAGCCTCCGTACTTGATGACGTCATCAATCAAAAACCTGCCAACCTTTTGAATTTGTGAATAAAACAAACAGAACCATGTCATTTTCATTATCCTATGCAGTAATCAGTCTCCCGGGCAACGAATTTCGAATTTAACTATCAAAGCCTGCCAACTACTACCTCGCTGAAGAAAATTTCAGTCAAGTAATCCAGAGTTCATCCACCATCACCAACACCTGTTTAAACCACTGTTCATTTCTCGAATACAGGTATTTACCCAATTTCCTGCTGAAATCTGTAAAAAATCCTGGTTTTGGTTTTAATTCCACACTAAAAACTGAAATGAAGTTCAATTTGATCTTTTTCCAGAACTGCAATTAGATTCCTAAACCAGTAATTGTGCCCCTTTTTCATAAAACCTCGAATTCATTTCTGAATCCAAAAGAACCAGAAATGGAGATTCCTGTGGCTTTGAATGTCACACCCCTGAATTCCCCTCACAGAGATTTAGATTATCTGCCTCTAGTGAATAGGGATTTCCAAATTAAAAGCTTGTTCTCAGTGAAAATCCTCTTCGAACTTTTCGCCGCTGCAAAGAACCAGAATACCGGAAGCTAAATGATGGAAAGAAATGTTTGAACTTTTGTAAAATTATCCTTACATGAATTTTTGATTATGTACTATAGTAATTCATGATAAATAAGGATAAAAGGATAAACATATATTAGATAGCATAACAGTTAAAGGGTATCAGTGGTTAAAGTGTATCAGGTAAAAGTCAGAGTGAAAGTTAAAATGAAGTTACAGAGCAGTCAAAGGTAAACAATAAAAGTAATTACAGAGGAAGTAAAATGGTAAAAAGAGATGAAAATACTTTCACCAACATTGAATTTTATCTAAAGTGAAAGTAAAACAGTTAAAATAACAAAAAGGTGAAAATATGAAAAACACAACAAGAAGGAACATTTTTATAGAAATTTCATGCTTTAGTCATTGTTTTGCAGAAACTATTGTGATCAATCCAAGATGAATTATTAAAAAATGAAGGAGGTTTATGTTCTTAAGAGGACCGTATACGAAAAACTCTCTCACTTTTCTAACAGATATTATGGTTTTGGAAATATTAAACAATGTTGGAAAGCACTCTTTGCAGAAAATTCCAGTTAAGTCATCATTTTGCAGAGATGATTGTGACCAATCCGAAATACATGATAAAAAATGGAAGGATTTTTTTGTTCCTAAGAGACCTATCTACAAAAACCTATCTCACTTTTTGCACAGTGATTTCATAATGAGAGATACATGCACATCTTTAAAGGCTATTTTTCAGATTCTGTAAAACTCTGTTTTAAACATCTTTTTGCAGAGCCTATTTTGCACAGCTGGAGAGGAATTTTAGGACAATGAAAGCGGTTTATCTCACCAAAATATTTATCTACAATAACCTCTTTCACTTTTTACATATCTATTACGGATTGAGAAATAAAAATATATCATTGGACCCCAAGTTTGCAGAATTGTTGGAGCAGAATGCACAAAGAAAGGAAGCAGTTAGTGACTTGGATGCCTCATCATCAACTAAGAGTTGGATCAAATTCGAATTATCCTCTTTGTAATCACCTATTCATAAAAAATAGTGCCAAATAAATGCATTAGTTTGAGTGTCCTTTACTTAAGTTCTATTTATGTAAAATAGTTGGAGAGATTTGTGAACTAATCTTGATATTTTTTCAAGATATTTTAGTTTAGAATTTGTATAAATACTTCACTCCTGGAAGTATTTTGGGTGGATTCTTGAACTTTGTTGTAACATTGATTATTTTGGAATAAAGTGCTATTGGAGAAATTTTTTGTGGCTTAGCTGGATGATGAATTGAAGCGAAAGACTTTTTACAGGATTCATGTGTCAGACTACGGATCAATAAGTCATCTTTCCCTTGTGTTTTAAAGTCTTTATATCAGTTTATTATATCATTTTGTTTCATTTCTGAATGAATAATGAAAAGGAATAAATCAAAAGGTACTTAAGTGTAATCTGATTTCAATCATTGTTATTCTAAATGTTTTCTTCTAAACTGGTTTTAAACAGTGAATTCTTAATTGCTCCTGTTTTTCTAGTTTAAACATTTTGGTTATTTAATAAAGAATTCTTAATTGCTCTTTGTTAATAATCACTCAATTTTCCCTCTTATGAATGTGTTGAAATATTCTTAATTTACTTTCATCCATTTTAAATCCATTCCATTCACTTTAGATCTAAAATTGTTCTCTGTTTGATTATCTTTCCCTGTAAAACCATCTTTTGTCTAGAAACTTAATCCAGTGAAGCCATCTATTTGAATCCATATCCCTATGGACTAAACTTCTCAATCTTGCCCTCTGCTATTTAATTCCACCACCCAAATTCAAACAAAACCCTTGGACTTTATAACTAGCCTAATATCTTAAAAAACAAAGCTAAATTTTATAGAGAGAGCCTTCTCTGGGTACAGATTGGCTAGATTTTGTACCTAAAAGATTGGTTTGTGGTTACCTCAGACCCCTTTCCTCTTTTCAACAACTTCAAGGAAAATCTGAGTGATAACATAGTGGCGACTCCGCTGGGGACCTGAATAATTTTATTGTTACTGTGTTTACTTTATAAACTACAGACAAACCCTGAAGTTAGCCAGGTAGCCTTTGAACTAATTTGGCTCTACAATTGCATGGTAAATAAATGCTACTTCAGTCTATCTCCGGTCTAGTTTATGAACTGAACTTTGGTTTCAGACATTTAATCAGTTCCTCTAGTTAAATAAATCTAAATAAGGTTTCTTTGAAAGATAATTATCCTTTGCCCAAAATGGATCACATTTTGCAAAGGGTAGTAGGTGCTTCGAGGATTTCTCTTTTAGATGGGTTTTCAGGATACAACCAGATTATGGTTCATCTTGATGACCAAGACAAAACATCTTTTACAACACCATGGTGTACTTTCAAATATGTTAAAATGCCATTTGGACTCAGAAATGTTGGAGCAACCTTCCAAAGAGCAATGGACATTGCATTTTCAAAATAACTTCACCAATTTCTTGTTATATATCTGGATGATTTAACTGTTTTCTCTAAACCAGATCAGCAACATTTAGACCATCTCAGACAAGTGTTCATAAAATGCAGAAATTATGGTATTTCCCTGAATCCAAAAAAGTCATTGTTTGGTCTTGAAGAAGGAAAACTCATGGGCCATGTCATCTTAAAGGATGGCATTAGAATTGATCCTAAAAGAATAAAAGCTATTTTCCATATACCACATCCAAGAAATGTTAAACAACTTCAAGCTTTCATAGGAAAAATCATTTTTTTGAGAAGATTCATTTCTAGTTTAGTTGAATTAATTAGATTACTTACTAACATGTTAAGAAAGGATTCGAGTATTAAATGGATAGTAGAAGCCAAGAAATCATTTGAAGATATTAAAATGGCTTTGAAAAAAACACCAGTTCTTACCAATCCACAATTTGATAGAGACTTTATTATTTTTTCATTTGCATCAAAACATATTGTCGCTGCTGTTTTATTACAAAAGGACGATTAAGGATGCGAAAAACCTATAGCCTTTTTTAGTAAAGCACTAAGAGATGAATCATTAAAATACAATATCATGGAAAAACAAGCTTTTGCACTTGTTAAAGCTATTAAAGATTTCAGAATTTATATATTACATTCTCATGTGATAGCTTATGTACCAAATGCTGTTGTCAAAGACATTTTAACTCAAGATGGAATTGAGGGCAAAAGGGGTAAATGGATTGCTACCATATTAGAATATGATATTGAGATAAAACCTACGAAATTGATAAAAGGACAGGGATTGGCTCAACTCATGACAGAAACAAATTGCCAAGCCCTGGATATTAATGAACTGGATGACAATCAGGAGATGGAGACTCCACAAATCAGCCAGGCCTTTTTAGACTCACCTTGGTATGCTGATATCATTTATGTTTTGTTAAACTTGCAAGATCCTCCAGGGTTATCCAGAAAAAAACGAAGGTTTTTAAAAATGACATCCTTAAAGTATTGTATTTTAGATAATGTTCTCTTTTGGAAGAATCATGATGGTATTCTATTAAACTGTTTATTAAAAGATGAAGCTGACAAAGCTCTCAATGAATTCCATGCAGGAGACTGTGGTGGACACCTTTACTAGAAATCAACAGCAGATAAGATCCTAAGGGCTGGATTTTACTGGCCAACCTTGTTTTCTGATGTAAAGAAATTCGTAACTACTTTCCATAAATGTCAAATCTTTGAAGGCAAGAGAAAATTATTACCTTTACCCTTAAAACCAATTTCCACCGAAAAACCATTCCAACAATGGGGCCTGGATTTCATTGGAGAAATCCATCCTCCTTCTTCTGGCCAACACAGATGGATCCTTACTGCCACAGATTATTTTACTAAATGGATTGAAGAAATCCCATCTAGACAAGCCAATGACTCTGTAATCATAGGATTCTTAGAAACCAATATACTATCAAGATTTGGCTGTCCTGAAAAAATTATAACTAATAATGCTTCTGCTTTCAAATCGAAAAAGATGATAAGTTTCTGTAATAAGTATCATATCACTTTAAGCCATTCAATAGCCTATTACCCTCAGGGTAATGGACTAGCTGAATCTTCCAACAAAAGTCTCATTAATATCATTAAGAAAATCTTGGAAGAAAACAAGAAAAATTGGCATAAGAAACTTATTAATGCATTGTGGGCAGACAGACTCACCACAAAAAAATCAATTGGGACCAGTCCTTATGAGTTAGTTTATGGTATTGAGGTGGTATTTCCATCATCTTTAGGAGTTCATGTGATGAAGTTACTTCAAGAAGCTCAAGTTGAACCAAATGATATTCAGAGAAGAATAAATTAAACAATCAATTCACAGCAAACTAGAGAAGAAGTTTATCAAAGATCCCAAATTTTTACAGGAAAAACTAAAGAAGATTTTTGACAAAAGGACCAAAGCAGAGGATTTCCAATTAGAAGATAAAGTTTTGAGATGGGATTCCAGAAGAGAGGATAAAGGAAAACATGGGAAGTTTGACTTCTTATGGAAAGGACCTTACATCATTCATGCTTTACAGGGAAATAATACATATTTTCTTAAAAATTTGGATGGTACAGAAACTGAGGAAGGACCAGTAAATGGTCGAATGTTAAAGCATTACTTTGATCCTGTTTATTAGGATATTCTTATTTTTGACATGTACATACTATATCCTTTGTAATGTATCAGTTTTGATTGGATGGTAACCTGTTGGAGTTGAAGCCCGAAGAGAAGGCCCTAAGCTGCAGAAGTTTCACTATCATACATACAATAAAGCAACAAAAAGAAGAAGATTTCATGGTTCAGTTAAAAGGAATTTTGAGGCATCTGACCTGCTGTTCTTGACTTTTCACCAGGAAAAGCCATCCCCAAGTGGAGCCAGTGTTAGACTCCTATACCAATAGGTGTCATATTTCATGATTGACTTGATAAACTATGCAATATGTTCATAACATTTTCTTGTTGCAAAGGTTTTCCATATTTAAAAAAATTCAAAAAATAAAAAAATTTAAAAAATGTAAAGAGGGTATACCCTAAAAGAAAAATCAAAGCGTGAAAGAATAAAATGGCTAAAAAGGTGAAAGAAAATGAACCCCACTAAAAGAAAGGCCAAGGAAAGTGTGCAAGTCTAAATTCCACTACTTTTGCTCTTATGTAATAAACAAATTGTGTGCAACTTGTATTTTATGCCACAATTCATGAATAGTCAAACAGTTTAAACTTGGCTAGTTCATATTTCAATTTCATGTTTTAGAGATAGAGAATAAAATTTGACCAAACTGTTTAATCTTGGCAGATAAGTAGATAGGTAGAGTAAATAACAGGAGCTCAACAGTTTAATCTGAGCCCTTGAATGTAATAAGGTTAGAACTAGATATATTTTCATATGTAAAAGAAAAAGTTTGATGAGGGTTTGCCAGTCTAAGTGCACCCTAATAAAGAAGAAAAAATGATAGATTAAATTAGGTAGGGTAGGTAGATGTTGTTGCATAATTACATGTGATGAGTGATGGCTTTAGATGTGTTAAATCTTTTACTTTCATCACAAGTGCAAAGGCAGACAATACACTGGAAGAATTTCAAGCAAGGCAAAGTCAAATTATTAACTTCCCTTCTCATTTTTCCCTAAAAAGCTTCACTAATTTCCCCTAAGTATGAAGGTATTTGAAAATTAAAGGGGCTCAAGGCATTTCCTTGATTTTTGGAGGGACCGGACCCTCGGCCAAATAATTGGAAAAGCCTAAGTACTTAAAATCATTCATCATAACAGTCATTCACCTCTAAGAAATATTTTCCTAAGTAAAATCCCATTTTACTTAGGAAAATCATGCAATATTTCATTAAAAAAAAAAACCCTATTTCATAAAAGCATAAGTTAAAGACATTAACCTAATGCTTTACACTTAACGCTTCATTTCATTTTCCATATCAATTTCTAATTTATTATTTAAATCCTTATAAGAATGACCTTTTCCTATTATATATAACTCCTTTTTATAAAATACCCAAAAACCCATTTATTTCAATTTTAGTCAAAGTATTTAATCCCCATATGCTTAAATAAAACACCCCCATTATACTCCCTTTGACTAAAATATATCTTTAATATTAATCCCGCCCCCTATGGTAACTAGATTAATCTGATTTAATTACCATATAATAGAAATACATTGAAAAACAGTTAAAACATGTTTTATTACGTGTTTTAAAACAAAAATAATCCTTCCCTTGTGTATTTTTATCCCCCGACTCCCTTTACCCAAGGTTAAAAATATGACCCTTGTTAAAATTCTCGACACACATCCTTTAACTGCAAGTCTTAACCTTGGTTAAATCCCAGTTTAAAACCTTTCCCGATCACTTTTTCGTGTTTTATAAAAGGATTAATGAACCCTCCAGGTTAATTAATAACTTAATTCACCAATAGAATCTCTCTCGATGTGATTAATTTGTAATAAATTACGTCAGGCCCGCCCTATTAACCTCCTGTCATCTCCCTTTCCCGACAACCGTTCGATCAATCAATCGGAGATCAATGGTTATTATCAATATCACTAGCCATCCGCGTTCGAACGATAACGTGTGATTGCCAAGCGGTTTTCTGGATCGTACAAAGCCACACGTCGTTCATCATATGGAATCAATGCCCGTTCGCTCAAAACTGCCTTGTCCCAAAAGCGGTGCCATGGAAACTGCTTACCGCCTGTCTCCCCTGACAGAGCCTCCGTACTTGATGACGTCATCAATCCAAAAACCACCAACCTTTTGACACTACGAATAAAACAAATAGACCCATGTCATTTTCATTATCCTATGCAGTAATCAGTCTCCCGGGCAATGAATTTTGAATTTAACTATCAAAGCTTGCCAACCACTACCTCGCTGAAGAAAATTGCAGTCAAGTAATCCAGAGTTCATCCGCCATTGCCAGCACCTATTTAAACCACTGTTCATTTCCCAAAAACAGGTATTTACCCAATTTCCTTCTGAACTTTGTAAAAAATCTTGGTTTTGGTTTTAATTCCACACTAAAAACTGAAACGAAGTTCAATTTGATCTTTTTCCAGAACTGCAATTAGATTCCTAAACCAGTAATTGTGCCCGTTTTTCATAAAACCCTGAATTCATTTCTGAATCCACAAGAAACAGAAATGGAGATTCCTGTGGCGTTGAATTTCGCACCCCTGAATTCCCCTAACAGATATTTAGACTATCTGCCTCTAGTGAATGTGGATTTCCAAATTAAAAACCTTGTTCTCAGTGAAAATCCTCTTCAAACTTTTTGCCGCTGCAAAGAACCAGAATACCGGAAGCTAAATGATGGAAAGAAATGTTTGAACTTTTGTAAAATTATCCTTACATGAATTTTTGATTATGTACTATAGTAAGTCATGATAAAGGAGGATAAAAGGATAAACAGATGTTAGAGAGCATAACAGTTAAAGAGTATCAGTGGTTAAAGTGTATCAGGTAAAAGTCAGAGTGGAAGTTAAAATGAAGTTACAGAGCAGTCAAAGGTAAACAGTAAAAGTAATTACAGAGGCAGTAAAATGGTAAAAGAGATGAAAATAATTTCACCAACATTTAATTTTATCTAAAGTGAAAGTAAAACAGTTAAAAGAACAAAAAGGTGAAAAGATGAAAAACACAACAAGAAGGAACATTTTTGCAGAAATTTCATGCTTTAGTAATTGTTTTGCAGAAACTATTGTGATCAATACAAGATGAATTTTGAAAAACTGAAGGAGGTTTATGTTCTTAAGAGGACCATATACGAAAAAATCTCTCACTTTTCTGACAGCTATTATGGTTTTGGAAATATTAAACAATGTTGGAAAGCACTCTTTGTAGAAAATTCCAGTTAAGTCATCATTTTACAGAGACGATTGTGGCAGATCCAAAATACATCATACAAAACTGAAGAAGGTTTGTGTTCCTAAGAGACCTATCTACAAAAACCTATCTCACCTTTTTCACAGTGATTTCATAATCAGAGATACATGCACATCTTTAAAGGCTATTTTTCAGATTCTGTAAAACTTTGTTTTACACATCTTTTTGCAGAGCCTATTGTGCATAGCTGGAGTGGAATTTTAGGAAAATTAAAGAGGTTTATCTCACCAACATATTTATCTACAATAAATTCTTTCAAGTTTTACATATCTATTACGTATTGAGAAATAAAAATATATCATTGGACCCCAAGTTTGCAGAATTGTTGGAGCAGAATGCACAAAGAAAGGAAGCAGTTAGTGACTTGGATGCCTCATCATCAACTAAGAGTTGGATAAAATTCGAATTCTCCTCTTTTTCATCACCTATCGATAAAAAATAGTGCCAAATAGATGCATTATTTTGAGTGTCCTTTACTTAATTTCTATTTATGTAAAATAGTTGGAGAGATTTGTGAACTAATCTTGATATTTTTTCAAGATATTTTAGTTTAGAATTTGTATAAATACTTCACTCTTGGAAGTATTTCGGGTGGATTCTATAAATTTGCTGTAACATTGACTATTTTGGAATAAAGTGCTATTGGAGAAATTTTTTGTGGCTAAGATGGATGATGAATTGAAGCGAAAGACTTTTTATAGGATTCATGTGTCGGACTACGGATCAATAAGTCATCTTTCCCTTGTGTTTTAAAGTCTTTATATATGTTTATTATATCATTTTGTTTCATTTATGAATGACTAATGAAAAGGAATAAATCAGAAGGTACTTAAGTGTAATCTAATTTCAATCATTGTTATTCTAAATGTTTTCTTCTAAACTGGTTTTAAACAGTGAATTCTTAATTGCTCCTGTTTTTCTAGTTTAAACATTTTGGTTATTTAATAAAGAATTCTTAATTGCTCTTTGTTAATAATCACTCAATTTTCCCTCTTATGAATGTGTTGAAATATTCTTAATTTACTTTCATCCATTTTAAATCCATTCCATTCACTTTAGATCTAAAATTGTTCTCTGTTTGATTATCTTGCCCTGTAAAACCATCTTTTTTCTAGAAACTTAATCCAGTGAAGCCATTTATTTGACTCCATAGCTCAATATACTAAACTTCTCAATCTTGCCCTCTTCTATTGAATTCCACCACCCAAATTTAAAAAAAACCCTTGGACTTTATAACTAGCCTAATATCTTCAAAAACAAAGCTAAGTTTTATAGAGAGAGCCCTCTCTAGGTACAAATTGGCTAGATTCTGTACCTAAAAGATTGGTTTGTGGTTACCTCGGACCCCTTTCCTCTTTTCAACAACTTCAAGGAAAATTTGAGTGATAACAGTTCTAACTAGTTTGTCTATTGAAGAGGAATTTGAAGGCATGGCCTCATCTCGGTAAGTGACTTTCTTTTCTGATCTCATCCTAGCTCTCTTCTCAGCTAGGTTGGCTTCGACACTAATAGCTACCTTTTGCATTTCTTCTAAAGTTGCAGGGTCTCTTTCTCTTAGTTGGTATGTCATATCTGGATCGAAACCTTCGGGAAATTTTGCTAGTGCTGAGCCAAGTGGAGGTTTCATGTTAGGTGGAAGGGCGTTATAGACACTGTTGAACCTATTGCAATAGTCCTGAACACTTCCCCCCATATTCATTTTAAGATTATTATATTCGGAAAGGATTTGGATGGGGTTCTTCCTAATTTCCCACCTGTTTATGAAATTTTGTTAGAGTGCTGGGATATCATGTATACTGTTAGGTGTTAATTTTTTAAACCACTTCTTGGCTTCTCTGCCTAGGCTTCGGGCAAAAATTCTCATTCTTATGGTCTCATATTCTACTTTCATATAGTCAAAATCATCACTAATTATATCTACACGTTGTTGGGCAGTAGCAGCCTCAGCCTCAGGGAAATGTGGGATTCTGATTTGGTAATCATTTTGCAAAGTTACCAAAGGCTGTGGTAACACTAAGGGCGCATACCAGGCTACCATGATGGGAGCTGATGGTAGATTTATAGTATGAGGATTAGTAGTATGGGATGAAGTCATTTGCACAGTGGTGTTTTGAATGGGTGGGATGGAAGTACTTGGACTTCTAGACTGATTTTGAGCAGATTTGGGGTAAAAGGAGCCGTTGTGGTGGAGAAGCTAAAAATAAGGAGGTGTAGTGGGTGACGCTTCTCTGCTAGGAATCTGTTGCAAATCTAAGGGCTCAAGATCGTCAAGGTGGATTTTAATTTGCGACTTGCTTCTGAAAATGGCTTTCGCTGAAATCAAGTCAAACTGGGAGTCTTGCAAGAATGTAAGATGTTCAGGTACAGAGCTTGCTTTGTGAATGGTCCTATTGGTAGCTAAGTTACTAGTCTCAGAAGTTTGCCACAAAATATTTTCTGGGTCATCAACTATGATAGGAGGATTTGGATCTGGGTGAGATCTGGTATTAATTCTTTGTGAAGCCAGATTTCAAAATTCAAAATTTAGAGAGGATGATAGTTGTGACTATTTTTTGGATGGTTGTCCTCCCTAAGAGTCTTACAGATGCTAGTAAATTTTTAAGACTAAATGAAGGCCAGTGGAGTCGCCAGGTGGATGCTTTGAAGTTTATGGTCCACCACCAATACTGACAAAAGTGTTTTTTAGGGAAATTCTTTCTTAGAAAAATTTTATGAAAAAAATTGTAAGAGTGTTCTAAAACTTAGATCAGTAGTTTGCTAGGATGTTGAGAAAGCTATAGTTCTATTTTTATGCTATTCTATTGATTTCCTATGTTTAGATGAAGATTTTTGAATCCCTAAGTTGTACTTAGTTTGTCACTGATTTCAAAGGTTGCATCACGATCTTTTTGTTTTTGAAAAAGTAAGTCAACAGGATTGTATGTTTATGAAATTTTTGTTTTTTAGTTGGAGTATTAGGCCTACTGGAGGCTAGTGGAGTCACCAGGTGAATATTGTTGCCTTGTAAAGACAAAGTTATATGGTCCACCGCCAATGAATGATAGGAACCAATCTAAGGATGTTTTTTTAAGGTCTTTTACATATTTTTTTATATGCAACCTAGTTTGTCAAAGTGTCCTAATCCTGATTCATCACTTAGCTAAGGTGGTGAAGCAAAAAGAGTTTACTCCAAATGAATTTATAGGCTATCTATATGATTTTAATTTTGAAGGACTAATGAGTCTACAAGAGTTTTCTAGACTGTTATGTACTTAGTACGTCCCACTGTGATCACCATTATGTTAGAGTCCCATAATTTGGCAGATTGGTAAACCAAATGACAGGGTAACATTAAACCAAGCTTTGGAGCCCTAGGACCTAGCCTTCCTGGACTCAAAGAGGGCTCTCCCTAGGATGTAAACTTGTTTTCTTTTGTATATTTGATTTTAGGCTAGTTGTTAAGTATGTTTTGGTTTGTTTTGAGTTTTTTGAGGGGAACTTATTAAATGGAAAAAATAGATATGGAGTTCATCTAATCAATTGGGCTATGGGGTCAGATAAGGTCAAGATTTTCTTAATGATGGATAAGGTATTACTGCAGGGCCGATTTAGTCAAGGTAAATGGATTCTTTGGGTGAAAGTGAAATGAGATGAACATTAAGTTTGTGAAATACAAAGATATTTTAAGCATAAATAGTTAAAAAACAAGCATTCATGAGTTAGGGTTGACCATTAATCTCTATGAACAAAACTCAAACTGATAGATGTAGAAAATAAACAATCCAGTGATACATAGAAGTATAAAACCCTCTAACTTTGGGAAAATCACCTTCAGACTTTTGGGAAAACAAATAAGATAAACAAACAACTCAATCTATGAAGAGGGAACTCCTGAACATCATATCTTGAGCTATCAGGAAATTTGAAATAAGACTGCAAAGCATGGACAAAGGGCAAGATCGAAACAAGACCTCTTTGACTTAACTAAAACAACCAATAATTCAGAGAGAAATTTCAGAAATGGAGTTTTGATTAGCTATGAGTAATCAAGGCATACCGTGAATCATACTAGACAACATACATAATAACCATTAATGAAACAAGTAACAAGTTCTTAGTGAACCAAAGAGCAATTAAGAATTCTTTGACATGACCAAGAAAGATGAAAACATTTAAGCTACAATGAATTAGGAAATTTGAGGTGCCTCCATGGGCATATCTCAAAATTATTCTTTATTGAACTACAACAAGCAAGAAGCATGAAAAAATATATGAGAAACTAAGAAAACATAACAAATAAGAAACACAATACCATTCACTAAGCCATGGAATCCTACACACAATCCTCCTCCACCATCAAGCCAAGCAAGAGATCATCCACTTCATAAAACAAGTATTTCTTCAAAGCTCATAGTGATATGTATTGTTCTCTATAACTCAAGTTCTTCCTCTGATTAGAATGAATCCTCTTGGATTATATAGGTCAAAGAGGAGGAGACCCACCTAGGGAAACTAGAAGGCCATTGGCCAAAACAAAATATCTAAAACTCTCCTTGAGGCCTTACAAGGTCCAAGGCACAAAATATCCTCTAAAAATATCTTTTCAGACTAAAATAGAAAAAAATAATCACTTTTTAGGCCTGACACATGAAATAAACTTTCCTAACACACATTTGGCCAGTCATACTTAGAAAAATTATTTTCAGCAAAATCCTACAGGAGCGTAGCACCAGAAAAAAGTTTGTCTTGCAAAGGAGTTTTGAGGGACTTCCCGATGTCGAAATGAAGCCCGTGATGGCTCGTTGGAAATCCCCAGATGTCTACTTTCCAAAAATACTTTATTTTTCCAAACTTATGTCGGGAAATCTGAAAGAAGTATAAAGAGTGAAAAAATCCAAGAGTGTAGCACTTACTGATATAAGCGGCAGAATGTTGAAAAATGACTGTTTTTGGCCTTTTTGAGGGACCAAAATAGATTCATTTGTTCTGAATTTTTTTGAGTATAATCCCTCAAATTTAATGCATCCAAAAATGTAACTTCCATCAACTGATGATGCTCCAAGAAAAAATGGAAGCACCCATGAATTTATGCAGTAGGCCCAAAAATCATAAAAAACAAGATTATGTCCAAAATTGCCCAATTTTGGTGAGTGAACCCCTTAAGGGTTTCTAGAAATATGCATGGAAGCTTGAGCCAAGATTCCAATACTAGATGTGTCTTTTCCTCCCTTTTAAACTGGGCACCCTCTTTGGGCAGTTTTGAGATTTTCTGGGGCAATCTTTAGTTTTCTTCGAAAAATTTGATTTAAATTTTTGTAATGCCCGGTCATCTTCCTTTGAAAACCCAAATCTTTGTTTTCTTTGTCTAATTTGTCTTCCAAGTTTTTGTTTTCTCTTTCGATCCAAGACTCTTTATCATTATCTATCTCTTCGGCAAGCAGCTGTGTGAGAGGGTATTGCTGAGCAAGGGCTAATTCTTCTTCCCTTTGCTTCTCCAAGGCTTTCCTAAGACCCATGGTCCTAGGCCTTTTCCTCACTGGTTCTTCTTCTTCCACATCATCAAATTCACCCATGTATTCCTCAAGTTTTACTTGTGCCTTTTGTGCTTCCCATCGGTACTTGAGGGCCCAGGCCTCATAGATTGCCATTTTCCCACTCATTTGTCTATTTTGTAGCTGTAGGAAGTGAATAAGGTCTTCAGACCTCTCTAAGTTAGCTTCTAAATCCCCAATTTGAGACTCTTTATTTTACAAAAGAGAGTTTAGAATTCAGATTTGGTCATCTTCGGCATCACTGTCCACTTGGATTATGTCAAACTCTCTTTCTTGTTCATGGTTGCTCTCCAGCTGCTCCATTTTTTCCTTACCTTTGGTTCGAATGGGCTTCTTAGCCCTTGTCCTCTTTGGCACTTCAAAGATATGTTGCTTGGGCAACTTGCATCTACTTCGGAGTGCTCTAGTAACATTTGTAGTTACAGCTTGAATAGTCTTCTTCTTCGTAGATTTAGTGGTCTTAGGCTTCACCACTTTTGGAGAAGAGTCATGGCCCCTTGCCTAGGAGAGGCAGCTAGCACATGCTTTTGAGAACTCTCTTCATTCTCTATGTTTTTACTATCTTCTTTTGGGCTGCCTTGCTCACTGTCTTTGATTTGATCTTGACTATAATTGGGGTTGTTTTGCTCTTTTTTTTTCATGCTATAACCCTTATATTGTTCATTGTTTTATGCCTTGTCCTCTTCAAGTTCATTGTCCTTATTAGTTTCATGGATGTCATTTTGGAGACTACCTTCATTTGTTGTATGAGGACTTCCATCATGCTCATTGTCTTGCTAATTGTCACTATGATTACTGTCTCTTTTATTGCTTTCACGCTGATTGTCACTCTGTTTCTCATCATTGCTTTTCTTAGACTCTTCCCTTTCTTCCTCATCATCACTACTTTTCTGCTTTTCACTTTGTTCCTCATCATTATTACCTCCTTCCTCACTGTTTTGTTGACTGTCACTTTGTTTCCTTTCATGACTTTGTTGAGCACTGTTGTGTTCCTCATCATTACTACTTGCTTGAGGACTGTTATGTTCCTCATCACCCTCATGCCTGCTTTCATTGTATTCTTCTCTTTCACTATCAATCAAAGGGGATTTTTGCTTTCGAGGGGTGGACTGACTAGATAAGGGGAGACATAGTGAGTGGAGGGTGAGGAGGACACATGAGATGGGCCATGAGATGAAGAGGCAATCGTAAAATCTGGATGGGAGATGAAGGATTCCCAAGAAACTCCTTTTTGTTCAAGTTGATGAAGGATGACAATTTTTATGAGATAATGATGAAATAAGCTAGCCTTTTCTTGAGCAGGGGGTTTCTTTTGGACAAATGAGGCCATTTTGTCAATTCTCCTGCAGAGGAAGAAAGGGAGATTCAATAGTTGGGTCCCGGTGAAATGCATTAGCAGCCAGAAATGATAGGAATAGACTCAAGAGTATCTCCCTTCACATGTGAAGCATTTCATGATAACCTTCATTAGAGGCACATAACTGTTCAATAAATGAGAAAAGGGGAAGGTCGCCTTGCATTCATTTTGGTAAACTGGTTTCAAGAATGGCTTGTAGTGGTCTAGGTCCAAATAAGCTTGTTTGAAACATTTCTCACTAAGATAGGGGATCTTGGTTTCTTTTGACACTAATCTAGGGGTGAGCACAAAATCAAGGACTGGTATGTGAATATGTTCCCCTTGCAACCTTAGGGAAAACAACTGTGTCAAGGGAGGGTAGTTGGTGACTTCTTGGACTCTTTGGAAAAAATCAAGGCACCCTACCTCATGAAAATTGAAAAGGACTGAAGGTGAATCATTTATCTCCTGAGTTGTAATGGGCTCAAACCGGTTATGATACCAACCTTTGTTGACCTTCCTTGGAGGCATGTTTGTTTTAGGTTTCTTTCACTAGTTTAAACAAAACATTTCTTTCAAATGCACTGAAAACATATCTCTTCTTTAACTATTGTTTCTCTTCCTTTGTTGGCAAACAAGTTCTTGATAAATGAAAACAAATTTACTTCTTAAGAACTATGTTCTTTCCTTTTGACTGAGCAAGGAAGGTCTTCAATATGATCTATGTCTTTAAAAATAGGTTTCTTTTCTTTTTAGCACTAAAAATCTTTTCCTCTATGTAGGACCATGCTTCTCTTTTAACCACTTAACTAAAACAAGTTTTTTCTGAACTGACAATGGTATTTCATTTTCAATCACTGTTTCACCCTTTTTATTTAGTAACAGGGGACCTTTGAAAACACACTTTACCACTGTCCCTAAAAACATTGTTTTCCCTTTTATTGTTGATCGAACAGGTTCTTTTTCTCCTAATGAACTATGACTTTATCTTTGAACACCACTGTTTCCTCTTCCTCATTAAATTATCTCTTCAAAAAAAAGTACTTTAAGACCATAAAAAGATGTAAGAGATGGCGAAATACCTCTTAAAAAACTCCTCTGCAGCTTATAAAAAACAATTTTTATGCATTCATTTAAAATTTTGCATTTCTGGAGGGCTTTAGCAAGGTCCGACCTTCCTATGCATAGGTGCGCCGCATGTGCAAACTTCTTGGGCGAGGGCACCATGGCATGGGCCGGGAAGAATTTGGGAACCCAGGCGCTACTTGTCGAGCTGAGGCACATGTGTGTCGCACCTCTATACAGGTGCATCACGCCCAGTATAAATTTCCTCGGAGGGGCGCTATAGGTGTGTTGCGCCACTGCACAGGTGTGTCGCTCCTTGAAAAATTTTCACAAAAATATCTCACAGTTCAAGAAATGGTTCTCTCCTCCGTTAGTTTGCAAAATGACATATGATAACATTCCTTGAGGGCTTTATAGCTATTTTGGAATGCTTTGAATGGTTTTTTTCCCTCCTTTCTTGATGATTAGACACTCCACCTTTTGCCTTTGTGTTTTTAATGAAAAGTGCCTTTCTCCATTTTGTTGAGGGCTTGCTTTTTTACCAATTGATTTATATTTTTTGAAAGGTGTCCTCTTTGAAAGATTTAACTTTGTGCCATGAGTATACTTCTTACTGAGAGATATAAAACAAACATCACTATGTGTATTTTATGACAGTTTCTTTGAAACAAGTGTTGTGTTTTCCATTTGTTCATCTTTTTGGAGGAGGTATCTTGTCAACAAAACTTCTTAAGCTCTCTACTTGTCCTGCAAAAAAAAAAAAGACACTTATCCTTCATCCCTGTTATATCATTTGAGGACTGAAAACCTTCTTGAAACATAAAACTTGTGTCCTGAGTAACTTCAGCACCAAGGATGAAATGCAAGCAGAGATGTGTATGCCCTTTGATTAGCCATTTAAGGGAACATGCCACAAAAATTGTTTTAGGATTTTTTTATCATTAAATGAACAAATTAAAGACATTGTCTCTGATCTCTGTTTATTACTAAAAGCCTTTTGAACATAATGTTAACACTTGGTGACTTGCCCTCTGCTCATCTTTTAGAGGAGGCATTTTGGCTGTGTTTTGACCCTCTTCTTATTTGTGAAGGAGGTCATTTTAAACAAACCATCTGGGCACTCTGTTTATAATTTATTTTTCAACTTCTTATAAAATCAGGGGCCTATATTTTTTTTGCAAATGAGATATGTCTTTCGAAACAAACCACCTGTGTAATTTCCCTTTCTTATCAGTTGCAAAATTTCCCTTAAACAGAACCTTGCGTAGCTTTGTTTATCAATTGAAGAAGGTTCTCCTCAAAACTTTAACCTTGTAATTATCATCTGATGGAGGCATCAAGTACAGCCTGCTTGTTAGCTTTGTTTATAATTTAATGAACTTTTTTAAATAAGGTCTCTCAACTCTGTCTATTAACGAAATTTTTTCTCAAATACAGAGTTAACACCTAGTGATTTGCCCTCTGCTTGTTTGTGAAGGAGGCCATAAAAATGTGTTTTTTACCCTGTGCTTATCATGAAGGAGGTCCTATCAAACACAGAAACTTCATCCATCTCAATATTGTTCCCTTGGTCTGTTTTTTTGAAAAAATACAAAATAGAAAACAAATGTGAATCTATCAAATTAGATCAAAACCTGAGCCAGAGAAAAGGGAAAGGTTGGTTATAACATGCTTAAAACTTGAACCAGCAAAGAAGAAGAAAAAAACTCTATCAGGGTCAAAATCAGAGCTGAAATGAAGAAATAAAGGTGACTCTAAAAAGCTCAAAATATGAGTCACAAGAAGAAGGAAGGATGCTCTTAATTTTCATAATTTCAAGCCTTCACAATTTTGTTTCAATTTTCTGAAAAGTTTCAGTTCATGTGTAGCTTGTCTTTATGCGATGGACCCACAGAAAATCAGACAGTCTAATCCTAGTTTGGCTATGTTTCAATTTCTGTTTTAGAATATAGAGAATGAAAATCTGCCAGACAGTTCAATCTTGGCAGATATTAGTTTAGGTAGAGAAGCTATGAGTCCAACTGCTTAATCTGGTCTCATGGAGGAATAAGGGTAGAATTAGATTAGTTTTTTCTTTCAATGAAAAATGATGATGTGAAAGGTTTGCAAGTCCAAATGTACCTTGAAGAAAATATGTTATCACAATAGGATGGGTAGGTAGTTGTTTGGGGAAGTATTGATGCTGATATATTGCTCTTCACTTATGTAGTAGCTGATGAAGAAAGAAAAGATGGTCAAGTTCTGGGCTCTGGCCTACTTCCAAATATTATATCTGAGATTCTTGACACCTTCAAGAAGATTCCATCCTCGTGTGGAGCCACTGTTATCCACCCATAATAATTTCTCATAGAAAACAACTGGCTAAATATGTTTCTTAGCCTTCAAGAGAAACATTTGATTTGTAAATCTATCATTCTTGAAGCCTTCATGTGTCTTTCTATTCTTTAGAGAATCTTCACTATTGTTTCCATTGATGAACCCTGTTGTTTACCAAAGGAAAAAACTTTTCATGAGGCCCCATTTTCCACCATTTCACTTCTCTTTTCACTCACAAAGAATTCCAATTTTCACCCTTATACCCTCCTCACAAATCCCTCTATAAAACTTCATTTTAACCTCTAAATCATCCTAAACCCCTTTCAAACCTTTTATGTCCCTTTATTTGGTTTAAAAATCCCCGTTTCTAGCCTACCAAAACCTTCATTTGGCCTTAAAATCCCTATTTTAGGCCTTAAAATCAGTATTTTTCACTATAAAGGTGTTAAACCTCCAAGGGCTTATAGTTCTTAGCCCTTTTTCTCATATAACCTTAGCCCCGCAATTGGGCACTTAAATCCATAAATCCCCTTCAAAAACCTTGCCTTCTGTCTATTTTTACAATTTCCTGATGTTATGATTTAAATAAATGTGAACCATTGATCTCCGCAGATCGACAGTCCTCGGGCACTCATCCTTCCACCCTTTCATCTGTTTTCCCTTCCGCACTCTCAAATTTTCCGCTTCATCTTTTAAATCTCCACCGTTCATTCCAGAGATCAGAAGGTTCACACCAAACCCGTCATTCACCTTGCAACAAAGGAAATCACGTCTCCTCCCGGGCCCATGGCCCATTCTGCCCGCACACATTGCTGCCTATCACGTGCAACCCACACCGTCTGATTTGACATTCCAGATCCGACGGTCGCTATCCAATATTGCAAAATTTTTGCGCCCAAGATTTAACGTTTCAAAATTTTGTGAAATGGGCGGTTTTGGGAATCCACGTGTCGGCCAATGTATGGAATCGTGTTCCAAACAAAAATTACCGCCTCCCCCTATTTTGTTGCGCGAAAACCATTACTGGTTTTCCGCCATACCGCTGCCCTCCACAAACTTTGCCTTTCGTTTTTAATCCCAGTCGTCAATCTCTAAGATTGGACAGTCCTGATTTAATCTTTCCCCCATTCATTTTCCACCTAACTTTCTCCTGAAATATTTCACCGAGTAATCTTGAGCGTTGATTGTCCTAATCCAATGGCTCTTGTTCACTGTCACGCCCAAACCTCCATTTGCACCTTGTTAGCTACTCTGCCAGGGTTTTCCTCCCATTTTTCCACTACATCCACATTTTTCCTCACTGCTCCTTCACCCTCATGAGCCTCTGAAGCAGTCATTCCCACTCCCACAATTTTTTTATAATGTGTTTATCGTTTTTTGTAAGTTTCAAAGGGTGATGAATCTATACTATCTCCACAGTCACAGTCATGGTGACATATAGCACAGAATGACAGTCCCAGAGCTAAAGATCGCAGAGGAAGAAATCATTGAGAAGGTTTAAAAGCATTTTTTATTAAATATCGAGGTTATTGACCTTAGCATGAAACCCTCCAATGCCCCTACAAACTGTATATTCACAAAAATGGGTCAGAAGAAGTTTAAAAGAGTATCAAAAGAAGAATAGAAGGATTAGTGCATGATATTGAATATTTAAGTATCTAATACACAACTAAGGAAAATGAAGGAAACTTAATAAAGCTCAGATCATAAATATAAATGAGTCATACCAGTAATTCAAAGCATTAGTGATCTGATATCAACAGAACATTATTTTCCCTAAGAAGGACAAATTACCACCCATTATCCATTCTCCATCGAGCCCCATAACAACTATTATTCCGACATAAGTCCTTAAAATTATCAGTGCATTATTTATAAAGTATGGAAGAACTGAAAGACAAAATCCCCACCTTTCTTGTCTCAGAGTATAAACAGAACATCACAGCTAGGAAAGTACTTCGAGAGCACTCCCTAGAAGTTATTGTCAACCTGACAAATACTTCTAAATCGACTAAAGGGTACTGAAAGTTAATGTAAAGATATTAAACAGAATGGGCTTCGAAGACATTTCTCCCTCTGTTTTAATGAAGCTTTTAAGTTCCCTCTACCACTGCTATCACTCATTCACCTATAAGAACCCATGAAAAATACATTGATAATGTTGGTTGGTTGTTGGAAAACTACTGATTGTAAGTTGTTTTACTAAGTTAGAGTTTTGTGAGTGGTAGTTGTAAATAGGCTGGGAGGTGATTTCTGGATGATATCAAGTTATTGGACAAGAATGTATGTGACTGGTTTTTCTCTACTAAATTGATAAGCATGTTCATCAGATCCTGATCTAAATCATTTGTGATGTGTCCCTTCTCTGTTATTGTTTTTCCTCTGTGTTACATTATGTTTCATTTTTTCTGATAAGAAACAATAATTTTAGCTTAGGATATACTGTTGCAAGTACCCTACGGCTTCCTGCACATTCTTATCTTTAGGTTTTCTGCTACTTGTGTATCTTAGAACAAATTCAATATAATTTAACCAGTCAAAGAGTTGGTTTTCCCACACTTACTGATGTATGGATTTAGAGTTTGTTTCTTAGATGTTCTTGTTTGGTTCTGCTGAAAGAATAGAAGAATAGGGTGATTTAGAGTTAGCCCTGTCCCCTAGGTTCCTTTTCCAATAGTTAGCCTTTTGAAGATCCCTTTGAGTTGAGTGCCAAAAGCAGAGAAAGTTAAAAGTATTTCTATGATCTTAGGCTTCACTCTATGTTAAACTTAAGTGTTTTCTACAGTTTGAAGTAGTCAGGATGACTGCTGGATTGTTGTATTTGGAGTTAGCCTCATCAGGAGTTTTGATAATAGAGGTATAAGGTATGCCATGTCCCTAGAATTACTTCGAAGTGGTCACTTTGGAAGGTTTTCCTTGTCATTCCCATTCAATTCCTTATTGTTTCATCCCATAATATTATCTTAAAATATTCTCTGTTTTAGATGACTAGCCCTTTGGAAGCATTGGATATTCGAATTGAAAGTAAACCCTTTTATGATCCCATTTCCCAATGGACTTGTATTCTCTTTGAATTATCTCCCCATTGCCGAAAATCCTTCTCTACTCTTTCCTTAGCCTCTTACTAAACCCTTCTTTCATATTTCCCAACCAAACAAACAAATCAACATCCCTTGTGCCCTATAACTATCCTAATACCATAAATTGAACATCAAAGATATATATTTCTTTACCTTTATAGAGAGATCCCAAAGTGGTTTGATGTTGTCTTCTCATTTGGTATTGCCAAATATGCCAAATCACAGGAACCCCAACACACTGATACACCTCATAACTATCGGGTGTACTTTCCATCGCACAGGATGATAGTGGTTAGAAGTGATGTGAAATTCGATGAAGATAAGGCCATGCAAATTTCCCTTTAGACAAAGCTTCAGTTGCATGTAATTGAGGAGCTCTTGGTTCGAAAAGAAGAACTTGAGGATGTGGAGTAGCCACAAGAAGAGGTGTAGAGAGTGGAAGCACCTACTGATGCAGATACATTCCAAGATGGAAGGAAGCTCACTAGAGAGGATGACATGTTATTTCTTGATGATATAGAGAATGTGGGAGCATGCACATCACAGTGTAGGTAGAGAAGGCTCCCAAAGTGGTACAATGGCTACATGGATATTATGCACGAAGGTGTAGAGATATATCCATCCTCTTTTGAGGAATAAGTACAACAAAAAACTTTGGTTAATGCCATGGATTAGGAGTATGACTCCATTATAACAAACATTGCATGGGAATTTGTCCCAAGACCACAAGGGAAGTCAGTTGTAGGATCCAAGTGGATCTACAAGGTTAAGCAGGAAGAACACGGGAGTGTGGAGAAGCACAAGGTAATGTTTGTGGATAGAGGGTTCCCTCAAGTGCAAGGGATTGATTATGATGATACCTTTGTACTAGTCACAAGGTACTCATCAATCAGGTCCATATTTTCATTCTTAGAGTGGATGGGATGGAAGATACATCATATGGATGTAAAGACAACCTTCCTCAATGGGTTGATTAAGGAAGAGGTGTACATTTAGCAGCCAAACGGTTTTGATGCCTTTGAAAGAGATTCACATGTGTGTAGACTCAATATAGCACTATATGGGTTGAAGCAAGCACCTCGTGCTTGGTACACCAGGATCAAAATCTACTTCACTAGGTTGGGCTTTACCAAGAGTCAAGTAGATGCGAACCTTTACCATATTGTGGTATAAGGTAAACTTTTGATCATTGTACTTTATGTCCATGATTTGATATTTATGGGTGATGAGAAGCTCATCAAGTATTACAAAGGGTATCTTTTAAGATAATTTGAGATGAAGGACATGGGTTTCTCACACTACTTCCTAGGATTGGAAATTTGGCAAAGAGATGCGGAGATATTTTATTCTCAAGGCAAGTATTCCAATGAGATTCTTAGGAAGTTCTACATGGAGGGCAACAAACACGTGGAAACTCCTCTAGCAGGAGATTGGAGGAAGGAGGATGCCACTTTAGGAAAATAAGTAGATGCTACCATCTACAAGAATCTTGTGGGTTCACTCATGTAATTAGTGAACATATGAATAGACATATGATCTGCATTTAACCAACTTAGTGATCCGAAAACAACATAATTGACTATTTTCACAATTTCAGCAAATATTAACGAAGGTTTCTTTTAAGTGAATGAATGAGAGAAATGATTTTTACCTCAAACATAAAACTTGAGATATGAAATTGAGAATGAACAACAAAGAAAAAGAAGAAACACAGAAAACTTGATGACCAAATTCATCCCTTCTGGACTACATCTTCGGGTCTACTTCCAGTGGGCGTTCATTGTATTAAAAATGTTCATAAAGTCTCTTTACTTCAAATTAACCATTTTGGAATGGGGTCACAGGCATCAATGGCTACCTTCAACTGATAACTCCTAGCCTCAACTTCTCAACATAACTTTTAGATCTCAAAAAGGTCCAATATTTTCCAAGTTATGGCTCAAAAGGCATTTATAGACACAAATAACACAAATACAAGATCAACTCCTTACATCCCCTCTATCACTAGCGTCATGGAAAATCATTTTATAAACCCATAAAAGGTCTTGGGGTCAAACCTGCGGGCCTCCCATGATTGGATTGTAACAACATGTATTAACATAACATTACAAAGTTCAGTGCATCCATATATAACATATAGTTTTAGAAAAATACTAATATTAACCCAGTGGTGATAGGATTGACCATATATAGCATATGGTTAGCATATGGTTGAAACCATAGTGTAACAATGGACCCTTATGCAATATCATATGACTCGTAACACCGTTGTTGTGGCATATAAATCAACCC
Source organism: Pinus albicaulis (assembly GCA_034641835.2). Taxonomy (NCBI): domain Eukaryota; kingdom Viridiplantae; phylum Streptophyta; class Pinopsida; order Pinales; family Pinaceae; genus Pinus; species Pinus albicaulis. Next base: position 1,469,565,994 of record CM076580.1, read on the forward strand.
ATTATAACTTAAAATTTTTACTTTAGACTTTGATTAATCTCCCCGCGCCTATATGTGGAGGCTCCGCTACATGATATTGACTATGGATACGGCTGTTATCATATGTTTTCCCTGCATTCCAAGTTTGGTATGGCATTACATCATTTCGTAATGCATTAAAACATTGCTTCAATAATTTAAGGTTTTGGCAGGGCGTTGGGTATGGCGGGCTCCACCAACCCTTCCCCTCATTATTACATATAGCCAAACTTTGAATACAAACTTGTGCTAGTATATTAACAAGTTAAGCTTGTGGTCTATTCGTAATTTTTTGTGGTGTCAGACCAGTGGTAACGGGTTTGACCCACAACTCCTCCAACTAATTTCATTTGAGTGCTTGGTAGTTTGACTGCCATGTGCCCTGTTATGAGACTACCACATGGAATGTTCTGAGACTGCCACTTGGCCTACTCTGGCCCATTTTTTTCCTGTTGGAGAAAAAATTTAGAACACGTTTTCTCCCTCATACGGAGCCCATTTCGAGAACCAAATATACCTCCAGAATCAACATGATGAGCTCTTAGACTTGGAACTAGTTTCATGAGTATTTTAGACTACTAAATTTTGAGCATTTTGGGGATCCTCCTCAGTCACTTAAGTAAAGCTATGGTTAATCCTACCAATATCTTTTGGAAGGTAGGAAAACATGCATTGAGGTACCTCAAAGGAACTATAGATTTTGGGCTATGGTTCAAATGAACAGAAGGAGTGAAGCTTCAAGGATTCATAGTTTTAGATTTGGTAGGGAGTCCATCCGAATGAAAGAGAACATAAGGGGTCATCTTTATCATATGATCAACAGTAGTTTCCTGGTACAGCAGGAAACAAAGATCAATTGCACTCGCCTCAGAGGAGGCAGAGTACATGGATGTCAGTCAGGAAACATGTGATGCCATCTGGATGAGGAATATACTTTTTGGTTTGTTTGGTCGACAGATGGATGTGATGGTGATTTACTGTGGTAAACAGAGTTGCGTCAAACTCTGGGTTAATTAAGTTTTTCATGACAAGTCCAAGAATATTGACATCTAGTAACACCATCTCAGATATTTTGTGGAGAGGCGGGTTATTCATTCGAGTACATTCCCATGGAGGAGCACGATGTCGACATCTTCAAAAAGGCACTATCAAGAAGAAAATTCGAGTTCTACATAAGGAGGAACGAGGTAGAAGACTATCCATTTATTTTTGAGAGGGAGTGTTGAAATTGGAAACAAGAAAGGCTTCTAATTTAATTTTCCCTTAATTAAATTAGAAGGAAATTGTAATTCCACATGAGATGACAAGTTATACGAGTTAACTAAGTTAGGAATACTTAGTTAGCTTAGTCAATTCCAGTTGAGGGTCAAACTAGAGGCATGTAGAGTTATGCCTAAGTTTTAGGGGGGGGAATTGTAGTATATTTTGAGTTTTAATTAGTTAACTCAATTATTTGAGTTAAATCAGTTTAACTAGTTCTAACTGAGAGATGAGCTACTGATAGGTCCATTGAATTAAATATGATTTAATTCACATGCAGTGATCGATCATATAACTGATAATTCACTCTAAATAGGTGTTGCATGTTATCTCTTAGGAAGTGTCAGTTGAGATTGGTTTTAAAGGGAAAAGAACTATGATTTTTATAGTTACAAAAGTATACAAGTCATGCATGAGGTCAAGAGGACGCCTTAGATGAATTGAACAATCAATTCCTGGGAATTTCCTAATTAATAGGGGTTTAATTCCTCCAAGAATGCATAAGAAAGGCTGAGAAACCTAAATTAGGAAACTGGTTAAGTATCGAACCATTCTTGTTGGGATCAGAGTGAGACAGTCGAAGATAGTGTAGGGTTTCTCAGGAAGGGAAATAACATCATATTGTTTCATATTCTTGAATTAATTCAATATACATATAGAAATTTTTTTAACTGAGGCTTTCCTCATATACATATTTTTATTGTGAGACTAAAATTCTCTCTTTCTTGTTCATGTGATTGTGTGATCGTAATTGGTTTCCGTAATTTGTAGAATTGATTCATTATTTTGTTTTATTTTATTACAAGATCAATTGAATCTATTTAGATATTTCTACCAAATTGACACTGAAGCTAGGATACAGGACCATAGAGACCCACTGAGTCGGAAAGCAGAAGGTAGCCAACTAAGATCCAGGTAACTATACAATCCGTAGGGTGAAGGAAGGTTGTTTACCATAGTGCAAAGCACAAGCCACCGAGGAAGTTCCAGATCCATACATCATGATGGAATCTTAAAGAGAATCAAATATCCATGGAATTGAGGTAGGGTTTTGGTTATCTCAATGAATGAAAAATAATCCACACCGTATATTAGTAGCTTGCAATCTGGATTGTCAATTTCTTTGCTAGATCTGCATCCCTATGAGACAAATAGAGCCATATCGAAGTTTCCAAATAGGCTCAAGCCCTAAATTTAGTTTGATAGTGTATGGTAATCTCACCTGGGTTGGGGCAGGTGGTTACCCTAATAGATAAAACCATAGAAATAATTTTTATAAATATATGTATAACCATTTCCTGCAAATATAGCCAATGATGCAGAGTTAATAAAAAACATTAAATATCGAAGATGATAAATGTTGTAAATTCAAATGTGGTGCATGCATTCAACCACTGTATATTGATTTAATATTTTATAAAATGATTTAGCCACTGGTGTTATTTGATCATTAAATACTTGGTTTCTTTTTTTGTAGAAATTCTTTCGGTAGTAATCACATGCAAAAGAACGAGGTCGACGCGTTTCGAACCAACCAGTGTGGTTCATCATCAGGACTATGTGAGAGATCAGATCCAGTCATTAAGTATAAATAGATGTAGAAATGACTCAACTAGCCGTTAGGATAACGGCTAGTTTGACTTTGAAAAAGTAAATATTCCATTATTTATTTATTTATTTAATTTTACTAATTTTATTTATTATTATTATTATTATTATTATTTTAATTTATTTATTTATAAAACCTTTAATATATTAATATAATGGTAAGTAATTTAACAAATCGTCGTGTAAATTTTTGTAAATTTTGATTAAATTATATAATAATTAATTATTATTATGAATTAATAAATATAATTAATTCTTATTATAACACACCATCATCAAATAGTGAAACAAAGAGTCAGAATAAATAAATAAATAAAATAATTAAATAAATAAATAAAAATAACATAAAACAAATAAATAAAAACAAAAATATAAATGAATAAATAATGAAAATAAATAAAAAGATTTTATTAATTAAATAATTAATATTATTATTATTTCTATTTTTATTTATTTTATTTTATTTTAATTAATTAATTAATTAATATTATTATTATTATTTATTTTTATTTTATTTTATTTTATTTATTTATTTATTTATTATTATTATTATTATTATTTTTATAATAAAAATAATCAAATAAATAAAGTATAAATAACTAAATAAATAAATAAGTATTAAAAAAAAAAAATCAAGAATATAAGGCAGGAATCCAGCACCTGTTGATATTCCAACCGTCATCTCTATTGAGATTAACGGGCTTTTTTTCAATTTCAATAGCCTCTCTCAACTTACGATGATGGAAATGGTCGATTCTAACAATGACCTTAGCATTTTCTATGCAAACATGATGGTTAGTCTTTTCTGGATGCTCAGCTAAGGCAGATGAGCGAGATCTTCTATGCTTGATATCAGCAGCATGCTCACAGATCCTTTGATTAACGGACCGACCCGTCTCACCAATGTAAGGAGTCCCACAGGAACATGGAATGATGTAGACACCTTTTCCATCCCTGGGGTCAATCGGATCTTTAACTGATTTTAGAGAACTGCGAATTGTATTAAGGGGCTTGAAATAAGAGGAAACCTTATGCTTTTTAAGTATTTTAGCAATCTTATCAGTGGTACCCTGGATGAACGGAAGGCTGACACTGCCATACCATTCACTAGGTTCTTTTTTATTTTTATTTTTAACAGGACCTTTCTCCGCTTTGAGGAAACCTTTGAGGCCCTGCGACATACTATAACCATTATTACAAAAGACATTCAACAGATGGGTCTTTTCTCCCTCAAGGTGAGACTCATCAGAGATTCTCAACGCCCTTGTGGCTAGGGTGCTAAGGACGCCCTTGTGGTTTCTTTTAAATGTGAATTTAAGGAGAGTTAATTGAAGAGTACTCATGCTATAGAATCCAATGTAACCTAACTATAAATCAAGTAGTAATATTTTATCCTTAGTAATGGGTGTTGAGTCTGAACTTTACCCAATTTTGACACCTATCCTAAACCTTGCCTCCCTTATTTTTGAACCCTTTTCGCTCTTTAATTATACCTAGTTCGATTATGTTATCTAGTTTTGGCTAAAAAGGGTACCATAAGCCTAAGGTATGTTAAATTATCAAAAGAAGTGTCATTTTATCTAAATTTGATTATTCTTTGATCTAGATGTGTCTTTATTTAATTACTACTCTAACTATTTTAGAACTCGTGCACAAATTTTCTAGATTTGAATAATTCCGCAAATCCTGCAGACAGCTTATGCGGCCGATATTCCTACAGGCGTTCCAGATTTCTTGCAGATACGTCAATTTCCTGCAACCATATCAATTACCTGTAGCGATATTTATGGTTTGCCATGTTCCACTCATATCCAAATCGAGTAAAGACATGGGTTTTGAAGGGAATTTTTTGCATATGGAAGATTTCCTATTCACTGTTCTGAATCCTCTTTTGCAACCACCCAAACCTCCAGACCTTCTCTCATGCCCACATGGAGAAACAACTTCAGCCACACAACATAAATCATCTAATCCATGCTTCCAGTCATGGATTAGACTTAACATAATTATAACTTTATATCTGTATCATTGGTTGTAGGCTTACAATAGTGATCTGCTTTGTTCAAGACAATTATGGGCTTCGAGAAATGTATAAATTGGATGTATTTCACTTTGTAAAGGAGGTTGGGTTGAGATTATTTTTGATAGCAAGATATCGGACTGTAATTGATTGTAAATTCCATATTAATAAAATGGTATATGTTATGTTTATCTTTATGAGCATCTTCTTCGACTTTTGAAGGAGTTATGAGTGAGGGAGGGCCCCCTTTTGAAGGAGTTTTGAGTGAGGGAGGGATCCCAATTAATAATTCCTGTAAAGTATTAATGGGTTAAATTATTTAATTCTTTATATTAATGAGTTCCTTTCATTTGATCAATGTTTGGATTCATGCTCTTTAAGTTGGATTCTTGATTGTGATTTATCATCTATCTTTTCTTGCATCAATATCAGCAAACTCAAGTGTTGTATAGGGATGATATATGCCACTCCATAGCCATTTCTAAAAAGTATTGATACATGAAAGAAACATGAGTTGGTGCTTGTTGTTTGATCTTTATCTTTTCATGATCAATATCAGCAATCCTAAGTGTTGTTGAGAGATGATATATGCCACTCCATAGCCATTTTCTTCCAAGTATTGACATAGGAAAGAAGCATTAGTTGACGTGTGTATAATGTACTTACACTTGAAGTAATCAGCCTGCATATAATTTGCACTGCATCTCATCATTTTAACTTCCTGGGTTGACAATTCATGATTGGAAAATTATAAGCATATAATTTGACTCGACATTTTGGCGTCATTGTCAGGGAGGTGCTAAGGGATGATACTGAATTTTTTTTCGTTTGATTTTGTTCATTTTTATTTTCCAAACTGGGGGAGCCAAAGTACAAAGACAAATGGAAAATACCACACACCCACAGAGGCCAGACACTCACCGAAGTCGTGTCCTAATTGTTTGGTAAGTTTTTAATTTTGTTTGAATATTAGATGAATAGGGTCCAATATTTCCTGCATTTTTTTCTGGTGGTGTGAGCACAACTTCATTTACTAATACACTAGAAAGAGGAAGGAGGTATGCAAGAAACAAGGAAGTAAAGGAAGAAGAATCCGAAGAAGAGGTCTACAGTCCAAAAAATATTGACACTTCCATAACAGAATAATCTGCTCGAGAATCCTCCATTGCTTCCCATCTAGAATATCCCCTTTCAAGGAAGACAAAATCTCTTCTCAATGGTCAACTCAAAGAAGAGTTCCTTGTGAACCCTATGATAGAACCATAATTCCATACCATTGACTCTGAGGAGTCTGTAGCCTTCCAAGGTCCCACTCTTTCTTGGAATGATATGGCTCAAGAAGAAGGTACTGGTAATACCAACGGAGGATTTGATGATAAGGAGGAGAAACTGGTCACATTTGAATTCCCTATTAGGGAGACTGTTGGAGCTACTTAGATGAAAAATATCCCTCCTTCGACCTTCCCTAATTTTCGTGGTACTTCTAGTGAGGATCCAGATGCCTTCCTATTCGAATTTGATGTGTTGTGTCGGAGCTATGACTATTATTCCAATTATCAGAAGCTAAAGTTGTTTCTTGCTATATTGAAGGATGCAGTTTTGAGGTGGTTTATGGGTTTGGGGTCAAACTCCATTGCAAATTGGAGTGAAATGAAGAAGGTATCCCTTAGAAAGTACCAATATTACTGTAATACTAGAGACCTCAGAGAAGAGATTTTTGGGATGAATCAGAAGGAAGAGGAGAGTCTTGAATATTTTGTAGAAAGGTTCCAATACAATTTGCAGAGATATAATATGAATTAAATCGATAAAGAGACCAATAGAACCATTTTTCTTACGGAAATCAGACTAGAATATCTAGAGGTCATAAATCTAATGGGAGCAGGTGATGTATCAAAGCTGAGTTATGATGATGTGTGTGAGATTTGTAAAAGATATTCAAAAGGAAATTCCAAGGTTGGAGGAGGACCAAGAGATCCTTCTTCCAAGCTAAATCAATTGTTGGAGCTAGAGTAACCAGAGCTGAAATGGGTAATTTATTTGAAAATTTTAAAACTAATATTCTTAGCACTTTATCTTCATAATTGTATGTTTTGCAGGCTAAAAAGAAACAAGAGAAATAGGATGAACTGGAGAAAGCCTTGGCCGTGTCCTGCTCCAAATGCAAGAAGAAACATGCAGTAAGGGAATTCCCTGCTAATAGTATCGAGGTATGTCGAATTTTTGAGGCTGAGCATTCCACTGATTTATTTGCCTGAAATTAAAGAAGCATATATAGTAAATCAAGGAGTTGTCAATGCACTTTATGTAATAGCACCTCAGAGGCCATGGCAGCCACGTCCTGCAGGTATGTCATAGTCAAATTTTCAATTTCCTTATGCTCAAAATATGATGTGGAATGTTCCAATGCCCTAGCAGCCTTCGCCTCCTCAACAACCTAGTTAGGGGAACTATTCTTATCCTACTACACAAAGTTTCCCATCTCAAAATTTGTATTGACAACCCACACCACAACAATAACTTCAATTGACTGCCCCACCAGATCAACCTCATCCCACACTGTTTCCTGCTCAAACAGTGTCTAATCCCAATAATAAAACTGTCTTATCCACTCACAACATTGGATTGGTCACTTATCCCAAGCCCAAGCCACGAGTCTTAAGAAAAATTCTAAGGAAGATCTGATAAAATGTTGTATTTATAATCTTCATTTCCCGCAACATTTAGAAGGATAATCTAGCCATAATTTAGATATCATTACTGATCTGCAGGATTTTTATGAACATATTTTAGCTTATGAGCTACATTCAGACCTCTTATCTACATTTCCTACATATTCAATGTCTGAATGGGGGAGTAAGGTAGTGGAAGTTTTTCCCGAAAAATATTTAAACATTAATTATTCCTTAACTCATGAAAAAGAACAAAAATTAATTCAAACATTGAAAAAATTTTCAGATACATTTGCATGGGAATATACTGATATGAGGGGCATTCACCCAAACACATGCATTCATCACATTTATATAAAATAAAATGCTAGGCCTATGAGACAACCACAAAGGAGGATGAACCTTACGTTAAGGGAAATCGTAAAAGATGAATTACAAAAATTGTTAAATGTAGGATTCATCTATCCTATCTCAGATAGCCAGTGGGTATCCCCACTAGTCATTGTTCCCAAGATAAATTTTAAATGGCGAGTGTGTGTAGATTACAGGGAATTGAAAAAAGCTACATTAAAAGACCATTTCCCTTTACTGTTTATAGACCAAGTACTAGATACTCTAGCAGGGAAAAAGAACTTTTCCTTCCTAGATGGATTCAACAGATACAATCAGATTAGGATAGCCCCTGAGGATCGGGAAATGACAATGTTTACATGTCCCTGGGGTACCTATGCATACAAAGTATTACCATTTGGTCAATGCAGCGCACCAGGCACATTTCAACGGGTGGTCCTTGGTATTTTCTCTAATATTTTACATGACTGTGTAGAGGTTTATATGGATGATTTTACAGTTATGGGTGATACTTTTGATGAAGATTTACATATTCTTGAAAAAAAATTTCAGAGATGTAGAGAAACTAATCTTTTGTTAAGTAATAAAAAATGTTTTATGATTATGACTAAAGGTATTTTTTTGGGTCATCATGTTTCTGTTGCAGGAATCAAGGTCGATCTAGCAAATATTGAGGTATTATAAATCTGCCTCCACCAACCAATCAAAAGGGAGTTCATATTTTTCTTGGACATGCAGGTTACTACAGGAGGTTTGTTGAAAAATTTACAAAGGTGGCCTCTTCATTGTTTAAATTATTGACTAAAGAATATGAATTTCATTGGAATGATGAGTGTCAAGCTACATTTGGTAAACTCAAGGAAAAGCTTTCTTCAGCACCTATCTTGAGAGGCCCAGATTGGAATTTTCATTTTCATATTTCCACTAATGCCTTTGATTCAGCCGTAGGAGCAGTATTGGGTCAAAATGAGGATCGTGTAACCCATGCCATTTATTTTATTAGTAAAATCTTGACTCTTGTAGAACTGAATTACATGGTAACTCAAAAAGAATTCATTGTCGTGATTTATGCTATTAAAAAGTTTAGACACTACATTGCGGGTTATGATGTTTTTGTGCACACAAATCATTCTTCTATTCATTATCTCATGAATAAACCAATCACTAATGGAAAAATTACTAGGTGGATGTTGCTGATGTAGGAATTTGACATCATAGTATTGGATGGACCGGGAAAAGAAAATCAGGTAGTTGATTTCTAGTCTAGGATTAACAATGCAGGTGAGGATATTCCTGTTAATGGTGAATTTCTAGATGAAAATTTGTTTTCCATTTCTGTTAAAACACCTTGGTTTGTAGACATGGGCAATTATCTTGCTACAAGAATGTTTCCACCTTACTTTTCATCTAATCAGAAAACTAGAATCATTATAAAAGTGTTTATTATTATTGGATTTTGGGAGATCTCCTTTTTACTAGACCTAATTTGATTATCCACAGGTGTGTCAGATAAGATGAGATATATGACACCTTGAGAGCCTGTCATGATGAAACTTGTGGAAGAAACTTTGCGGACAAGCGAAAAACTTATAATATCCTTCGCACAAGTTATTATTGGCCTAATATCTGCAAGGATGCAAAGGAGTATGTTCAGAAGTGTGATAGATTCCAGAGAATGGGGTGGCCTATACAATCAGATGAGATGCCTTTGCGGCCACAGATTCTCATAGAACTATTCGAGAGGTGGGCTCTTTATTTTGTAGGTCTCATCAATCCTACATCCAAAGGTAAGAAGTATATTTTGGTTTGTACTGATTATGTGACAAAGTGGGTGGAGGCAATAACAACACCTAGAGAAATGGAAAAAGCAGTGGTAGATTTTATTTTCTCTGATATTTTGTAAGATTTGGAGTACCTAGGGAGATCGTTACTGATCAGGGTGCTCAGTTTGTGTCTAATATTATGAAGGAAATGGTGCAAACATATCATATTACCCACCGTTAGTCCACCCCTTATTATCCACTGGCCAATGGGAAGGTGGAATCAACCAACAAGGTGCTGGAAACAATCCCTACCAAGAAAGTGCAATTACAAAATAAGGATTGGTTTGACAGACTTCTTAAGGCCTTTTCGGCTTACTAGATTACATGGAGGGGTACCACTGGTTTCTCTCCATATGAACTAGTGTATGGAAAACAATTTTTGCTGCCCATCAAATTTCAGATTAAAACCTGTAGAATGACATCATATTTGGGTACACAGGGGTGTCACTCAATTAACCTATGACATAGCACATGCGTTCATGGCATACTAAACAATACCCTTAATTTGACTACATATTGGAAAATACCTCTAAAAATCACTTTATTTAACCCCCTACCAATACTAAGCCATTACATTTTCCCAATTTAATAAACCCCTACTTTCACTAGATATTGTAGGTATCCATTTTTTCATTAACATTTGTATACCCCTTTATATTTATATCCTTAACATAATGACATGATGCCTCTCTTGTGACCCCACATGCATCCTAAAATTCACCTTTCTTCTTGTGATATACATAAGAGATGCATATTAGTATTCCCACTATGTGATTACCCAATTAACACTCAAGTACAGAGTCACTGTGATTTGTAGCATTTAATGGTCCAAGACAATGTGAATGATCCCTCACTTGCTGCAATGTGAATGATCCCACATGTACTCTCCCTTGCCAAACCTGCAAAAAACCATATTGTTGCAATGCCAATGATCAATCAGTTGCTGCAATGTGAATCCCTCAGTTGTTGCAATGTGAATGATCTCTCGTGCACTCAATGATACCTTATGTGCTCTCCCTTGCCAAACCTGCAAAACACCAGATTGTTGCAATGTGAATCCCTAAGTTGTTGTAATGTGAATCGCTCAGTTGCTGCAATACGAATGATCCCTCAGGCGCTCTCCCTTGCCAAACCCACAAAACAAGCCCGCTTGGTCCAAAAAATCAAAAAACAATACCTTAAATTATTTATATTTCATATATAATAAAAACACCCGCTAACCCTTATTTATATATCCAATATAATTCTTTTGGTTTGTCTAATTTTATTTACCCCAATATGAATGCATGTGATATAATATTGCTTTGTTAGTGACGCCCCCGTGTTTGGGTATAAGCCTTGATGAAGCACAACAATAGAGAATCTTGCAGCTCAATGATTTAGATGAGATTAGGCAGGATGCTTTTCAACATACTGAATTGATCCAAAAATGAAGGGCTAAATGGCATGAAAAATACATTAAGAATAAGAAATTCAAAGACGGAGACTGGGCATTGTTGTATGATTCTAAATTTGAAAACTTCAAAGGGAAATTTAACTCACATTGGCTAGGCCCCTATGAGATTGAGAAAGATTTTGATATGGATATGTTTGGATTAAAACTATTGATGATGAGGATGTTATAATCTTGGTAAATGGGCACAGACTCAAGCTATATCAAAAACCTCAATCTAATGAGCAATTTGTGGAAGACATTGTGAAGAAGAAAGAGTTGTAAATGGTAAGGGAAGGGATCCTTCCTTCCATTGTCTCTTTGTTAGGTCCCTATATTACTAGTATAGTCCCTTATTGTTGATAGTGTAACCCCCTTATTGTTATTACTGTACCCTTGTAACCCCCATATTGTTATTATTGTGCCCTTAACTTATTATTTTTAGGTCGGCTAGGATTACATTGTGGCCCCACTAGGATTACATTGTGGCCCCATGGACTCCTATATATAGAAAGGAGGTTTTGTAATTTGAATCATCCAAGAATTGTTCATTCATGTAATGTATTGGATGTTTCCCCCTCTAAGTGCCTTATTTATAAGGCATTGCTATCTCTTTTCTTCTCTTTCTGGAGCTGGTTTCACAACATTTGGTATCAGAGCTTTGAGATTCTACGGTTTCCCTGGTCCAAACATGTCATCGTGGCATTTTCGCTATAACGTTTTTTCTACTAAGGTTCAGAATCTAAAATTTTTCTAATACAAAGCCAAAATCCTGAGGAACATCGTCGCAAAATTTCAGAGCTTGGTTCGCAATATTTTCGAAGATATGATCTATGCAAGTTAGGTCATTTTGCAGGCTCCTAAATTTAACCTAAAAGGGTCATCGTGGTATTTTCGTAATAAAATTTTTTCTACCAAGGTTAAGAAGCTGAAATTTTTAGAGTGCAAAGATGCAGTCCTAAGGAACATCGTCGCAAAATTTCAGATATTGGTTCGCAATATTTCCAGAGATATGATCTGTGGAAGTCAGGGCTTTTTGAGGCTTCTAAATTTCATCTCAAAGAGGTGATCGTAGGAAAATATTCATAGCTCTCTCTCTGAGCATCAGAATGGAATGCTGTAAAAATTGGCCACAAGTACATGAATTGTAGTTTTGGGTCTATTAATTTTATAGCCAAAGGAGGAAACAGTGACACGTGGAAAGTCATACAAATTCACTCTACCGAACCAATCCAAAATTGGGTCATTGTGGGAGATTGGACATAAATTTCTCTTGAAGAATCCAAATCAGATCAGAACTGTGGCATTTTAAAGAAGCTTCAGAGGGCTACTACAGGGCAAAATTTCAAATATTTAGGATCTGTAATTATAGAGATAATTCAATTTCAATATCGAGCTCCTCAAAAGCAACTAAAATGTGTGTATTTTTTTTTCGAATTGCATGAGTCTTGTTTGAAGAATCAAGTTGAATTGATTTCAAGGGAATATTGTAGAATAGATATTAGTATTGGATTCTAAAATGGCCTCTAAAAATAATTCAACACCCATTAAGCCTTTAGAAATCTCTATTGTGACTCATGAAGACGAAGAATGACAACATGACATATCAAAATTATAAGACCAAGTGCAACAAATTTCGCTCTCGCAAAGAGAAAAAAAAAATGACATAGAAGTTTTGAAGAAAGGCGTGGAAACTAAGATGGATGGTTTGAAGAAAGGCATGGATGGTTTGAAGAAAGGCATGGATGGTTTGAAGAATGGCATGGAATCTAAGATATATGGCATGGAATCTAAGATAGATGGCATGGAAGTTGGCATGGAATCTAAGATGGATGACATGGAAGCTAAGATCGATGACGAAATGGAAAACATGAAGAATGATCTAAAAGAAAACATGGAAGTTTTGAAAAAGTTGATACACGAAATTTTTCCTAATGGTGAAAAGATAGTAGAGGAAACTCATGATGAGAACAAAATAAATGTTAATTGTGATTTCATAAAATCTAATGTTAGCAGGAAGAACCACCATATTCCAAAAATCGATATGAGGAAGTTTGATGGAAAGGATCCTGTAACATGGATACTACAGATGGAGAAATATTTTGATCTCCATAATGTGAAAAACACACAAAAGGTATGCATTGCAACTTTACATTTAGAACAAAATACATTTGTATGGGATCGATGGATTTGCTCCCATAAAAAAATTGTCACTTGGTCAATATTTATGGAGGAAATGATAGCAGATTATGAGGATACAAATAGAAACACCTTCTTTAGCCAATTGATAAATCTCAAACAAAAGGGTTTAATGGGGGAGCACATTGAGGACTTCCAAAAATCGAATATAAGGGTAACTGATATTCCATAGGAACATAGGATTGATCTCTTCATAGTTACTTTAAAGGATAACATCCAACATGAATTTCGCATTTTGGAACCTAATTCATTGGAGAAGGCATTTAGGTTGGCAAGAAAAATTGATGTAAAATTATGGCAACAAGGAAGCCTACCACTCACTTCTATAAAGAGGGAAGTGTTGCTACTCCTAGATTTCCGCAACCTACAAGGTTGACACCACAACGATTGGAAGAAAAAAGAGAAAAAGGGCTTTTCTATAGTTGTGATAGAAAATACACTAAAGGTCATAAGTGTGCTGAGAAGAAATTATTTTACATAGATTGTGAAGAGGAAGAAGAAAATGAACAAGAAGAGGATATACACCAGGAACCAACCCAAGAAGAGGAAGAAATGAGTCTGACCATATTGTGTAATGCATTGATAGGAATTACCACTCCTCAAACTCTCAAAATAGAAGGACATATCAAGAAGAAAAAGGTAATAGTGTTGATTGATTCAGGTAGTACCCTTAATTTTATTCATTGTAAGGTAGCCAAGGAATTGAATTGTTTCCTATACCCAGCACCAGAATGTCAAGTGATGGTTGCAAATGGAGGAACTATAAATTTCTCTAGAAAATGCCATAATATCAAGCTAACCATGGGGGAATATGTATTGAATAGTCAAATTCTTTCCATTCCTATGGGAGGTGCTGACGTTGTACTAGGAGTACAATGGTTACAATATTTGGGGATGGTAGCTTTTAATTTTCAAGAAATTTTCTTGATTTTTTTTCAAGAAGGAAAGGAAGTTGAATTATGGGGTATTGCAGGCCGGGAAAGATAACAAGCTCTAATTTCATGAAAAATCTTCTAAATAAAGAATAACGAGGCATAATTGCACAATTATGCTCACTAGAACTTCCAAGATCAAAATCATCTATTTCTGCAGATCTCCAAAAAGTCTTGGACAATCATTCCAAGGTTTTTGAAACTCCCAAGGAATCCCACCTATTCGTGATCATGATCATGCTATTCATTTGATTCCAAGAAGTGTTCCTCCAAACATCAGGCCTTATAGATATCCGTATATCCAAAAGAGTGAAATTGAACGTATGATTGCAGAAATGTTAGAGGTGGGTATAGTTCAACCTAGCCAAATTTCTTTCTTTGCTCCTGTATTATTGGTACACAAGAAGGATGGATCATGGTGCATGTTTCCAGATTATAGGGAGCTAAATAAGCTCAACATTAAAGATAAATTTCCCATTCCTGTGAATGATGAATTATTGGATGAATTACATGGAGCAATTTATTTTACCAAGCTAGATCCTAATTTCCCAATTGATACAATGAGCTCGTTGTGTTCCTCCTCGTGCTCGATAAACTATGAGATTAATGTTTATTGGGTATATGTTTAATCCTTTTTCCAGGCCCAATGGACTATATATAGAAAAGAAACCCCCTGGAGTCTTCTTTTTCAATATTTCAGACTCTCTAGAATTGAAATTCAGTGAGCATGGACTACCACTCAGCTCGTTAAAAACACAGGTTAGTAGATCCTTTTGGATCCTCTCAATAATTTTTTTTTATTTAATATATGGATTTCTCGTGTTTTACTGATGTGGGTTTTCTTAAGGCCCTCCTTCCGACAAATTTGGCCCATCGATATCAACAAATTATCTGGGTGCAGGATTAGAGCCTTGTGATGTCTTGAAGTTTGTATGCCCCAATGATAGGCTATCTCACAAGTGGTAATGGAGAAGCATCATGGCTTATTTACTATTGGATCCTAAAGGGGGTTCGACAAAAACTCATATATTCACACCTGATAGGATGCATGAGGGTACCTTGGTCCTCACTCTCATTAATTGTGATGGACCTCGCATTAGTTAATTGTTGAACTCAATGGATGGTAATCCAATGAGGCCATTGCACATTCGACATAGGCACATTCATTCATGTGCAGTGGACTGTACACAATGGGTGGAGAAAGTGGTTCCTGTAGATTCAACTTCAATTCTTGCAGAATGTTCAGCAATTGCAATTTTTAATTCCTAAAGAATGGTCACAGTTGTTTCAATTCCTGCAAAATGTTCATCAGTTGCAATTCAATTCCTGAAGAGTATTTAATAGTATTTATGAAAAATTTTCAACATTTGTAGTTTTAATTCCTGCAGAACGTTCGACAGCCAGTTTTAAATTCTTGCAAAACATCTGTTAGGCACAACAACACCTGGGTTTCTTGAAAAGACAAAATAAAAGAAAAATCATTAAACAAAACATTAGATAAAAATCATCTAATAAAGTACTAATAGTAATTATTTTTTAATGTCATGGATTATATGTATGATGTAATAGGTTATCATTGCAAGATAAAGCCACGTCATCGAGGACAGGACCATTAGAGGTCAGCGATAAAGTACAGGTGGTGATAATATGCTCGAGGTAAAGGTATATTGATGCTTAAATATTTAAAATTTCGCATAACTAAGGCTTTGGTAACCCTTGTGGCCGTGAACCATTGCGGAATTTATCCCATGACCTATTATCATCATGTCAATGGTGGTTGTAATTTCGAGGTCTGTCCTGAAGGTTGGATCATGATGGCAATCATGATCATGACCTGTTGTTGAAAAAGCCTCATACTTCCTATTTAGTCCCTTACACTATCGAAACCTTTGCATAAGTCTCAGAATATATTCACACAACCTGAATTTTATTTATTCCTTCTATCCTCTTCCCTATCTATTTCCTCACCTACCTATCCATTTCATCCTCCACCATGCCTAAGTTCCAAGCCCCCATCCGATTCAAGCCACGAAGCCTTGCGCTGCTTTAAGATGATCCTCGTAGCAAGGAGAGAATAGAAAAGGCAGGATGGCTTCTTTTCTTCCAGAGGTTCAACGGCCCTAATTATGATGTAACAAAATATTTTTCCCTGAACCTAAATGGGGATGAAGCACAGGTTGGAAACATACACTTCAGGTTGATGGAAGATTTGGTGGGACGAGCATCTGGAGTTTTGCAATATGGAGAGTGATGGTTTAAAAATCATCGCTTCAACAAAGAAATGTGTGCATATTTCCTACAAAAGGACCACTCAAACCCAGGACTAGAGTAAGGGGACTTCGTAGGAGTTTTTAAGGAGTAAGTATTGTTAGTTTCTATTTTTCCTGCAGAAGTATGTTTCATGTGAGGGTCGCCTTGGCCTCACATTCTTGTTTCATTTAGGCTTCTCATACAGTTCTGAGACAATCCCATAAATTTGACATATTATTTAAAAATGTAATTGATCAAAATGTCCACGACCATGAAAGATAGGATATCCCACATAGAGGAAAACCTCTACCATCACGGGCTGGTGAAGATTATTCTGGTGGAAGTCCTACGGAAACATAAAACGTCATGGGAGGACTTTCTAACAGAAAACCATTTTGTGAATGTTGGAGATTCTGACTCCTCAGGAATAAGGGAGGAAAAGCCCATAGAGAAACCGAAGAAGAAACCATGAACCCATGGAACAATGGTTAAAGAAGATGATGGGGATGACGAAGTTATGGTGACCGATGAAAATACTATGGAGGGCTCCTAGCAGAAGAAGCCTTCTACCCCTGCTAAACGATATACTATAGGCCAGGCTACTCAGCTGGACATTAAGGATACAACAAAAGAAGGAACACCACCTGAAGTGTTTACCAAGAAGATAGAGGAGTCCCCTAGCTAGGACAAGGGAAAGGAGAAGGTCAACGCTGCTACATTCATTGACAAGGACACTATGTCCTTTAAGGATCCTTAACTGCAGGAAATTCAGAATGAAGCCATGAAAGTGTAGAAGGATTTGAGTGTGCCACAATCCTCACAAGGGCATCATGAGGGAGAGGTGACTCCATTGAAGAAATGGTCTCGACATATGCTAGAAGAGACCATTAAGGAACTTACACTCTTAGAACGAGCCTTGAGAGCAGAGAACGTGACCCTGAAGGAAAATAGCCTTAAGATGCAAAAATAACACGAAGAGTGGCATGAGAAGGAAAATCGCATCATTAAAAAGAAGCATGTACACATCAACCACTTGAAAATAAAGAATGAAGCATACAGGGGAAAGATTCAAGCAGAATCTAGTCGGGCCCAACTAGATCATTTGGCTGCAATAGCTGTAACCCAAGAGAACAGTTAATTTTCTGTTTGGGGACTTCCTCAGTTTTGTTTTCATAGGTACATGCAAGATTTTTAGTGTGGGGGAGATGTTGAGTTTGAACTTTACCCATTTTTGACACCTATCCTATACCTTGCCTCCCATATTTTTGAACCCTTTTTGCTCTTTAATTATACCTAGTTCGGCTATTTTATCTAGTTTTGGCTAAAAAGGGTACCATAAGCCTAAGGTATGTTAAATTATCATAAGCAGTGTCATTTTATCTAAATTCGAGTATTATTTTATCTAGCTATGGATTTGTTGCATTAATACTCTAACTAGTCTACAACTCGTGTGGAGATTTGCTAGATTCGAGTAGCTCCACAAATCCCGAAGAGAGCTCATGTGGCTGAGATTCCTGCAGATGTTCCAAATTTCTTGTTGATACGCCGATTTCCTGCAACCGTCTCAATTACCTGCAACGCGATTGATGGTTGACTATTTTCCACCCATCTCCAAATCGAGTAAAGACATGGGTTTTGAAGGGAATTTGCTACATATGGAAGCTGTCCTATTCACTATTTTGAATCCTTTTTTGCAACCACCCAAAACATTAGATATTTTCTCGTGCCCACATCAAGAAACTGCTTCAACCTCACAACAGAAATCATCTAATCCATGCTTCCAGTCATGGACTAGAATTAACATAATTTTCAATTTGTATCTTTATCATTGGATGTAGGCTTAGAATAGTGATCTACTTTGTTCAAGCCAAATATGGGCTTCGAGACATGTATAAATTGGATGTATTTCTCTTTGTAAAGGAGGTTGGGTTGAGATTGTTGTTGATAGAAAGATATCAAACTATATTTGACTGTAAATTCGAGATTAATAAAATAATCTATGTTTTGTTTACCTTTCTAAGCAACTTCTTCGACTTTTGAAGGAGTTATGAGTGAGGGAGGGCCCCCTTTGCTCACAACTCCCATAGCATAGTGTGTGTTTTATTTCTGTTTCATTTATGCCTTAATAATTCCTATACATAGCTAGTGCTTTCTTTTTGCATTTCCTGCAGCAAAATGTTAATTGGTTAAGTGATTTAATTCTTTATATTAATGAGTTATTTTCATTTGATCAATGTTTGGATTCATGCTCTTTAACTTGGATTCTTGATTACGATTTATCTTCTATATTTTCCTGCATCAATATCTACAAACTCAAGTGTTGTAGAGGGATGATATATTCCACTCCATAGCCATTGCTGCAAAGTATTGATACAGGAAAGAAGCATGAGTTGGTGATTGTTGTTTGATCTTTATCTTTTCATGATCAATATCATCAATACTAAGTGTTGTTGAGGGATGATATACGCCACGCCATAGCCATTGCTGCTAAGTATTGACTTGGAAAGTAGCATTAGTTGATGTGTGTATAATGTATTGACACTTGAAGTAATCAGCCTACATATACTTTGCACTGCATCTCATTAGTTTACCTTCCTGGGTTGACAATTCATGACTAGAAAATTATAAGAATATAATTTGACTTGATAATGGGAAATGTAAAAAAAAATTTTTTTGGTAAAAGTAGTATGTTTGGAGGTGTGGCAATTTGTATAAGAGCAATCAGGTTTCCAACACTGTGACATAATAGAATGAGTGAAGGGAAATATGCATGTACATAACATAATTGTGTTGTGTGATCAGGTAAATAGATATTAACACGATGAGAAGAACAATACCTATACTAGCAAGATCGATTGTTGGAACAAAATCAATACCTCACATGGAGGCCAATCTTGAAATGTGGGTATGGTTAGGAGAAGAGTCTCAAAATGTTAATGTTTATTTACTTGAAACAATGAAGGAATTAAAGAATGAAATGGAAAGTTTGAGGTTATATAATTAATGGTTAATGCAAGAACAGGAAAATATTATGAAAATTTTATCGGATTAGTAGAATCATTGACATCCTGACCCAAGTATAGAACATGGAGGTAGAAATGGAATGCATAGGTGGAGAAAAAATCAGCCAGATCCAAGTTATTATTACCATGAGGAAAACGAAGTAGAATATAAAAATGTTTCCAATCACATGAGTCCCAAAATACAAAAATTAGAGCTACAGGGAGAATTCAAAAAAATTAAGCTCCCAAATTTGATGGTGAACAACAGGAAGTTGTCGAAGCTTGGCTAATTATAAATATGGGAAAGTACTTCCAGATTTATGAATATGACCATAATTTAAAAGTGCATTTAGCGATTTATTAGTTGTAGGGAAATGCCACCATATGGTGGGATGAAGTGAATAATGTAAGAAAAATTGATGAAAAATAAGTAACCTGGTAGGAATTTGAAAAACATTTTAACGTCAAATACTTGATGAAGTGATTTTTTGATGAAAAAAAAATGAGTTCCATGATCCGTGGTTAGGAAAATTGTACACGGATTAATTTATAACCAATTTTACTTCACTACTAAGGTACATCCCTTATATACAAGAGGAAAAAAGTGAAAGTCCAATGATTATTAGTGTCCTCCATATATTTATGAAAGAGAGGCTGGAATTCGACAATCTGAAAAACTATGGATATTGAGGCCATTTATAAGGCTTGTATACGTTACCAACAAAGGAAATATAAGGGGGAAAACAATAAGAAAAGGACATATAAGAAAGGAAATAAACCTTCACAGAGTGAAAAAAGAGCAAAGAAAACCAATTTTAGAGGTCATTACAAAGTCCATTCAAACCGTAATTTCGTAAGAACTTAGCAAAAGTCAAAATTTCAAAAATAATGGAAGTCTGATGTGCAGCCAAATAAACCAAAATTGGAATCAGCAACCAAAACCCCATTACAATGTTTGGTATGTGGAGGACCACACTATCTTAAGAATTTCCCTCTCAGAAAAGGAGCAGAGCCGGTATCACAAATTCAGGAGCCCTCTACCGTAGGGGAAGTAGTAAGCATCTTTCCTAGAATTAACACTACATTGGAATACCATCAAGCAGAGTATCAATACCTAATGGTGGAGTTTGTAGGTGCAATTTTTAACCAAGTTATGTCTATATTAATTGACCCAGGGGCTAATTTTAGTTACATCAATCCTAAGATAGTAGGTAAGTGTCAATTACAAACTTCTAAATTTAAGAAATCGTGGCTAGTTCAGCTAACCACTAGAGCCAAGAGGAGAGTAACAGAAAAGGTGGATAATTTTACTATAAAATTTATAGCCTACCCAATAACAAAAACTTTAAATGTGTTTCCCTTATAGTCATATGATACTCTAATTGGCATGGAATGGTTAGAGAAGCACTGGTCCCTTATAAACTTTAAGGATAAAACCATTAGCTTCCTCATTTAGGAACAAACAAGACATGAGACATAGGGATTTAAAATAACCCTGAATTTAAGACCAATTACAACTTCCCATCTAGCATAATTTATGAGTAAGAAGTGCCAAATTTATGCAGTGCAAGTAGGATTTTTAAATTCTAAAGGAAGGGATGTTACCCTGGAAAGTGTGCCAATAGTTAAGAATTTTGTTGATTTGTTTCCTGAGGATATATCGGGATTACCTCCTAAGAGAGATATTTAATTTACTATCGATCTTATTCTAGGAGCTTCTCCTGTGTCCAAAACACCATATCGCATGAGTGTTCCTGAGTTGTTTGAACTTCAAATGTAGATACAAGAATTATTAGATAAGGAGTACATTATCCCAAGTGTGTCATGTTGGGGGGTCCCAGTACTCTTCGTTATAACTAAGGATGGCACTCTACGCTTAAGTATCAATTACAGACAAATAAATAATCTAATGATTAATAATAAGTTACCCTTACCCCGTATTGATTATTTATTCGATCAGGTAAAAGGGGCCATGATATTTTCAAATATTTATTTATGTTCGGGATACCATCAGATTATAATTAAAAAGGAATAAAATTATAAAACAACCTTTCAAAATCATGATGGGAACTACAAGTTTGTAGTCTTACCCTTTGTATTAACCAATTCCCTGACCACTTTCATGTGTCTCATGAATAGTATTTTTCATCAATATTTGGACAAACTTGTGTTGATTTTTATTGATTATATATTAGTTTATTATAGGAATATGGAAGAAAATAGGAAGCACTTACAGATAGTTTTCCAAAGCTTAACGAAGCACCAGTTGTGTGCGAAATATAGTAAGTGTGAGTTTTATAAAGAACAAATTCAATATTTTGGGCATATTATAACCAAAGAGAGAATTTTTGTAGACCCAGTAAAGATAAGGACCATAATAAAGTGACCTAATCCAAAGAATACGACTGAAATTTTATCCTTCATTGGTCTGGCTAGTTACTAGATAGTTTATTGAAGGATTTTGAAGGGTGATTTATCACATTACATCCATGCAAAAGAAAGGAAAATTTTTTAAGTGAACAACTGAGTGTTAACATAGTTCTAAACGGTTAAAACAATTACTTACAACTACGCTTATTTTGAGAATTGTTGATACAAAAATGGAGTTTACTGTCTATACAGATGTATGTAAGCAAGGTGTAGGTGGGATGCTAATGTAGGAAGGAAAATTTGTTGCATATGAGTCTTAGAAGCTAAAGGAACATGAACACAAGTACTCCAATTATGATATGAAGTTGACAGTTGTAATACACGCCCTAAAAATGTGGCGACACTACTTTCTTGGGAAAATATTTGTATTAAAGACAAACCAAAGTAGTCTCTCAAATAATTTTAAAGGAGCCACTTTGAATGCACCACATGCCCGATGGGTTGCCTTCCTGAGAAAATTTGAACTCAAGATTAAGCACTTGAAAGGAATATAAAATCGAGTAGTGGAAGACTTGAGTAGGAAATTGAGTTTTTTGTATGAAATTTCATTTAACAAATATGGAACCGAGTTCAAGGAGAATATTAAGGAAGAATCTCAGAAAACTGGGGTATGAGATAAATGAGGAAATTTTTTTAACATACCAAAACAAGATATGTCTTACAAACCAGACTAGCATTAAATAGTTAATTCTTGACGAATACCATAAAAGCCCTTATTTTTCAGACATTGGATACCAAAAAATAATCTCTTCCTTAAGAAAGGAGTAATTTTGGTTGGGGATGAAAAGGGAGGTGGTTGAATACTTTTCTAAGTGTTTAGAATGTCAACAACTGAAGAGAGATCACCAACATCTTGCAAGACCGTTTCACCCATTACCCATTCCTGAATGGAAATGGGAGACCATTACTTTGGAATTTATCATGGGCCTACATAAGACCAGTGTTAGTGTTAGTTTTTGCATCCTTCCACCAGTGATCAAATAAACTATTTTCATGTCATGTTAGGGTCCCATTCTGAAATTTTTGTCATTCCATTAGGTCATCATGCAAAAATTTGGTCACTTGGTACAGATTTAGGTATGATCTCACTCCTTTCAAAATTTTATAACTTGCTGGCTCATTTTACCACTTTTTTGAGTGTACCATGAGTCATGATTTATCATCATCATTTTAGTCATTTTCATTATGGTTTCATTCAGTCAGAGTCTCCATCAGGTCTTAGGATTTCCATGGTCATCAAATCACCATTTCATGCATAAATTCCAGCAAATGAAGGAGTGCCAATAAAGAAATTTCATTAGTAATTTTGTTTTGTAAATTTGATTTCAGAGTAAAATGTAATTTTATTTTCATAATTTGTAATAAGTTCTCAGAGTTCCAAGTAGCTTCACACTCAAAGTTACATCAAAAAATTAGAAAATATTCAAAAATTCAATCAGTGTTCCTAAGCCATCAAAATATGAAGTTCAATGATCTAATTCGGAAAATAAAGATAAAAAGCAATGTAAATTCAATTTCAAGAAAGGAAAAATGGGTCCCAAGTTTTCTTAATGGTATATCTCTAAGTATAAAGGCTTCCAAAGAAAAATAAGTCATTCATTTTCATACTCAAACGATCTAGCTCTTAGCCTCCCTAAGAAAAAAATCAATTTTCCTTCAGAAAATCAAATTATGGGTCATTCACTTCGCTTTTTCCAAAGGCATTGCGCTTTTCGCAGGAGGCCACGTTGCGCTTTTTCCAAAGGCATTGTGCTTTTCACAGTTCCTTGCTGAATTTTTTGTAGAAGGGAGCCACAGTCCCAAATATTCATTGAAGAGTTTCTTAGCTTCATTTGAGGGTTTCTACATCGATTTTCAAGTAAGTGGCACCTACATAGCCCCTCCTTTTAGCTTGTAGTGTTAGATTCATGGTGTATACCCTCCCTTACATTTTATATCATGGTTTGAGAATTGAAATATTAGTTTCATAATTTTAAAACTTAATCGCTTTCCCCTAGACCCATTTACCTTCCATATACCCTAACTTACTCCCAACTACCCGTACATTTACTCGTTTCCCATTCCAAAGCCCTATTCCCTAAACCCTACCACCCTAGATGTTCTTTCCTAGGCTGCTAGATACCTCCCTGTAATACAAATTTCTTACCCTATTTCCCTAAATATTTCACCCTCCCATTACTTCCCTAATATCCACAATCCCTTTATACATTGCACCAAATTTTCCCTGACCCATCACAATCCCCTAATCCTACAACCCTACTCCCTTCCCCTTCCCATTCTTCCCTAGGGTTTTCAAAAACAAACTAAACATAATGGAGGAAGAAAGAAAAATAATGGAGGAGGAAAGAAATGCCACAGAAGAAGATAATAAAACATATAACAAAGGGGGGATAATTCTCATCTTAGAGCCAACATGCACTAGGGAATTAATGGCATCACCCTTGGCTGTCAAATGTTTCCAGCATGTAGGTTGCTTCGAATTTTTTTAGATGGTACAAATAGTTTAAATTCATCCTTATTTGACCAGTATTTTCATCAGAAACGTCCAAAATAACCAAGTGACTATAGCAAGGGTGACTTTCCCCATTTCCACTGACATCATTGCAGCAGCACGAGGGATACCCAATGTGGGTGAAAATGTTTTAAGACTAAGGATTTGGATGCTCAGCTATATGAGCCTTACCTAAAGCCATATTACAAAGATAAAATAAAAATGATCTTTCCTTTTGTTTAGTTTTTGAACAGGTTTTCCCCCATCATGAAAATCATCGTGAAATATTTCACTAGTGAGGGAAAATTCTCTAGATTATACAACTATCACATTAGGTTGCTCATGCATTTCAATAGGGTGAAATTGATCAACCCCCATACTAATTGTATGGAAGCATTGATAAAATGGCCTACATAATGCAAAACATAGATTATGAGCTTTAGATGAACATCATCTTCCATCACTCTGTGATTAAAATCAATGTCCTTCACCACCTCAATCAGTTAAACATAGCATGGGAGACTTTCATTGAAGCAAATGTCTTCACCGCAAGACCAAGTCAACCTGCTAGACCTATTCTGCCACCAGCATCATTTCATCACAGGAAGACCAAGATATCTAGAAAATATACAATGAAATAAACCAACATGGAAAATTTTAGGGGCTAATATTTGCAGGTGGGCTAATTTTCCATGGTTTTTCCAAAAAAAAGATTCACCAATTTCCATTTTTTTATAAAAATGATTCATCCAAATTTTACAATATAAAATTATTTTACATTAAAAATCACCCACATTATATAGAAAATATATATGATATCATTATAAATTTGAATAATTTTACAAATACATCAATAAACATTTTATAGTTTGCATATTAGGGACTAGTGATATTCGCCAATTTTTTAAACTTCAAGATCATTTTCCATCCTTATTATCCCTGGAAACTGAAGAGGCCAAATAGGTTAAAACTTACCATAGGGGACATAGGAAATTGTGTTCTCCATAGATTTTCAAAGGAGCCTTGCCTTTTCATCAACAAAATAGGGAAATGAAAAGAAAAAGGAGGCAGTTCTTCAGGAGGAGGAAGACCTTCATGAGGAAGAAAGAGAGTACGAGTTGGTGGAATTAGATGTCCATGATGATCATGACGCCTAAAATCTGATCATCAAAGAGAAAGATACCACAATCAGATAATTACAGGACAACATGGCTAGAGCACAATTTGTCATATCCTTCCTTGAACAAGAAAACAATCAGTTGAAAGATAAACAAAGACTCTTGGAATTAAAGTTGCTAAAGGACAAGAGGAAATACACCAAAGGCAAAGAAGTGATGCCACCTTATGAGTTTGACCATGGTGAGAATAAAACCACCAAGATAACATAAAAAAAATAGGTCTTAAGAGAGCATTAGAGCAGGATAAACATGAGGCAGAACAACTCAGTTTTGAGGAAAGAATTGCAAAGGAAATCAACGATGAAAGAGAAGTGTCGCTTGACAGAGTGAAAATACACCTTTAGAAGCCCCTCCATAAGGAAGACAAGGAAAATGAAATTCTCAGACATATGGCCGACAGATACGCCACTAGAAACAATATTTGCAACATCAGGATCAGGAAATTGAAGGATAAACTCAAGCAATCCCTAATCAAGCAAAAGGAGGAGGACACTTTTGAGTTACTTGTTGATGCCTTCTTGTTTGCCTGAGACACCTCGTCAACACTTCATCTACCTATTTTGAAGATTTTTGGGAAATTTTTCAAGTTTTTGGGTAATTTTTCAAATTTTGACAGACTTTTTGCAGAGTGAGCCTATAGAAAGCACAGCGTGGGCCACACTGCGCTTTTTGTGTAGGCCTCCAAATGAGAAACTATTTTCATATTTGGATTCTGAGCAATGTATACATCCAATTTTGACTATTGGGACTCAATAAACAAATATTTAGACAGGTGGAAATGGCCAAAAACCACTTTAAAAACACCTCTCTACCTCCTTTTTGAGCCACTCGCTGCACCTTTTGAGCAGTCTTGGGAGATTGCATTTTTGAGGAGCTTCACTCAATAATTTTTAGAGCTTGAGCACATTTTTGACAACTAGATTGGAAGAGATTTCCAATGAGCAATATTGGGCTGAATTTTGTTTCGGGAAGTCACTCAAAAATGGTTTTAAAGGCCCACGTTGTGCTTTTTACCAGGCACACTACGCTTTTTCCAAGCACGATGTGCTTTTTATAGTTGACTGATTTTTCCAGAATTTTCAAGTTTTCTCAGTTGATTGATGGATTCCAAGGAGATTTACTGATGTAATTTTGAAATGTAAATGTAATTATTTCATAAATAGTTACTAAGGGTAGATACATCAGTTAAATATGTAATTTTGGTCAAAGTGAGTCAGTTTCATGAATGATAGGGGTGAGTTGGCTAACCTCCCTAATCACTTGGATTCCGGTTGAGAAATTTGGGGATCAAATCCACAAGTCAGGGATTTGACCCCTAAGAGTGGTAGAAGTAGTTTTTGGTATATATATTTCATTTCCTTTCACATTACAAGGGTTGGATGCTATAGAATTTTCTCATTGAACACTATTGTAATTAGACTTTTGGAAAGAAATAACACATTGAGTTGCAACTATTTTGAGGTATTCCTGTGGTAATGGGATTTGAAATTGTTTCTTCTTATGCTTGAAAATGTTTGAATGTATTATGATATTCATATTCATCCCATCTCTGAATGTAATTGACTCTGAAGTCAAAAAGACATAATTCATTAGATTATGCTTTGTTTTATAGGAATAGTTACAATTTTGTTTCATATTCTTCTAATTGAAAAGAATTCATGTTTCAATGCTCTTTTGTGAAACCCTAACAGTCCAAACCACTCCATCAAGATACCTTAATGTGTTAAATTGCGTACATACCTTTCCCCATCATATCTCTACAATTATGATCCTTATTTTCCCTGACCTAGTTCTTCTGTGACCTATTCACCATCCAGCACCTCAAATTCAATCAACCAAAAGCCTAGTGCTACTATACCTAGCCTAAAATCTCATTTATATAGTCATCTTGGCTGTGATCTTGTGCAGAGACCCCTCTCGTGCCTAGTAGGGCTAGCTACTTGACGAAATATTGGTTTGTGGTTACCTTTGCTGGTCTCTTCTCAACCTCGGAGATCTGGTGGAGTGATAACATCTTGGTGACCACACTGGGGATACGAAGTGACAAATATTCCTTAGGAAAGGACGAAAAGGATCAGATCTGATTTCTGATGGTGAATAGTGATCAAACACAAGAAGGTTGTGCATATTTTAGCTGGCGACTCCAGTGTCGAAGAATATAAAGGTTCGGAATTTTCATGGCGACTCCACTATTCAAGAACTGGTGGTCTGAAGAAATTCTTGGTGCCTTGATTGTTGTAAAAATGGATTCAAATTCTTGAATGTATGCTCCTATGAATCAAGCTCATATTCTTGGTTTTCTAAACCACATTCTATGTATATATTGGCAATCAAGACTGTCAAACTTTAAGGGCCAGGATAGTGAAGATGCTAGTTTGCAGTTGATAAAATTTCATTTTCATATTCACAGACTAAAGATTGAGTTTACTGAATATTGTCTGATGAAAATTTTTATGACTTCCTAGGAGGAAAAAGCGAGATCATGGTATGAGCATCTACCATCTTCTAGTTTATATTCTCTAAAGGAATTTCATTCATTTTTGTTTCAACATTATCAAAGCTCTAATCCTTCCTTATCAGTGATTGATAGTTCTTCTGAGATCTCTAATAATTTCATTGAGTTTCTTGAAAATTTGTATGGGGATAAAGAGTGTCTAGATGATGAGATCATAGAAGCCATATATGATTTTTCATCCCAACAATAATTGGTATATTCCTCCTTGGATGAAAAAGACTGGGACCAAGAAAGAGAAATACCTATTCCTGATCTTGAAAATGAAAATCATTAAACCAATGTTAACTGCTATAAAACTAAAGTTTCTCCTTTGTCTGAAGATGATATAAATCAGCTCCTGAAATCTCATGTTACCTCACAAGCTAATGTAGGTTTGCAGTGTTCACACAGTTAAGAATGTGTTAGTGAAACTTCTTCCATTTTTTAAAATTAAAATTTGAGTTTAAATGATTACAATCATGAAACTGATGAAACTATACAGGAAGTTATTGTGAGTAAGCCAACTTGTGATGATGATTTCCTGCAAGGAGATCAACTAACAGAGACCATTGTATTTTAGGAAGAGGATAGGGCTACCATGTTTGACAATATTGAAGAATATTTTATGTTCAAGGATGATTTAGAATATGAATTTGAGGAGCATGAGCCTATGATAGGTAGCGTGCAAGAGATAAAGTCAGAGTTTTCCATGCTTGAGGAATTTACAACCAACAATCAGATATCAGATAGTCATTCTTCCCTTGGCTTCCTATGGCTCAAAAACCAAGGTATATTTCAGATCGAATAAAGGATGTGCTTGTGTTTTTGTTGGATCTCAAGACAAGGTAACATTTTATATTTTTTAATATCCTTATACTGATTTTCTATAGTCAACAAGGGAGATGAATTTTCTTGCATTTATGGATCATGAGCATATTTTCCTATCTTATGTTTTTCTGCCTGCTCGAGGAAAGTGAGAGCAGAATTTAAGAAAGTAACCATTTTTTGGATTGGTTACACTGTAACGATCACTTCAAATGATTGTACATATGTGTTCAGCAGGCAGGTGGTTGTCATCAGGATGTGAAGCCCTCAAGTCTAGGAGATATGTTTCCATCAATAAGTTTTATAAGTTTTTATTTTAGTCAGTTCAGGTTTGAGTCAGTTTATCGAGTCAAGTTTTAAATATTCGGTTTGGTTTTTAACTTTTGACTCCATGCCCAATGGATACGCATTTGGTCTACGATGTTCTTGACACCTCCAAGGAGTTGTCATCCCCCAGCTGGAGCCAATGTTAGTGTTAGTTTTTGCATCCTTCCACCAATGATAAAAAAAATCTTTTCATGTCATGTTAGGGTCCCATTTTGATTTTTTTTTCATTCCATTAGGTCATCATGCAAAAATTTGGTCACTTGGTGTAGATTTAAGTATTATCTCACTCCTTCCAAAATTTTATAACTTGTTGGCTCATTTCAAAACTTTGCTGAGTATACCATCAATCGTGAGTTATCATCATCATTTCAGTCATTTTCATCATGGTTTCATTCAGTCAGAGTCTCCATTAGGTCTTAGGGTTTCCAAGGTCATCAAGTCACCATTTCATTGCATAAAGTCCAGCAAGTGAAGGAGTGCCAATAAATAAATTTCATGAGTAAGTTTATTTTGCAAATTTGATTTCAGAGCAAAATGTAATTTTATTTTCCTAATTTGTAATAATTTCTCAGAGTTCCAAGTAGCTGCACACTCAAGGTTCCATCAGCAAATAAGAAAAGCTCCAAAAATTAAATCACTGTTCCTAAGCCATCAAAAGATGAAGTTCAATTATCTAATTCAAAAATTAAAATATAAAGAACAATGTAAATTCAATTTCAAGAAAGGAAAATTGGGTCCCAAGTTTGTTTAATGAAATTTCTTGAAGTATAAAGGCTCCCAAAGACCAACAAGTAATTCATTTGTATCCTTAAATCATCAAGCTCTCAACTTCCCCAAGAAAAAAATCAAGTTTTCCTTCAGAAAATCGAATTCTGGGTTCACTGCACTTTTTCCAAAGGCACTACGCTTTTTTCAGGAGGCCATGCTGCACTTTTTCCAGAGGCATTGTTTTGCAGGAGGCCACGCTGCACTTTTTCCAAAGGAATTTTTCTTTTCCTATGTACGCCGCGCTTTTGGAAGAAGGGAGCCACAACCCCAAATATTAATTTCAAAGGTTCTAAGCTTTAGTTCAAGGTTTCTACATCTATTTTCAAGTAAGTGGCACCTACATAGCCCCTTCTTTCAAATTGCTGATCTGGATTTATGCAAGTACGCAAAAGAATAAACATATAACCATAAATACAGAGATGCAGTGGAAATAACACTTCATTTCATTAATATCAAAGAACTGAACACATGCATGTGTAATGGAAAATAAACTAGCTATGGCGCCGGTAGCTATCTCCACTGGTAGCTATCTCTGAGAGGAGATGTGGCGGATACAGGCCTCTGAAATGAGTTACAATGAGGCTCGAGGGAATATTTATTATTTATAAACAACAGGAGATCCTAAACAGCCAAAACCCTAACCCTAGGAGATGAAGCGCCAAAACTATGGGCCCCGTTTGGGTAAATTGGTGTTTCAACTTCCCAGGGGCGTAACTTTGGCATACGATCTCCGTTTGAC
This sequence comes from Pinus albicaulis, assembly GCA_034641835.2. Classification (NCBI taxonomy): domain Eukaryota; kingdom Viridiplantae; phylum Streptophyta; class Pinopsida; order Pinales; family Pinaceae; genus Pinus; species Pinus albicaulis. The sequence continues at coordinate 1,469,596,813 of CM076580.1, forward strand.
ACGTACCATACCTCGTTAGAAAGATCTATCTGAGGACTACAAATTTGGAATGAGAAACATCAATCCATGGACCCATGTTGCTCTCCGTTTTCCCAAAAAACGTCGTTTAGGGCCTCAAAACGGCTCCGGAAGTTTAGGACCCGAAAAACTGCTAAAAATAGTAAACTGTGCCGAAACTGAAAAGCTGAAATAGACAATGGTGGAGCCCCAAGTGGAATAGGCGGGTGACCACCAATATCCACCGGGATCATTCCTCCCCCCTTAGGAAGCAATGGTCCCCATTGCGTTAAGTTCCTCCATGAGATGAGGAAATTTCTGCTGAACTTGGTCCCCGGTGAACCACTTTCCTTGGTGCAGGAGTTGGCCAGCTTTGACAACCCGATATAGTTGGATCTTCTGCTGGCGAGTGTTCTTGATTTGCATGTCCATGATACAATCTATGGTGGCCTATTCCATGCAGTCTGGATTTAACTCTGTTGGTGTGAGTTGTTCTGCAATGTCTGAGGTGTCCAGTAGAGGTGGGAAGTAAGGACGAAGGCGATCCACATTGAAGACTGGGTGCAGACCAAGGAATGGAGGAATACTAAGCTTGAAGGCATTGTTCCCTACAGCCTTGGTGACAGTGTACGGCCCGTATCGGAGCGGGCGAAGCTTGCGGTGGGGTCCAGTGAGGCGCTCCTTCTGCAAATGTAGCCATACTTTGTCACCCACCTGGAAGTTGTGTGGCACCCGGTGTCGATCATGGCGTTGCTTGTACTTGGCATTGGCTCTGTCCAATATATCATGAACCTGTTGGCGGATGTGTTGAATGCGCTCGATGAAGCTACTGGCTTTGTCAACTTCAGACTGGACATGAGCTGAATTGGCCTGAGCAGCTGCAAATGGCATGGCTACTTCAATGGGACATAGTGGCTGGAATCCCAAGCCCACCTGAAAGGGGCTATGGCCGATTGAACTGTGGAGAGCCCGATTATAACTATGTTGTACATAGGGGAGGCTCTCGTCCCATGTGCGTGGATTCTTTGAATTGTACATGCGCAGAATGTGTACAATCATTCTGTTGACGACCTCTGTCTGGCCATCTGTTTGGGGATGGAAAGTTGTGGACTTGGTGAGCTTGGTATCCAACATTGACCAGAGGCTGGACCAAAATGTGCTAAGGAACCTGCTATCCCGATCTGATATGATAGACTCTGGGATCCCAAAGTGCACCCACACTCATTCAAAGAAGAGTTTAGTAGTGGCTTCTACTGTGATATTCTTCTTGTAGGCTGCCATAATGGCCATCTTCGAGAATCTGTCAACGACCACAAAAACACAGTCATTTCCCTACTTAGTAGAAGGTAGGCCCGACATGTAATCCATGGAGATGGATTCCCAAGGTCGACTAGCGGTAGGTAGAGGATTATATAGGCCTTGCTTCTTGATGGTCGGTTTGGCAATGGCACAAGCAGTGCAGGATCTGATGTGCTTCTCGACATCCTTTCGAAGGTTCAGCCAATAGAAATACTTCTGCAGGATTGCTACTATTTTCTCGACCCCGAAATGCCCAACGACTCAACTGTAGTGTGATTCCCATATCATCTTGGCACGCTCGCTTGAAGGAACACAAAGGTGTCCCATGTGACATAAAAGTGCATCTTGGAGGTGAAAATTTTGAACTTGCGTACCCCCCAATAGTGCCTGGTAAGTGTGGCCGAATTTTGGGTCACTATCATAGAGAAGAAGCCAATCGGAAGTCTCGTGCCCACAAGAGTTGAGCAAAGTGGTGAGCGCCACGATCGATGGTCGGCTGAGGCAGTCTGCAACATGATTGGTGCTACCCTTCTTGTACTTGATGTTCAAATGAAACTGTTGTAGATATGTGAACCACTTCTAATGGCAATCATTCTGCAACTTCCCTTGTGTCTGTATGAATTGCAGGGGCCGGTGGTCTGTGTGGATGATTGTTTCCTTCCCCAAAATGTAATGCTTCCATTGTCAAAAAGCTTGCACATTGGAATACATTTCTTTGTCATAAGTGGGATACTTGCGAACTGTGTCAGACAATGTCTCACTGTGAAATGCCACTGGATGTCCCTATTGAGTAAGAACTACCCCAATAGCATAGTCAGAGGCATCTGTCTCGATCTCAAATGGATGTTGCAAGTCTGGTAAAGTGAGCACTGGGGCAGAACAGAGGCGATTTTTCAATTCTATGAACACCTTCTGTTGAGGTTCCGACCAAAAGAATTTTGCTCTCGCTCCTCCCTTGGTGACTTGACTCAAGGGCCAAGTGATATGAGAGAATCCCAACACGAACCTCCAATAGAAATTAGCAAGACCCAGAAAGCTGCGAAGCTCTGTTATAGTGGTTGGGGCTGGCCAATCCCGAATGACTTGGATCTTGGATGGATCCACATGCACCCCCCTTTCATCAATAATGTATCCCAGATATTGAACCCGGGTCATGCCAAAAGTTCACTTCTCCAAATTGGCACACAACTTGTGTTTCCGTAGTGTTTGGAGGACTTGTCGGATGTGGTGAAGGTGCTCTTCCCAAGTCTGGTTGAAGATCAAAATGTCATCCAAGTACACCACTACAAATGAGTTGGTGAATGGCTGCAAGATGTCATCCATCATCCTCATGAAGGTGGCGGGAGCATTCGTCAACCCGAAAGGCATGACCAGCCATTCGAAAAGGCCTTCCTTGGCTTTGAAGGTAGTCTTCCACACATCGGAGGGTTCAATTGGTACCTGGTGATACCCAGACTTCAGGTCAATCTTGCTGAAATATTTTGCACCTTTGAGTTGGTCCAAAAGGTCATCAATTCGTGGGATTGGGTACCTATTCCGGATAGTGATCTTGTTCAGCACTCGATAGTCAATACAGAGTCTCCACGTCCCATCCTTCTTCTGTACCAACACGATCGGACTCCCACAGGGCGATGAACTTGGTCTGATGTGACCTTTTTGCAACAGCTCCTAAATCTGCCTCTTGATTTCATCATTCTCTAGAACAGAGTGCCGATAGATCTTTCCATTAGGTAGTGGCACACCTAGGGTCAGATCAATCGAGTGCTTGACCTGACAGTGCAGAGGAACCCCTGTGGGTGAGGTGAATATGTCCCCGTACTCCTCAACAACCTTATCCATTTGTTATTGTCGTGTAGAGGAGCCCTGTCTGGAGGTCGTGGCCATAGTCTTCTTCTTGCCCTGGGGGCGGATCATCAGGAAAATAAATTTCCTAGTTTGGGAAATGAGCTTACTGCATTGTTTTGCAGTAACTAAAGAGATAGTGGCAGGAGGTGGTACCTCTGGTATCCTGTACAACTTATTTCCCAAAGTAACAATAACAGCACGAGGTCGAGACTCATACACAACATGATGCTTCCACAAGTATGGTTGTCCTAATAATACATCAGAAACATCAATAGGAGCAACATCACATAATACCTCATCCGTGAAGGGCTTGATGCTATAGGGAAGGCGACACTGCTGGCTGACGCGGAGATCTCGCCCTTGGTGAAGCCACCCGATGGTGTATGGATGTGGGTGAGCTGTGGTCGGCAAGCCCAACCGCTTCACGGCGTCTGCTGAAATGAGGTTCTTTTGGCTCCCATTGTCGACAATGAACTGTACAGGGGAGCCCTTTACCCACATCCGGGAGTGGAAGAGACGTTCCTCCTCCTCTGGATCTTCCGGTTCCTCCTTCTGGACCTTTGTAGTGGCAACAGTGGCGTTGGGCTCCGCATCAATAATCCGTTTCCCTTTTTCATTCCCCTTTTCAGGTTCTGATTCGGAGTCGGAGCATGCATCTGACTCAGAAGCCCTCATCTCGGCCACTAGCGACTGCTTGGCCCGACACTCACTTGTGTTGTGAGTGGAGCTCTTATGGAACTCACACCACTTTCCCGTGTCCTTCTTTGGCTTTGCGGTGTTGTTCTTTTCTTATGGCTTCGATGAGTTGTCTTTAGCCGCCATGCCTTGGCTCTGTCCTTTGTTTTGTGGTTTGGAAGCACCTTTCCCTTGCTTTTGATTCGCAGATCCAAAGTCTCGCTTCTTCTGCTTGAATTTCTGCTCAATCTTGGCATCATACCGGTATGCCGTACCAAGCGAGGAGATGTCGAGGAACTCCATTTCCTCCTGAATGTATCTATGCAGACAATTGCGATACTTTAGCACCAGATGTTTCTCTGAATCTTTGATACCCAACTTGGTGTGGAGGGTATGGAATAGATTCTTTAGCTCATGCACATCTTGATCCATTTGTTGTCGTAGCGTGGTCCATTGTATGTACTTGTCCTCATAGCTCCCCACGGGATAGTATTGTTCCTTGATGTCATCTCGAAAAGAATTCCAAGTGGGATATGACCAAGAATAGAGGTTTTTGTACGGTCTTGTTCTCACGAGTAGGTTTCCCACTAGTCCTTAACATGGGGGGTAGCTTTGAGGAGTGCAAAAATAATCTTCTCCCCGGTCTGAAAAGTCATGAGGCAGAAATATCAGCCCAATAGATTCAACCATCTATCTACGACATGCAAACATCTGTTGACACAAAATATGGGAATGTCAAAATTTAGTTGTACCTTAAAGGGAGTCGCAGCTCTAGAGTGGCTGCTGGATGTAGATGCACCGCTAGTGGGCAGCCGTTGAAGGATCTGGGCAAAGTTATCCATCATTGTGTTCCTTTGTTTTTCGAGGACCTCCTCGAGCAATATTTTGATAGGATCTCCTGCTCCCTCATCTTTATTTTCGTCCCCCATGGGCGTCGTTGAGTTTGTGAGGCTGATCTTGCAAAGGTTCCACGAGATCAAGCCCTAGCTCATATGCCAGAGCCTCGTTAGACACGTAAAGAAGGATCGAGAAAAACGATACCGCTCGATACCAGCGATCACACGGATTTACGAGCGCAACAGAATAAACATATAACCATAAATACAGAGATGAAATGGAAATAACACTTCATTTCATTAATATCAAAGAACTGAAATTTGCTTACAGACAGAATGGAAATAAAACTAGCTAGGGCACTGGTAGCTATCTCTGAGAAGAGATGTGGCAGCTACAGGCCTTTGAACTGAGTTACACTGAGGCTCGCAGGCCTATTTATTATTTAGAAACAATGGGAAATCCTAAACAGCCAAAACCATAACCCTAGGAGATGAAGCGCCAAAACTATGGGCCCCCTTTGGGTAAATTGGTGTTTCAACTTCCCAGGGGCGTAACTTTGGCATACGATCTCCGTTTGACGCGTACCATACCTCGTTAGAAAGATATATCTGAGGAATACAAATTTAAAATGAGAAACATCGATCCATGGACCCATGTTGCTCTCCTTTTTCCCAAAAAACATCGTTTAGGGCCTCAAAACGGCTCCAGAAGTTCAGGACCCGAAAAACTGCTAAAAATAGTAAACTGTGCCAAAACTGAAAAAATGAAAGAGGAAATAGTGGAGCCTCAAGTGGAATAGGCGGGTGACCACCAATATCCACCTGGATCACTTGTGGTGTTAGATTCATGGTGTATACCCTCCCTTACATTTTATGTCATGGTTTGAGCATTAAAACCATAGTTTCATAATTTTCAAACTTAATTTCTTTCTTGTAGACCCATTTACCTTCCGTATACCCTAACTTACTCCCCACTACCCTTACATTTACCCTTTTCCCATTCCCAATTCTTATTCCCTAAACCTTACCACCCTAGTTGTGCTTTCCGAGGAAGCTAGATACCTCCGTGTAATACAAATTTCCTACCCTATTTCCATAAATATTTCACCCTCCCATTACCTCCCTAAGCTCCCTAATCCCTTTATACATTTCCCAAAATTTTCCCCCACCCATCAGAATCCCCCAATCCTACAATCCTACTCCCTTTCCTTTCCCCTTCTTCCCTAGGGTTTTTAAAAACAAACTAAAAATAATGGAGGAATAAATAAACATAATGGAGGAGGAAATAAATGCCCCAGAAGAAGATAATAAAATATATAACAAAGGAGGGAGAATTCTCATATTAGAGCCAACAAACACCAGGTAATTAATGGCATAAAACTTTGTTGTCAATTTTTTCTAGCATGTAGGTTGCTTCAAATTTTGTGAGATGGTACAAAGAGTCCAAAGTCATCCTTTTTTGACCAGGGTTTTCATTAGGAACCTCCAAAAGAACCAAGTGACTATAGTAGGGGTGAATTTCACCATTTCCACTTACATCATTGCAGCAACAATAGGGATACGCAATGTGGGCGAAAAATAGTTTAAGACTAAGGATTTGGATGCCCAGATGTATGAGCCTTACCTCAAGGCACCTTACAAAGATAACATTAAAAATATATTTCCTTTTGGTCAGTTGTTGAAGAGGTTTTCCCCCATGATGAAACTCATCATGAAATACTTCACTTGTGAGGGCAGACTCTTTAGATTACACATCTATCACATTAGATTTCTAATGAATTTCACTAGGGTGAAAATTCTCAACCTCCCTTACTACATGTACAGAAGCATTGATAAAATGGGCTACATAATGAAAAATAGAGATTATGAGCTTCAGATGAACAACCTCTTCCATCACTGACTGATTCAAATCATTTCCCTTCACCACCTTAATCACTTGAACATAGCATGGGAGACTGATATGATTGTGGGAAAACTTGTTAATGTTATGCAAGCTCCCTCATCAGTATTAAAATGTATTTATCATGTGCATAGAAATTTTACTAAGCTTTCAGATTATCACAAGGATTTATTTTTGGTGTCTTTGAATATGTAATACCATGAGTAAATTATAGACATGAAACCATTAAGCACATGAAAGGAAAATAAATCATACAGAAAAACACATGCCATTTTATGAAGGAGTTTGCCTCGCCTAGGCTACATCTCCTTGAATCATCTCTAAGGCATGATTCATTGTTATTATGCTCCAAATTCAAAATGATGAGTACATCAATGTGCTGAACTGAAATGGTAAGTTTCTCCTAAAATTAAAAAAATCATGCAAAGTCCCTTTACCATACACTTACTATCAACAACACATGGGCATCTTACCAAGATCCCTTACTCAAATATGAAAGAACATCAAATTTGTACTTTAATAACTATAAGTAAATCAACAATATTTTTCTCTAAAACACATAAAGAGAAAAGATGAGAAAATGCTACAACGCTGCTGCAAAGGCTGCTACAGAAAATATATGGAGGCTCGAAGATCCCTGCCAGATCATATCCATCTCAAAATCCTGCAAGAACTGGCTTAATATCTGAATGATCCATACACCCTCATGGTTAAGCCTGCAATTTGAACTTGAATATTTTCCATAAAAAGAAAAAATAAGTTACCAATGGATTCATAGCATCCATAAACCCTTGAGTAGCCTCTTTTGGTTCTTTAATTGGTCTATAGGTCCTCTAGGCATGACCTCCTCTCCTGGTGGCGATGGGAATATTTTATATTCAAATGGGAAAACACCATCAAGAATTGATCCCCTACCTATTAAACCTGCTCCAATGGATTCCTAGCATGCCAAAATGCCAAGAATGACATTTTTTGAGCCAAATTTGGTCTAATATTGTTGAATATAGGCCTAATTTACTCCAGGCCTAGAAAACGTTGACTAAAACTAGAAGACTGCTAGTTAAGTCCACTAAAAGTGGAACTCTGCCAAATTTGGCACAGTCCACCAAAAGTATGATAACTTAACTATAGTTTAATTAAAGTTTAAGCCATGATTAGCAGGTTGATTAATGCTAATGGCATGTGTAATCATTGGCCTCTGCCCTTGGTTTTCCACGCTTCGTCATGTGGGAAGGGGGCTAGCTCCCTCCTCCCTCGCCGTTGGCATTCATATGAAAAATTAAATAGTGGCCACCACCATAGTATTTAAAGACTTGATAGTGTGGCTCGGTGGTATGTGATGACACTATTATGGGGGAGGTCACGGGTTCGACCTCGACCTCCACCCCTCCTCTCGACATATGTTTTTATAATGCATTATATTTTAATGAAACTTTAGCTTATAAATAATATATGCGTCGATATATAATGCCAATACATTTCAAACCTTTGCCATTTGGGGGTGGGTGGTGGGGGGGGGTGCGCAGCGGAACATGGCAGCCCCTAGCTATGCCACATGGAAGCCCCTAGCTATGCCACATGTCTCCTTGCTATTGGCCCAAAAATCCACCATACATAAAATTGCTAATTGCACCCAAAAAAACACAAATTTGACCTTAGAAGGTCACTGGACATTTTTCTCCTTCACAACCAACACTGTCAAATTTTCTTGTGATACTTGTTACAGTGTCATTGGGTGAAAACTAAATAATATCCCTAGAGTGCTGACTAGGCTGCCATGTCATCAACCTGTCACTATTCTACAATTTTTTTGCATATTCTGAATGGTGATCAGTAGACCATAACTCCTTCTTCTGAACTCGTTTTTCAACGAAACGAGTTGCATTAGATTCCTTACGATAGTCCGGTCACTTTCGTTCTTGTTTTGTACAATTTTGAGCACTTTCATTTTTGAGCTAATTTTCTCCCCTGATTGAAATGCCGATCACACCTTCCCACTGACATGCTTTTGGACCCCGAAATTTGGTTATCTCATGAGTGCTTAACACTCTTTTTAATTTCCCAAGTTCTATCATATTGATTATACTTGGAGAAATCGCCATGACAACCACTTCGGTCACTGAGATGCCTTGCCTTGCCTTGCAAATGACTTGGCTCTTCAACACTGTTCTCCTTTTGGTACTGACCCAAATATCTAGCACTTGTTGACTGATGTAACACTTTTTGTACCAAAGCGATCCTTTAGTGCTTGGAAATATAACTTGCCCTCCCATTAAGAATCATGTTCCTCCTTTTCACAAACATGCACGTGATGCAAGATTATTTTTTGGAAACTAATTTTCCAATAAGCCCATCTAAGTGAACTACAACTATGAATTCAAACATCAGCAAAAATAGAACATAAATGACCATTATTTTACCTCCACAGCTCCAAATTCCACATTTGGAAGCATGCATTCAACATCTCCTTCTCTTCTTGATGTTAACACATAAATGGTCTACAATGGTTGTGTTATCACAAAAATGATTATGATAGGCTACTTATCAATCAACTTAATGTAACTCTTTCAAACCACTTTTAACTCAAGATTAGCCTCTTCAATTTGAGAGGGCTCTCTCAAAGGGGACTTATGATTTGCAATGGAAATTATATTAGATGGACAAATCTATGAACTATGACTTGATTTTGATTGATTGTAGGTTGAAAAATGAAAGACTTACTACCATTGGGCTACAGGGCCAACATCAGTAAACTCAATGATAGTAATTTTTCCTATGGAAGCCGAGGCAAATAGAGGTTTCTATAAAAGATGGTACATACACACAACATAGGAAAAACACAACATTTTAACCTCTAAAGGAAGTCAAATCATGTTACCATGAGTTCTGAGTAATTAGAGATAAAACTCACTACATATGATTAAACATGAAAGATATAGAGCATACAAAACATTGAACAACTCATTCGAATCCCAGGTCTAGAAGTAAAATATCACTGTATATTACTGAAACTGAAAAAACATTACAGAGTAGCAAGTTGGTACATTGTTATAAAAAACTTTGATATTTTATGCTCTCTCTATAAATAGACTCTTTTACATTGCAAATGATATGCCCAGCTGGCTAGATCCTCGAACTATAACTTTGACACCTAACATAACTTAAAACTACTTTCTTGGAATAGAAAAAGACATCTAACCTTTAAAGATTCACATTCATAATAGGAATCTACTTTATATTTATTACATTCAATTTTTTCAACAGTGAGACAGTTACATGATAAGGAACACATGCTCAATAAACATTCACCATCACTAAAACATTTAATGTGCCCCCTAAATTTAGGAAACATAGTCCTACTTTTCAAGAAAAGATAAAACCCCACTTTAATCTTTGTCTTCATGCAAAGTTGGATTAGTGACACTTATGTAGAGTATTGAGTCTATGCTGGGATGGCCCATGTTATCGATCAATTTGGGCACCATTCCCAATGAACTGGTTAAACTGGACATCATCCCCAGAACCAATGAATAAGGTCCTTCATCCCCTATCATTTCAGTTGCTACATGCCCTAAGACAGAACAAAGACAAATCATCCTTGACTTCCATTGCAAGGTTTCCAAGTTTTGAAGTACATGTTATAACACCTATGAGCTCACTAACGCAGTCTATCAAGGGGCTAAGTGCATTTCATATGTGGGAAAATCCACTCAATGGTGCTTTGAAAAGCACTTCTCGACACTCAAGGGTGTGTTGGTCAATTGGGAGTGAAATTCTCATTGTCTTGGAATCTTCACTTGGCTAGTGCCTTCTAGAAGAGTGCATATGTGTCAAAATTTGAATCCATGTGTCCATTTCATACCTCTGAGCTCTGGAACATGTCTTTCCTATTATTAAAAATTCATTGATTTTAAAACTACCTTCAGCTCATATATAAATTAAGCACAAATCCTAGTGCTTGAGAGGGAAGAATTTGAGTAAAGAAATGTTGGTGGAATTTCAATTGAGGAATTGATTTGAGTGATATGTTGTTGGGGAGATGTTCATTGTGATGAGGCTGAGTTGATGCTGGATATAGCGACATCTAATCAATCGATGTTTGTAACCTCCCCTTCTATCCATTAATAAATATTGTTTTTTACTTTCCCACATATATATCTATATAAGGTTCTATATTTCATATTATGAATTCTTATCTGATGTATATGGTTCATGTTTCATTGATTTGACTGAATAAATTGAATAGGCATCTATATATTGCTATCTATTTTCTATTTAGTGTTAATTCTTGCAAGAAATATTTTGGCAATCTAGCTTGGATTTGAAGCTACAACAAGAGCGACAGAAGGAGAAATGGAAGCGCTTGGACTCCAAGTAAGTTTCTTGATTTGTTCTGTGTGTCTATTTATTGTTAGGAAAAGTATCTGTAAAGTCTTTAACCTATTTTTCTAAATGCATAGCACCACATTTAGGGAATAATGTTTTATCCATAATTCATAATTCTACATAACAAATTGGCGACTCTGCTAGGGAGTTTACCCTTTATCCTTGGCATATTTTTCCTCTGTTATCAACCCAGTAGCATTTAATCTAAAATATTAGGCTTTTTGAATTCAAATTTGCATTAGAATTGTGTTAAACAACTTGATTTTTTGTTCTCTGCCGCACCCAAAGCACTGTTGAATAGGACACAGTGATTTTCATAGCACTGTCTCCCACTCAGGGGTGCGTTGCAACACACTGTCTCCCCTTAGAGACTGTGTTTCCCCCTAAAGCGAACCAAATTCCCATTGAATTTGTCATTTTATTTGGTTTTAGTTTTTTTTGTTGTGTTTTCAAAGAGCCTGATGCCTCTTAGAGACCAATGACTTTACCTACCTCTTCCTCCTTTGAAAGAAAATTTTTTTCAATGTTTATTTAAAGTTTTTTTCTTTATCATTGATGAATTAATTTCAAAGTATTTTCATTGCTGCATTAGATCCATTTTATTTTGAAAAGGAAATTGTCTTTAAATTCTTCATTTCCTATAGGAGAAATTGTATTTAAAATCTTCTTTTTTCCTAAAAAGAGAAATTGTTGTTCAATTCCTCTTTTCTCAAAGTAAAAGGCATTTGTCTTTATTGATTTGATGCACTTAGTTTCCTTTCTACATTTACATTAAAGGGACTAAAAAGAAAAACCTACATTTGCATGTAGTGGATTGTGTGTTTTGCATAGGAACAATTAGGAAAGGTACATTTTAATTTGTGCTCTTTGATTGTTTGCTCTCAAATTGATTGCTCTTTCCCTCTAGTAGCTAGGATTTTCATTGAAACAACTAAAAGTGAAAATATTGCTTATCATTTTATTTTGCATTTTAGGAATTTCCAATACATCATTGCGGTAAACCTGGAAAGGAAAATTGATAAACAATATCAACTTAAAATTTACATCAATTTACCTAAAAAAGCATTGGAACCATAACGATAAAATTTAGAAGGTCTAGGCAAGAGAGGTGTTCCGGCAAGTAAAAAATAACAACTATCATTAATTGTCTACAATACATTCTGAGTGTGATACCTCACTCCACGTACATAAGTATATCGTAGCTCGTCCATGTACTTTTGGGTATATCAGGCGGTGTTACAGTATGAAAAGTATAAAGGGGTGCTCTCACTGTGAGGTTTTGCATTAGACAACGCTAATACAGACTTGAGCCTCCACATATCTTTGAGTATATTTGGGAGGAAAACTTTAGGTTTCTATCCATCCTTAGTGAACCGATTCGGCTGCCTTGTAAATTATGATACACTGAACACAAAATTCAGGGAGATTTCCTGCCTGTACTTCTTGGTTCGCCAGGAGGTATTCTGCAGTTCATAGTTACTTAGTAAACTTTTTTCCTAGCATTAACCTTTTATTTTGTTTACTTTTTTTTTGGTTAAAATAAATCAGTCATCATGGAAGAACAAAATCCTTTTCCCCATCGTTCACGTAGATTAGCATTGATACCACCTTTACCACCAGAAGTTACTCCTGGTTAGTGAAGGTGACATCACTCTACCGAAACCAGTACTATCGGTACCTGTGGTGAAGCATCATCTTCCCATATACTAGAGTCAGCGCAAGTTGTTTCTACACATCCTATTTTGTCTACTATTGTCGAGACAGAGTCCTACAACTACCCATGTTCACAATCAATCCAATCAGTGAGACCATATCTCCAGAACCCGACGTTATTCAACCGGAAGTTGATCCAGATCATGTCTCTTATTTGCCAGAAAATTTGAATCTCGAAGTCAAACAACAAGAATTTGTTCCTCCATTGGTCATCCCACAATTTTCTATAGCCATTGAGTCTCCCATATCACACACTTAACCTCCTAAAATATACTTTGGGCCTGATGGTGAAATACTTCCACCTGGTTTTATTTCGATTGAATAAAACCCACAATATGAGACACCTTTAACTCCAACCCATTTCGAGGAAGATCTTTAACTGTACGAGTCTTTTCCTCAATCACCACCCTCTGCTTTTGTTGATCTTGTTCCTATTCACATTCCCATTGATTCAAAAGGGTATACATTTGGTCAAGTAACCATTCCTAAACCAACATCTTTATTTGGGCCATCTATTCCAATTATTTCAGTACCTGGCCTCGCTACCCCATCAATGTTTACAACTTCACCAGAATCATATTTTCATGGTGGCCCTTTGGTCCCATCAAGTTATAAATCTTTATCTGGAATTTTTTCTAGTGCATCTTCAAACCCATGGACTTCACCAATGTTATTTTCTGGTATTCTAACTGGTAAACCTATAGTGAGTATTGAACGACTTGATTCTTTATACACATCATCAGGGAAATATCAAGCTCGTCCTTCCGGGTCTATTCCATTGAGTACCATATCAACTGGACTTCGTGCATTTGGAGAGAAATATTTTCCATATTATTATCCTCCTCATGCAAGGGGACAACCTTTTGTCACCCACTTTGACAGTACTCCGTCATTTTTGGTCAACCTAATGTTAAAATGAATGTTTGTCAATGGCAGCCCACTCTGCCTATCTAATCACAAACGATTCTACACTCGTATCAACCAGTTCAACCTATTACACCCACATCAATTCCACTTATTAATACATCTTTACCCCTGTTACAAAATTAGAATGTTGTACCAAAACCATTTCAGGCTAGTCCTTCAACTCAATACCATCAAGTATTGGGCCCACAATATCCAAATCCTTCGGCCAATTTACAACAACAACCTGTACCTGGAACCATATATTCGCAAGTTGGTTTACCATTTTATGGGATGTCACAGCCACAAACAGGTTATAATTATCCTTAAATGAATCCAAGTTATCCTAATTTGGGTTATAACATTGGTGGACAGACCCCTTGGCAGCCTCAGGCACAAATGCCTCAGCCTTCATTTCAATAAGTATCGTACCCAGGTTTTGGTAAACAGAATCCTAAAGCATTTTCTTATCAAAACAACCCCTATCTGTGTTACCAGCAGCAGATTCCTTATGTTGGTGCTCAAAGGCCTATTCTTCAAGAAATTCCATCATACCCTGGCTATGCTCAACCTAACCTTAATCGACAGTTTCCTTTTGTTGCAACTTTAGAGTTACTAGATTTAAATCGGTTAACCGATGATCCAATCAACTATGCTCCTTAGTGGCTAGTGATACCTAAAAAATTAGCCTAAGATATTCCAAAGTTCAATGGAAACCCTGGGGAAGACCTTTCGACTCATGTTATGACCTATCATTTGTGGTGCTCATCAAACTCCCTGAAATATGACTCTGTTCGACTATGTCTTTTCTAGCGTATGCTCACTGGTTCGACTGCAAAATGGTACATTGAGTTACCTAGAGCTTCTCTTGATAATTTCACTACCCTAGATACTGTCTTTTTTACTCACTTCTAGTTACCCATACAATATGAAACTGGAACGGAACTCTTGAAAAATTTCAAACAGACTAATGCTACTCACATTTCTGATCATATTCATGATTGGCGTCGCCATCGCAGAATGGTTAAGACATTTTTACCTGATCAAATCCTTGCTGAGTGGTTCATTAAGTCCCTGTTACCATATATAACTGAGGATGTGGCTAAGGTTGGCGTCATCACTAAAGAGAAATTTATTGCTCGTGACCAATATTTATACTTGATCTATACCCAATTTGGCACGCTCTATGAAAACATTCCTAATGCGATGTGATCTAGTTTTACTGTTCCTCCACAATTAAAGGACTCTCATGCCGAAGACAGTTTGATTGGTACTTCAAGAACACACCATACTATTGCATCTGATCCTGCACCTTCTTCTGAAATAAATTCTATGTCATTTGACAAAGGCAAAAGTGACAAGAAACCTGGATGTAAGAAAAAAGGGAAATCTAATAAAAATAAAACTTCTAACTTGCAGGAAAGATCATCTGATCAATCATCTGGACCTAAGAAACCTCGTTATCCATGCATAATCTGTAATGAGGAAAAATTTGTTTGGGATTGTCCTCACCACGCTAAAGTCTCAAAAATAATTAAGACTTCACATGCGTGAGCTGTGTTGACAGATCTGTTTCCGAATCCAGACACAAATTTGGTTGCTACAGATCCACCTTATTTTTCCCAAGTGCTTATGTTATCTGTCACAAAACCTTCAACAGGTATTTTGGTGTCAACGCGTAATAAATATTATGGTAGTCAGACAACTGATCAACCTACTATCTTGACTATGAATCAGTCTACGAAATTGATACCACCTATTGTTATTCCTGAATTGAAAATTAATTCACCTAAGGGAGTCGTTCATAAATCGACATATAATCCTCGAGTAAAAGTGGCTCGAAATTATAATATAGTTAAATATTTGGCTCAATCGACATATAATCCTTCAGCTATGTCTGCTCTTGAGGTATTACAAAATTTTCCCTCTCAAAAACAGGCTCTATTGTCGGCTATTGGTGGAATTGATCTGACTTATTCTAATATTGTCGCCTTTAATCATATGGGCTATGTGCCACAATTATCTGCAAAATTGGCATTCTCCATACAAGTAAATGTTCTCAATCACCTTGTTCATCACACTATTATTGATGAGGGAGCATCTACATGAATTATGTCTCTAAATTCTTGGAAGCCACTTGGTTCGTTGTGCTTATCTCAATCATCAACAATGTTGAAGGCTTTCAATGGACGTACATATAAGCCTTGTGGTATTAGTAATAAATTTTATGTTGAACTAGGGGGAAAAAAAGTGAATGTTGATTTCGAGGTTGTTTACAAATCCCTTGACTATAATATTCTATTTGGAAGGCCATGGGTATATGCTATGACTGCAATTTTTTCTACATATTTTAGAATGATCACCTTTCCATATAAAGGTATAGTCACAGTCATCAATCAACTATCCTTATTTTCCTCTGCTTCATAGGTAACTGGACATGTTCCATTCGTTTACGCACCCCAAATAGCACTTCAGAACATTGGTGTAGGACTCTTAAAGGATTCCACTCTCATGGGAACCTTTGCATTACCGCCGCCTGTGACATCGACAGAAATTGCAAGTATAAAGACCTGCTACATGATCTCCTCAACTCCATCTGGCTTAAGGAAGAGTATGAGTGATTCTGAAATTGTTATGTTGGATGAGTTCTTGTCGCCCAGCTCTATTGAGATGGCATAGAAATGAATCTATCTAGCTTCGACGACGAATCCAAAATCAGCGTCGCCGATTATTTGGGTTGATTGTTCCTTAGATTTTGGTACTCCATCTGATCCCTTTTCCTCAAGTTTCTTGATAGACGAGAATATTTTGGAAACCATGATGTCAGAAGGAGAACCATAGGAATATTATCATCATCATTCCCATCTTCGTGATTATGAAGAAAATTATATTAGTGAACTATATCACCCATCAATAAAAAATTTCTTTTCGAATTCTTTACCTATTAATTCAATTGATTCCGACGAAATTTGTCAAATATTGAAGAAACCATTTCTATCGATATTTCGACCAAACCTGGCATAGTAGAAAATATTCATGTCGGCGTATCTTGTTCTTCATCAGAACTTGAAACATATCACTCTCTGTCTTTCATGAATTCTGTGATGTATTTTCTTGGTCTTACAAGGAAATGCCAGGCATAGATACTAGTATCATTGAACACGTGATTAATATGTATCCTAATGTCAAACCAGTACGTCAACACCTTCATCATGTTCATCCAAAGAAGGTGACTGCCATTAAAGAAAAATTTGAGAAACTTTTGCGTGCTGGCTTCATTTTCCCTATTTTGCTAACTGAGTTTGTTTCCAACATCGCTTCTATCATGAAAAAAACAAGGAACCATCAGAGTGTGAGTCAATTATAGGGATGTCTATCTGGGTTGTCTGAAAGAGAACTATCCTACTCCCTTTATCGACCAGATTATTGACGATTGTGCTGTATGTGAAATTTTTTCATTCATGGACATATTTTCCGGTTACAATCAAATCAATATTCGCCCAGAAGATCAACATAAGACAAAATTCATCTGTCCCTGGGGCACAATCGCTTATGGGAAACTTCCTTTTGGTTTAAAGAACTTTGGGGAAAATTTTCATAGAGGAATGGATTATGCTTTCAATGACATCAAGCACATTGTTCAACCCTATCTAGATGATTTACCCACGAATTCATGAAATCACATTGATCAACCGATGCATTTGAAAGCCATATTCTTACACTTATGACACTACAAAATACACCTCAATCCACATAAATGTGTGTTTTGTGATGGTTATGGTCATTTTATTGGATTCATCATCTGAAAATAAGGAATTCAAATCGACCGTTTGAAGGTTCAGGCAATTCTATATTTTCCTGAGCCATCAAATTTACTTCAGATATAGAAACTTCAAGGAAATGATAACTTCCTAAGAAGGTTCATACCCAAATACGCTGAAATGGCTAAAGGATTTAGTCAGCTCTTGAAAAAATGGGTTTCCTTCCACTGGGACCAAGTTGCACAAGCTTATTTTGATGTTGTCAAGGATACTCTTGTCCGAGCATCATTAATGTATCCCCCTAGTTATCAAAGTGATTATTTCCTATATATCGTAGTGGATGATACGACCATTGCTATGGTATTGTTCCAAGTATAAAATGGGATAGAATACCAATTTATTATTTGAGTCGTAATATCAATGATATGGAAGTTAAGTATTCATACGTAGAAAAACTTGCCTTGGCAGCTGTTCAAGTTGTGCAAATATTTCGCCACTATATCCTGTTTCGAAAGACCATTGTCATTTAGGATTGCAACCCCATGAATTATATCTTTTCATGTCAATTTTTTGGGGGGGGGAATAATCAAAATGGATTTTCATTTTGCAGGAATTTGATTTGGAATTCATCAAATCCATATCAAATAAGTCTTTAGTTTTGGCTGAGCTTCTTTGTGACCTTTCCTCTAATAGTACTGCTACTATGTCGAAACCATCAATTCTTGACTAGTACATGTTTCTGGTCAGATCATCTGATCCTTGGTATGGATATTTCATCATTTATCTCCAAACTCAAACTTTTCGGCCTGATACCTCTCGCTCTGAACAATGACTTATTCAATACCAAGCCAAAGATTATTTGATCGTCGATGATACACTTTATCGTCATGGTGTTGATACAATTTTACGAAGGTGCCTCACTCATGAGGAGGCCGAAAAGGTTTTAAATGATTGTCATGCTAGGGCTTGTGGTGTAAATTTATTTGGATACGCTACCACATAGAAGATACTCCACGTTGGTTACTTTTGGCCTACCATATTTCGTGACTGCATCCTTGCGGTTGGAAGTTGTCATGCATGCAAAAAATTTTATTGTAAAATCTGCAAACTGCCAGTGCCAATGCATCATGTTGTCTATGTGGGACAGTTTTCGAAATGGGATATTGACTTCATGACCTATAACCCTCATTCGTTCAACGGGCATGGTTATATTATTGTTGCAGTAGACTACTTTACCAAATGGGCCAAAGCGATTCCTACATTCAACAACACATGACAAACATCTGCATTGTTTTTCTTTAATCATGTTATTGCACGGTTTGGGGTCCCACCGGTTATAGTTACAGATCATGGGAAGAATTTTCGCAATCACATGATGACTGAATTGACTGCCAAGTTAGGATTGTGACATGATAATTCTACTCCTTATTATCCACAATAAAATGGACAAGTTGAGGCTATCAACAAGATTCTTAAACATATATGTTAATGAATGATAGGAGTTCGTAAAAGAAACTGGCATTTGATCTTGTATTTCCTTGTGGGCGTACCAAACCTCGGTGAGAAACACAACTGGATTTACCCCTTTTCAATTGGTGTATGGTCTGGAAGCTATCTTGCCTATCCAATGTGAAATACCATCATTAAAAATCGCAATTGATTTGTTACCTGACACCTCAAAAGAAGAAGCGCATATTTTTAACCTCATCCATCTTGATGAAACACGTCGTGAATCCCAATTGGCCAACGAAGTGCATAAGAGACGTATAAAGGCACAATACGACAAAAATGTCTAGCCTCGCATTTTCTGAGAGACCGACTTGGTCCTTTGTTATGATAAAGCTGATCTAATAGGTACATGAAAATTTGAGCCATTATGGCACGGCCCCTATATTTTCAAAAGAGTTCTTGCTAAGGGTGCCTGTGAGTTAGTAGATTACGATGGAATTCCATTGGTGCAACCCAGAAATGGGTTCTATCTTAAATGTTACTATGCATAATTATGAGGATATTAATTTTTTGTATTATATTTTGTATATATGCAGTTTATTTTCATTTAATATATTAGTTTGTTTTTTATAGTTTTCTTGATGTTAGTAATCCACTTTACATTTGCAACACATTTAAATAAAACATTCACATAATTGAATAGGATTACACTATAAACAAAAGGAAAACACTAAAATCAAATAGATAGATAGTTATAGGTTTTTACAAAAATTTGTGCCCAAGACACATGGTTCATCTAACCTCAAAATGTATGCAACATTTCAAAAGTAAACTAATGGTGTTCATGGTAACATGCTATAGATCTAGCTATTGCATGCAGTAACCACATCCAACAGTTAGGAACACCTATAGTGTGGCGATGCAGTCACATGGGTAACTCTTTGATCTAGCAATTCGGAATCCTAAAGGTTAACCCCTCTATGTGTTGTTGAAGCTTAGTCAGAGTCTCATCCATGTCTAGATCCTGGAGGATGACTCTCCCGATAGCCCTCTCTCCTAGCTCATATGCTCCATGATCTAGTTCCTCCACCGGTCGAACATGACCAACATCTTCATTACATAAAAAATTTAGTTTAGTCTTGGGAAAACATCAAAAATACCAAAAAAATGTATAAACCTTATGAAAATAAAAATAAAAACATTCTCAAAAAATTCTTACCTATTGCACCCCACTGAGCGCCTTTTGGTAAGGCTAAGTCTGGATCTCCTCAGAAATCAACACGTGCGTATGCATACTCATCAATGGTGACAACCTGTCACCTAAACAAGGTGAAGAACGTAGTCGATAACATAATGGTATATTGGCCCACATGCCTACCCATTAGTTCTACCCATCTCTGCATCCTCGAATCTTTAGGATTATACACACCCAGTGTCACATGCTGAGGCTGCATCGTTGGAATCCGTTCTAAGGAAAATGAAATGAGGATCGAACCATAACTGAAGTTCTTCTTCCTTCCTCCCTTTCCTTTTTTAAGTTGTTCCTTTATTTGGGAAAGTGCAAGCTTCAGGCCAGTTGAAGACTGTTGGCTCCATGCACTCTAGCGCATACTGCATATATTATCTATTCGCTTCATGTAGTGTAACGGTGCCGAAAATTTTTACGATCATGAAAAGAATGGTTCTCAAAGGAAAATCTTGAACATCCTAGATGTTTATCTTCCCATATTTTCTTGGCTCTGCCCCTGGATAGCAATACTGCAAAACATAATCCCTCACAGTCTCTCCTCCAAGAGCAGACTCTAAGAGTTAAATAGGCAAGCCTCTCCTCAAAAAACATATGAGAAAATATACATCCTCTACTTTAATAGGAACCACTTTGTTCCTAATGTGAAATGCCTCAATATCCAGATCCCATTCTCAAACTAGGAACTCCAAGAGTTCTATCTGTTGCCTGATCCCTAACAAGAGAAAGTACGTTAACAACCCACAATCTCTTAGGGCTCTTAATGTACCTAGATCATTTAGGACAACTATATTCTGTTCTTCATGATCTCTGTCTCTCCATGTAATCGTCATTATAGTCCAATGAAATCCTGAAATACAACCATAAGACTCATTAGACTCCTTTCAATGCAAAAAAATAGACAAAGTTTGGGCATAGCGCAAGAAACAAAAATGGAGATTTCACCCAATGAAGTCTTGAAGAAGGAAAAATGCATTGCATATTCATTTAGACTTCAATTTAGGTGCTCTACAACACACTTTTCCATGCTCAAGGGTGCGTTTCCATTTTTGGAAGAAAAATTTACACTAAGGGGCTCAAAACCCTATAAATTTGTAGCAAAATGAAATGAAATGATTACTGAAATAAAGAGACGGTTCATGAAACTAACTTCAATCAAACAACGATGAAAACCATCCATAGAATCGATCGCCATCAGTAGCTGAAGTTTGGGTGTAGAAACAGGTTCAGAGTTGGTAATATCCCAAAATAGGGAATTTCTACAACAATAAGAATATATGAACATATTCTAAAGTTGGAGATATTTCACATGATGTTTTAAAAACACATAGCCATCAATTAAAGTTACAACAACAACTTATACTTCATTTCATGATCCAAAAGTTGGGGAAAAGCAGCAAAATAAGCCCCAAAAATGTTATTCCCAGCTATTTTCATAATAAAAGAGGAAAATAATAGTGGTATCCCTTATATTATGTAATATGGGACTTACATACCAAATTGGAGTAAAAACAAATCACTCTAGCTAAGTTAAACAGATCTCCCAGTCTCGATATGGCTAAAAAATGCCCAAATCCCATGACTTTTAGCATAAAAAATGACTGAAGCAAGGGATAGCATGATTCAATGAGGATTTCTGCAAAAAACTCACGGTCTTCAACATATATGGAGCTGATATTATTCAAGAGTGAAGAAAAATGGGGATTCAACCCTTTCTAGACAGCAAAAGACAACCTGACAAGGGCCTCATGGAAGTACATGTATAAAATGAAAAAGTATGTAGATCTAGATCTGAAATGAAGTAATTATACTGAAGCTTTGCATAAATGGGCTGAATAATACAAATAATAGAAGAATAATGATGTACAAAGCCTCCTGGGAGAAGGGTTGGCCCTCCCTCCAAAGGATGAGCTCACAAGCAAGGGTTCAAACCCTGCTACTGCAACACTCTGAAAAAGGACGTATTTTCTGCAATTGAATGCATTGTAGAAGATGGGAAATTATTTTTCCACATTCCGGGATGTAAAATATTCTCCAATACCTTCCTCACAGATCTTGCAAATAAAGGGAAGCTCCCTCCTCTAAAAGATAAGCTCAGAAGTGGTGTTGTGATCTTCCCACTACAACACCCTGCAACACAATGTTTCCTGCTACAAGAATAATGTTGTAGCTGAAGGAGGATGCTTGGCCTCAAGCCTGAATGTGGAAAACTGAAGTACAATGCTCCTCCAAGAGGCCTCTCATGGAAGGATAAGGAATCCCTAAGTAGGAATTCCTTGTGTTAGAAAACAATGCATACTCAACTCAACAGCTGAAGAATGTTCAATAGTCTAAGCAGACCAAAATCAATAATCCATAAGCTAACCCAGAATGTATGCTATCTTCCTCCTTATAAGTTTTGTGAGCCTCCTCACCTTGGGTACCACCCATTAGGGTTTCCAACACCACATGATCACTTTCCCTCCAAAACTGCGTTGTAGCTCCATCAAGGCTACTCCTCCATACTGCGTTGTTGACTTAGTCAAC
Source organism: Pinus albicaulis (assembly GCA_034641835.2). Classification (NCBI taxonomy): domain Eukaryota; kingdom Viridiplantae; phylum Streptophyta; class Pinopsida; order Pinales; family Pinaceae; genus Pinus; species Pinus albicaulis. Next base: position 1,469,619,349 of record CM076580.1, read on the forward strand.
TTGACTGAATCAACATGATTCTCTTCCTGTTCATACATGGAAAGTGAAAAATCCAGCTACTAGGATGTCCCCTTTTCATATCAAGAGGGCTTTTATATTAATACAAGATAAGTATGGGTCTCTTTCCCCCATTTATTCACCTACTAAATGCAAGAATAAAAATTTAATGTTCCTATTAGTTGCATGCTAATTTTAGGAATATTACAGTCCTCCCCTCCCAAATGTTGCTTGTCCTCAAGCAACTGCAAGGATAGAACTGGAAATTCTCCTTCCCTCTTCCTATAACATCCTCATGTTATGATCTCTCCCAAATAATAAGATGTTGTCTCAACAATGAAACTCCATAGTGCCTCTCCCAAGCATACAAGTTAGCATTTGGTATACATCCCAAATGGCCATCATGCAAAAGTAAAATACTCAAGGAGACAAATATGTGTTGTCTAGAGGTCCTCTCAAGGCATGGAGTTTTAAATGCATGGGAAAATTTCATTCCCAAGTGAAACCTCCACCCCCAAACTATCATCCATATAACATGAGTCACCGTCCAACATGGCAACTCATGAAGAATCCCCTCCACCTTTGGCTCATGAAGTGTACGCGAGATGAATAGATGACCATGATAGGCAAGAGGGCCTATCCCACATTGTCCATCTCTCAACTTATGATTAGTGTAGAGGGCATTCTGATCTTGGGCTGCAACATGGTTGCCCTCAAGTGGCAAGAAGAAGATTGAATCTCCAAGGATCCTCTCTCCAATGTCATGAGTCATCCTAACCCAAACCATTCCATACAAGATGAATGGCACATCATCACCATATGGCATCCAAATCAGAAAATGATGAAGGTTGTGTGCAATTTTGGATGGTACAAATGGTTTCCCAAGTGGATACCGTGCAGTCTCCCCAATTGTTGTTTGAGAATATCATGTGGCAAGTGGTATTTTAATAAGTTACAAGTTGTGCATTTTTTCTCCTCCACCATGGGGTCGTAAGTAGAAATGCATATCAATTTTACAAAATCAAAATAACAATACACTTGCCCAAAGTCACGTATAGATGGGCTACTATCATTACAAATATTGGCCCTAAAGTGACCATGAAACACAAAAATACTCTTTCTCTCTTGTGGAGCAATGCACTATTCATATATGGTGAGAAGATACAAATAATCAATGGAGTAATCAACAAGTACACAAATGTATTTCTTACCATACATAGTGAGTAGGCTAAAATTGAGGTCCATGAATGAGTCCTCCAATGAGAATATCCTCATTAAAATCTGCTAAAAGAAGGAATACATACTCTTCTTGGAACACTCCATCAATAAGAACATACTCCCAAGAGACAATGTTGTAGGCTTTAGTGATAAGGCTCTTTTCACTCCATGACTCCTCCCTTTGACATTCCATATGCCAAAGCCACCCACCATCATGCTACTATGTGAGAAGATCTCCTTCCCATGTGGAAGTTCCTCCTCTTCCTTCAATGCTAAAGGGTAGCCTCTTTTCACTTTGAATGTGCCTTTCCTTCCCCTGGAAATATCATGATGATTATAGGAAAAGTTCTGCCCATACTCTTCCAAGTGTAACCACAGCAACAAAAAATCTTGCTGCCCTATGTCATAGATCTGCAAGTGGCTTACCAACCTCTTGCTCTCCATCCACTCCCATTCATCCAAATGTGGATGTCTCCATTCATGCTCCCCCTTGGTATCTTCCCAATGAAGACTACCAATATCCAAAAACAGATCTTCTCTCTACACCTCATGGGAAGTTGAGATGTAACCCCTTGGATATATTTTAGAGAATACCTCTCATTAATGATCCTCTTGAATCAAACAAGATCCAAGTGTGATGAAAATAAAACATCATCAGAAAGTGGTACAACATTCATTATGCCCTCCAAAATCTTACACCCTAACCCCTCATGCTGCATGCAACTCAATAAGGGTGCAATGGAATGAATGTTTATCCCTCCTTTGATCAAGCCAAGGTTTCACAGCACAGTGGAAGCTTTTTTCTCCACATCAGCAAGTTGTTTTGATCCTTGACCATGTGAAGACAAATTTCCAAGGTTTCCCATAAGATTTTCTGAAATGATAGGAAATGGAAATATATGCATACCTTGGTGAGTCTTGGGAACATCTTGTATGGCTGCAAGAGTTCCTCCCCTCAATGTGTTGGTTGATCCAACTGCTGATATGGATTTCTTCCCCCTCATGAATGTGACAACACTGATAAAAGTGTCCTCAAGTGGTGATAAGGACTCCTTCTTCTATGATCTCTGACTGTCAATTCTTCTAATCACCCTTTGAGTGAAATCTGCAAAAGTAGATAGTCTTGCATGAATCACATGGTTGAACCACCAAGTTCTTGCCTTGCCCTCCATGTGTAGTGCTGAGATCTCCACAGCCTATTTTTCCACTACTGGATGTAGTAGGAAAAATTATTCTAACTTCATCACCCAAAATCTTGTTGTACATATAGGTGACCCATCGAAAGTGGACAATTGAAACTTGTTTCCCTTCACCATCCTATTGCTGCATGGCCTCCTTTCTTATTTCAGTTGGATAAACTGAGGAAGATCTAGAGTCTCTTTGAAAGCCCTAGGTTGGCACTTGTACTCTGCCAAATATCCACTCAGGATCTCAAATTATAAATGGTCTTATTTCTCTTCACTCCCTCTATGAGAATAGGAAGTGCATGGGTCTTCTCCTTTCTCTTGAAACCTCCTAGAGGTCTCACTGCATCTTTCTCCTCCTTGAAACCCTCTTGGAGTTTCATTACATCTTTCTTCTTTCATCTGTTTGACCTCATTGAATAGGCTCTTCTTAGATATGAAAATTTATGAGAGTAATCTCATCATCTCCATCATTCTGATCTCCTCTTCTTCTTATCTTTTGGATTGGATATAAAATCCATAGGCTGAGCCAAAATGGCAGCTCTAATACCACTGTAATATCCAAAAATAGGGAATTTCTACAACAATAAGAATATCTAAAAATATTATAAATTTGGATATAGTTCACAGGATGTGTTAAAAACACATAGCCATCAATTAAAGTTACAACAAGAACTTATACTTCATTTCATGATGCAAAAGTTGGGGAAAAGTAGCAAAATAAGCCCCAAAAATGTTATTCCTAGCTATTTTCATAATCACAGAGGAAAATAACGGTGGGATCCCTTATATTATGTCATATGGGACTTACATACCAAATGGGAGTAAAAAAAAATCACTCGAGCTAAGTTAAACAGATCTCTCGGTCCCGATATGGCTCAAAAAGGCCCAAATTCCATGACTTTTAGCATACAAAATGACTGAAGCAAGGGATAGCATGATTCAATGAGGGTTTCTAAAAAAAATCATGGTCCTCAATAGATATGAAGCTGATATTATGCAAGAGTGAAGAAAAATGGGGATTCAACCCTTTCTATACAACAAAAGAGAACCCCGCAAGGGCCTCATGGAAGCACATGTATAAAATGAAAAAGTATGTAGATCTAGATATGAAATAACACATTTATACTGAATCTCTACATAAATGGGATGAATAATACAAATAACAGAAGAAGAATGATGTACAAAGCCTCCTGGGAGAAGGGCTGACCCTTCCTCCAAAGGATGAGCTCACAAGCAAGGGTTCAAACCCTGCTACTGCAACACTCTGAAAGAGCACATGCTTTCTGCAATTAACTATGCTGTAGAAGATGGGAAATGATTTTTCCACATGCCAAGATGTAAAATATGCTCCAATACATTCCTCACAGATCTTTCAAAGAAAGGGAAGCTACCTCCTCTGAAAGATAAGCTCATAAGTGGTGTTGTGATCTTCCCACTGCAACACCCTACAACACAATGTTTCCTACTACAAGAATGGTGCTGTAGCTGAAGGAGGATGCTTGGCCTCAAGCCTGAATGTGGAAAATTGAAGTACAATGCTCGTCCAAGAGGCCTCTCAAGGAAGGAGAAGGAATCCTTAAGCAGGAATTCCTTGTGCTAAACAACACTGCATACTCAACTCAACAATTGAAGAATGCTCAATAGTCTAAGCAGACCAAAATAACTAATCCATAAGCTAACCCCAAATGTTTTCTATCTTCCTCCTTATAGGGTTTCCAACACCACATGATCACTTTCCCTCCAAAAATACATTGTAGCTCCATCAAGCCTACTCCTCCATAGTGCGCTATTGACTTAAACAAATTGACTGAATCAACATGATTCTCCTCCTATTCATACATTGAAAGTGAAAAATCTAGCTACTAGGATGTCCCCTTTTCATATCAAGAGGGCTGTTATGTTAATACAAGATAATTATGGGTCTCTTTCCCCCATTTATTCACCTACTAAGTGCAAGAATCAAAATTTAATATTCCTATTAGCTGCATGCTAATTTTAGGAATATTAGAGAGCTCCAAAATGCAAATGGTAACTATTGAATGGTAAAAATGAATAGTAAAACTTTTTTGATTTAGTCAATTAATTGTTTGCAATGAATATTTATTACTATGAGTATGGTTAAATTATATTTTTATCATGAAATAGGTATTTTTAATCCATTTTATGTTCTTCTGAAAAGGTTTTACAACTGATGAATAGATTAATCGTGCAGATTTATTTCAAGAATGATTTGACCACAAAACATAACTTTATCCTTATTTTTCAAGCTTTGTTAAAAATGAAAAAGGACTTGAATCACACTTTTATCTCTTTTTCGAGCTTCGTTAACAGTGAAAAAGGAAGCCTTGGAGTTTTCTTTTAGCTCTTTTCAGACCTCAATAATGTGAAAATATTGTCGAGCACTTGTCTTTTCGAGTTCGTAAAAGTAAATGAATTGATATCTACTCAGTATAAGTTTAACCATTTTCGAGACTCAGATAGATTATTTATGAAAATGGAATACCTTGCTCAAACATGAATAAAGAATTTCTCTCAGATATTATTTTACAATTTTTTCCGATCTGAATGACAACTTTACGAAAAAGTACTTATGGAGTTTTATTTTCATCCTATTTTTCAAACTCTCTAAATATGAAAAATGATCGGGATGTCACTGTCATTAGGCTTGTTAAAACATAAAATAGTGACAGGCTTGTCGATCGCGGTAAGAATTGAGTTTCATTCATCGCTAGACTCATTAAATTATTAAATAGAGATACATTTTTCGCCCGAAGGAATGAATTATAAATCAAGCATATCTTGTCATCCTCAAGATTGTTAAAAAATAAAGAGGTACTAGTCAACAAATGACCAGGGAAAATTTGGGAAAGTGAACAAAAATTTTTAAGGTAGCAGGTTGCTCTTGAACATGACAGTTCACTCCATCACCATGACTGCTTGGGTTGGGTAATATTCTTGACGGTTCCTTGACACCTATGGTTCATCATACCTTCACTTCGGTTTTGGGTCAATGCTGCCAACTCATCTCAGTGCCGCTGATATGTTCAAGAGAAGTCATCCAGTGAATACTCATCCTTCTTCAATACTCATAAACCTCCATTCTCATGAAATTCATCCCTGAACATTTCTATATCAGGTCATCCTTTTTATCCAAAATCAGTAACTCCCATTTCTCAATAAAGTGGCTTCCTGTCAATGAAAAATCATCATCCAGGAAGTTCAATTAGAAACATCATATTCCAGTTCCATGAGGCTTGTTACAGCATCAACAAGATCCTCGCTTATAGATTTCTAATCAAAAGATTTTTTTTGGCGTTCGACATAAAATCATCTAGTCATGCCTTACAAAATGTACTGTAGTACCTTGAGGGCCATTGACATCAAAGGTGGTTCTCTCATGTTTGTTAATAGCTCACATCGTTGGCTAGTAATCAAACAATGTCTTCTCATGTTCGACTACAAATCATATATTCACATGGCTAGACTTGTACCTAAATGATAGAGTGAACAAGATAAGAAGACTCCATATCTATCTTCAACCATCCAGTCTATGATTTCATGATTTTTTTACACATCATCTATATGGTGACCTTACATACAGATCGCCATCCGAACACGGGCCTATATCTGTAGGCATTTATGTATTGGGTAACATTCCAATGTAGACGACTTTCTACACTATGTACATGTTATCAGATAGTTTATGTGCTGAGCATGGGAATGCCTTCCCTTAGCAATTCGTGATCAAGAGGATATATCATGATGTAATGTATTATAAGATTGATGTAGGTCAACACTCCACTTTAGCTCCAGCCCTTCACAGTGTAAAACATCTCATTCAAAAGATATTGTTATTATTATTCAGAATTCATGCTTTAGGGGGAAATATACTATAGGTAAATTTGGGCACCAGTCCCAATGACCTGGTTAAATTGGACATCATCCCCAGAACCAATGAATAGGGTTTGTCATCGCCTATCATTTTAGTTGCTACATGCCCTAAGACAAAGAACAAAGACAAATCATCCTTGACTTCCATTACAAGGTTTCCAAGATTTGAAGTATATGTTATAACACCTATGAGCTCACCAACGCAGTCTCTCAAGGGGCTAAGTGTGTTTCATATGCAAGAAACTCCACTAAAGGGTGATTTTCAAAGCACTTCATAACACTGAAGGATGCGTTGGTCATTTGGAAGTGAAATTATCATTGTTCCGGAATCTCCACTTGGCCAGTGCCATTTAGAAGAGTAGATATGTGTCAAAATTCAAATCCATGTGTCCATTTGATACCTCTGAGCTTGGGAACATGTCTTGCCTATTATTAGAAAGTCATTGATTGTAAAACTACCTTCAGCTCATCTATAAATTGAGCACAGATCCTAGTGCTGGAGAAGGAATAATTTGAGTACAGAAATGTTGGTGGATTTTAGATTGAGGAATTGATTTGAGTGATATTCTGCTAGAGAGATGTTCATTGTGATGAGGTTGGGATGACGCTGGAGATGGTGACATCAAATCAATCGCTGGTTGTAACCTCCCCTTCTATCCATTAATAAATATTGTTTTTTACTTTCCCACATATATATCTGTATAAGCTTCTATATTTCATATTATGATTTCTTATCTGATGTATACGGTTCATGTTTCATTGATTTAACTGAATAAATTGAATCAACATCTGTATATTGCTATCTCTTTGTTGTTTAGTGTTCATTTTTGTAGGAAATATTTTGGCGATCTAGATTGGATTTGAAGCTATAGCAAGAGCGACTAAAGGAGAATTGGAAGCGCTTGGACTCCAAGTAAGTTTCTTAATATGTTCTGTGTGTCTATTTATTGTTAGGAAAAGTATCTGCAAAGTCTTTAACCTGTTGTTCTAAATGCATAGCACCACATTTAGGGTGTTAGGTCCCTGTAATTTTGGTACATTGGCAATGACCAAAAATACAAGGGTAACATCAAACCAATATTTGGACTACTAGGAGCTAGCCTTCCTGGGCTCAAAGAGGGCTCTCTCTATGTTTATGTGAAATATGTAATCTTTGTATGATTTTAGGGTTTTGATTTTAGGCTAGTTATTAGGTTTAGGGTTTGTTTGGATAGGTTGTTAAGAAAAATAGGTAGAGTAAGAAATAATCAATCCATTGGGCTATGGAGTCAACAAAGGTCTTGAAAAGTGCAAAAATAGGTCAAGGGTGTTTCATAGGGCAAGTTAACAAGGCCAAGTGGATCTAAGTAGGTTTAGTGAGAGTGAAATAAACATGGAACTGTGAGTATAGTAGGTTAATGGGAAATCAAGGATCATTTAACATACTAGAAACAAGAAAAATATTTCAGGATGATTAGCATAGTAAAAAATTGAAGAGAAATGAAGGATTCTTCAACTAAACTGTACTAAGCAGACCTTAAAAACAACATATAAGTAAAATTAGAGAGCAGTTAAGGATTCTATGAAAGTTACTAGCAAAAAAATATACTTTTAACATAACATTTTAGTAAAACTAAAGAGAATTCAAGAATTATTTAGCTAAAATTCAACGAAGAAAACATAGAAATCAAATGAGGTGGGCACAAGTAGGGTGCCAAGAAAGCAAATCCTATTCTCTATTTCTATACTTTGATGAAAGAAACCATGAACATAATAAAAAAATTAATGAAACAAAGACAAAGGTTGAATACACCACCATCTAACAAAGTTGTATCAATCCTACGAGTGTGCTCAATCCATAGATGCTCAGTCCAAATCCATCGCAAGACAACAAATCCAATTTCACTAATAAACTCAGAGTCTATATCCTATTATTCTCAGAAACCAACCAAACAAATACAATGAGGCCTCGATGCTATATTTAACTTGCATTGGAGGTTCAAAACCCTAACTAGGGTTCGAAGAATGTCATAAATACATCATAAATGTCGTTTTTGTACAAAGAGACCATGTAAGGCCCAAGGCACAAAATATCTAATGAAATAAATGAAAAATAACTTCTAACACCTAAATTTGGAAAATTTTGACTTTGAGGCTCTTTGATAACTCCAAAATATCTTCAAGTGTGTTTTTTTTACTTTTTGGCAAAGGCGCAGTAGAGAGGTCCAAGGGTGCAGTGCCTACACCGGAAAAATAGGTCATCTTGCAACTGTGTTTTGAAGGCCTTCACGATGTCCAAATGAGATCCATGATAGCTCATTGGAAATATTTTCAAGTCTAATTTCCAAAAATGCCTTGGGTTTTCTGATTGGACTCCATTTACCTACTCAAAATCGAAATCTCCCAATACATCTCAGGGCACAACGCCATCTCTCAAAACATGACAAAATGGTGAATTTTTACATGTTTGTGACCCTTTTGGTGGACCAAATCTACTCCAAATGATCTAAAATTTGGTGTGTGTGATGTAATTGAAGAGAGGAATCCAAGAATTTAAACCACTCCTGAAAAGAGTTCCCCAAAAAAGAGCCAAAATTTACAAAACTTGCCAAAATTTTGAAATTTCCTTGCTCATGGTGTTTGGGATGCCTGTAGGGATGCATCAGCAAGGATTTCAAGCTTTTCCTTGCCTTTTTCCTCCTTGAGGGCTTGAACTTTGGCAAGAGCTCTTTTGAGCTTGGACCTTGCAATTTTTTTCCTCAAGGCATAATTTTTGGCCATCTTCTTTTGGAGGTCAAGGTCCCTCTTTGTTTTCTCAAGCTGACCGTCCAAGTGTATGTTTTCCCTCTCTAGCCAAGGTTCCCGATCATACTTTATTTCCATGTCAAGAAACTCACTTGAACTGAGATACTCTACCAAGGCTGACTCTTGCTCTTTTTCCTTGGCTAAGGCCTTCTTTAAGCCAATTGTCCTTGGCCTCTTCCTAGAAGTTGCTCTTCCTCTTCTTTAGTGTCATCAGGAGTGCCTAAGACCTCTTATAGCTTTGCCTTTACCTTTGCAGCCTCTTTCTGAGCTCTGATAACTCTGATCTCATAGATAGCATTATGTGCCTCCAGATTCTTTTTTTCAACCCCATAATAGTGGATTACACCCTTGGCCCTACCTATATTGGCTTGTAGGTCTCTGATTTGGGCATCCTTACTCTGGAGTAATATATTTGAGATCCTTACCTCATTTTCATCATCACTGTCAACATGAATGAGTTCAAATTATTTTTCAATATCATTCTCTTCTTCTTATTTTTCATCCATGAATTTCTCTCCAACCTTCTCTTTACCTTTTTCAAGCTACTTGGTTGAAGTAGAAGGCATGGCCCCTTCCCTCTTGAGGGAAACAAACACATGTCGATCCCCTCTTTGGTAGGTTAAAGGAAAAGGTTCAATATTGATCATTTGAGTGTATTCACTATGGTTTCCATCATGACTGTCATTACCATTTGTATTCTCACTATTTTCATGGTATTTTGATTCACTTTCATCATGGCCTTTGTCATCACTGTTGCTTCCTGCTTCATTGCTCCTATTTCAATGCTTTCTTATTTCCTGCTTTTATACCCAATGCCATCATCATTACTGATTTTTTGGCTGGTCTCATGGCTGTTAACATGGCTCTCAACATCATCACTCCCATCTACTTCAATGTATTATTTCCCACTGATATCCTCCTTACTAACATCATCCTCACTTTCCTTGCTGATTTTTTCATCATTGGTTTCTGCTTCATTTGTTTTTGCATCACTATTTTCCTCTTTACTTCTTGACTCTTCCTCACAGATATTAGCCTTATTACTTTCTTCATGGATTTTTTCCACACTGCCTTCATCACTGCCATAAGCCTCACTGAAATTTTGGCTCTTTGTTCCACTGCTACCATCATCATCATCATTTCCTTCTGCTTCCATGCTCTCTTCTTCATTTACATCCTCTATGCTGACATCATTACTCTCTTCTTCACTGTCTTCTGCCTCCTCATTGTTTTCTACCCTACCTTTATCAATGTTATCAATACTTTTAGATCCACTATCATTATGTTCACTACCATGTGCCTCGTCATTGCCAACATCATCAATGCTTTCTGCCTTATCACTAACCTTTGCCTTTTCATTTCCTTCTTCTTCACTACTTGTTTCATCATTACCATCTTCCTCATTGTCATTTGATTTCTCATTATCACTTCCCTCATTTTCTAATGCATTGTGAGAGGGTGAGGAAAGAGGGTTGTATTGAGGTGAAGGAATATGTGTATATGGAGAAACATGATCAACAGGAGATGAGGGAGGAGTAGAGGCAGGAGGATGAGATGATGAAGGAAAATTTTGCTAAGGATGGGGTTGTGGGTTGGTGAAAACCTCATGGTCAATGAAAAAATACCATGGAATTCCTTTCTGCTATAATTGGTGCAACACAACCATCTTAATAAAAGAGTGATGAAATAAGCCTTGCATCTGCTGGGGATAGTCTCTCTTTTGTACAATATAAGAAAAATTTTCAATGCTTCTGTAGAGGTAATAAGGTAGGTACAACATCCTAACCCTAGTGAAGTGCATAAGTAGCCTAACGTGATAGGAGTAAAGTCTGGAAAACCTTCCCTCACATGTAACATATTTCATGATAATTCTCATCAAAGGTGCATATCGCTCTAGGAAATGTGAGAAAGAAAAGATGGATTTACAGTTGTCTTTGTATCTAGGCTATAGGAAGGGTTCATAGTAGCTCATGTCAAGATTGGCTTTCTTGAGCCATTTCTCCCCTACATTAGGTATGCCTGTGGCATTGGAAATAGCATCTGAGGATAGATCAAAGGTCACTTCTACAAAGTTAACTTGATTTTCATGCAAGTTAATAATGAAAAGTATATTAAGCTGAGGGTGATTTTTCACTTGTTGTATATTTTCACAAAAATCAAAACATCCCACATTCTGGAAATATGAAAAAGTCATGGGAGAGGATATCAACTATAAGGTGTTGAGGGGTTCAAACCTATTGATTTTTCCTCCTTTGTGTTGATGCCTCCTTGGCACTTGGCCCTATCCTTCACTACCACTGTCCCCTTCTCTTGACATTTTAACAATTTTTCCTTTGAAACCCTAGCACTTCTTATGAAATTGATATGGAAGAGGGTAATGGAGTGGTGATGAAAAAAGGAAACTTTTACAAGTGAATGAAATGGACGAGTGAGTGAGGGTAAAGGCATAGGAATGTGAGTGAGAGGCAAAGATCAATAAGCACCCTTTGTTGCTTGTTTAAAATCTTCTTTGACACCTTGCACTTATGTCAATTTGAAATGAAGAAAGGGCAATGTAAGGTCAATTGGTTTGTGTTAGAAGATTAAATATTACAGAGAAATGCAACACATAAAATATGCGGAAAATAAAAGCACACAAAACACATAAAACTAGAGAGACACAGATATACGTGGTTCACCCAGTTTGGGCTACGTTCACCCTGAATAGCCAGTCCTTCCTTTCTATTATCCAGCAAAAATGAAGAGACAAAACCTACCGCAGATCCGCTTTAATATCCTCTGTTCTCTGTCACAGTCTCCCTCTCTGTTTCTTGCTCCGAGAATACACATATAATGCACAGCTGCAATACAATTCCCTCATAAAAGCGAGGGGCTGCCTTCTAGGTCAAAAAACCCTAATCTAAACATAACTTCTACCGTTAGATCATTTTTCTAATGAGCGGCCCAGATTGACTAGAAATTACTATACTTTTACAAGGCAATTTTACATATGTTTTTAGCTTCGGGGGCGCTGCCCCCAAAACCCCCGCCAAGGGGGGGGCTCTGAAAAGCGCTGCCACCCCCCTGGACCCCCCACAACAGCGATTAATTACGGGCGGTGTTGCCACCCCTTTTAAGGTACAGGGGTCCAATGTTGTGATACAAAGTAAACAAGATAATCAGGCTCCACACCCAACAATCTCCCACTTGGAGACTGATTGTAGCAACTCCACCACTGCTTCATTTGCTGGACAATGACTCCTCTTTAGACCTGGTTGTTTCTCATCTTCATCGTCATCCTTGAAGACCAATTGAAACTGAGCATGTTCTCAGTTTCTCCCTGGTTACAACTTTTGTTAGCATATCTGCAGGATTCTGGCTAGTGTGTATCTTTTCCAGCTTCAACTCTCCATCTTCCAATATTGACCGTATGAAATGGTACTTGAGATGTATGTGTTTAGTCCTGGAATGAAATGCCGAGTTCTTTGCAAGATGAATAGCACTTTGGCTATCACTGTATAGTGTGCCCATATCATGCTTCTTACCTAATTCATCCATAAACCTTTGTAACCAAATCATTTCTTTACTAGCCTCTGTAGCAGCAACATACTCGGCTTCTGTTGTTGAAAGTGCAACAACACTTTGGATTTTTGAAACCTAACTGACAGCTGTTCCACCTACAGTAAATACATATCCTGTAGTGCTCCTCCTATTATCTCTGTCACCTGCCATATCTGCATCAACATATCCCTGTAGAGCAATGTTTGAACCACCAAAGCATAATGCTTGATTTGTGGTACCTCTCAAATATCTGAGAATCCATTTTACTGCCATCCAATGTTCTTTTCCTAGATTTTTCATGTACCTGCTTACAACTCCCACTGCATGTGCAATATCAGGCCTTGTGCAGACCATTGCATACATTAAGCTTCCAACTATTGATGCATATGGAACTTTAGACATATATTCCATTTCTTCTTGGGTCTTGGGGCACATCTCCTTACTAAGTTTGAAATGGCTAGAAAAAGGTGTACTAACTAGTTTTGCATTCTGCATATTAAATATTTTCAACACCTTTTCTATGTACTCATTTTGAGACAGTGTTAATTTGCGATTTTTCCCTGTCTCTAGTTATCCTCATACCAAGGATTTGTTTTGCAGCTCCCAAATCCTTCATTGCAAATGAATTTTCCAATTTTATTTTGAGCACATTTATTTCCTACATGTTAGACCTGTTAGTGCTCGAATCTGCCTCGGGCTGAGGAAGGAAAAACTCGAGGCAACATCAAACCAAGCTTAGCCTCGTAGCTAGCCCTACGAGGACAGGAGAGGGCTCTCTCCGGGTCAAACTCAGTGAAAGATGTCCAATAGGATCTGAGATGACCTAAATGAAACACTGATATTGATTTTAGGCTAGTAAATAAATATGAAAAGGGGTATTTGATAAATGATGGGTTTCTGTGCTGTGTGGGGCAAAGACAGTAAGAGCAGAGATTAAATGAAAAACGCAGATTATCTCCTGAGGCAAGATAAGCATGAATTTTAACAATCAAATTGGAATTATATGGAGTGAAAGACAGCCGAGAGGCCGAAAAGGGCATATATAATGAATCCTTCTCAGACAGAAGAAGATGCACAAATACTGAACGCTCCTCCAGGGCAGAGCAGTAAACTAGATTCTGGCCTTCTACTTAAAAGCATTCATCTAGAAATGATTATGAAATGAAACAGTAAAAATAACAAGGAATGTATGAGACAAAGAAGAAACATATGTCAAATGTCATACCACAGGAATCTCAGGAACCAGAGCTGTATCTTTTCATTAAAATCTCTGTTAAAACTGTACAATAAAAGCTCTGTTTTTCTCCTACACCAGCTTTCAGAATTCTCTTCCCTTTTTGCAAATGATTTTCAATACATTAAATAACTCAAATGTTGAGAACAGATCGATGAAAGTATGGAGCTGTTTCAACTAAAAATGATGAAAATAGTAAAAGAGCCAGCCATTAGTTCTAAAACAAAACAACATTACATTTTCTCTCGCTTCAAATATGTTGATGTACCAATGAAGGGGAAGGAAATCGTAGGTGCAACTCCTTTGAAATCGTAAATCAAGATGACAGTAAGCAACTGGCTCCTATTTTTCTCGCTAAGGTTGGCATTCTCATTTAATTTGGCTTTTTGACTTTTTCTTTGCTTCCATTCAAATAAGACCACCCAAGAAATATGGTATTTTGCTCCTATTATCAGTTACCGTCAATTTCTTTATTTCTTATTATGACATGGCACTCCTTGGACCTCGACATGCCCTGAAAAGGCTGTAGTTTTCCCATCGACTCCTCCAGCATTTGATAATCATTTTTCTGAAACTGGCTTGTTCTATATAATGGAGCTAAATGAATGAGTTTCTTTGCTGAGGTCGCCTCCGACGGTCTCATACATCGCACTTCTATAAATGTTAAGGCAGCGGTTTACTCCTGTGAGATTTTAACGTAAGATAAGTAATACACAACACATTCTGTCTGAGCCATATAAGATCAATAATTTGCTGTTCTGTTATTAATTTTGAGCTGATCTCATAGATCCTAAAATCCTCAAGTAGCTGGCCCACGTTTAGAACGTTTCTAGCAACTGATATCGGGAAAAGATATGAGACACATAAGCAACTGGAGCTAATAATGCCACTTTGTCCACAATATCCACTGAAGTCCATTCGCTTAAAGTAGCCAGCGCAGATTGAGCTCCCCTCAATACATCATTATTCATCATGCTCTTGTTGAGCATTCTCCTGCGCGTAACGGTTTTGGAATCAAAACTTTATTTGACTGGGCCCAAGACACAATTCTGCACTAAGTTGTTGCCACCCATCGGGACATGGATTTGATTTCCATCACTCGTACATTTGCAACCAATCGTGGCATTTCAGAGTGAAGCTTCTGACGAAAATAAATTATTTTGGCTCTGTCGTTGTATGGGTAGCGCGCCTACCCAACGGGTAGCGCGCCTTATATGGGTAGCGCCCGTGTTCTCTACAAAGGGCTGGGAAGGTTAAGTGGGTAGCGCGCCTCATATGGGTAGCGCGCCCTCTCTATGGGTAGCGCGTACCCTCAATGCCAGCGTGTTTGGTATCACTTGTAACCTTACCAATTATTGCTTGATCTGTGATACTTAGCGTGGTCAATAAAGAATGGATCGGTATTTGGATGATTCTTTCCAACTGCTTGCTGTCAAGGCTTCCATTGACTGCATTGCCAATTCATTTTGTGGTCTATATACTACAGTCTATAACGCTTGTCCACGTATGAAGAGGAAATATGCCATTAAAGTTGCTAATATCTTTATTCTGAACACCCGTATACAATGTTGTGGTGCTAGATTATGATGACCTATGCTCCCTCGGCTTGATGTTGCTAAACAAGCTTGGCCTCCAAATTTAGTGGTTATTCTATTCATGAATTTTTGCTTCTCTAATTTCCTGAATTTAAATGATGGCTCCTTTGTCTGCTTGCAGGGATAATTAACATCGAACTTTGGAAAGAAGAACCAGCATCTGCAACTGAGGAACTACATGGTGAAAAGATATATCTGATTATTTCTTCTTCAAAACAGTGTTTTGAAGAAGAATCAATTTCACATTATTGATAATGACATAAAGATGAAAACCTACTGAACCTTCCTCTAGTCTGCAGACATTACTCGACATGTTCGAAGACCAATGACGAAGGACTGACAAGACCATGTCTAACAAGACCCTGCAACGAGCATGTCATCTACATATAATAACAATATAATATAGCTGCCATCATTTTTCCTTTTTAGATAAACACAATGATCAGAGTGACATCTAGTATAACCTTGTTCAGACATAAACTTATCAAATTTTAGATACCACTGCCTTGGAGCCCGTTTTAAGCCATACAAGCTCTTCTTTAACCTGCACACCAATTTTTCTTTCCCTTTTACCTCATATCCTTCTGGTTGCTGCATGTATATCTCTTCCTCCAAATCTCCATGGAGAAATGTTGTCTTTACATCTAACTGTTCAAGATGTAAATCTTCCGCTGCTACAAGACTTAAGATAGTTCTAATTGAATTCATCTTAACAACAGGAGAAAATATTTCATCAAAATCAATACCTTTCTTCTGTGCAAAACCCTTCACCACAAGTCTAGCTTTGTACCTTTGTTTTCCTCCATCTTCTTCCTTCAGCCTGTAAACCCATTTATTCTGCAATGCAGTTTTACCTGCAGGCAACCTGACTAAGTCCCAAGTCTGGTTATGCATTAAGGAGTCTATCTATTCTTCCATGGCTAGCTCCCACTTCTTCCTACTTTCAACCTGCATTGCTTCTTCATAACATTCAGGTTCACCAGAATCAGTCAACAGTACATAATATAATGAAGGAGAGTATCGTTCAGGGGATCTACTTATCTTGGTAGATCTTCTAACACCACTTTCAGGTGTTTGAGGTGCCTGTTGCTGTTGTGGTGGTTGCTACTACTGTGGTTGTTGATTATTATTATTTTCAGGCACCTTTACTTTTTCAGTTATCTCATCAAGAACCATGTATTCCTTGATTTCTTTTTCGTGTTTCTTTTCCTGCAACTGATTCTTATACAAGACCTTTTCATTGAATACTACATCTCTGCTCCTAATGATTTTGTGATTTTCATAATCATATAAGCGATAACCAAAATCATTAGCACCATATCCAATAAAGGTACATTTCTTTGATTTTGCCTCAAGCTTTGTTCTATTTTCTTTATTAATATGGAAAAAGGCCTCACAACCAAAAGGCTTTAAAAAAGATTAGTTTACCTTTTTACCTGTCCATGCTTCCTCTAGAATACCACCATCCAAGGAACTTGAAGGCCCTCTGTTTATTAGATAAACAACAGTATCTACAACATCTGCCCAAAATTGTAAAGGCAATCCCGCATGCAATCTCATGCACCTTGCACGCTCCATGATTGTTCTGTTCATCCTTTCTGACACACCATTTTCTTGTGGTGTTCTTGGAACTGTCTTCTCTCTACGAATTCCATGCTCTGAAAAGTACCTATCAAACTCTTTGCTGCAATATTCACCTCCATTGTCTGATCTGAGACACTTCAACTTCTTTCCTGTCTCAATCTCAACCAAAGCTTTCCATTTCTTGAAAGTATCAAATACATCAGATTTATTCTGAATACAATAAATCCATTTTTTTATAGTTGCATCATCAATAAAAGTAACATAATAACGAGAGCCACCGAGAGATGATACCTGAGCAGGTCCCCATTCATCTATATGCACAAACTCAAATTTTTCGCTCTTCTTTTCTTTCCCAACTCTGAGAAATCTGACTCTCTTCTGTTTTCCATAAATGCAATTCTCATAGAAATCCAAATCAACATTCTTCAAACCTGGCAGAAAATTTCTTGAGTGAAGAATTTTCATCCCCTTCTCACTCATGTGTCCGAGCCTATGATGCCATAATGCTGCATCTGCTCCTTTGGAAGTTAAAGAATTAACAGAGTTAGAAATACCATTGCATAAATACAATGTACCAACCTTTTCACCTTTTGCTATTACCAGCGCTCCTTTGGTGACCTTCCAAGTTTTATCTGTGAAAGTTGTCACACAACCTTCACTGCCTAACTGCCCTGTTGAAATCAGATTTTTCTTCAGATCTGGAACGTGCCTTACCTCCTTTAGTAGCCATTGGTTTCCATTCTGTTGTTTTACAAGAACTTTACCCATTCCAACAATTTTACAGGGTTTATCATCACCCAAACGAACTTGTCCAAAATCTCCTTGAACATAGTCATGAAAATATTTCTTATCTGGTGTGGCATGGAATGAAGCCCCTGAATCTACAACCCAAGAATCAGTAACATTTTCGAAAGAAAGAATCAAAGCATCTTGTAACACATCACCTGTCACATTTGCTTCATGATTGTTTTCTTGCTGTGTGTCTCCTTTTCCCTTCCGAGATCTACAGTCTTTCTTTAGGTATCCTTTCTTTCCGTAATTCCAGCACATTATCCCCGATCTGGACTTGGATCTGTCTTTCCTTGTTTTACTGCGATATCCCGAGCTCTTTCCTCTTTCCATTATTCTTCCCCTAGACTCTGCACTCAAAGCATTACCTGATGTCTCACCGGAGCTTTTTCATCTCATTTCCTCGCTAAGGATAGCACCAACAACATCATCAAACTTTAAAGTACTAGATCCAGAGATAGAGTTACTAATGGCCATAACTAAACCATTCCATCTTTCTGGTAATGAGCACAAGAATAACAGAGCTCTAACTTCATCATCAAAGTTTAATCCTACAGAACTTAATTGACTGGTAACTGTATTAAATTCATTTGAATGGTCTGCAACAGATCCACCTTTCGACATCTTCATATTAAATAGTCGTTTCATAAGAAATACCTTGTTTGAGGCCAAGGGTTTTTCATATAGTTTTGCCAACATCTGCATAAAACCCTCTATTGTTGTTTCCTTCGAAATATTGAAGGTGACTGACGCCGCAAGACACAACCGTACTGTTCCGAGTGCCTTTCTATCGAGAATGTTCCATTCCGCATCTGTCATGGCCGTCGGATTCTTTGTTTTTCCGCTCAATGGTAAGTACAGATATTTCTGATACAAATAATCTACCATCTGCATCTTCCACAGTGGGAAGTTTTGGCCATTAAATTTCTCGACCCTAAACTTACCATCGTCTGACATTGCTCCCACTCGAACCAGAACCCTTCTTTCCTGTGAGTTTATCAGCCAAATATACCTTCGGCTCTGATACCAGTTGTTAGAAAATTATATATTACAGAGCAATGCAACACATAAAATATGCGGAAAATAAAAGAACCCAAAACACATAAAACTAGAGAGACACAGATATACGTGGTTCACCCAGTTTGGGCTATGTCCACCCCGAACAGCCAGTCCTTCCTTTCTATTATCCAGCAAAAATGAAGAGACAAAACCTACATCAGATCCGATGTAATATCCTCTGTTCTCTCTCACAGTCTCCCTCTTTGTTTCTCACTCCGAGAATACACATACAATGCACAGCCACAATACAATGACCTCATAAAAGTGAGGGGTTGCCTTCTAGGGAAAAAAACCCTAATCTAAACATAAATTCTACCGTTAGATCATTTGCCTAATGAACGGCCCAGATTTACTAGAAATTACTATACTTTTTCAAGGCAATTTTACATTTGTTTTTAGCTTCGGGGGCGCTGCCCCCGAAACCCCCGCCAAGGGGGGCTCCGAAAAGCACTGCCGCCTCCCCCTGGACCCCCCACGACAGCGATTAATTATGGGTGGCGTTGCCGCCCCTTTTAAGGTACAGGGGTCCAATGCTGTGATACAAACTAAACAAGATAATCAGGCTCCACACCCAACAGTTTGCAGTGTAAGGGATTGAGCTTTATGAAGGAATGAGTTTAGGGACATCTTAGATGAATGGGTAACCTCCAATAATTCAACCCTATGTTTGTCACTGACTCTCTTTTGCAGGAAAATGAATGAGGCTTAATCAGTGATTTTAAGTTCAAATTTAGGTTTTTTCCTTAGGGTTCCATTCATTTAATCAAATGATAAAAAAAAATTTGAGGAAGAGTTGATGTCCTGTACTTACCCTCACCAGTGCTTGAAGAAAACTCGGAGATGATTTGGAGCAATTTTGAGGGGTTTTTAATGTTGAAATGGTGTAGGAGGCCCTCGTAGCCAAGTGCTTAGGAAATCGGTGAGTCATATTGGGTAAAGGCATAGCGACTTGTGCCAAGCATGCAGTGCCAAGGTTCTTGTCGGGTTTGTCGAGAAAGATCGGCAAACGTGCAGCATTCCGCCAGGTGCACAATGCCTACCTCCAGGCACACAGCTCTTTGAGAAAATACATGGGATGAACCGCTAGGGTCATAACACCTGACTCCAATTGCGAAGTGCCAACCTGAACACGCAACGCCAGGCAAACATGTCAAATTTCTCTCAGAAAATTCACATCTTTCTATCCTTGAATGCTCTTGATATTTTCAAGTGAACAATGGGTTATTTGAAGAACAAAATGATCTTTTATAGTCTATGAAATTAAATTTAATCTCTGCAAACCCACTTTCCTAATGTTTTTAATCCTTTTTCCTTTTCACTGATATTTCTTGACCTCTTTTTGTAGGTGACAAAAACACTGACTTGGATTTTTACTTTTCTTTGTGAGGCATGATGAATTCTCTTTTGAAAGTCTCAGGAAGTTTAGACAGTATCTACATCTCCAAAAACCTCTGTGGTTTCTTTTACAATACTGGGCTTGTCTTTTTCATCTTTTCTCACTAAAAATTTTGCATTGTTTGCTCTACAGGTGACTGAAGTGATAAACATAGACTCTCTTTTGGTTCCTTGAGGCATGAAGAGTTCATTATGAAACTTTGGTGAATTTAGCCACACAGAAGTTTCTTCAAATTTATGTGAAATCCCCACTATGAAACTCATCTTAACCTTTTCACCTTCTTACAGACCCCTTTTCACTGTTTGTATGCAGGTTGATAAAATGATGAATTTTGACTTCTCCTTCTGGTCATTTTGTCTTGCCAGGCTCATTAACACACCTTTGGGAGGATTTCATATGATGACACCTTCTAAACTTTCTTTGACTTGCACCATGGAATTCAAAATCATGCTTTTTACCTTCTTTGGCTACTTTTGATTTGCAGGTACTTGAAAACATTGATTTTCCCTTTCCTACTAATACTCTTAATACCTTTTCCCTTGGAGGAAATGAGACATTCACGTTGGAAAATGTTTTGGGATGCTTGTACACAACAACTCCTTCAAATCTCCCTTCTGCTGTCATCATGGAGGTTTAACATCATCATTTCACCTTCTCTGGTCATTTTCTAAAACCCTAAATATTTGGAGTGTTTGAGACAATCATCAGTGTTGTCTTCTAATTTTTCTATAGCCCTTTCAAGTTCATTCATTTCTGTCGAGTTCACCTCACCATTTTTCCATTTTATCAATAATTTCTAATAAACTTCTTTCATGTTTGGTTTGGTGTGTCTTCTCCAGGTCATTCCTTCCATCTGATTCACTATTTGGTACATTGCTAGACCATAAAACTCAAGGACCCTATATTTCCTTAAAACCAAACCGTTTCCTCTCTCCTTGCTATGAGTTGTCTTCATTCAGGATCAAAACTCCTACCTTATCAAATTTCTGCTGATGATATTCTTAACACTCCTACAGAAGTGTCAAAATCTTAGCATTTACCTCTTGCATACTTTGACCTGATAAGGTAGTCTTTTTTGGAAACCTTTTAGATATTTTCTTGAGTAACCATGTGATGATCATATATTATACCTGAGCCATCTTCTAGCAGAGGAAAAGAAGTGCTTAAAACATGAATTATGACCTTACAAACTGTGAAAACCTAATGACCTAGTGGGAGTGTCTTTTGACCTGGTCCTTGATTGACAATTGCCTTGGAATTTTCAAGTGTAAAAACAGAGTATTGACAAAGTGATGTATTGAAGATCCAACATCCAATATACTTGATTTATCTAAAGATCCTATAGAGATAGTTTTGAAACCATTAATGCTTGAGGAACATGGTGAAAAAGGGAATGAGCTAGGCTATAGGTCACCCTAGATGGAAAGTGGGGTTATGGGAAAGGGAAAAACAGAGTAATGAGGTCATATGCAAGAAAATAGGATGGAGATGAGTGACACAAGCCCATAAGGAGTCCTTTAGGAGTGGCAGGGTGACCATGAAAAGGAAAGGCTGATAGAATAGTGAAAATTTTCCTATAAGGATAATGAAGGCAGTGAGATTTCTAAAACTCACAATATTCAAGGAATTTTGTTTTTAGAAATATAGAACCAATCTATAGTCATCTTCAGATAATAAAAGTTGCTGATTACTAACAGTGGCTCCACTTAGGGAGGGCAGCTCCTTTTCAAGAGGTGTCCAGGATGTCAAAGTTCAAATCTGTGGATTTTGAAGACCAGTGCCTTACTTCTACTTGGAAAATCTCTTTGTTTCATTTGATGATGTTCTCTTGAAGCTATGATCTCAAAAAATCTTAAAAGACATGATTGCTTCAACATTAGTTCTACCTACCCATCATACTTTGCCTAACATTTTTTCTTGTTTTGGGTGCACTTGGATTGGAAAACCCTTGACACTCTTCTTTTAAAAGCATTAAAAACTATCTACTTGTACCCTTATCACTTCCAATATTTCATATTAGGCTGATGAAATCTTTTGTTCTCTACCTAGTCTATTCATCTATCAAGATTAAGCTGTTTGACAGACTTTATTCTCTAACCTACTGACATGAAATTGAAAATATGACCAAACCAGGATTAAGCAATCTGATTTTCCATGGGTTGTGGCATTTTGACAAGCTGCACACAGACATTATTTTTGTACAATAAAAAACTAGAAAACATGAGGGTTGTGATTCGGAATTGATTATGCATCCCTCCCATTTTCCTTTGGTTCAGATTTATGCTTTGGGAACGAACAATTTTTCCCCTGGACTCAACTCACCGACAAGTCTGCTTGAATGTTTCCACAAGTGTTCTTTCACTAACCTAAATAGCATAAATTTAAAACATGTTTAGTCACCATTTAGACTAGATGATCAACAAGATTCTTTCTTTCTCAAAAGAAGGCATTTTGTATTTCAGACACCCTAGTAGAATACCTGCTTGGGTATGGGGCCGTACCTATTCTTTTTCCGTCTCTCTTTTTTTCTTTTTTTTGTTTTTTGTTTTCACTTTCTAGAGATTGAATAAGCAACAGATATGTATAACAATGAAAGGTTCAAACTGAGATTTTCAAATTGCAGGAGGTTTTGTGTGTCCGCTACTGATTATGAGTCTTGGAATAACTCTACTCCATCCAGATATTATAAAAAGGAAAGCATTGTTACCTCTAACTGAATGGATTATGTAAGGACCCTTCCACAAATTTTCAAATTTTCCATGCTTGCCTTTGTCCTCTCTCCTTGAATCCCATTTCAGATCTGTGTCTCCAATCTGGAAATCATTGGCTTTGGTCCTTCTGTCAAATATCTTCTTCATGTTCTCTTGCACTGCTTGCATTATTTTGAAAAATTCTTCCCTTGAATTCTGCAAATGAATGGTTTGGTTCAACCTCCTTTGAATATCATTCTATTTTGATTGTACCTCTTGGAGGAGCTTCATCACCGAAACTCCCAAGGATGTTGGGAAAACTCACCGAGACATGATTGCTTCAACATTAGTTCTACCTACCCATCATACTTTGCCTAACATTTTTTCTTGTTTTGGGTGCACTTGGATTGGAAAACCCTTGACACTCTTCTTTTAAAAGCATTAAAAACTATCTACTTGTACCCTTATCACTTCCAATATTTCATATTAGGCTGATGAACTCTTTTGTTCTCTACCTAGTCTATTCATCTGTCAAGATTAAGCTGTTTGACAGACTTTATTCTCTAACCTACTGACATGAAATTGAAAATATGACCAAACCAGGATTAAGCAATCTGATTTTCCATGGGTTGTGGCATTTTGACAAGCTGCACACAGACATTATTTTTGTACAATAAAAAACTAGAAAACATGAGGGTTGTGATTCGGAATTGATTATGCATCCCTCCCATTTTCCTTTGGTTCAGATTTATGCTTTGGGAATGAACAATTTCTTCCTAATCTAACCTACTGACAAGTCAAGTTTAAATGGTTTGACAAGTCTTCTTTCACTAACCTATTAGCATAAATTTAAAACATGTTTAGTCACGATTAGGCTAGATGACTGAACAAGATTCTTCTTTCTCAAAAGAAGTGGCATTTAGGCTTGCACACTTTCAGGAATACTCTGTTTTGGGTATGGGGCTGTACCTATTCTTTTTCCTGCCCTCTTTTTCTTCTTTTTTGTGCTTTTTTGTTTTCACTTTTCATATTTTTCATCAAGCAATGATATGTACAATGAATGAAAGGTTCAAACTAGGATTTTCAACAAAAGTAGTGCTTGAGTGTCATGCCATTGACAGGAGCTCCGAATAACTCTACTCCATCCAGATATTATAAAAAGGAAAGCATTGTTACCTCTAACTGAATGGATTATGTAAGGACCCTTCCACAAATTTTCAAATTTTCCATGCTTGCCTTTGTCCTCTCTCCTTGAATCCCATTTCAGATCTGTGTCTCCAATCTGGAAATCATTGGCTTTGGTCCTTCTGTCAAATATCTTCTTCATGTTCTCTTGCACTGCTTGCATTATTTTGAAAAATTCTTCCCTTGAATTCTGCAAATGAATGGTTTGGTTCAACCTCCTTTGAATATCATTCTATTTTGATTGTACCTCTAGGAGAAGCTTCATCACCGAAACTCCCAAGGATGTTGGGAAAACTGCATCCATTCCATACACTAGTTGATAGGGAGACATGCCGATTGATTTCTTGGTGGTTAGTCTAACAGCCCATAGTGCATGCGCTAGTTTTCTATGCCATGTTTATTGGTTTTCTTCCAGTAGCTTCTTGATGATGTTCACCAAGATTTTGTTAGAGGACTCAGCCATCTCATTACCTTGAGGGTAATAATTTGTAGAGTGCCCTAGTGTGATGTGGTACTTGTAGCAAAATTCCAGCATTCTCTTGGACTTAAATGCAACAACATTATCGGTGGTGATCTTTCTTAGGCAGCCCAACTGGGACAAGATGTTGGTTTCGAGGAATTTGATGATGACTATGTCAGTGGCATTCCTAGAAGGGATAACTTCTATCCACATGGTGAAATAGTTCGTAGCAGTGAGGATCCACTTGTGTTGGCCAGATGAGGTAGGGTGGATTTCTCTAATGAAGTCCAAACCCCATTGTTGAAAAGGAGCTTCAACACTGATAAGATGTAAAGGTAAGTGTAGAAGTTTTCTCTTTCCATCAGATATTTGGAATTTATGGCAAGTCATCACTAGTTTGTGGATATCAGGGAAAAGGGTGGGACAATAGTAACCAACTCTAAGGATTTTGTTTGCTGTGGTTTTCCACTATAGATGACCTCCACACTCTCCTTCATGAAACTCATGCATGATTCTATCTGCATCATCTTCAAGTAAACATTTAAGTAAGATGCAAATAAAATTTTTCCAATACAAAGCTCTATCTAAAATGTAGAAATTTAAAGCCTTTTGTTTCAAGAATCTAGCTTTTGTTTTGGACAAAGCAGGAGGAGCATTTAGATTAACAAGTACATATAATATATCAGCATACCATATTGAGTTTAGGAATGCTTCTTCAATGGGTGGAGTCACCAGTTCCTCCTGTTCATCCAAAGAATGTAACATATTTATGTCTAAGGCTTGAAAGTTTGCTTCAGCCATCAGTTTCGCAAGTCCTTGTCCTTTAATCAGTTTAGTGGGTCCAATTTCTAAATCATATTCTGAGAAAATAGCAATCCACTTACCCCTTTTACCATCAGGGTCCTGATTTAAAATGTCTTTAACAACTATATGCAGAACAAAATAAATGACATGGGAGTGCAAAATGTAAACTCTGAAGTCTTTCAATGCTTTGATCAAGGCAAAGTCATGTTTCTCCATGATGTTTTATTTTAGAGGTGCATCCCTCAATGCCTTTCTAAAGAAATATATGGGTTGTTCTTGTCCCATCATGTTCTTTTGAAGCAATATTGCAGAAATGGTGTGTTCTGATGTAAAGGAGAAAATGAAGAAACCCTTGGTAAAGTCGGGGCTGATTACAATTGGTGTTTGGTTAAGTGCTCATTTTACCAGTTCAAAGGATTGTTTTGCTTCCATAGTCCATTTTACTCCTACTTCTCTTTTCAGCATGTTTGTGATGTTTCTTAGGAGTTCATCAAGGTTTGGTATGAACCTTCTTACGAAGTTCATATTTCTAATGAAATATTGCAGCTCTTTAATGTTCCAAGGGTGGATTATTTGCAATATGCCTTCAATCCTTTTTGTGTCTATATTTATTCCTTCCTTGGAAATGATATGGCCTAAGCATTTTCCTTCTTAAAGACCAAACAGTGTTTTCTTAGGATTTAAAGACAAGCCATACTTCCTACACTTTTCAAGGACCTTTCTCAAGTGGATTAGGTGTTCTTCATTAGTTTTAGAATAGAAAGTGATGTCATCAAGGTATATGACTATGAAGTAGCCTATGTATTCAGAAAAAGATATGTCCATGGCTCTTTGAAAAGTGGCCCCCACATTCATCAACCCAAAAGGGACTTTGACATACATGAAGGTGCCCCAAGGTGTGGTGAATGCAGTTTTGTGCTGATCACTTGGAAGTACTAGTACTTGATTGTAACCTAAAAAGCCATCAATCAATGATATTATTTTAGAACCTACCACACTTTGCAGTATATGATCCATCTTAGGTAAAGGGTAATTGTCCTTTAGGGAGGCTTTGTTTACGTTTCTAAAGTTTATGCATAGCCTAATCTTCCTAGTTTTATTTCTTACTAACACAAGGTTTGAAACCCATTCTGAGTACCTAAGCGGGACTATGATCCCAACATCATACATCTTCTTTATCTATTTCTCAACTAGAGGTACTAGGACGGGGTTTATTCTTCTCCATTTTTTCTTGAAAGGTTTCTGATTTTCCTTGAGAGGAATCTTATGTTGAATAATGCTTGTGTAATAGGACTTCAAATCCTCAAAACCCCATTAAAAAAATCTTTAAACTCTTTGAACAACTCTATGTATTTATGTTTTATGTGAGGTGGCAGATTTTTGGCCAGCTTGATCATTTTGGGTTCTTCTATGCTTCCTATGTTGCATTCTTCTACATCAGTCTCAGTGGTTTCCATTTTTGGCTTCCTAGCAACATCATTAAAATAAAACAACTCTTGTAATGGGGCAAGATCTCTTGGTAATTACTTATCTTTGCATTGCAATTCCTCAAGGTAGTTTTTATCTAAATCTTCAAATAATTATGCCTCTAAAGGATATTCTAGTAGATTTATATCAGTAGTACAAGGCAACTCTATTTTGTGGGCTTGTTCTTCAGCAAAACAATCTTCTTAATGGATTAAGTATGATTTTGACATTTCAAACTTATTTTTGGGTTGCAAGAAGTTTTCAATCTATTTGTCATTTTCGAATACTTTCCAATAGTCTATGTTATCCAGGAATGCCGGTTTGCACTTGACTTCTACTATGTATTTTTCATTGGTATGAGGTATTTGGCAAGTGGTAGCAGCAATGGAAATTTCATTAGCAAGGGTGTTTTGAGCTATAGGGATGGAGGTAAATTCACACTTCTCAAAATTTTTTAGGAGATCTAAGGCAACATTCCTATATTCTCTTGGCCTAGGATTTTTGGCTAAGTACTCTCCTTCGATTTTCCTAATGATCAGCTCAGAATCTCCTTGAACATAAATCTTCTTAGCTCCTATATGTTTTTAGCAAATGTAAACCAAGGAGAAGAGCCTCATACTCTGCAATATGATTTGTGCATTGAAAATCTAGTTTGTAGGATTGTACTTCATTGGTGTTGTGTATCTAAACAAGAGCTCCTGAACCAACTCTGCCACATGAGCCATCAAATCTCATGTTCCGAAGTGTTTCAAGTTCAGATTCACCATTATGTTGTTGTTTAGGGATGCTATAGTTTTGGCTGTCATTTTCTTCATTTGGTGACTAATTGAACTGTTCTGGTAGGCGTGGCTCCTTCTCATTTTCATTTACTTGTTCAGTAATTTCATCTTCATTGTACAGGATAAATGAGTCAAGGTCTGAATGGATAGAATAGAGAGGGGTGTTGTTTGACATATCTTGGCTTCTTACCATGTATTTCATATGATATTCCCAGTACAATCTCCTGTTTTGTTAAAGACAGGATGGTAGCATATGTCATGTCCATTTGGAGGTTCCCTTGAAGTTTGGCTCCCCATGATCTAGATAAAATCATGCCATACTTCGAGGGAATGTCAGCAACTACTATGTCCATGACAAGGCTCTTGGCAGGTATTTGTGCCAGATTGACACACAGATCCTTGATTAGACCCAAACATTTGACTCTACTTGAATTGAAAGAGTACAACTCTTTGTAAGGTTTGGTTATTTCGATTCCTAATATTTCCATCACTAATTTTTGCATGAGGTTGTGTGAAACACTAGATTCTAGCATGGCATTGTGTAATATTTGTCATGTATGTTTAAGCTAACACAAAAGGGAGGTACAACTCCTTCTTGATACTTTCCCTCTACCTCAGGTCCAAACAACAACTCTGGTTTGTCATTGGTTAGATTTAGAGTGTCGGTGTCATTTCCTATGTTCAAAACATTCAAAAAATGGGACCTATACACATCTTGAGTTACTAGTTGAGTAAGAGGTATGGTTATTTTGATCTTCGCAATCTCTCCCTCAAAACTAAAAGGTGTTTGTGTTTTTTGCATACTTACATTAGTTTTGTCAACCATGATCTTTTCTGCGATTTTATTCTGATGATTCTGATTTGGAGTCAAAAAAGTTTTTTCAGGGCCACTAGTTGATGTACTAGGGTAGCTTGGGTCACCATTATGTTGGCTAGTTTTGTCTTTGTTTTTTTCAGGTCTCTTAGCCATGTTGTTTGTGTTTTCTGCTGTCCTCTTAGGAGTGTTTTCAGGAGTCTTCCTAATAGCAACGTCTAGTTTTTTTTTCTTGGAGGCATCTTGGTTTTTATTTCTCCTAAGGTCATACTGCCTATGAACCTCCATGATAGCATTCTCAAATCCTAATTTGTAGTCTTCATAATCCTCATACGTTCTATCGGTTTGGTTTGAGGAAAATATACCTTGTTCTTCTTCTGTGAGAAAAACATCACCCTCATTATCAGAACCTATTAGATTTACATGGTTCTCTTCAAACTCTTTAGTCTCTCTTTCCTCTTCATCTACATAGTTGTCCTGGAAAGGAGGCCTGATTTGTTGGTCATTGTCTCTTTGTCTATTTTAAGGAGGGTCTCTTCTAAAGTTTTGGTTTCTATTTCTATTTTGAGGATTTGCTTGGTTTTCCCTAGGAGGTGATATTTCATTTAAATTGATCCTCTCCATCATCCTCCCCATTGTCCTAACTAGGATGTCGATTTTGGCATCAGATGTGGAGGCTATGGTTTCCTCTTTGTATGTGATTTTTTTTTTTCTGATCTTATCCTAGCCCTATTTTCAATCAGATTGGCTTCTACACTCACAACTCCCCTTTGCATGTCTTCTAATGTTAGGGGATCTCTTTCTCTTAATTGGTAGGCCATGTTTGGATCAAAGCCCTTTAGAAATATTGCTAAGGCTAGGCCTTTTGGGGGTTTCATGTGCGGTGGGAGTGCATTTTATACACTATTAAACCTAGTGCAATAGTCTTGGATGCTTTCCTCAACATTTCTCTTAAGGTTATTGTACTCTGAAAGGATTTGAAGAGGGATTTTCATAATCTCCCACTTTTCGATGAATGTTTGATAAATGGAAGGGAGGTCATGTATGATGTGATGTGCCATTTGTTTTCGTTATGGTTATGCAGTTCGAGAAAGGGAATGGAGGATTACCAATATATTTTGGTACTGCATATATGAATCAAATAGACTAAGTTTCTAGGTTTTCATACATGGTGTCACTATCCAAAAGAGTGAATTTGGAGATAACGGACTCGTGCTTTCCTAGAAAACCCAAAATTTGGTCAACAACAATGTCTAGGGGAATGGGTTGTTGATGTAATATGAAGGAATGATGAGGGGTATCATCCCTAGAGTGATCTAAAGTGATATGGGACTCTAGAGGTTCTTCTAAATGGGGAAGAATAAGGGTACTAGAGTCAACACGACCAGATACACTAGGAGAGTTATGGAGAATTTCTTCTCTTGGTCTCTCAAATATGGGTGCCCCCTTACCCAAACATTGGGTGTCAATGTAATGGCGATAAGGTGTATGTGGTTTGAATGCATCGGTTTGATGTAAGGGGGGATAGATAAAGTCAGAGGTGGTGAATACTTCCATAATGTCATCATCATAATAGAAGATGGGGTGACTAGTGGAAGAAATACCACCTGACGTGGTGAAGCTACTTGACTCAGCATCATGAGAAGAGAGGTTCACATGCACATCATCACAAGGGGTGACAAAAAAACAAGTAGATGAAGTATCTACTGATGTTGAGCCCAACATGATCATTGAAGGGAGGTCTGGCGAAACAGAAGGGGAAGTCCCAAGGCGGTCTCTAATTGTGGATCTCATAGATGATGACAAGTAGTAGACAGTGGCCAAAGAATTTGTCATTTTGACATCCGAAGGGGGAATGTTTACAGTAGTGGATGCGTCCTCTAGTTCTGCTAAAGCAAAACGCCCAAATAAGGGAGTGGTGGACTCGTTCCGCTTGGCCTCAAATTGGCAAACCGC
The DNA here is from genome assembly GCA_034641835.2 of Pinus albicaulis. Taxonomy (NCBI): domain Eukaryota; kingdom Viridiplantae; phylum Streptophyta; class Pinopsida; order Pinales; family Pinaceae; genus Pinus; species Pinus albicaulis. The sequence goes on from CM076580.1 coordinate 1,469,649,778, forward strand.
TTCCAAAGAGGAGCGATACTCATCGAGGCAGGGACAAAGGTGAGTATAGTGGCCATGGAAATCACACAAAGTAAAAGGGTGATTTTTTCGCAAAGAATTGAATTTCGGGACTGAATCAGGTATAGTGACATATACCTATGGGATGTTAGACTCCAGAAATGCTTCGTTTACCATGGGTTTGACATGAGGAAATTAAGGGAAATTATGGGTGGAATGACCAACAATGTCACACAAAGCACACAGAGGTGTACGCTTTGGAGGCTGAGGAGGAGCATGGTTTTTCGGGGAAACCTTATATTTAGGTTCTTTCTTGTGAGATTTGCACTTTTTACCCGAAGCTGTCGCAACAGGAGGAAGTTCCTGTTGAGGTGGCTGAGGCACTACAGTAGTGGGATAAGTCATGGGGACTGGTTGAACCGGGGTCAAAGAAAGATAAGGTTTGAGTTGGCCAATCAGGATAACGGTTGGGAGATCTAGGCACTAGATGGGAATCCCCAGGGTCAGATTAGGAAAGGAGACGGTAGCCATGACAAATACCATGTACACACTAGGAGGGGGAGCTAGGAACGGTATCTGATCGGAGGGGTAATTGCCAGGCAGGACGACTCCAGGATGGTTAAGGCCTGGAGGAACCATTCCAGGAGGATAAAGAGGCTCATAGATACCTACTGTAGGTGAAGTGCCAGGAGGAAGAGGTCCAGAAGGCTAAATCAAAGGGCTAGGAGTAGGTTTTGGAGGGCAAGACTGCTAACTAGCCAAATTAGGCCACTTGAGGGCAGCCCGAGACAATTGCATCATGCAAACATTTGATGAGCTGGGATCAGAGATAGGAGGAGGAAGACTAGGGAATGCACCAAGAAAAGAGGAGTCTTTGTATACTCCGGGTGACACATTGGTCAAAGGATCGACGGTTTTCTTATTGGCCACCGAAGAGATGATGGAATCAGGGGAGGTTTGAGACTTCGGTTCGTAATATGTCAACTAGTCAATGGTGACTATCTTTCCATTCTGAGGGAAGGAAATCATGCGGTGAACCGCAGATGGGATAATAGACATCTCATAGGTGTAGCTACGACCCAATAAATTTTTTTAATATAAGGGGGCATCAATGACTTCAACATCAAAGCAAACAGTCTTGTCCGCAAGAGTAGTAGGACAATTGTGGAACAGGCCATTGGGCTGGGAGGCGTGGCCATCCCACACTCAAAGAGTGATCGTGGAAGGAGAAAAATCATGTAATCAGAGTTGCTTCCAAACCGAAGTAGACATCACACAGGTGGATGCCCCCTCATGAATGATACACCAGGAAACGTTGGCATTCCGTATTTTGACTGGGATTTGGAAGTTGATGAAAGGAGGAAGAGGAGGATGTTCTGAATGATCGGCATTGAAGATGATCCAATGATCATCTAAAGGATCTACAATTCCCATGGAAGATAATAGATTTTTTTGTTGTGAAGGGCACGATTAGAGGAGTTCTAGCGTTGAAATGGCAGTAGGAGATTGTGCCAAATCATATACAATATTATATGAATGGGCAGCTTTGCCAGAAGCAACGTTTCGACGTAGTGGTCCTTTAGGGATATTGGTATGAACCTCTGCCTTAAGCTAAGGGATCTGCAAAGGACCATTAGGTGTCGAAAGAGGCTCTGTAGAACCTAAAGAAGGTGGCTCGGGGACAGACGTAGTGGGAGGCTTGTTGTACTAACGAGACCGAGTCTGAAGGTTGAGGTCAATAGTTATAGGTTGGTCAGAGTTCATCATGATAATCTAGTAATCAGAGGTACCAAATGGAGGAGGTTGAGTGGCCACCTGAACTTCAGGTGGTTGGGTAGGCACAAATCCTTGCTGAGGGAAAGGATTAGTAAATACAACTGGTTGACTAGGGGTAGAATTGGGAGGGACGAAAGGGGAGGCCTGTTGCCCTCGCAAAGCTACTTGAGACTCCCACATCTACTTCATCTATGGCAAAAGAGGACAATCGTGCATGTAATGACCATAAAACCCATAACAAGAACAAGGTTTGTTCGTGCGAATATGCCTGTCCTGCTTGGGTTGAGTGCCCTATTGTTGGTTAGTAATGTTAAGATCATTATTTTTTGGATTAGGTCTAGGATTACCGAAGGCAGATGGATTTTGAGTGCCTTTCCTCTTCTTTTTGGAAGGAGGAGGATTAGTTGCGCCCTGCTGTGCATACACCTGCTCCTGAGGGGGCGATGGCTGCTGTTGCGGGGTTTGAAAAGGCAAGGGAGGTGGAGGTGCTAATGCTAGAGGAGTTGGAGCACCGGGTTGCAGATATGGATAATAATGAGGTTGGGTAACAGTGTGGTAAACAGGAGGTTAGGAAAAAGGAGGAGACATGCTGTATCCTGGATACATGCTACTGGGAGGGGGAAAGATGCTGGAGGTGCTAGCCTCTCCTTGAGGAAAACCATAGCCCATAAGAGGTTGAGCATATGGATGAGAGAGAGGTCCAACGATACCGTCAGTGGCATGAGATGCCCCCGATGTGTTGGCACCACCGGGTCTGGGAAGATCAGGTAGAACGGTATAAACATAACCCAACTGAGCGTAGATCAGGTCATATTTTAAGGAAATCTAGAGAGCGGATTCTTTGGTTTGAGGGAAATGTGATGCGACATCCTTGCCAATAGCAGGCAAGAGAGATCTAAGGAACCAGTCCATGTAGACATGGTCTTTGAAGGTAGGGGCTCGACATAGGCTCTTTCTTCTCCATCGTTCCTGGACATGATCGGATAGGCGGGTCACAGACGATTGATAGAAAGAAGTCAAAAGTTCGGTACCAGTGTCATAACGGAGGGGAAGCTGGAAGTAAGACAGAAAATCTCGGGCAAGAGTCGCAAAGGTGGTATGAGAGGATGGGACCTGATCAACATACCACTTAGAAGCTTCACCAGTAAGCGTACGTTGTAAAAATAGAAGACAAACAGAGTCATCGGTAATGGAGTTAGACGAACACCACATGTGGAAAGATCGAACATGATTTGTAGGATCTTCGCCGGCAAGACCTTCAAACTTGGGGATGTCGGAAGGGAGCTTGGTTGGAAATGCAGGCCAACCAACATTATTGTGTATAGGTTCATTTATCAACTGGTCAAAATCAGGAAAGATTAAGGCACCGCCATATAGGGGGAACAAGCGAAAAGCCGTGGTAGTTCTGTTGCGGTCCCACTAGTAGTATTCCCAACATTAGGGTCGAGGCTACCACCAGCGTTAGGTCCTGAACCAGACATGGTGAAGTTGATAGGGGGTGAACCAGGGGTAGAACCAGAAGGGGAACCCAATGAACCAGAAGAGGAGTCGAAGTGCGGACTCGGTGGAGGACTAACTTGAATCCTACACAGAGGAGTAAGTCTTCCTACCGAAAACTGAGGATGAAGGCTAAGAAGTCTCCAGGATAAATGCCTTGGTGGCATAATGGTGAAGGCACAAACACAAAACAAAGGGAAGATAGACCAATAAGGGCGAAGAGGTGCAAAATCAACTAATTACAATGTCGAAACAAAGGCAGAGATGTGCGGGATCAATTGATTTCAATGTTAAAATATTTTCCTGGCGGTTCTAACCAAGCTCTTCTTCACTTAGGGTGTGTGTGTAAAGTGTGTAAATTTTAAATTTTAAAGCCAGACGTTTGTAGAGAAAAAGAAAAAGTGTGTCATATAACTGTAAATAAACCTATAGATAATGGTATATGAAACTGAAATAACAGAAAATAAACAACTAATAATGCAATAATCTAAACCCAAGGAGGCGGGCCTCTCAACAAGCAGTCTGTAGGTGGGCAAAAATCTAGTCAAACACACGAAATAGCCAATATATCTAAGATTAAGGAGGACGAGGATCTAAAGGTTAGTCTGTAGTGGTGCATAAAAACGAAAAATGGAAGGGACTTTATTTTTATGTGTATTTAGAGCGAGAAGGAGGAACCTTCCAATGACACGGTGTGGGTATCGCTCTATGGAACCAACCCATAATTAATTCATTGTGGGATATTGGGCACAATGTTTCCTTGAAGCATCCAAATTAGGTTAGACCTATGGCATTTGAAAAAATATTCATAGGGATACTATAAGACCAAATTTCAGATTTTTTTTTTTTTTTTTTTTTTTTCTGAACAGAAATCTGCTAATGAGATATATTAACTGCTGGGTCTAAATGCCAGATTTCGGGTTACAATGAGAGGGAGACGGGCCCAGGAAGTATCAATAGCCAAAAGTGCTATGAGACTTGTGGACAGCTTCCAGCTCTTTTTGACTACAATTATGCACTCGATTTTTGTGATTTCCCCTAGCTTAAAAATACAAACAAACTGATTCAATAGAAAGCAGTAAAACATTTAAGCTGGCAGATTATGGAATTGGATCCCATGTTTCGTCCTCGTCTCGAATTATTGCTCCAGCAGAGATGAGGAAAACTTTATTTGCTTCAAGGTATGCTTCTTTGTTGTTTTCTCTCAACACATGATAGTAGCTCAACTTTTTAAACAATTTCCCCAAAGTTCTGATTCTGGATATCAGCCTTGCCAATCTAAGATCCCGGGGGGAGGAGTTTGTCACCATAATTTTGATTATCACTTGGGAATCCCCAAAAACATTAACCTCCTTTATTTCTAGATTCAAGAGCGATTTAAGGCCTTGAAGGAGGGCCAGTGCCTCTGCTTGAATGCTGGAGTTGATCCCCAGACCCCATGCAAAGCTGTGGATCAAAACACCTTCAGCATTTTTTACAATACCTCCTGCTCCAGCCCTTCCTGGGTTGCCCTTTGACGCCCCATCAAAGAAGAAAGAGTGCACCTGCTGCTTGGAGATCCATTCTTGAAACTCAGCATTTTTCTTCCCCCTTAGTTGCCAATCTTCAATGAGGGAAATGTTGCCGGCGGCTTGAAGAAATTGCAGATTTAGGGAGGTACCCCAGAATGAATCTAATTGAGTAAGATTTGAGGCATCTTTTTTATTATCCAAGATTTCCTTTAATTGGAATTTTATCTTGGCCGCCACCACCTTGACATCATGCTTAGTATCTCTAAAGATTCTGTTGTTTCGCTCAAGCCAGATCTGCCAACAACAGATTTTGGGGAGGGCAGACCACGCCTTTTTTATCACTTTGTTTCTGGGTGGAGGACCGAGGTAATTGTTCTGCCAATTTGCAAAAAGATTAGGAATAGAGGAGGGAAGGACAAAATTGGGGTTCCAGTAATCCATCAGCTCGCTCTAAACCTGTACAGTGAATTTACAATTCAAGATCAAGTGTGTGGCACATTCCACATTTTCTCTGCACAATGAGCACCTGGACGGACCATGGAAACCCCATTTATTCAGTTTGTCATCTGTAAGAATTTTCTTGTGGCAAAGAAGCCAACAGAACATGTCAATTTTAGGCAGAGAGTGCAGACGCCAGATCGCAGTCCAAGGGGCAGGGTCTGGGGGGACGTGAGGCCTCAAGGTGAGCTTTGCGTAGCCTTGGGCTACCGTGTAACCTGCAGCCAGTAAACCCCAGCCACGCGAATCTCTTCTGCGCAGATGAATGGGGGAAATACCATTCAGCATGGAGCAGAGACAATTGCAATCCTGAAGGAGCTCCGGAGGCATGTCAAAGAAATTCCAGCCTGCCCAATGCGTCCCATCCCACAAGGAGATGTCCCACAGCGTAGTTTTCCCAGCAGAAGTCAACCAGCAACGAATCGTGTTCAAAGAGGAACAGTCACCAATTGGATCGCGATCCAGAATATGATTTGTCCAGATATTTATCTTCTTACCATTTCCTGGAATCCAATAGGTGTTGGAGCTGATCAGGGGGGCAGCTTTGGAGCAAAGTCTTGCAAAGGGAGAGGAGCCTTGGGGGAGAGGACCATCTAGGCATCTGAGTCTCTTTCCTTTAAAATATTTCTTCCAGAGTGCTAATTGGGCCCAGCAAGGCTTGGGCGCAATGATTCTCCAGAGAAGATTGGCTCCCATGGCTATGTTCTGAAGAGAGAGATTCTTAAAGTTTAGCCCCCCCTCCCTCAGCGGTTTGGAGATAGTCTCCTAGTTAACCAGAGGGAATTTCCTCTCATTTTGTTTGCCCCCCTTCCAAAATAAGTTTCAAATATGCTGTTCCATTTTCTGAAGGATGCCAATTGGGGCCAATAGAACAGAGAACTGAAATAGGGGAAGACTGCATAGGACAACTTTGATGAGGACAGACTTGCCCGCAATATTGAGCCAGGTGAGCCCCCAAGCCTGGAGCTTATTTTTGAATTTTTCCACTTGGGGGAGCCAATCCTTACTGTAGGCCCTCTTGAGGAATATAGGAATCCCAAGGTATTTGAAAGAAGTCCAAGCTGGAGAGGCTGCAAAGCAAAAACATCTTGCAATGGAGCTGAGCAAGCTGGGAGGGGTATTCCAACTGTAAATATGGCATTTCCCCTTGTTGAGGTTACTTTCTGACACCATACAATATTCATCTATAGCTTCTTTAAAGCTGTTGGTTGAATGTAGTGTTGTAGGCCCCAGCAGCAAAGTATCATCGGCGAAGAGGGCGTGGTTGATGCTTTTAACTCCTCTGGCAATGCAAAGCCCTGTGATCTCCTGCTCTTGCATTTTCTTGTTTAGATAGAAACTGATAACGGAGGCTTGAAGGACAAACAGAAGAGGAGAAAGAGGGCAGCCCTGTCTTAGTCCTCTTGAGGCTTTGAAGAATTCAGCCGCTCTACCATTAACAAGGGGAGCAATCCAAGGCTCTGAGATACAGGCCCGAATCCAGTTTATAAAGTTCTCCCCAAATCCAAATTTTTTCAGAACATTCAAAAGGAAGCAATGCCTGACTCGATCGAAGGCATTAGCTAAGTCCAGCTTGACAACGATACCTCTTTCCTTACGCTGCTGACTTGAGAGAATTGCCTCTTGAACCAAAATGAAATTGTCCACTAGCTGCCTACCGTGAACAAAGCCCCCTTGATTTTCAGGAATGATTGTGGGGAGAAGATATTTCAGCCTGTGTGCTATTACTTTCGTGATCACTTTATAACCAATGTTGCAGAGAGAGATGGGGCGAAATCTGTTGAAGGAGTTGGCGCCTTTCTCCTTGGGGATAAGGGCAAGGAACGCAGAATTTGTGCTGCCTCCTAATTTCTGATAGTCTTGGGATTTTTGAACCATTTTGCAGAGATCTTTTTCCACTATGTGCCAACAGGATTGTAGAAATCTGGCGGTGAATCCATCCGGTCCTGGTGCTTTGTCAGGATCCATGGCAAAGAGAGCATTCTTGACCTCAGCCTTGGTGACTTTGGCTTCTAGAAGATGGTTCATCTCAGCAGAGATTGAAGGGGGGACCCAGTCCAGAAGATCAGAATTTTGAATTAGATTCGCATCCTCACTGTACAACTTCTGGAAGTGAAGAAAAGCTGCTCGTTTAATGCTTGCAAAATATTTATGATTGGAATTGTCATCCTTAATCTCAGATATGGTGTTGAAGCATTTTCTGGCTTGAGTTTTCTTGTGAAAGAAAGAGGAATTTCTGTCTCCCGCTTTGAGCCAAAGGCAACGAGACTTAATCCTCCAAAACTCTTCTTCAGCCAGGCAGGCTTTGTGGAAGTGCTGTTGGAGTTGAATCTCCTTATCGAGGATTTCTCTAGTTACATATGCCTCTTCCGAAAGCAAGTGGTGTGCTTCCAGTTGACTTTGGAGATTTTTCCTTTCAGCTGCTGGGTTAGAAAGAGTTTTGGCCCAGCATTTTAAGGCAGCTTTCGTTCTTATGAGTTTTTCTTCCCACACGAAGAAGGGTGATCCATTGACTGGCTGAGACCAACTTTCTTTGACAATCTGCATGAAATTGGATTCCTTGACCCAGAGGGGGCTAAATCTGAACGGAATGGGGCCGAGGTCGGGGTGAGCCCAGAGATCAAGCTTGATAGGCTTATGATCAGATATGCTGCAAGGAAGGATTTGCATACTAGCATCTAAACTAAGCAATAGAAAGGAACTTTGTACAAAAAATCTATCCAGTCTTGCTGCTATGTGACCAGGGCCTACTCTTTTGTTTGACCAAGTGAACTTACCTGAAGAGGGCTTGATGTCCAGCAAATCCCAATCTTGCAGAAGATCCTCTGCCCATTCCCTCGCCGGATCTCGCACAATGCAGCCTCCTCTCTTTTCAGAGATGTGCAATGTGAGATTGAGGTCACCTGCAATAATGATGTTGTCAAGGTTCCCTAATTCTGCCTGGCTTCTTATAGAGTCCCAACAGGCCTTTTTTTCTCCAGCATTGACCGGAACATATACATTAAAGAGACAAAAGTATTCTTTAGTGACAAGATGCTGCATTTTTAGGAGCAGCCAGTGAGTGTTTGAAATTTCAGAGATTAACGAGAACTTGCTATCATTCCAAAGAGTGCCTAACCCTCCAGAGGCTCCTCGGGTTGAGACAGCTTTTGCTTTGCTTTTACTCCAGATTCTTTTACTTGTTTGGAGGAAGTCTGCTTCCTCCATCTTAGTCTCCTGGATAAGGAATATGTCCGGGGCTTCTATTCTTATTAAATTTCTTGTTGCCTCTTCCTTGATCTTGCTCCCCATACCCCTACAATTCCAGGAGATTATTTTCATTATTTACCTTTGTTCTGTTGGGCTCCCTTGGAGCCTGGGGGCTGGCTTCTCACCATCTTCGTCTTTTTTGCTAGTAGTTTCTCCAAGGTTGGTTGGCTGCCCTGTAACTTGTCCTTGTACGTTTCCTGCTCTCTTTTCTCCCGGTCTGTTTTGCGACCTCTTGTGGATCTCCTAACAGAGGCCTGAGAGTCGCCTATTTCTCCTTCCTCCTCCGAATATTTTGACTCCAGGTCCTCTTCCTCGACGCCAACAGGTATTCCTTTTGAGCTTTCTGCAACACTTGCGTCTTTGGAAGACACAGAGGGGGTCCCTTTGACCGGGGATGTTTTCTTTTGAACCTCCACCTCCTGGGTGTCCTCTTGGTGTGAGCTTAGGAGTTCAAAGTTGTTTTCAGGAGCGGACTTAGACGGGATATGCTGAGAAGAGGCATGTTGGGGACCTTTGCCATTAGGGTCTCTCGAATTTTGAGCCTTATGGGAGGTTTTGGTGCACTTGACTTGATTCCATCCATCCTCCTTCCCTTGCACATCCTCATTGTTGGATGGACAGCCTCTGGCGAAGTGGCCATAGACATGGCATTTCCAACATTTGAAGGGCAGCTGCTCATAGTCCAGTTTCTGCACATGCGTCCAGCTTTCGACTTTGATTTTGATGGCCTCTGGTAGCCCAACCTCAAGATCTACTTCCACGCAGATCCTAGCGCAGTCATACTGGTCCTTGTTGTTTGCTCGATCAATGAACTTCCCAAGGGCATTTCCAATATGCATCAGAGAATCCCAATTCCAGCAGTGAACTGGGAGATTTGGGAGTCTAACCCACACCGGGACTGCTTTGGGCACATCCACAGCAGGGTCGAAGTCAGGAGTCCACTTATTTAGGTACAAACCCTGGGGGCCCATGAAGTAGGGGCCGTTCTGGAAGATCAGATCTTTATCATATTTAGAAGTGAACTCGAAGAGAAAGTAACCTCTCCCCAAAAAATAAGAAGTAACGCTTTCTTTGATCAGAGGCGCCCAGTTTCTGTTGACCCAGCTCTCAGTGGTTTTGGGAGATGGCCAAAGCCCTGTGAACTGGCCTATGAGAGCTCGTTCAGCCAGTGATAAAGCAACCTGAATCAGAGTCTCTGCTGGAAGAGAGATCTCAGGTATTTCATCAATTTTCTTAACAAATTTCGCAGCTTCCACATTCTTCTTCTTAGGAAGCCCTGCCAATAAACGATCGAAAGCCTTAGCAGCAGAGGGCAGGGGAGGGGGACGAGGCCCCTGGGGAGAGCCCAGCCCCTCCATGGGCACAGGCCCTAGCAAGAACGCGGCCCAGATCTATGCGCAGGCAGCGACGCGTTCGCTCCAGCGCACAAACCCTAGCGATCGAGGTTTCGGCTTTGTATCCACATAAAGTTCTAATGTTAACAGGATAGGCGGGTTTAATCAAATTTCAGATATTGAAGATCCAAAATCACAGAGATAATTCAGTTTGAATATTGAGCTCCTCAAAAATAGGAAAAATGTGTGTATTTTTTTTTTCAAATTGCATAAGTCTTTTTTGAAAAATCAATTTGAAGTGATTCCGAGAGCTTATTGAAGCATAGATATTAGTATTCGGTTCTAAAATTCCCACTAAAAAGAAGTCAAAAACCGTTAAGCCCTCAGAATACTCTATTATGTCTCATGAAGGGGAAGAACTGCAACATGATATATCAAAATTACAAGAGAAAGTGCACAAAATTTCTCTCTCGCAAAGAGCATCAAAAAATGAAATGGAATTTTTGAAGAAAGGCATGGAAGCTAAGATGGATGGTTTGAAGAAAGGCGTGGAAGCTAGTATGGATGGTTTGAAGAAATGTGAGGAAGCTAATATGGATGGTTTGAAGAATGGCATGGAAGCTAAGATGGATGAAATGGAAGCTAACATGGAAGACCTGAAGAATGATATGAAAGCATAAATGGAAGGTTTGAAAGAAGGTTTGACAAAGTTGATACAAGAAATTATTCCTAATGGCAAAAAGGTAGTACAGGAAACTCCTCATGAGAAAAAAATAAATGTTAATCATGATGTCATAAACTCTAATGTTGGATGTAAGACCCACCATATTCCAAAGAGGGATATGAGGAATTTTTATGGCAAGGATACCGTAATGTGGATAATATAGATGGAGAAATATTTTTATCTCCATAATCTGTAAAACACACAAAATTCAACTTTACATTTAGAACACAATACATTTGTATCGTATCGATGGATTTAATATTGTAAACAAATTTTCACTTGGCCAATTTTTATGGAGTAAATGATAACACATTATGAGGATACAAAGAGCAACACCTTCTTTATCCAATTGATAAATCTCAAAAAAAAGGGTAAAACGGTGGAGCACATTGAGGACTTCCAAAAATTAAATATAAGGGTAACTAATAAAGTAGTGGAATATCACATTGAGCATCAACAAAAAGTTCTCCAACACTCAAAGAATAACCTAAATTTGGTTTAGAATCAAATGAAACAACAAGAAGATCAACATCACAGTAAAATAAGTTATGAAGTAGTCACAGAAACAAGAACTCGAAAACTACGAAATCAATCAATTTCCGAGTATCTTAACAAGTGGAAGAACTTAACCATTGAATATTACATATGGGAGGATGAAAATTTTATACAAAAGCATCCAGAAATAATCAAGCATTAAGGACAACACTTGTTTGAAGGATAGGGGCATGTTAGGTCCCTATAATATTAGTGTATCCCTTTATTATTGTTAGTGTAGCCCCCTTATTGTTATTTTTGTACCCCTGTAACTCCTATATTATTATTATTGTGCCCTTACATTATTATTTTTAGGTCGGCTAGGATTATATTGTGACCCCATGGACTCCTATATATAGAAAGGAGGCTTTATCATTTGTATCATCTAAGAATTGTTCATTTATGTAATATAAAGGAGGTTTCCCCCTCGAAGTGGCTTATTTCTAAGTTGTTGATCTCTCTTTTCTTCTATTTTGGGAACTGGTTTCATAACAAATGATATTTACATGGTTTCCAAAACCGCTAGCAGTTTCCTTAATTTTTATGGGAGAAATGACATGTACATGGTTTCCAAAAATACTAGCATTTTCCTTAAAGTATACGGGAGAAATGACATCTACATAGTTAAAGTTTATGTGAGAAATGACATGTACGTGGTTTCCAAAAAAATTAGGGAATTCCTTAACGTTTATGGGATAAATGACACATGTATAGGGTTAAGTTTATGGGAGAAATGGCATGTACATGGTTAATTTTATCGGAGAAATGACATGTAAATGGTTTCCAAAAACATTAGAAAATGCCTTAAATTTTATGGGAGAAATGACATGTCTTTGCATTTAGTTATAAGTTTTATAAAGGTGATAAACATGCGATTTTGAAAGAATCCTCGCATTTAGATATAATTTTTTATAAAGGTGATAGACATGTGATTTTGAAATCATCCTTGTTGTTAAATGAGAAACAACACATCCTAGCCATTCTGTTTTCTTGGTTAGCTGATAGTGGACCCCTATGAGGTGATAGACACATTTAGCTAAATTTTTATAAAGGTGATAGACATGTGATTTTGAAAGCATCCTTGCTATTAAAAAGGTCAGGGGCTAAACGAGTAACAACACATCCTATCCATTATGGTTGGTTAGGTGACAGTGGACCCCTATTACATGATAGACACATTTAGCTGATTTTTTTATAAAGGCGATAGACATGTGATTTTGAAAGCATCCTTGTTGTTAAAAAGGATAGGGGCTAAGTGAGTTACAACACATCCTAGAAATTATGCTTGGTTATGTGATAGTGGATAACACATATCTAGGTGATGTTGTTAAAAGGGACATGGGCTAAATGAGTAACAACAAATGCTAGCCATTATGGTTGGTTAGCTAATAGTGGACCCCTATGAGGTGATAGAAACATTTATCTAGAAAGGTTTTATAAAGGTGATAGACATGTGATTTTGAAAGCATTCTTGATGTTAAAAAGGACAAGGGATAAATGAGTAACAACACATCCTATCCATTATGTAGTAGGTCTAATTTTTAGGTGGAGAGGTTTAGTCCCCATAGGTCTGAAATTTTATAAGTACACCGCCGAATTGCCAGAGTCCTACGGAATGTGTCATACGTTTCATATATTGAAACATAACTTTGTCAAGTTTGGCCAATCATTTCATACATTGAAATTAACATTATTGAGTTTTAGCATTAATGCTAATTTCAAACAGATTTTGAAAAGGAATGGCAATTTAGGAAATAATTTCAGATGGACGATGATTTTTTTGTTGGTTTTTTATATTCTCCAGTGTTATTATACATGTTGTTATAATTTAGAGGTGCATGAGTGAGCTTGAAAAATTATATTAAGAAGATAACATATTCAACTTTGCAAAATATAAAAAGATATATCATTTCTTTCCTTGGCCAGGTAATAGCTTTGTTATATATATTACACTCTTCTTGTCACTTAGGAAACATATTTGGTCTAATTTGGTGTTAATATCAAGATCATGTAGTCTCTCAAACTTTTTTTTAGTTGGTACTTGGAATCATGTTCTCTGGTTTACTTTCAGAGATGGTTAAAATTTAGAGGTATAAGAGTGACCATGAAAAATTAGATTAAGCAAAGAGGACATTCAACTCCGCAAAATATAAAAAGATATCATTTCATTTCATAAATATAAAAATATATCATTTCATTATTTGACCAAGCATTAGCTCTCTTATGCATATTACACTCTGGCTCGATCCGAAAAATTAGAAAAATTATATAGACTTGAGATCTACTCCAAATGCATTTCTTTAATTGAAAAAAAAAATCATAGTTTTCTGATACAAAATTATGTAAATACAGACAGACAAATAAATTAGAATTTTTTTTTAGAATTGAGAGCTCCTCCAAATCAATTTCTTTAGTTTAAAAAACATTCATTGTTTTCTGATACAAAATTATGTAAATATAGAAATACAGACAAACTAGAAAAATGATATGGACTTGAGAGCTACTCCAAATTCATTTATTTCATTGAAAAAAATCATTATTCTCTTATACAAAATTATGTAAATACAGACCAATAGACAGATTGGAAAAATTATATATACTTGAGAGATACTCCAAATGCATTTCTTTAATTGAAAAAAAAATTATTGTTTTCTGATATAAAATTATGTAAATTCAGACAGACAGAGCCAAATTTCACATAGATTAAATTACATGACTATACACCTAGCCTTATACAATATAGAGCATATAAATAAGACAAAAATTAGAGAGATTAAATCACAAGACTATACACCCAACCTTATACAATATAGAGCATATAAATAAGATAATAATCTATCTGTATTTGATTTATTTTCATATATATATATATATATAATAAACCAAGCATCATTGACTCTTAATCACTTTGAAAATCATTGAGTCATTAAATCAAAAGACTACTAAGTATAATCAGAATTCTATCTCATCGGAACACTGCTGACATTGCTATATGAAAATTGCTTGCGTATTTTTTTAGTCATGAATCGAAATTCTCTATGGAGCTTTAGATTATGTACGAAACATCTCGATGATTTAATGTTGTATTTAATGATGCTTAAATTCCTAGAGGAATTAATCTTACAATCAGGCATAATGAAATGAAACAATAAATGTAGCCTATGAAAGTAATATAAAGTTGTAAAGGACCTTAAGAAAGTAAGATAAAGTTGTAAAGCACCTTAAGAAATAATAGAGAAAGAAATTTTCAGGGCATGAAACCCCTAATGAAATGAAACAATAAAAGAAACATAAGAAAGTAACATGAAGCTATTATATACGAAACATATCGATGATTTAATGATGTAGCATACAAGAATTAATCTTACAATTAGGCCTAATGAAATGTAACAATAAAATCAGCCTATGAAAGTAAGATAAGGTTGTAAAGGACCTTAAGAAAGAATAGAGAAAGAAATTTTGAGGGCATGAAAACTCTAATGAAATGAAACAATAAAAGAAACTTATGAAAGTAAGATAAAGTTGTAAAGAACCTTATGCTAGAACAGAGAAAGTAATTGTAAGGGCATGAAAACTCTAAGATAAGAAGGTTATACTTCCGAGTTAAGAAATCAAGTTTCCCAAGTCTCCATTTGGAAAGAGAATACAATTGAGCTAGATAAGAGGACAAAAGAACATGATAGTTTATAGCTCAAATGCCTCAAGATCTCTATACAAGCCAAGGAGTAGAAGATAGTTTCTTTTATAACTCAATTATCCCCAGGAAAAGGGCCTTGAAGATGCTCAAGGAACCCACACAATAAAGAGAGATTTGAACCAATGGATAAGAATTACAAAATACTTCCGTAAAAATCTATTTTAAATAGACATTTAGTTCAGAAAGTTTCAATTATGTAGATTAAATAAGAGGACTATACACCCAGCCTTATACAATATAGAGCATATAAATCAGATAAGAATCAAATAGATTAAATAACAGGACTATACACCTTTCCTTATACAATGTAGAGCATATAAATAAGAAAAGAATCTATCTGTCTTTTATTTATTTTAATATATATATAAACCGAGCATCATTGACTCTTAAATCACATTCAAAATAATTGACTCATCAAATCGAAATATTGTTAAGTCTAATTAGAATTCTATCTCATCAAAACATTGTTGACATTGCTATACGAAAATTTCTTGCATATTTTTTAGTTATGAATCCAAATTATCTATGGAGCTTTAGATTATATATGAAACATATCAATGATTTAATGGTGTATTTAATGATGCTTTAATTCCTAGAAGAATTAATCTTACAATCAGGCCTAATGAAATGAAACAATAAAAGCAACATATGAAAGTAAGATAAAGCTATCAAGGACCTTCAGAAAGTTAGATAGAGTTGTAAAGGACCTTAAGACAGAACAAAGAAAGAAATTGTGAGGGCATGAAAACTCTAACCAAATGAAATAATAAAAACAACCTATGAAAGTAAGATAAATCTATTATATACGAAACATCTCGATGATTTAGTGATGTATTTAATTATGCTTCAATTCATAGAGGAATTAATCTCACAGTCATTCCTAATGAAATGAAGCAATAAAAGAAACATATGAAATTAAGATGAATGTCTAAAGGACCTTAAGACAGAACAAAAAAAGAAAATGTGAGGGCATGAAAACAGTAATGAAATGAAACAATAAAAAAACCTATGAAAGTAAGATAAAGTTACAAATAACCTTAAGACAGAACAAAGAAACCAATTGTGAGGGCGTGAAAAATCTAAGATAAGAAGGTTATACTGCCCAGTTAAGAAATCAGGTTGCCCAAGTCTCCATTTAGAAAGCTAATATAGTTGATTTTGATAAGAGGCCAAAAGCACATGATAGTTTATAGGTAGAATGCCTCAGAATCTCTATACAAGCCAAGGAGAAAAATATAATTTCTCTTACAACTCAATTATCTGCAAGAAAATGCTACTCAAGGAACCCACAAAATAAAGACATATTTGAACCAATGGACGAGAATTATAGCATACTTCTGTGAAAAGCCATTTCAAACAAACGTTCAGTTTAGAAAGTTTCAATTGTGTATATTAAATAGCAGGACTATACACCCAACCTTATGCAATATAGACCATATAAATCAGATAAGAATCACAGATATTAAATAACATGACTATACACCAAGTCTTAAAAAATATGGAGCATATAAATAAGATAAAAATATATCAGTCTATTATATATATATATATATAAAATAGGCATCATTGACTCTTAAATCATTTTCAAAATCATTGACTTGTCAAATCAAAAGATTGTTAATTCCAATGAGAATTATATATCATCGGAACAATGCTGACATTAATATATGGAAATTTCTTGCATCTTTTTTAGTTATGAATCCAGATTCCTTGTGGAGCTTTAGATTATATATGAACCATATCGATGATTTAATGATGTATTTAATGATGCTTCAATGCCTAGAGGAATTAATCTTTCAATCAAGGCTAATGAAATGAAACGATAAAAGAAACCTATGAAAGTAAGATAAAGTTGTAAAGGACCTTAAGATAGAACAAAGAAAGCAATTGTGAGGGAATGAAAAACTAATGAAATGAAATATTAAAAGAAACCTATGAAAGTAAGATAAATCTATTATATATGAAGCATTTCGATGATTTAATGATGTATTTAATGATGCTTCAATGCCTAGAGGAATTAATCTTACAATCAGGCCTACTGAAATGAAACAACAAAATCAGGCTATGAAAGTAAGATAAAGCAATAAATTACCTTAAGAGAGAACAGAGAAAGAAATTGTGAAGGCATGAAAACTCTAATGAAATGAAACAATAAAAGCAACCTATGAAAGTAAGACAATTCTATAAAGAACCTTAAGACATAACAAAGAAAGAAATTGCGAGGACATGAAAACTCTAAGATACGACAATTATATTGCCCAGTTAAGAATCAAGTTGCCTAAGTCTCCATTTGGAAATACAATGTAGTTGAGCTAGATAAGAGGCCAAAATAACATCATAGTTTATAGGTAGAATTCCTCAGGATCTGTGTACAAGATAGTTTCTTTTACAACTCAATTATCCCCAGGAAAAGGGCCTTGAAGCTACTCAAAGAACCCACACAATAAAGACATTTTTGAACCAATGGACAAGAATTACAACATACTTCTATGAAAATCAATTTCAAACAGGAACTGAGTTCAGAAAGTTGCAATTATGTAGATTAAATAACATTAATATACACCAAGCCTTATACAATTTAGAGCATATAAATGAGATACGAATAACAGAGATTAAATAACATGACTATAAACCCAACCTTATACAATATAGAGCATATAAATAAGATAAGAATCTATCTTTTATTTATTTATTTTCATATATATATATATATATAATAAACCAAGCATCATTAACTCTTAAATCACTTTCAAAATCATTAACTCATCAAATTGAAATACTGTTAAGTCTAATAAGAATTCTATCACATCGGAACACTGATGACATTGCTATACAAAAATTGCTTTCATATTTTTTACTTATGAATTGAAATTTTCTATGGAACTTCAGATTATATACAAAACATGTCAATGATTTAATGATATATTTAATGATACTTCAATTCCTAGAGGAATTAATCTTACGATCAGGCCTAATGAAACAATAAAAGCAACATATGAAGATAAGATGAAATTGTATAGGACCTTAAGAAAGTAAGATAAATTTGTAAAGGACCTTTAGACAAAATAGAGAAATCAATTGTGAGGGAATGAAAACTCTAATGAAATGAAACAATAAAAGAAACCTATGAAAGTAAGATACAAATATTATATATGAAACATCTAGATGATTTAATGATGTATTTAATGATGCTTCAATGCCTAGAGGAATCAATCTTACAATCAGGCCTAATGAAATGAAAAAATAAAAGGAGCCTATGAAATTAAGATAAAGATGTAAAGGATGTTAAGACAGAACAAAGAAAGAAATTGTTAGGGCATGGAAACTATAATGAAATGAAACAATAAAAGCAATGTATGAAAGTAAGATAATGTTATAAAGAACCTTAAGACAAAACAAAGAAAGCAATTGCGAGGGCATGAAAACTCTAAGATAAAAAGGTTATACTGCCGAGTTAAGAAATAAAGTTGCCCAAGTCTCTATTTGGAAAGAGAATATAGTTGAGCTGGATAAACGACCAAAATAACATGATATTTTATATGTAGAATGCCTCGGGATCTCTGTACAAGCCAAGGAGCAGAAGATAGTTTCTTTTACAACTCAATTATCCCCATGAAAAGGGCCTTGAAGCTACTCAAGGAACCCACACAATAAAGACAAATTTGAATCAATGGATAAGAATTACAACATACATCTGTGAAAAGCCATTTCAAATAAATGTTCTATTCAAAAAGTTGCAATTCTTTAGATTAAATAATAGGACTATACACCTAACCTTATACAATATAGAGCATATAAATAACATAAGAATTAGAGAGATTAAATAACAGGACTATACACCCAACCTTATACAATACACAACATATACAGGTAATATAGTTTATACTAATCTAATAGGTATGGATACAAACAATGATATAAAGGTCATACAGTGGATGTCATATATGTAGTTAATTAGGGTAAGTTTAATCCCATAACATACTCAAATTAGGTTGTGAGATATGTACAATATGATAGCCATATAATTGGAATTCTATGGGAAGGTATAAAATATAACCAGCCACATTTTGCATAGAGACTTAGATTCAGATATATAAATGTTACTATATGATGGCAACATAGATAATTTTACTTTCCATGAAACAGAAAAGATAGAATAAACCTATTTCATATATGATGTTGGCACAAAGATGTAATGTACCTCGATTTTTCTCGTAGAGAATTTTGAGGGGAGTAAATATAAGTAGGGAAAGCAAATTATGTCACTCACTATCCTCAAACTATCCCTACAAAAATTCACAAGCACACACTTGCTAAAGTGTTGCTTCCTTTCTCGTTAACCCTTCCCCGGTCTCAGGTGGGACAGGGAGGCACTCTAGTAGAAATTGAAAAGATATACCATGTCATAGGGATAACATCAGATTTTGTCAGTGTGGAAATTTACAAGTTAATCCCCAATATTTGGGGTAGTAGGCTTGACATATCTAAAGAAGAGGGCTTGGAGGCCATGAAATATATCCAAAAGGAGGGTAAGCATGGCTTCATATACAATGGAATCATCGTCCCTTATAAGGATAATGGTGAACAAGGCTACTGACTCCTGGAGTTTGACTCTTTAGGCTTAGTTGACTCAAACTTCTTGGATTATACCTATTCATAGTAGGACGAGACGATTTCTCACCAACTAAAGTTCGTACACCACTAACCTTATCTCTGGTGCTACCTTAAGAGAGGGATATCAGGCTACCAATCATAGTAGATAGAGGTTATTATATTGTATAAATTCTCAATCTCATATCTTCTTACATATAGAACACATAAATAAGATAAGAATTTGTTTGTCTTTTATTTATTTCCGGATATATATAATAAACCAAGCTAATTTCAATTCTGTATATTTTCACAAATAGACGGAAGCCAGAGGGTTGCACCTGGAAATAGATAGTGCACACCAAGGAGGTAGATTAGGATATAACGAGACAACACATGTTGAGAAAGCTGGGAAAACGAGGAGGATGCATAGCAAGTGGAGCACGCCGAGTAGGAAGAGCATGCCGAGGATGCATAGAAGACCCTACACAAAAATTGCAAACAAAGAAAACTGAAAAATTATATTAAAATAATGAAAATAACCATAAATAAAAAAAAATAACAAATTTACAACCTCTAACATACCTTTGCACCTTCTCTTGCTCCCCTTCTGGCCCCTACAACAAAGAAACACACCTAAATGATAACACAGAGCTCTGCAACAGCGCAACACACCACAGAGCTCTCCAATTGTAACAAATTGACTGAAAACTTAACACAGTGATATGAAACAATGCAACACACCACAAATCTCTCCATCAGTGAAAAAATGATTGAAAACTTAACGTAGAGCTTTGCAACGACGCAGAAAACCACAGAACTCTCCAATGGTAACAAACTAATCGAAAACTTGTTGCGGTCTGGGGGCCAATATATTTATAACAAAAATTTTGGCTGAACTAATAGTCTGGTCAAACTAATAGTTCGACCAAAATTTTGTTGTCGATTTTATTTTCTCTGGACAAAAATTTGTTTACCCATGCCATCAATGTTAAAGGTAGAAAAATTTCGGCCGGATTAATTTAAAAACTTTGGCTGAAATTTCTAAAATTTCAGCCAAAATTCCTAAAATTTCAGCCGAACTGTTGGGAGATTGAAATTTTCGAATGTGTTTCTCATGAAAGTGTAGCCCAGCTTAAATTTTTTACCTAGAAGCCATATTTTGTATATTAACGCTTCCATATATATGTGCATTTATATAAGCTCAATCTATACAGAATATGGATTTTGTATATGTGAAACTTTTGTATATGCACATTCTCCATGTATTCACATAGATATGGAAGCACACATATATAGAAGATGGTTTATGTAACACACCCCACCACTTCACCCAGAGGGATTACCACTGCTAATCCAACTCTTTTGGTAATGTGAGAAGAATGGGATAATTTTTTTTTATTTTTTTATTTTTATTATTAACATTTATGTATATAATTATTATTATATAGAACTGCAGTCAATCCTAATTTGCAGTTGTCACCCCTGACCCAGATTCCAGAAAATGAGGGGTCTTGCTCAAGGGAATAACAAATCAACTGTCAGCTAAAAATGTGCATATACATATGTTACTCATATCTGAAATACATATTCCATATATGCCCACTTCCATATATATGGGCATATACAAAATTTTCAGATATACACAATCCTTCTTTCGTGTATGTGAAACTTTTGTATATTCTCATATATATATGGAAGCGATGAATTTTTTATATTATTATTCATTTTTTTTGTATATTCATAGCTTCTATATATGCACATAGATATGGAAGTGTGCATACACAAAAGATGATTTCCATATCATACAGAAACTATATTCCGTTTGTAGATCTATGTATATGGATATATATGTAAGTAAATATATAGAAGTGAAATTTCATAAATGCACTTATATTTATGCATATGTGTGATTTTCATATATGCACGCTTCCATATATAAGTGCATATGCATAAGTCATCTTCTGCATATGCACAACTTCTATATATGCACATATGCTGAAGCTACGGCTTATTTATATGCACATCCTCTGTATATGCACATATATATGGAAGTATGCATATAAAGAATATGGATTATGAATATTTTCAACTTATGTATATGCACAACTTCTATACATGCACATAGATATGGAAGCGTGCTTATACAAAAGATGACTTCCATATATGTGTGCATATACAGAAGTTGTGCATATATGAGAGATTACATATATATAAGCCATTTTCCATATATACATGCTTCCATATGCGTATGTTTGTGCATATATAAAATATGCACATATACAAAATCCACGTTCTATATATGCATAACTAATGTATATGCACATAGACATGGAAGCGTGCATATATGAAGGATGGATCACGTATCTATATAGGAATCATATTCCATGTGTGGACCTCTGTATATGCCTATAAATATCCAAGTACATACGTATAAGTCGAATTTCAAAATTCACTTGCATTATTGCATATGTGTGACTTATGGATATGCACATTTCCATATCTATGTGCATACACAAAAGTTGTGCATATACGAAACCCATATTACATATATGTATGCTTCCATATCTATGTGAATTTCTGGAAAATGTGTATATACAAAAGACACATATATATATGGAAGTCATCTTCCATATATACATGTATATAAATTTGTGCATATACAAAAGCAATCTTCTGCATATGCACCACATTTGCACACACACGCACACACACACATATATATGGAAACATGCATATATGGAAGATAAGTTATGTATATTTTCAACTTATGTATATGAAAAATTCTATACATGCACATAGATATGAAAGCGTGCATATATATGCACATTTAAAGAAACCATCTTCCATACATGCATGCTTCCATATATATATGTGTGTGTGGGTGTGTGTGTGTGTGTGTGTGTGTGTGTGAGTATATAAAATATGCACATATACAAAAGCCATCTTTTGTATATGTGAAACTTCTGTATATGCACATATATATGGAAGAATGCATATAATAAATATGGCTTCCATATCTATATAGAAACCATATTCCATGTGTGGACATATGTGTATACATATAGATATCCAAGTACATATATAGAATTTGACTTTGATAGTGCATTTGCATTTTTGCATATGTGTGATTTCCGTATATGCATGCTTCCATATCTATGTGCATATATAGAAGTTGCACATATATGAAATCCATCTCCCATATTTCATATATACATGCATATAAAAAATTTGGTCATATACATAAGTCATCTTTTGCATATGTGCAGCTTTTCTATATGCTCATATATGGTAGCGATGGATTTTGTATATGCACAATTTCTATATATGCACATATATATAGATTTTGTATATTTGGAACTTTTGTATATGCCCCAATGTTGTACATACAAATAAATATGGAAGTATGCATATAGGGAAGATGGTTTCCACACACACACACACACACACACATATATATATAATTTGTGCATATGTGGAAGATGATTTCCATATATATATGTGCATATAAAAAAATTGTGCATATGTGGAAAATTATGTCCATATATATCTACAAATACATAAGTTTCACATATACAAAAATGTTAATAATATATATATATATATATATATATATATATATATATATATATATATATATATATATATATATATATATATATATATATATTTATAAGAAAAATAAAAATTATTCCATTCTTCTAATATTACCAAAGGAGTTGGATTAGCAATATCCATCCCTCTAGGTGAAGTGATGGGGTGTGTTACATAAACTATCTTTTATAAATGTATGCCTCCATATCTATGTGCATATATGGAAAATGTGCATATAAAAAAGTTACACATATACAAAAGCCATATTTTATATATGTTGATCTTCTATATATGCACATATATATGGAAGCATGAATATACAAAATATGGTTTCTATATATTAGAAACTTATATATATACAACTTATATACATTCACATAGATATAGAAGCACACATATACATAACATGACTTCCATAAATATGCGTATATATAGAAGCCATCTTTTCTATGTGCACAACTTATGTATATACTGATATATATGGAAGTGATGACTTATGTATACGCCAAACTTTTGTAAATCCGCATATATATCTATATATATATATATATATATATATATATATATATATATATATATATATATATATATATATATCTGTTTGTGTGTGTGTATGTGTGTGTGTGTGTGTGGAAGCATGCATATATGGAAGATGGCTTCTGTATATGTGTAAGTTTTATATATGCACATTTTCCATATATGGACATAGATATGGAAGCATACATTTATGAAAGAATTCTCCTTAAAAAAGACAAAGAAATCCCTTCTCACAAAACTGGCATAAACAAGACACTCTCACATAAGTGGAAACATTTCCTCTTGAATCTGCTAATCTGATTCAAAAAACTTATTATCTTCACAATCATCCTGAAATTGTGAGACCAATGGTTGTATACATGAACACTTTTCGACAAAGTGTCAACATCGTTGAATAATGTAACTAGTTTCTATATTCATAGTTGTACTTAAGTCATAATCTAATATATTTTTCAAAATATATTTTTTATTGTTATTATTTAAATTGATTTTTAAAGCATGAGTTTCATGCTTGATTCAATAGTATATAGGCCAAATCACTCATTAAGCTCTCTAGGAATTTTATCAAGTCAATGTTTGCCTCAGATGATGCACCCACATGAAATAATTTCCAAAACATAGTCCGCTCGAGCCCTATTTTTGGAAATTTTAGGTAAATTAGTATTGAACATTTTTGACACGTTGAAAATTTCTTCTAAACTACTAATTTTTTCTTGGAAAACATTTCATTTTTTGTAGTGAAGTTTACCTTTAACATTTCTTAAACCTTCCCCCTAGGGATTTAGAATGGATTTGGTCCCCTTCTACATCCATGTTGTGAGTCCTTCCAACCAATGAGGAGATGAATATGTCATCTTCCTCAAAAACATATGCAATAATATAGTCTAAATTTTCATAAAACCGATCCACAATGTTCAACCCTAGCCCTAGAAATAAAACCTTAAGGTATTCCTCAAAGTTTCATCCACCATATCCATGTTGATATTTGTGAAAATATTCTTCCATATTTGTTTATTGGAATCCATATTGATATATGTCCAAATCGTCCAAATCACCATGTAGAAGAGTGCTTCTTACAAAATTTGGTAATCTTTTCAATAAGAATGAAAAATACACCAATTTCCATTTCATTGTAGGAGTCAATGTTTCATTGTAATTCATTGTATTTTTCTCTACAAAATCCTCTACAATAAATCTTGTCGTATGTTTTCCTAATGAACCATATAAATTATATTTTGTTTTTTCACCAAGATAAGTGATGGGTATTCTACATTAAAATCCATCTAGTATGTCTATAATGTATACTTGGCTTATGTCAACCCAATTTAACATGTTATGAAAAAATAACAATATAGTAATAATAATATAATGTGAGTTAAATAATAATTTTTTTTTTTTTTTTGTAACTAGAGAAATCGGCAACTGCGGAGGTATCGTACTCGCGTGACACGGGGTCGAATCCCCCCGGCTACCACTATATACTCTAGGGGAGACGCAATACCCCCAGGCACGCCTCCCGGTTCATCGACTAAGCCTTTTGAGCCTCACGGTCGGGGATTGAACTCGTGACCTGCTTATTAGCACGAACGTCTTAGCAGTATGTCCGCTGGCCATTAGACCAAGCCCCAGGGGCCGTGAGTTAAATAATAATTATTTCACAAGATTTTTTAACTTTTTTTTCCTAGTTAATATATCTTAGGAGAAACCACCTATGTATGGCACCTAGGTAAATGTTATATTTTTAGGCCACAAGGCCAAGTCAAAATATTATTAATAGATTATATATATCTCATAAAAACTTGATCCACTATTAGGAAACATGTTACAAAGTGGCATTTGAAATTGGATGGGGAAGGTAACAACCTTTTCTCATAACCACTTAAACTACACCCAATTGGTAGTGGCATTAGAAACTTAAAATAGAAGTCAAGTGGGTCATTTCCCCTTAGATATGGGTAGGTAATTTGTTTTGTAAATGGAATATCATTTATCCCATATCAAACCAAATATTTGAAAGCAGGGCCTTATGTGTATGTTGCATAAATTTAACCCAAATAAGTTGCTCACAAATGAGTTAAGGAATTATCTATGTAATCATTTCTAGAAAAACATAAATATCATAATTTTTTTAATAATGAATAATTTCAAATCATATGAAGAACTAAAGCACATTTTCTCGATGACACTATTCAAAAATGAAATTTCTTTCACTTAATATACATGGGTTTGGAGACGTCTCCAATAAAATATCCACTAGATATCTGATTCTCTATGTTACGCCTAATTTTGTCCTAATCCAAGAGATGATGACTCCTATGGCATATTTCAGGCACTAATTTTTTTCCATACACCCTAGATGGTGTCTTATTGTGATCAAACCAAGTGTTTTTTCACATTTCCTGGTTGCTTTTTGGGACTCATGCTACTTTAATTTTAAAGACTATAAATTGTTTGCAAGTATCTTATTATCATGATACATGCGTGGTTTCCAAACTCAGATCCATGTGCTCAACCTATATGCCCCATATTAGAACTAGAAGGAATTTTGGATGATAATGGATGCATATGGTATTTTTAAGGTTGGATATTTGATCATTCCTAATGAATTTAACTTGACCACTTTTGGGGTGGAGGTTTGGGGATCAAAGAGTTGGGTCAATGCTCTTGGATCTTTCTTCAAGGATATTTTCTATGACAATAATTTAGTGGAAATCAAACCCGTTCCACTCTATCTGATCTAGAGTAGCAATCAGTTGGAGCTAGAACATATTGGGTAGAGACTGAGATTCAGGTCTTCACGATGCACATATGTGTTGAAGGAGTGAGTCATTCTTCGAGTCGAAAGAGTGGTCTCAAGGAAGACTTAGTAATTTTTGGAGGGTTGAGTTCAGAACAAGGAAGGGGAATTAGGCTTGAGGAGTGTAATCTGTGTTCTTAGAGGGTGTGGGTCACACTTTTGAAAAATTAAGGAGTTCATGTCAAGCCTTTATAGTGTACTCATGCGTTCTTAGCCTCAATGGGTTTTTTTGTAGGCCAAATTTTGTTTAAGTCTTGGAGATAGGGAAAGGAGTGGACAGGATGAGTTACAAACATAAAAGCATGTGCGACACATACCAACTCATTAAAAAACTTAGAAAATCTTGATCAATAATTAATATACATCAAAAACCCACTTTATACATGTTCCCCAAGTACAACAACTGAAGTGTTTATGTAATATCCCAAATCAGAATCATGCAACAATACTAAACAATACTGCTTAGAAATAACGCAGTTCAGCCAAATAACACTAGGATACCAATATGGAGGCTCAATAATGACATTTACATCAGAAAATTAGAGTGATATTGAAGCCCGTACATTATAGAACAGAAAATAGAGGAATTTACATGAAGAAATCCTCAAAAAAGAGGTGTTGCAACCATAGGATGTGATTGAACAAGCTTGAGAACGTTATTTTATTAGATGATAATAGTTGTATATTCCACTTCATATCTAGAGTAGATCTGTGTACAAAACGTTAGATCTATATCATATATGTACACTAAAAAGGCTCCTCTACAAATGCCCCTTGGGGTTTTCAGCAATACATGAAGTACATGGAGTAGATCTGAGATCTAATGCAGCAGATCTGTAGAATGATTTAGAAATTATGAAGAAAATACAAGATTATTCAGAACAGATTTGAATATAACATGGATTAGATCTGTAATCCATAGATCACCATAGTGAAGGGCAGATTCCCAACACTAGAGATCTCTCTCCCAAAAGTGTGTCAAAACTCCTTGCAACTTCTCCCTTGCAAATAACGTAGTACTAGAAGATAAACTGTGTTGTAGGCTCTAGAAACTGATGTGGCCTCAAGCCAAGATCTGAAAATGTGCTCCAATCATCCAATACTCTCTTGCCAGGGGGACAGAAGGCTTTACCACTGAAAATAGTCACTAGAATGGCCTAGATATGAGTAGATAGAGCTTCCACTTGTTTCAGTTTACAAAGACAACCAAAACCTCAACAAGATCTGTGTTGTAGTTGGAAGAAAATCTTGGCCAAAAGCCTGATAGTGGCCAATAAATGCAAGACTCCTCCAAGAGCTACTCAATGGAAGAGGTGGGATTCTCGCTCAGGAACACCCAGTGCTAAAAAACACTATTCTATGCTAAAAAACAAGGAGAATAATAAATATCTAAACATACAAAATCTTGAGAATTAATATGTTCATCAACAACCCTCTCATGTTTTCCTCCTCTTCCTTTTATAAAATTGTGAGCTTGAAAAACCCTAAACCATCTCAATGGAATAGCTCTTTTCACATGAACATCCTCCAACTAGAATTGCATTGTTCCTTGATGAGGATCACTCCTTCTAGACAACACTATTGATTTGGTCATGGTTGACCCAGTCAAATGTCTCTGCCCCTTTCACACATAAGGGTGTTTATTTGAAATAGCCCATATTAAGCTTTTTTCACATGTGGCATTGATTTATTTGATGTTTTAGGAGTTTTTATTATCCTCCTTTACGCATTTATTCATGAAACAGAAAAGTAAAACAAAAATGAAGATTTCCATTAGCTTGGGCTAATTGGGAATATTTTATTCCTCCCCTCCAAAATGTTGCTTGTCCTCAAGCAATTGATAAGGTGAGTGCTACAACTCATCTCCTCCTCCATTGGTGACACCAACATGAGTTAAGCTCCCTCCATAAGCCAAGTTTTCACCAAACCATCCATCCATGAATTTCACCTGCAAAGTTCTCATGAGATGCAAATAGCTCATCCCATAAGGAGACAATAGATCATATGAAACAAAAATGGTTTTCCCAGTGTTCTCTTTGAAATATGAAACACAAAGTACATGGGGAGTAGCCATCCCATAGGGCACATGCATACCTTCCCTTCTTCCTCCATACATCCCTATGGAAAGTACAAGTACATCATCAATATAGGGAATCAAAATAATGTACATACAAACAGAAATTTATGCATATGGAGGTGGGTCATAGTTCCACATGTGGAACTAGTGCAGTGCACCTCCTGCCTACATTAGACCTAGATATGGTAAGTGGTTCCCCCACCACTTACTTTCTACCCATACCATCTCACCATGGCTGAAAGTGTGATATATATTTGCTGCCTTAGGGAAGCACCCATCATGTTGTAAAATCTCCCTTTTTCTTCCAAGGGAGTAGCCCAATTCAGAAAATTTTGTGGCCCAATATTGGCCATGATGCCTACAAGATATAATACTCCTCCTTGGATTCATAGCCTGCAAAAACATGGTGGAAGAATGCATGAAATCAGAATATAAAACATGTGTAAATAGAGCATGTTCTTCACCAACAGCCCTCCTCCTACTGATGGAGTGGTACATAGGTCTATCCTTTTCCTCAAAGAGAGAAAGAGAGGGTTGATTTAACTCTCCCATAGAGTTATCTTTCTGCTCCATCTCCACAAGGTTCATGCATCTTTGAAAATTTTGATATATTTATTTTTCAAAGCCCTCCCAATAGTAGCTCCTCAAGATGATGTTGTTGAGATTCATAGAGTATGTGTGGCTGAAATAGAACTCTTCATAGGCCTTTTTTAGTAACTTCTCCTTGAGCTTGGAGGCTCTAGAAAAGAAGATCCTACCATGATTATAGATGACTCCATATAGGATTGTATAGCTCTCATCATGTACCAAGTCATCAAGAATCATGCAAGTGTGAATATCCTTGGAATTTTCCACCAACAATTGGCATTTCCACTATGGATCTAATGTGCCCAATAATGACAGTGTTGATAATGTGTCATATGAAATGTCTGCCTTGTTGCTTCTTTCCTCCTTGAAATTCCCCATGTCAAAGGTGTATGTTGGAAGGTCATGCCTCCCATTTTTATCCTCCTTGACATCTCCCATGCCAAAGGTATAATGTGGAAGGTTACCATTCATTCCTTGATGCCCTCCTTGCACATGCACATGCTCAATAGAAAATGGAAGTTCTTGGAAGTTAGTCTCCCATGGGCGGCTATCATCTATCTAAAACCTATTTGGTTTTGCCAAAGTATGCATGTGTGACCACCATCTCTCCTCATGTATGGAAGAGTTCTCTCCAAACAAGTTTGTCTTCTGATTCAAGGATTTCCTTCCTTGCTCCATGATGGTGTCATTCTTCACCCTTGCAACATCCTTTCTCAGTGCAGTATGAGATGAGAGAATGGATAATAATGTTAAGGGAAAATTACTTTCCCTCTCCTTGGGCTTTCCCCATAGTCTCAGTGTTGTAGTATGGTATTCTAACTATCCCTTCCTCCTTGGATCTATGAAAGGAGCATCAATGCATGAAACATATTGCACCAAATCTAAATCAAGTGGTCTCCGAGGTGGTACAACACAAGATAATGATGTCTCATGGATCATTCCCATGTGAATAATAGATGGGAACCTCTTATGACTGCTTCCACTATGTAATTCCATCTCTGATTTTTGTGTGGAAGTCCCAGGATAATGGGGCATCACTCTTATAGATGTGAGAGTGTGATTGAGTGGAGAAACTTCCCCATATTCATTTCCATGTAATGGAGGATCACCTCCCATCATATCAGTGATATGATCCTTCATTTTCTCTCCTTCACCCACCTTCTACAAGATCTCATAGTCGAAGGCGCTCCCTTTAGATGTAGTTAACTTAGGAACACCCATCATCTCCTTGGTGTCAAGAGTCTTGATCACAAAGGACTGATCTGTCATAGTGTTTGTTCCCAAAACCGAATGCGGTGTTGGAGCATATGCCCTCCATTGTTTTGTCTCATTGTCTATCATCATAAACACATGCTGCTCATTCTCTTCTTGTGTAAGATCCTTGGGGTCTTCTTGCAAAGATACATGAGGCTTCTTAGTGGAAGCAATGGCTTCATCTCCATCTCCCAATAAAAATATATCTCCTATTTTTGTCACAGTGCTGGAGGAACCTTTCAGCTCTTCTTCTTTCTCCTCCTCATCAACGGATTATGCCTCATCGATAAGAGATCCTTTCTCTTGGTCTCTCCTTGAAAAAGGAACACTCATGTATTCCTCTTGAGAATAATATTCTTGCTGAAGTGGGGCCTTTGCCCTTGGAAAATCATGTGGCAGATCTTTAACCCCCTCAAAAATGTTATGGAATGGAGTTATCTTCATGGATATTCCCATATCATGCAAAGGTTCTGAATTCTTTGGCTTAGTTTTCTCACTAAAAGAGATTTCAGATGGCTTAAAATCAAATCTTTTCACTAACCTCCTAGTGAACTTTTCATAAGTAGATATTTTTACATTTCTCAATGAAGAAGATTCAAATAACCACCAAGCATAAGCCTTTCCTTAGAGGTGCAGTACTGCTACTCTTATGGCTTCTTCTTATGAAACATGATGCAGCTGAAAAATATGTGTCTAGCTTCTTTACCCAAGACTTGGATGAGTTCTCAGGTGATCCATCAAATGTAGGTAGAAAATTCCTACCCAAAGTGTGTTGCATGCACCCTCTTCTTCTCATGTTTCTGCTAGATCTTATCTCTTCTTTTAGTTAACAAAACTCTGGGAAGCTTAGATGCTCTTTGAATATTTTACACTGAGATTCATATTCTTGGAGATAATCACCAAGAGTCTCCTCTTTTGGTGTCCCCCCTCCTGCTTCTCCTCTTGCAAGGAATGTAGGCATGCTACAATGTTGTAGTTCTGATTGTGTCACTGGATGCTCACACACAAAGTATGAAGAACTGGGGCTTCCTTCATGTGCAAATCTCTCTAAAGGATATGCATGTTTTTCTTTCCTTATTCCTCTGATTTCACTATTCATCTCATGCATAGTTTGGAATAGAGTTTTTAAGAACTCTTTCCCGTTCAATATTTCAGATAAAGGGTTTGGACCATTGTATTCTTTATCTTCAGTGTAATCCATGTTTTTCTTCAGTCTCTTCTTTTCATGAAAATACATATTGGCTCTTCAAGAAAGCACATGATGTGCCAAGATGTTGCTATGATACCATTGTAATATCCCAAATGAGAATAATGTAGCAATACTAAACAATACTACTAAGAAATAACGCAGTTCAGCCAAATAACACCAGGATACCAATATGGAGGCTCAATAATGACATTTACATTAGCAAATCATAGTTATATTGAAGCCCATACATTATAGAACATAAAATATAATAATTTACATGAAGAAATCCTCAAAAAGGAGGTGCTGCAACCATAGGATGTGACTGAACAAGATTGACAACGTTATTTTATTGGTTGATAACAGTTGTATATTACACTTTAGATCTAGAGTAGATTTGTGTACAAACATTTAGATATATATTAGATCTTCACACTAGAAAGGATCCTCTACAAATTCCCCTTGGGTTTTTCAGCAATACATGAAGTACATAGAGTAGATCTGAGATCTAATGCAGCAGATCTATAGAATGATTTACAAAATATGAAGCAAATACAATAGTATTCAGATCAGATCTGAATATAACATGGATTAGATCTATAATCCGCGGATCACCATAGTGAAGGGAAGATTCCCAATACTAGAGATCTCTCTCCCAGAAGTGTGCCAAAACTCCCTGCGGCTTCTCCATTGCAAATAACGTAGTACTAGAAGATAAACTACACTATAGGCTCTAGAACATGATGTGGCCTTAAGCCAAGATATGAAAATGTGCTCCAATCATCCAATACTCTCTTGCCATGGGGATAGAAGGCTTTCCCACTGAAAAGAGGCACTATAATGGCCTAGATCTGAGTAGATCTAGCCTCCACTTGCTAAAGTTTACAAAGAAAACCAAACCCTCAACAGGATCTGTGTTGTAGTTGGAAGAAGAGTCTAGACAAAAGCCTGATAGTAGACAAGAAATGCAAGACTCCTCCAAGAGCTACTCAATGGAAGAGGTGGGATTCCCACTTAGGAACACACGATGCTAAACAACATTATTCTTTGCTAAAAGGCAAGGAGAATAAGAAATTTCTAAACAAACAAAATCTTCAAAAATAATATGTTCATCAACAACCCTCTCATGTTGTCCTCCTCTTCCTTTTATAAGATTGTGAGCTTGCAAAACCCTAAACCATCTCAATGGAATAGCTCTTTTCACATTAACATCCTCCAACTAGAACTGCATTGTGCCTTGATGAAGATCACTCCTTCTAGATAGCGTTGTTGATTTGGTCATGGTTGACCCAGTCAAATGTCTCTGCCCCTTTCACACATAAGGGTATTTATTTGAAATAGCTCTGATTTAGAATTGTTCACATGCGGCATTGATTTATTTGTTGTTTTAGGAGTTTTTATAATCCTCCTTTACACATTTATTCATGAAATAGAAAAGTAAAACAAAAATGAAGATTCCCATTAGCTTGGGCTAATTGGGAATATTACAATGTATGACTGCAAACCAAAAGTGTCATTTTATTTCACAAATATGCTACGACCATGAAATGCACTTAGAGATGTTATAATCAATGAAAAAATACTTGAAAACATTTAAGAACACTCGAAACACATCGGATAACATGGGATGACACTTGATGATGAAGGAAACTCTAAATATAACAATGATATTAGGCTTCAAAATTAAAATGTAGTGAAAATTTGGAGTGTGTTGTAGTAGCGATAACAAGATTTCAAAAATGAAACGATGTATGATAATGTGTTTATTATGATAGGTAATATTCCATATATATGATCTGAAAGGTGACAAATAAATATGAATGAGATCAACCTACAATCTTCATTGACCATATTTGTGCATCTAGAGACATTTCCATAGTTTGGTGCCCCCTTCGATTCATCGTCATCATAGCTTGGCTCCCATAATATCATTAAGCTTCTTTGGGTCCCTCAGTTCAAGACCTCCATAATATTTTGGAAGGCAGAGCTTGTCTTGGGAAACTAGGGACCATTATATTTCAAATTTGGCTCCTTTCTATAGAATATTTCAAAAAATAAAAATTGTGTCTCGATAAATACATATGGGGGTCAGAAGGACCGAAATATAATATACAGGGATGGCTTAGAGGACAACTTGTAGCCCTGCTAGCCAACTTGAGAACTCAAAAAATATACTTGGAATGTTGTTACATGATTAATTTCAAACAAAAGTAAAATATTATACATGTTATTGACAATCAAGTAATCCAGTGGGTTAAATTTTAAAACAATTATTTGTCAACACAGAGTAGTGTTGGTCGGATAAATCGATCTTGCGGACAAGACCGATCTCCCTAGTATCAGAAGATAGTATAGCAACAAACAGACAATTAAATCTATCTTTCTCTAGATATATCATGATTTAAAAGTAAATGCTACAAAGGTGTTACGATCCTACCTTGATCCAACGCTTGTTTGTAGTAGTTGTCCTTCAGTCACCTGAAAGAGTTATCTTCGAAGATCTGCAATCACAAACAAAAAAACATCAAATATCACCTGCATAGCATATATTCTTAAATCATATCTATTATGGTGATCAAGAAATCCATAAAATAAACAATCAAATGACAACTTATTGAGAAAAAAAAACTTATTTGTATTAACTTTGAAATAGTAGAAGAACCTTACAACCCCTTCAGCCTTGATGTTGAACAGGTCTTCCTGGTGTCTAAAGCAGGAATTTCCTTTACTCTAAAAAGCCTTGCACTCTTCAAAATGAGATACATACAGGTATGTAATATTCGTCATAAAATCTCAGCTAAAGGATTCTAAGTTCCAACAACACTTTACCTCAAATAACATTAAAGCTTCAAATCCTCCATTATCTAGTAACCCTTTGAGGCTACCCTATGCCTCTTTTTATAGTTCAAAAGAGGAGGTTACAATTCCAACTATGAAGGGATAGAATCCTCCTTCAAAGGGATAAGCTCCTCACATCAACGAGTTAGTTCCTTAAGGCATGGGATACATGAACCTGAAAAGAGCGGACTTGCCACCACAAGATTCCTTCCAGAAGCTTCTAGAAATGACTAAAAGTGAGATTTTTGAGTTTACTTGTGCCTTTTTAATATTTTATTGGGGTCTGCACCCTTAACATAGAGAAAGTGCGGTCAGGTACGCAAGAGACATGACCTTTAGGTGCGAGACCATAGGTAGGACAAAGAGAAATTGTGATACCAGAGTTTTAGAGACTTTTGAGAGCTTTCCTCTTATTTTCAAGGCTTGATATGAGGAACTGATGTTTTTAGATTTGCATAGGAGGAAAATATTAGTGATAATGAGCTCATACAGATATCAGAATGTCAAGGTGACAATTTTCAGTGCAACAGATTGCCCCCTAAAGTGCGAAGTTTGTAATAGATGAAGAGAGAGTCTGTAATGTATGAAGAGTGAAGTAATTTATCATTTCAAAGATCAACCTGTGGACACCCTAGTTGGAACCTGTAAAAACATTATGTGCAAAATATATATATGTAGACATATCATCGCTGAGGTAGGCATTCCCATACTCAGATCAAAACTAACTAGAAAACTGAATTAAACTATTCTGATACAGGAATGATTTTAATATTTCAACAGTATAGACACAGCTTGGACACAACCATCTGTAATGAATAGTCTTCTGCATAATGAATAATAAAATTCCTCGCAACTTGGATGGTAGAAACTAGATCCAGGGTCTTGATTTCTGCTTCCTGAACTAGTACGATTCTATCCATGTGAATGAATGTGTCGAAGTCGAACATGGTATAAACCACTTGATTACCAGTCAATAATGTGAATTGTTAACAAGTATGAGAGTAACCACCAGTAATGTCAATGGCCCTCAAAGTACTCAGTACAATCCATGAAATGTGAATGAATGAGCTGAAGTTGAACATGTCACGGAATCATTCGATCAAAGGTCAATGATGCAACCTATCATTGAAGGCGAGAAACCTGCCATTAAGGCATGCAGATTTCAAGGTACTGACGATTTCTAGATCGACTTCCTAGATAATGAGTTGTTTTCGATAGAAAGTGATACGTCGTAGGAAATCCCACAACATGAAATAATAGATCAAATTTTGAAGAAATATATTGGCAAGGACTGACTCAAGGATGGTCAAAATGGAAGAAAAATATTTTGCAGATGAATGGTTTGTTTGAACTGTCTTCTTGAACACATAACGACACTGCAGATGGCTTGGTGAAAATTGACCCAAAGCTAATATCCAGAAACCAACTGAAGACTTTCAATATGGTATGATTAACTGTTAGGCAAAGGATTTTCCCAACCCAGGTGAAAAAAAGTGTCGTGTTCAAAAGTGGTTAACTATTTTACGAATAATCAAAATGTAACAAATAGGTTCATTTTTCTCTCTTTTCCCCCACCATTTCTGGCAAGTACCTCTTTATTTTTGACAAGCTTGAGGAGGATAACATTTGCTTGTTTATAAGCTCATCCTTTGGATGAGTCCAACTTAGTTTAAAATTCGAACCCTAAGAAGGAGTGGTTCGTTCCTGCTTAAAATTGAACAGGTCCTTTACTGTTAAATTTTAACGAGTATAGTATAGGAGAAACTCAGTGTTTTTCAATTTTAGGGAGTCACAATAAAAAATTTAAGAAAACTCCATGGGTGTAATTTTTCGTAAATTTAGTCTCTCGAGCCCGAAAAAGGATAAAATAATGTGGGAGAGAACTCTGTTGACCGTAAGTAGTCAACGTATACCTTTTTCGTAAATAGTCCATTTCAGTCTGTAAAAGGGGTAAACTTATACTGAAGGGACGATCATTCATTTACTTTAACAAGTTCGAATAGTCAAGTACTCGGCAATCTTTTCATTTTTAGAGAGTTTGAAAAGGGCTTAAAAGAGAACTCCAGGGTTTCGCTTTTTCGTATGTTTTAATGAGTTAGAAAAAGGGATAAAAATGTAATCATGGTTTTCATTTTTTCGTAAGCTTTAACGAGATCGAAAAAGGGATAAAAATATACTCATGTGGCTGAATTTCATTTTAATTTATGAGCAGGAAAAGATGGAAATAACTCAGCATTTTCATGTGTTTTATGAGAAAGAAAGATAGAAAAATAATCTCAGGATTTTCATGAGTTTAACGATTCTTGAAAATAACCAAAATCGACTCGAGATAGGTTTAATTTTTACAAAGGCTTGAAACAGAGAAAAAATATGCTTCAGATAGGTTTTAGTGCCCCATAAGCATAATTTGTTAGAGCGCATGCCCCCCCCAGCTTCATTTCATTCAACTAGATAGACTACTGGTAATTAATAGCTGGATGGAATGAAGGTTCATTTATGAGATCATATGAAAGACCCAACCTAAAACTGTAAGAAAATTATGCAAAAACTGAAATAAATAACCTAAATATATGACTTAACATTTACGAGATCTAGTCAAAGACTCGACTCAATTAGGGGAGGATTTTTTTCATTTTTTAACGAGCTTGACACAGGAAAAGAACTATGCTCATGGCAACATGTTTCATTTTTTAACGAGGTTGACACAGTAACAGGAACTATCCTCACCTACATGTTTCATTTTTTAACGAGGTTGACACAGTAAAAGAACTGTCCTCAAATCTACTCTCTACAATCTACCTATATAACCTACTGATTCATTTTTAATGAGGTTGACACCAGAAAAGAACTATCCTCATGGCCCGCTGATTCATTTTTTAACGAGGTTGACACAGTAAAAGGAACCTTCCTCTTGATCGATTGATTCATTTTTAACGAGGTTGACACAGTAAAAGGAACTTTCCTCATACCTGATTTATTTTTTACGAGGTTGACTCAGTAACAGGAACCATCCTCAGAAACTACTTATTTCTAATCTATCAATCTTCTCTCTACAATCTACCTACTGATTCATTTTTTAATGAGGTTGAAACAGGAAAAGAATTGTCCTCATTGCCGACTAATTCATTTTTTAACGAGGTTGACACAGTAAAAGGAACTCTCCTCATGAATCACTGATTTGTTTTTTAGCGAGGTTGACACAGTAAAAGGAATTATCCTCATGGCATCTGTTTCATTTTTTTAACGAGCTTGACACAGGAAAAGGAACTATGCTCTCGACTAACTGATTCATTTTTTAATGAGGTTGAGACAATAAAAGGAACTATCCTCACACTCACTGATTCATTTTTTAACGAGGTTGACACAGTAAAAGGAAATTTCCTTGCGGTGACCTTGTCATGGTTTCCAACTGGAAGAAAGACATGTCAAGGGACACTCCTCGATCATGGCTTCAAAAAGGTCTTCATCAAATGGAAGAACAATTCTTTGGAAAGAACATATGTCAAGGGACTCGGAAGGGATAAGAACATCACGTTCAAGTAATCCCATAAACTTTTCCATGACAATTATCGGATCTAAGTCAAAGGAAGAGGAGCAAACAGCGAGAGGCTTGCTTACATCGGTAACTGAAAACATGGGACTAGTTGCCACATAATTAACCCATGGCGGGGTAGATACCACTTTCGTATGAGGAACATTCAGGGATGTCAGATTATTGGTAGTCGAATCAAGACTAGGGAACGAAAGCTGGTCTATAGTCACAATATTTCCATTGTGAGGGAAAGACATCATGCGAAAGAGTGTCGATACTATAGCTTTCATTGCATAGACATAGTCTCGCCCAAGGAGTAAATTGAAATCCAAGGGGCCTTGAACTACCATAAGATCAATACACATAGTTTTAACTTCCAAAGTAATAGAAAAATTAGGAAGGATCCCTAAAGGTTCACTAATGGTTCTGTTAAAAGCTTTCAGATTCTGCGTAACAGACACAAGCTGAGGGGAACCCAAAGCTTTCCAAGCAGTTGAGGATAAAATTCCAACAAAATCACCTTCATCTACATGTGTGCGGCATATGCTCCTACCACCAGCCTTCACAATGATTTGGAAAGGGATGGAGGAAGGAAGACGAGGTTCTGTCAGTCTATTCCAATCAAAGGAAAAGACCTCAATACTTGGAGGGGGTTCTATAGGAATAGGTGAAATGCCCCCTGGCGTAGAAGAATCTGATGTAACAAGAAGAACCTGAGCGGTATGAAGTTCACTCTCTTCAGGGAGAGTGGGATCGACCGAATGTGAAATAGAATCGACCACTTGATCAACTAATGGATCACAAACCTGAGTGATATGAGTTTCACTTTCCAATGGAAGAGTGGGATTGACTGTACTTGAAATTAGACCAATCACTCTGCCAGTTGACGATAGGTTGGGAGAAATTTTATGGTAACCAGTTGGAAATTTTTGCTATGGAATAGTAATATTTTCCAACAATTTTGAGGCTTCATCCATGTGAGGGAAAATGTGAGTTTGATGACTCCCTTTGCATAACCTACAAGGAAACCTAAGTTTATCCTTTTTCCCAGGAACCTGACTATCATTGGTTGATGGATCAACGGAAAGTTGATGAGATTTTTCTGACCATACTTCCAAGACCTTTAAAATACCGGGATAATTGATAAGGAAGTGGTCACCCTTACAAAGCCTACAAGGGTATTTGGGTTTACGATGCATGT
This sequence comes from Pinus albicaulis, assembly GCA_034641835.2. NCBI lineage: Eukaryota > Viridiplantae > Streptophyta > Pinopsida > Pinales > Pinaceae > Pinus > Pinus albicaulis. The sequence goes on from CM076580.1 coordinate 1,469,688,789, forward strand.
TGGAGGTTTCCTCAACACTACTAACATTTACAACCATGGTTGGTTGGTTGAATTCTTTCTTATATTGCTTCTTCTTCTTCTTCTTCTTCTTCTTCTTCTTCTTCTTCTTCTTCCCTTTCTTCTTCTTCTTAGTCACCTGGTTACTAGCGTCAAGGCTTTTACCAAGCGAAGAGGAATAAAGGGAGGAAGACATATCAGGCGGAGAAGTAAAGGGTCAACAGAAGGTTGGTGATGTTGATATGGTGAACTCTGTTGAGGTGAAGCATCCGGTTGAGGTGGAACAATTGGAGTATTCGGGGCCAACGAAGTTGAAAATAACCATATCGGTAAACCTATTGTAAATATAGGTAATGAAAATGTAGCCATATAAGGAGGACCAACATTTCCAAAGCAAGGAAAAGTACTAGGATTCTCGTTAAGAGGGGTTCCTTGGTTGGTAAATTCCGGAACAATTGCCATTATATTCAACTTCAGTGAATTTTATTAACAATTTAAAACTAAAATTAACAATTCACAACTCACACCTAACAATTAAAATTCACAATTCACACCTATGGTCTCTAAAAGTAAAAACAAACAAATTAACACGCGCTATCAAATCTAGGATTCAAACCACACACAAACAGTAACTTCCCGTACTAAAAACACTAGTTGGTGATGAAATCCAACATCATAGAATTTAATACAGAAAGGGCGGTTGGAACAGTTACCCCGACAACCTGCTTAATGAAACAGACTGGCACAAGTTTCTTCACAAAACCATCTCGAGTGAAGAGAACCCTCCAGAGAGTCCAAGTGAGTCTAGTCGACGTCTGCTCCAGGTACAGTGGGATCTTCCCTCCACCGTCACCTTAGGAAAGAATCCTATAGATTATGGCCACTAAGGTTACCAACAGAAACAAATATACCTAGGGGAACAGTCTACGATCCGATACACACGCAAGGGCAGAGTAACAAAGCTCAATCCCCTTGAAGGCTCCTTGACATAATCCAAGGTTTACCGACAAGTGACCCCGGGCTCCTCGACAATGGTCTATCCGAGGTTTACCATTGTTAATACGTGTATATCTTCTATCGTTCCCAATGAGGAAGGATTGATTACCTCACTGGTTCAGATATGATCTCATGCTTGACTCCTTTAGGAGGAGCTTCCCAGAGAATACATGCAACAATTGGAATTTTTCCTACCGCAATATCGACTACTTGTTTGTTTTAGTTTCTTTGTAAAGTTAACTACAACCTATTCCAAAGCAATAATCCTGAGCTAGATTGATGGAAAGAGCCCTAAAAATGTAAAAATTTCTAGATGAATTTTATTAAGTGCTTTGTTATTTAGGCTGTTATTACTCAAAGGGTAAATGGATATGAAACCAATGGTGTTATGACCCGACCCAAAACTGAATGCAATCAAATATGATAATGTAATATTTTCAATTCGATGAATCCTAACTAAAGTAAGGAGAGAGTTTCCATTCACTTCCAACAATGCAAAAAATTGATCACTAAGAGAAAATATAACAAATTCTCTAATGCACTAATTTCATCAAGAAAAACTAATGCAAATCAATTCCAATTTTTTTTATTTTTTTTTTTGTGTTTTTAAAACAAGCATAAAAGCATGTAAATTCAAATTAAAGAAATTGATCTAAATCTACGATTGATTTTTTAGAATGTAAACTATGCAATTGTAATTGCGCCAAGGGGCGCTCTATAGCCCAGTATATAGGGATGTGTAGATGTAACGTGTGTAATGTAAAATTTTGATATGTCGGGCCCAATATATAGAGATGTGTAGATGTAATGTGTGTAATTGCGCCAAGAGGCGCTGTACAGCCCAGTATATAGGGATGTGTAGATGTAACGTGTGTAATGTAAACTTTTGATATGTCAGGCCCAATATATAGAGATGTGTAGATGTAATGTGTATAATGTAAACTTTTGATAAGTCGGGTTCAAGATATAGAGATGTGTAGATTTAATGTGAGTAATGTAAACTTTTGATATATTTACTATTTTAATACCATGGGCCAGATACCATATTTATAAAAGAGGTATGGTAAATAAATAAAATATAAATAAACCATAGATTTGATAAATAAATAAAATGTCTTTTTATATTTACTCCATAATCCTATTTATATTTAGGGAAACTCAGAAAGTGGTTTTATTTAGGTGAATCATTATTAATACCATGTCAAAAAACATTATTAACCTTAAAATTAATATTAATAATATTATTAATTCTAATATTCACATTATTATATTATAATATTAATATTATTAAATTTAATTAATGTAAACTTTTGATATGTCAGAGTGTATAGAAATGTACCACTTTAATACCATGGGCTAAATACCATGGGCCAAATACCATATTTATAAAAGGGGTATGGTAAATAAATAGAATATAAATAAACCATAGGTATGGTAAATAAATAAAACGTCTTTTTATATTTACTCCATAATCCTATTTATATTTAGGAACACTCAAAAAGTGGTTTTATTTAGGTGAATCCTCAGCTAAATAACATGGGCCAACTTAAAATACACTATATGCATTGCCTATCTCGTAACAATAAACATGTAAACATAAATGTAAAAGTAATGTTTAATATTTAACATTTAAAATGTAATATAATTAATCTAATATCGGCCCTAATGAAAAATCACTTCTCTCCCTACATATATAAATTTAACACAGTGGGCCAAATACTATAATTTTATGTTTCTCTTGCATTTTATATTGGAGGGAAAAGAGAGAGAGGGAGAGAGAGGAGAGATGGGGGAAGAGAGAGGGAGGTAGGAGATAAAGGGAAAGAGAGGAAGGAAGAGAGAGAGGAGGGGAGAGGGAGGAGAGAGGGAGAGAGATAGGAGGAGAGAGGGAGGGATATAGAGATGGATTTGGAGGGTGAGAGAGGGAGGGAAGAAGAAATACATAGAGAGAGTGAGAAGTGGAGAGAGAGAGGGAATGACGAGGGAGAAATAGAGAGAGTATGTGTATGTTTTGGGGTGAGATAAAGAGAAAAATAAGGAGAGATGGAGGGAATGGGGGGGAGAAGGAGAGAGGCAGGGATATAGTAACATATTTGGAGGGTGAAGAGAGGGAGATAGAGAGAGAGATAGATGTGAAAGAGAAAGGGATAGAGGGAAAGGAAGAGAGTGAGGATGTGAAAGAGTGGAGAGGGAGGGAAAGAGAAATGGAGTTGCAGGGGGGAGAGAGGGAGATGATTTCTTGCACTTGATGCATCGATTTCAGTGTGGACAGTGATTTCTAATGTAAATTTTGATAGATCAAGAGTAATGTAAACTTTTGATATGGTTATTTCTAATCCTATTTGATTGCGTGCACTAGATGCATTGATATCAGTGTACATGTTGGTTTCTAATATTATTTTCTTACTTGCACTAGATGCATTGATTTCAGTGTAAATACAGATAATATCAAACTCTAATCCAGATTAATGTATTTACATAGGGAGCGAGAAGTGGAGAGAGAAATGGAGGGACAAGGGTGAAATAGAGGAGTATGTGTATGTTTTGGGGTGAGATAAAGAGAAAAATAAGGAGAGATGGAGGGAATGGGGGGAGAATGAGAGAGAGAGGGATATAGTACATAGTTGGAGGGGGAAGAGAGGGATAGAGAGGGAGATATAGAGAGAGATAGATGTGGAAGAGAAAGGGATAGAGGGGAAGGAAGAGAGAGAGGATGTGAGAGAGTGGAGAGGTGGAGTTGGAGGGGGGAAGAGAGGGAAGATGATTTCTTGCACTCAATGCATTGATTTCATTGTGGATGGTGATTTCTAATCCTATTTTTCTTGCACTATATGCATTTATTTTAGTGTAGATGTTGAGAGAGAGATAGAGTGTGTGTGTGTTGGGGGAGGAAAGAGGATTGGAAGGCAGAGAGAGAGAGAGAGAGAGAGAGAGAGAGAGAGAGAGAGAGAGGAAGAGATAGAGGAAGGTAGGAGAGGAAGAGTGTTATGGGGGAAGAGAGAAAATTAAAGGGAAAAGAGAGAGAGAGAGAGAGAGAGAGAGAGAGAGAGAGAGAGAGAGAGGAAGGGAAAGAGAGAGGAGGAGAGAAAGAGGGAGATATAAAGAGAGATGGAAGGATGGATAGATGGAGTTGGAGGGGGAGAGAGGGAGGGAAGAAGGAATACATAGAGAGTGAGAAGTGGAGAGAGAGATGAAGTGACAAGGGAGATATGGAGAGAGTGTGTATATGTTTTGGGTTGAGATAAAGAGATAAAGAAGGAGATATTGAGAGAAGGAGAGAGGGAAGGATATAGTAACATAGTTGGAGGGTGAAAAGAGAGGGAGATATATATGTGGGAAATAAATGGAGAGAAAGGAAGGAAGAGGGAGGATGTGAGAGAGTGGAGAGATGGAGGGAAAGAGAGATGTAGTTTGAGGGTGAGATAGCGAAGTAGATGGTGATTTATAATCCTATTTGATTTCTTACACTAGATGCATTAATTTTAGTGTAGATGTTGATTTCAGTGTAGAGGAGGAGAGATGTAGGGAAAGAGAGATGTAGTTGGAGGGGGGAGAGAGGGACAATGATTTCTTGCACTCGATGCATTTATTTGAATGTGGATGGCGATTTCTAATCCTATTTTTCTTACACTATATGCATTGATTTTAGTGTATATGTTGAGAGAGAGAGAGAGAGAGAGAGAGAGAGAGAGAGAGAGAGTAACATAGCTGGAGGGTGAAGAGAGAGGGAGATATATATGTGGGAAAGAAATGGAGAGAGAGGAAGGAAGAGGGAGGATGTGAGAGAGTGGAGAGATGGAGGGAAAGAGATATGTAGTTCGATGGGGGAGATAGGGAAGTACGTGGTGATTTATAATCCTATTTTATTTCTTGCCCTAGATGCATTTATATCAGTGTAGATGTTGGTTTCTAATATTATTTTATTACTTTCACTAGATCCATTGATTTCAATAGAGGTGTTGATTTCTAATCTTATTTGATTACTTGCATTAGATGCATTGATCTCAGTCTAGATGTTGTTTTGTAATCTTATTTGATTGTTTGCATTAGGTGCATTGATTTCAGTGTAGATGTTGATTTATGATTTGATGTAAGTGGATGTACATTGATGGTACATTAATTTTAAAGTAATTGGATTAATATTGCGCATTTATTTCAGTGTCAGCACACAAAATTATTAACAATGTCCATTAATATGGTGATTTCTAATCCTATTTGATTACTTGCACTAGATGCATTGATATCAGTGTACATGTTGGTTTCTAATCTTATTTTATTACTTGCACTAGATGCATTGATTTAAGTGTAAATACATATAATATCAAACTCTGGATCCAAAGTAATGTATTTACATAGGGAGTGAGAAGTGGAGAGAGAGAGGGATTGAAAAGGGAGAAATAGAGGAGTATGTGAATGTTTTGGGGTGAGATAAAGAGAAAAATAAGGAGAGATGGAGGGAATGGGGGGAGAATGAGAGATGGAGGGATATAGTAACATATTTGGATGGTGAAGAGAGGGAGAGAGAGGGATATATAGAGAGAGATAGATGTGGGAGAGAAAGGGATAGAGGGGAAGGAAGAGAGAGAGGAGGTGAGAGAATGGAGAGAGCGAGGGAAAGAGAGATGGAGTTGGAGGGGGGAGAGAGGGAATATGATTTCTTGCACTCGATGTATTGATTTCAGTGTGGATGGTGATTTCTAATACTATTTTTCTTGCACTATATGCATTGATTTTAGTGTATATGTTGAGAGAGAGACAGTGTGTGTGTGTGTGTGTGTTGAGGGAGGAAAGAGGATTGGAAGGAAAAGAGAGAGAGAGAGAGATAATTGGATTGCAAAGAGAGAGAGAGAGAGGAAAAGATAGAGGAAGGTAGGAGAGGAAGGACAAGCGAGAGGACATGAGAGAGATGAAGAGAGTTATGGGGGAAGAGAGAAAATTGGAGGGCAAGGAAAGAGAGAGAGAGAGAGGGGAGAGAGAGGAAGGACGAGAGAGAGGAGGAGAGAGGGAGGGAGATAGAAGGAGAGATGGAGTTGGAGGGGAAGAGAGGGAGGGAAGGAGGATTACATAGAGAGTAAGAATTGGAGAGAGAGATGAAATGACAAGGGAGATATGGAGAGAGTGTGTATATGTTTTGGGGTGAGAGAAAGAGATAAAGAAGGAGATATGGAGAGAAGGAGAGAGGGAGGGATATTGTAACATAGTTGGAGGGTGAAGAGAGAGGGAGATATATATGTGGGAAATAAATGGAGAGAGAGGAAGGAAGAGGGAGGATGTGAGAGAGTGGAGAGATGGAGAGAAAGAGAGATGTAGTTCGAGGGGGGAGATAGGGAAGTAGATGGTGATTTCTAATCCTATTTAATTGCTTGCACTAGATGCATTAATTTCAGTGTAGATGTTGATTTCGGTGCAGAGGAGGAGATATGGAGAGAAAGAGAGATGTAGTTTGAGGGGGGAGAGAGGGAAGATGATTTCTTGCACTCGATGAATTGATTTAAGTGTGGATGGTGATTTCTAATCCTATTTTTCTTTCACTATATGAATTGATTTTATTGTAGATGTTGTGTGTGTGTGTGTGTGTGTGTATGAGAGAGAGAGAGAGAGAGAGAGAGAGAGAGAGAGAGAGAGTAACATAGTTGGAGGGTGATGAGAGAGGGAGATATATATGTGGGAATGAAATGGAGAGAGAGGAAGGAAGAGGGAGGATGTGAAAGAGTGGAGAGATGGAGGAAAAGAGAGATGTAGTTCGAGGGGGGAGATAGGGAAGTAGATGGTGATTTATAATCCTATTTGATTGCTTGCACTAGATGCATTGATATTAGTGTAGATGTTGGTTTCTAATATTATTTTATTACTTTCACTAGATCCATTGATTTCAATATAGATGTTCATTTCTAATCTTATTTTCTTACCTGCATTAGATGCATTGATCTTAGTGTAGATGTTTTTTTATAATCTTATTTGATTGTTTGCATTAGGTGCATTGATTTCAGTGTAGATGATGATTTTTGATTTGATGTAATTGGATGTACATTGATGGTATTGTTATTGCCTAAATCTACCCCAGGCTGAAGGAAGGCAGAGTTCAGGGTAACATCAAACCATGCTCAGTCTGGTAGCTAGCACTACCAGAACAGGAGAGGGCTCTCTCTGGGTCGATCTCAGCGAAAATTAATCAATGGGGCTTGAGATGACTGAAATAAAAGCTAATTTTAGGCTAGGTATACAAATAAAGGAGTTTGATTATGTTTTTGAGGGTTTTTGTTGGATTAAAGGGAAAGCCAGTTTTGGGTGCGGGGATTAGGCCTAGTTTTTGCAGGGTTCTGATTGGGGCAAGGAAGGAAATAGTTTTGATGCTTCAGATTGAGCGAATGGATGGACCAGACCGGTTAAGAGCTGATGAGGGCAAGAGGGTCTCAAGAGTCCTCCTCAAACATATGAAAACATGAAAAATTAAACAAAACTGAAGGCAGAGCAAAGCAAGCTACTGAATTCCACCTTTAAACACTGATTTGTTTAATTTAAGAAGAAAGAGAAGGGAAAATGATACACATAAACATCAGTGAACTTACAGTTACATAGAGAAACACACCATCAAAACACAAAGCCACATGGATCCCAAAAAGTGCTGCAAACCCTGGTTTATTCCTTTGCCAAAAGTGCAGAGATGAAATGTACAATGAAGTGCCCTGCAATCCCAAGTGTCCAACCCTGAAAATGACTGAGAAAATACATCATATAGACAAGCCTAACCCATTCCCATGCCTCTATGGGTCGATCTCATCATTTTAGGAGCTGTTTCAACCATATCTAAACTAGGAACTAGAAAATAGGCAATGAAACAACTTGCCTCTATATGGTAGGAAACTGATCCATTCACTTACATTTCACCTTTTGGTGAATGAATCTTCTAGAATGAGTAAAAATGTGCCAAAATTACATCATGGTCATGAAATTACATCAAGTTACATCAAGAGTTACATGAAAAAGTGAAATTGGTCAAAACTAGGTGAAATTTTGAGTTGCTGAGTGAAAAATAGGCCAAAATTCTCTATGCGCCGTGCCCAAAATCTCTATGCGTAGCACAAGTTTGGAGCTAATTTTGAGGCCCTTCCTGAAGTCCAAATTGAGCTCATGATAGCTCGTTGGAAATCCATTCCTGTCTACTTTCCAACCCAAGTGGAATTTCTGGATTTGGTTGCCATTTTCCCCTTAAAAAACCCAATCTCCCAACACTGCTTCCTGTGTGTGCAAAAGGTGGCAGAAAGGCCATTTTTAGGGTGTTTTTGACCCTTTAGGAAACCTAGAACTTGATGAAATCCTTAGGTAATCCATAGAAATGCATAAATTTTCATGAAAAACTCAGAAATGAAAAGTTTTCCCCTTGAAGAGCTACAAATTGTAAGCGTGCGCCAAGTGGCGCTTCGAGTCGGGCAGAAAAACCTGTTTTGTGACCAAAAAAATCAAAATTGACAATTTTTTTGCCAAATTCCTTGAAATTTGGGCTGGAGGTCCCTGATCAAATTTTATGCTCAGCCAAAGAAGCTTCGCCCAAGATTTGGAGCCTATCATGCCTTTTGCGATGCTTCAGTGCCCTCCTTAGCCTTGCCTTCAGGATTTTAATCTTCGCTTTGCAAACATGCGTGCGCGCCCAATAGTGGTTCTTCATGTGTCTAAGCATGTTTTTCTCCTTATTCGCCTTCTCCAACAACTTCTCGAGATGGATGTTGACCCTCTCAAGCCAAGTCTCTCTATCGGCCTCAATCTCACACTCAATGGGTGTCATCTCAGATGGGCTTCTTCGGGCAGCTTGTCGGTTCTCATGGATGTTTTGCAACTCCATGATCACCTGCTGATCCTCCAACTGTTTGTTGCACTGCTCCAGATAGTTTATGATCCACTGAGCTCTCTGCAACTTGTTTTTCAATGTGTCGATCTCAGCTTTCTGTTCCTGAATGATCTCTCTCAGTTTTGATCTTGGAGAGCTCAAATACTCATCAATCAATATGAAATCAGTATCACGGCCTCCTGAAGGGCCCTCCTCCTACACATGCCTCTTTCCTCTATCCTGTACCTGTACCTGTGCTGCTGATCATGGCAACGAGACCCCTTCCACCCCGGGTGGAGATAGTACTCGTTGGGCTACTGCAAACAATACTCTCGTGCCTCTATGATAAGTGACATACACTGGCACACTGATAGGCTTTGTCTCGTGACCTTCAAGCTGATGTGAAGGTTCACCTGCCTCATGAATAATCTCCGGAGGAGGCTGAGGGGCTGTGAAGAAGTCATGGGAAATGAAATCTTCCCATGCAATGCCCTGCAATCCAAGCTGATGTACCACAATGATCTTGATGAGTGCATAATGATAAATGCTATTATGCTGCTGCTCAGGAGTCTTCTTTTGCACAAGAGTAGTCATCCTTTCTATGTTGCGGCACATGAAATACGGTATGTTCATCATCCTCACTCTCGTGAAATGCATCAATAATCTGATGTGGTATGAATAGAGGCGTGAAAACCGGCCCTCACAACTGAAGTATCAGATAATGAGTCTCATCAAAGGCGCATAGGATTCCTTCAGAAACCAGAATGGGAATACCCTGCTGAGCTGTCTCACATAACTAGGCCTGATGTAAGGTTCATAATGCACTCTATCCACCTGCTGTATCTTATTCCACTCTTCACCTACATTCGGTATTCCTGTTGCCTGAGAAATGGATTTTGGTGTCAAGGTGAAATTTACACCAGCAAGAGTTACCTGACCCTCATGCAAGTGTAAAACAAATAACCGAGCCAACTCCTGATGATGCTGAATCTGAGCAATCCTCTCACAATACTAATAGCATGAATGCTCTCGGGAACATGCCATGGCAAGTGGGCAGGCCTGCAACTGAGTCAATGAGCTGGGCTCTTCTCTCGCATGTTTGCCACCTTTTCGAGGCCTTCTCGGTGCATGTAACTCAGTGGTAGAGTCATTGTCTTGTTCATATGATGAATCTGTGTCGGTCTCCATGGTTTTGCAAAGTATATGTCAAGTGTATGTTTGGTTTTCTGAAAATGAGAAATGAGAACTTGGTGTCTTTGTCTCCAATTGCTAAAATATGTACCAAATGGGAAAGGACTATAGGAAATATGGACAGTGGGTACAATGGAGTTTGTCAAGTGAGATTTGAAATGTAATAACAGTCACTTTGACTGTGCTTAGGAATCTGGGGTTTGGGGATTTTTTGCAAATGATATGAAAGAGTAATAGTGATAGGGAATTGTAGGTTTTAGGGATAGGGATAATGGGAATGAGTGACTTGGGATTATAAGGGAATAGGGGATTGAAAATGATGATAGGATTACAATGATGGGAAAGGGTCCATAGGTGGGGAGTGGGGTTGGATTATTTGGCACCAAAATTGTTTTTAAAACACCAATTTGAAACCCTAAGGAGCAGTTTTAACAAAATGATAAGGTTTATGTTTTCACCATTCAAACTCTCCAAACCAATCTTTCCAACAACATCAAAAACTGACCAAAAGTAATAGCAAGGTGATTTAAACTTACACAGAGAAAATAAGGTGGAGTCGATTTGATTTTTTGTGAAGCTGTGGTGAAAATCTGCTTGTCGGCCCTATGCGCCGCGCGCACAACCCAGTGCGCCGCGTCGGTCTTGTGCGTTGCGCACGTTCAAAAATACACAGTGAATGGCGGCTCTATGCGCTGCAACATGCTAATGCGCCGCGACCTTCCTTCTGTGCGCCGTGCAACAACTTCAATACACAGTCTTGGCTTCAAACCACGTTTTCATTCCTCCACAATTGAACTCAACTTATTTGATGTCTCTTGAGTGCAAATGAATTGATAAATGTGGAAATATATTATGTGCACAAGGAATTTTATTTTTATTTTGAAATGACCTACTTTCTAATGTCTCAACTTTGGTACTTTTCACTTTTTTAATACAAACTCTGTTTTTGTTTCCACTTTGACTTTCTTGACTTGAATGACGACACTTTTGTCAATTTTTTGCAGGGATGACAGGCACGGAATTTGGCAAAGGCGACCAGGGCCACACTTGAACATCTTCACAACTAAAAAAAACTTGGAAAATATACATGGCATTTATTACAAAAGATGAAAATGACGATTTTTCTTCAAAACAGAGTTTTGAAGAAAAGTCAAGATCTTACATTATAACGATGAAATTTTTGAAATGAAAACACATTTTGAACCTCCCTCAGTGCCTGTTGGCATTATTGGACTCTTTGAAGACCAAATTTGTGAAACCCTAGACCTAATGAATGAAATGACTTGTCGCTGACTAAAAGACAAAAACAGAACTATGAATGACTTTAAAATTGATTTTGATGAAGACACGAATCAACAGGTACATGACATGAGGGACATGAGTGACAAGACCCTTCCGTCAGAAAACCGATGCTCCTAATGGAATGAAAAATGACTGAAGTGAATGAGACACCTAAAATTAAATGCAACAAAAGAGATTTTGATCCCTGACGGAGGGATGAACAGACCGACTCTAACAGGTACATTAATTTTAAAGTGATTGGATTAAGATTGTGCATTGATTTCAGTGTAAGCACAAAAAATTATTAACAATGTACATTAATATTTGTGTTATAGTAAATCAACCTATTAATATTGAAGAGCAAGAGAGACAATGTATAATGTTTAGTACAATAGTTCAATCTAAATATTTAAATGGTTTATTATTTCAATTGTCCTTTTCATACAATCAATATGAAAAGATGACAAAGCTAACAAGGGTGACAATAAGAATAGTAAAAGAAAATAATTTGAGATTGATCACAATGAATACTTTTTGTAATTGACTACAGTCTTATTATTTTCATTTTCTATCATTCAACACTATTACATTGTCACTTTGCATTCAAAAACATTATTTCTTCATTAAAGTTATTAACAATATTTATCATCTCAAAAAATTGAGGTAACTAAGAAAATTTTAAAATTAAAACAACCAGATAAATACATATTTGGCATATATAAAATTATTATATTTATATTATCTATATTTGCATATTATTGATAAAATTAATGATATTTTCGATAGATTTTCCTTGGCCGCACACGACTGAAACCAGCCTAGATCCATCTTAACTGTGGATCTATCAAGCGCTGAGAGGGATCAAATCTCTCGAGGTGCAAACCTTTCCTCAAGTTTTTCACTAAAAAAAAGAGGTTTTCACCTCTAGAGATTTGATCTCTCTTGACGCTTGATAGATCCATAATTAAGATCGATCTAGGCTAGTCTATGCACAATTCACTTGAAAATCATGCAAATGTAACCTATGCACATTTTTCATTCACATTCTGAAAATGAGAATTCTAATTATGCAAATGTGATATATGCAAGAGAATTCTCAAACACAAGATTATTCTAATTTAATCTAAGAACCAATGAAGTGCAAGTAAAGAAAATTGGGCGAGAGTTCCAAAGATAAAAAATAAAAATACTCAAAGGCGATTAACACTCATACACAATGAACACTCATACGCTAATGTAAGCAAAAAAATGAAAAATTGTGAAAAGACTGAGACAAACCTCCAAGTAATGACCAAAGGAAATCAAATTAATAATTTCTCAAAAAAGAGACTCAAAATACCTAATTAACTTAACGGGGATTGATGAGATAAAATATTTTCCGAAAGAAACTCATAAACAAGGCTTTTTGACAGAAAAATACAGATCTGGGTAGATGCTAAGAATCCTAAATCAAATATAAACTCAAACTGGAAGGAGAAATCTTAATTTTTTCAAAAATTTGAGAGGGTCCGCAAGCTCCATAGAAAACAGGTGCGGTCCTGCACTGATTACTCAAGGAGAGTGTGGAGATGCCCGCACAGTGTGTGAAGATAAAGTGCGGTCCCCAGAAAACTTCAAGAAAAACAAAAAATTTATTAAAAATTTTGAAAGAAAAGTAAAACTAAGCCACCCAAGCCAGTATACATCAATCAAAAACTAGAAAAAACCATTTTCTCAAGTGAAAACAAAAGGAAAACCAAAAATCCAATCATTCCCCAGTGGAGTCACCAATTTGTTGGCCGGATAAATCGATCTTGCGGACAAGACCGATCTCCCTAGTATCAGAAGATAGTCTAGCGACAAAGAGAAAATTAAATCTATATTTCTCTAGATTTATCACGATTTATAAGTAAATGCTACAAAGGTGTTATGATCCTACCTTGATCCAACGCTTGTTTGTAGTAGTTGTCCTTCAGTCACCTGAAAGAGTTATCTTCAAAGATCTACAATCACAAACAAACAAACATCAAATAGCACCTGCATAGAATATATTCATAAATAATATCTATTATGGTGATCAAGGAATCCATAAAATAAACAATCAAATGACAGCTTATTGAGAAAAACTAACTTATTTGTATTAACTTTGAAATAATAGAAGAACCTTACAACCTTTTCAGCCTTGATGTTGAACAGGTCTTCCTGGGGTCCGAAGTAGGAATTTCCTTTACTCTGACAAGCCTTGCACTCTTCCAACCGATATACATATAGGTATGTAATCTTTCCTCATAAAATCTCAGCTAAAGGAGTCTAAGTTCCAACAACACTTTACCTCAAATAACATTAAAGCTTCAACTCCTCCATTATCTAGTAACCCTTTGAGGCTGCCCTATGCCTCTTTTTATAGTGCAAAAGAGGAGGTTACAGTTCCAACTATGAAGGGATAGAATCCTCCTTCAAAGGGGTAAGCTCCTCACATCAAGGGGTTAGTTCCTTAAGGCATGGGATACATGAACCTGAAAAGAGCGGACTTGCCACCACAAGATTCTTTCTAGAAGCTTTTATAAATGACTGAAAGTGAGATTTTTGAGTTTACTTGTGCCTTTTTAATCTTTTACAGGGGCCCGCACCCTTAACACAGAGAAAGTGCGGTCAGGTACGTAGGAGACATGACCATTAGGTGCGAGACCGCAGGTAGGACAAAGAGAAAGTGCGATACCAGAGTTTTAGAGACTTTTGAGAGCTTTTCTCTTATTTTCAAGGATTGATATGAGGAACTGATGTTTTTAGACTTGCATAGGAGGAAAGTATGAGTGATAATGAGCTCATACAGATAGCAGAATGTTAAGGTGACAATTTTGAGTGCAACAAGTAGGTAGTCTTATATTATAGCATGTGGAAGAAATTTGTTAAAGGGATAAATCTATCCACAGTAAAGGGCATAAGTTAGCCAACAATGAAAAAAATTCTCTTCAAATCATGTAAGGAGGAGACAAATGTGAGGGCGTCAATCCAGAGGTATTTTTTTCCTTAAAATTTAGATACAAAGAGACCTTCTACACTACAAATATAAATATAGAAACAGATACAAAAAAATATGGAGAAGGTTAATGGTAAAAAGTTTCAAACATGGTAAGTAAAACTACAACTACATTTGATTGGCATCAATGTATGGGTTGTTATAAGCAGTACAAAAATGAAAATCCACAGAAAATGAATTAATTGAATGGAGTCTAGAAATTTACAGATGGAAAAGAAAAATCAATTATTGATGGTTAGCCTTCATATACTCAACTCAATCATCTAGATAAATCTAAAATCTCAAAATAAAATCTCCTAACACTTAACAAAATATTTGGATCAAAGGCTCATAATGTGATGTTTATTTTAAATAAGTGACTTTTTGCATTTAAATTGATCAAATGAGAAATAATGACCAACAATGTTAGTGCATTAATACATAAATACAACTACTAAAAGTGCATAAAAAGGTAGATGAAAATGATGCCTAGTCAACTTTATTAAAATACTACCCCGATAAAAATAAAAATGATAAATAATAATGAAATGTTGCCACCTTCGAACCATACTCAGAATAACATGAGATAAAATAAAGACAAATTCAAAAACTGAAAATGTATATTGTGAATCTATAAATATTTGAAATCTTATAATAGTCACAATTGATTTGGAGGCATGTCTTACCAAAAGAAAAAAAGAGATAAAATAAAACTTGTTACACCAAAAATGATTATCGTCACCATAAGAGATCCTTTTGCTGCACAAAGAACGACAAAAGTCACCGATATTGAGAAAAATAATAAAATATTGGTAAAAATATCTTAAAAATCCTAAATAAACCAAAAAGTAAATAGTTTTTACTATTCTATTTGGAGTAAATTGGAGAGGCATTTTTTACCCATTTTCTACTGATCTTCAGACAAGTGGTATGGTAGATCCAAGTTACCATTCGACAATTTGTCAACTTCAGGTAAGAGCCATATATTTTTTCTTCAATTTGATTCCATTTTCAAGACATTTAGTTTATAAATTTTGATGTTACGGGGGGATTTTCAATGCTTTAAATCACAGGTGATCAATACGAGTTTGACCTATCGGACCTCTGTTGATCGTCCTTAGCCCATTAGGTCAACGCATCGTCAGTACCCTTTTTAATACTGGGAGGCCTGCTGATCATGGAGAATATTTTAAAACATGAAAAATTTCTACTTTAATGATGCATTTCCAATTTTACTCCGAGGAAATCTCCTAAAATATCATTTGTGAATGTTTTACATGTGTTTTTAGTGAATATGATGATTGAATGGAAAGAGAGGGGTCATGAGGTGGAAGACTACAAAGCTCTCCAAGACACAAATTGCATAAATGAATTAAGAAATTGTGGATTGCTCAAATTTTTCCATACCTTGTGACTTAGATCTCAGCCGCAGCTATGAGAATATCTCATAGGGATATGCGACGTCGATCGCAAAATTTTCATTATTTGGGATCAAGAGCTCGAACTAGATATTTCAGACATTTATTTCATAATATAATTGTCAAGGAGAGGGGAGAGGATCCAACTCTCTAGAGCTAGTACTGGAGGAGAGAGCACTAGCATGTTCATTCAGAGACATTATCCAGGTACAAAAAATACTACCAGTGGAAAGGTGGATATCAAAACCATCACCAATCTACCTTTGAGGATAATTTTACATTTTATGGCCCATGTAGTTAGGGCTTGGGTGTCGCATGAGGCAACGAATTCCCAGTTCCAGTACATGGATAAATGGGCCAGTAGATGGAGAAATTCTTGTTGATAAAACAAGATCTAGAAATAAGGATGTAGCACCAGAAGCTCCTGAAACAAGGCTTCCAAGAGAGGTATACCCATGGGGAAGAATAGATGCAACTTGACTAGAGGGAATACTCGTCCCACTACTTACATCTAGAACATGAGTTTCAGTAGTTTCCTGTGAGGTACTTTGGATAGTCCTCATGAATGAGAGATTGTTAGCATTTGATGCCATTTCTGGAGGAAAAAACTAACCAACAGTAGTACGAGATGCTACTGGAGAAGCACAAAAGGGAACGCTAGGATCATAAAAAGGACTATAATCTTGTTGAGGTGAGACCATGAATGGATCAAATAGTGAAGTTTGTGGAAAGACCATTAACTTTCCAGATGGTTTAGGACTTTCCGGCTTAGGATACTCAGATGATGAGGAAAGGAAATCGTCAGGAGGTGGTCATGACAAAATAGGTTGGAAACTTATGACAATTCCAAGTTCAGCACCTTGAGCTTCAGGAGGAGGTTCTTGAGATTCTTGAGAAGAGGAATGAGGTTATTTTGATGATTCAACCACAATGACCTTTAGGGAAAGATCAAAGAAGGAAAATTTGAATCAATATTTTGAGCAATTGAGATTTATAATTAACCAGGCTAAATGAGGTTGGATAACTACACAGGTAGGATGGTATTGTTGGTAGTTGATTTTAGACATTAAACACAAAATAATTCAAAAAGGGTGAACTAGGAATAAAATATTACGAGGTATCTGTGAACTGCATAATACCTACCGACGAACCAACAAGTACAAGGAGCCAATCTCCCTGAATGTTTTGTTCGGTGTATCACATCTATAAGGCAGTTGAATCGGTTACCTATGGAAATTTTGCAACCTAGTGGTGTCTCCCAATATATACTCGATGGTGCATGGGAGTCTAGTCCATAGTAGCATTGTCTAATGTGTAACCGTATGATGAGAGCGTCTGCTTATACTTTTGATACATGGAGCATACTCATATATACTTCCATATGTGGGATGGGATATCATCTCCGGAATGTAACAAAGGCTATTAGCAATAGCTGCTATGATTGACGACGCTGGAACATGTCTCTGGCCTAGACCTATAGATGTTTGTGTTAATTTCAAATGCCCCTTTAGGTTAATTAAACAAATTTGAAAGTTTATATTTGATTATGTCTCAGTTTTAGGCGCAATATTGATGTCACCTGAAACCCTATAATGCAGCTAAATACGAAAAATAATCCATTTCAGTTCGATGAATTATAAACTAATGAGGAAGGAATCACAAACAAGAGTGCAAGACACAAACAATGAAAAAATAAATGATGCCTCCCAACTACCTCAACATTACTGAAATGCAACTTGAAAATCGAATTCACTTTCACTATTCCCAAAATGCAAACTTACTAAAAAATGAAATCACTTCTCTTTTCACTAAAACGAACTAAACATATTTTTCTTGTTTTTCCTTTACTTTGAATGCTCAAAATTAAAATTCAATCAATTAACTAAAGCAAGGTAAATCTCACCAAACGAAGAAATAATTACAAAAGAAATATGTTCAATTTTATCTTTATCGAATGGAAAACAAGATCGTTTAAAAAGTACTTGAATGAAAATCACTTTCAATTTATTTCCAAAACGAATAAAAACAAACTAATTCCAAAGCTTCAAATGAAAATAAATTTAGATTCACTCTTTCGAAATGGGAAATTATATTAAACACATACTTTAAAACTTGCGAATCAAAAAATTGTGATTTACGTTTGACAATTAAACGAAGGGGATTCCAAAGTGGAGTGACAATTCAGTGAAAAATGAAAAAAGCCTCAAACACAAGCCAAAAGTAAAGTGAGATGATGTTTGAACATATTGCATCAGAACTCTTTGGTAGAGTCAAAAACTCTCTGACGATAAACAAAAGCAAAAATTGTAGGAAAAATGATCTAGAAAACCTAGAAGATGAACTAAATCCACTCAAGCACAAGAAAAGCCAAAGAGACAAATCAATCACTCGAACAAAGTAAAAAAACCAAACACATTGGTAGCATGTAATTTAGACTTGAAATATACTTTAGAGGCAAAGACACACTGGAAAGATAACGGAAACCCTATATTTTTCCTATCCTTAGGATCAACACGTCTCTGAGAGGAAAACTAGTGCTAAAAGGGAGATCAACGTTAATTTTTTTTATATAAAACAACGATGTCGCGCTACTATAAGGTCAGAAAAATCGTTGAGTGTGAAACACAAGGAAAAATAAAAATGGATCTCAACACTTAAACCAAACTTGACACACTAAAGAAAATATCAAACCCTATGCATACCTATAGAGACCTAAACAGACTCAGATTTCAATGATCAGTCAAACTAAAAAACTGGAAAAGGGAAGGAAAATAGGGTAAAGCTCTCCAGTGGATTCACCAATTTTGTTGTAAAGACAATCCCCTCTATGGACAGGGGAGATATCTCTATCCCTAAAGTGCATCTAGCAACTTACGAGACTATCCAAAGGACACATTCTGAGCTAATATTCAAAACAGGATGAGAAAAGGGGAAAACCTACCTCTTCCTGATGTTATTCTTATTTCCATTGATGATGGCCTCGATTCAAAGTACTGCAGGCTTGATCCTCGCTACTTGTGACATTCAAATACCTAAAGGAGGCCAAGAGACAACAAAAAACGTGATCCAATACAAAACAAACATAGAATATCAACTACCTAACAGATCAAGGATCATTAGGATATTTGTATAGAAGTATAAAAAAATATATAAATTGAAGCAACAGTTGTGTTATTGATAAATATAAAAGAGGAATCTTACAATTGTGGCGTTGATGTTGGAGGCCTCCCTTTGGTGATGTTTATTTCCAAACTGAGGATCTTCAAGTGATCCTTCTCCCGAATTTCAGTTTAGGAAATATCACAGTACAGGGATGCAAAGGATGAATGATCACACCATCCCAAAAATAACCAACCATTAGTTGAGGGATGGGAATAAATTTATAGGAAGGGAGAGGGATTTAGGAGCCCATAAAATAAGGAGGAAGGCCCAATTCTCAAGGTATAGTCCCCTATTGATAAGATCTGCAGCTCCAAATGAGAGAGCTTAACCATATCTCCACCGAGAAATATCCATCTTGTCGTCCTGGAAAATTTTAGAGCTTGAAGTTTTTCCTCCATTTGAGGAAACATTGTGAGAAAGGGTTCACCATGGTTTTTCAAGATATAAGAGCATTGGTAGTTCTAGGCTAGAATGTGAAACTTTCCATCAACAGGGGAATATAACTGGAGAAATGCGCTGACCTAGAAATTTAGGGTTTGAGCAAAGCTTATTTAGAAATTCATTAAGGAATATTTCTTTTATTCTTTAAATATATCTTGATGTATTTTTCCAAGGGGGATATACTACACAATATTCATGGCAGGGCACTTCAGGATCAGGGATGGGAAGTGATCAGGGTGTGAAGTTACTGTGTAACATTGCATACATGGAAATTATAGATATACAAAAGATATACACATGTACAAAAGTTGTGCATTTATGGAATATATGAAATATAGAAGATGCATATGTATAAAAGTTGTGCAACTTCAATCATATTCCCATATTTCGTATATGGTCATATATCCTGTATATGCACAAATTTGGTATATGGACATATCTTCCATATATGCACAACTTTTGTACATGTGCAAATTCCATATATGCACAACTTTTGTACATGTGCAAATTCCATATATGCACAACTTTATATATACATATATCTTTCATATATGCGCAAATTTTGTATATGCATATACAAAGAAGTTTCACTTATACAAAAGTGTGCAACTTCTGTAAAATGCATATACAACAATCTCCAGATATCACAACGTTTGTATATGTGCATATCTTATGTATATGAGCAACTTCCATATATGTACATATATTCCATGTATGCACATCTACTGTATATGCACATCTGTTGTATATGTGAAACATCTACATATGCACATATACATAATAAATTCACATTTATAGAATAAGTTCCTATACGAAAGATATGTGCATATAAGGAAATTATTCATATACGAAATATGTGTACATATTTTTCTTCTCATATCTTCAGTATATGCACAACTTCCATATATTCACATATCTTTTTTATATGAAAAAATTTCAAATATTTTCATATATAGAAGATACGCGTATCTATGGAAGTTATGCATATATGGAGTCTATGTATATACAGAAGTTGAAGTTGTGCACAACTTTTGTATATGTGTAGCTTTTGTATATGCACATATATGAATGTTGTGCATGTACGGTAGATGCACATGTACAAAATATGCACATATATGGAAGATGTGCATATACATAATTTATGCACAACTTCAACCACTATATATATGCACAATTTTTGTATATGCGCAATTTTTGTATATGTGCAACTTCTGTATATGCGAATATCAATTTGCACATATATGGAAGATATTTGCATATACAAAATATGTGCATATATGGAAGTTGTTCCTATACAAAAGTTGGAGTTCTGCACAACTTCCATATATGCACAACTTCTTTGTATCCTAATATCTTTTATATATGTGCAACTTCCATATATGCACAACTTCTCTGTATGTGAATATCTTTTATATATGTGCAACTTCCATATATGCACAACTTCTCTTTATGCGAATATCTTTTATATATGTGCAACTTCCATATATGCGTATAGTTTCCATATATGTGAAACTTCAATATATGCACATATACAAAGGTTGCGCATATACATAATGAGTGTGCAAATTCTGTAATATGGATATACAACAACCTTTATATATTCACAACCTCTGTATATGCATACATATTTTGTATATGCACCACTTTTGTATATGTGTAAATTCTTTATATGTGCATATCTTCCATATATGTAACTTATGTATATTTGTATTTGTGCATCTACCGTATATGTGAAACTTATGTATATGCACATATAGGGAGGATATGTGCATATACAAATGATATGCGTATATAGGAAATACATGTGTATATACAAAAGATGTGCATATACGAAAGTCTCACAACTTCAATATATGTACATATTTTGTATTGCATATATTTCATATATGCACAAATTTTGTATATGCACATATATTTCGTATCTGCGCAACTCTCGTATATGTGTATATACAAAATTTTCACATGCTAGTGTCTTAATGTTCATTTATCAAAGATACTCTTTTCATATTTACTTGGCGGTGGTCCTAGGTCAAAATTTCATGTTTCAAATGAGTTTTCAAATAAAATGTTTTTCAATAAATATGTTTAGGCCTAAAATTATTTTCCCTTCACTCCATTCATTTTCATCCTCATTTCAGAGGTCATGTCATCCATCAATCATCTAGCCTCTAACGTCATTCACAACACCTTCATCTAGGTCAATGCCTAGGTCTCTTTTGTTTCACCACCAAGATGTCCAATCATGTCATGAAATAAAGGAAAATAAAGTTCATTGTCATGAGTCAAATAACCTTCATTGGGAGTTAGCAAATATATGTAACAAAATAAAGGAAACTTGTCCTTTTCCAAGAAGTATCCTACATGGTCTAAAGAGCTCCTCTCTCATGCTCACAATTCTCCACAACCATCCAAGTGTCAAATCAGCTTTAAAAAATGTTCAAAGACCTCCAAATCAGAAAGTGGATTCTTTTCACACCTCTTTCAAGTTAAATTCTTCAAAAAATGAGTGGATTCCCTCCTTAGAGTTTTGCTCCACTACGTTTTTAGTGCCTTTCATCCTTGATTGGTTTCAGTTATTTCAACCCTAATCCTACAATATAAGACTTCACATATCTTCCATAGACCCTACCCTAACACTCACTATCATTCACAACCCTGTTTACCATTATTTTCATAAAAACCCTAATTTCCCACTACATTTCCATGGGAAAACTAGGAAATCCCTGTGTTTTAACATTTTGGTCAATCTCCTCATACCCATTTCAATAAATTTCACTTGTAGCCTAAATCTAACATATCACCCTACCTCCTCAATTTTTTCAGGAATTTTCCTTAGCTTCCTTCCACCCCATTTCTGCCCCTAAAATCACCTACCAGTATCACTTGTTTTACTAATTCTACACCTCCCCTACCCATTTCATCTAGCTAGGGTTTTCATATTATTGGAAAAAATCATGTAGGGAGAAGAAAAATCCCCATACCTAAGTTCATAATTCTAGTTTTGATCCAACATAGACCCATGGCATCAATTTTAGAGCTTCGTGGTCATTTTCTAGGGTTCACATTGCACATAGGGATAATTTTTCTTCAAAATCAATTCTCAAAGAAATGCAGATGAATTTTCCAAAAGGGAAAGAGGATATTGTCAATCATAGTCCAAAGAACAAAAATCTCCTTCTGTTTATGCACAGGTGTTATGATTTCAGATAAATGCCAAAAATATAGTTGTTCAACGCCATTTTATGCACTTTTGAACATGTTCTCTTGAAGTCAACTATTTAAGGGTTTGGAGCAAGGGTTTGCAGTACTTGATGACTCCATTTTGTAGCAGACATCCTAATCTTTCCAAACATACCACTTTGATCTAAAAAATACTTTGGGAAGGACTCAAAACTCCCTCTCAAAGTACTCAAAAGAGGAATGACGTATGTTGTTGGATGCCTTTATACTTCTAAATTCCAGAACAGGTCCTAGTTTTTCATGACACCCATTGGTTGTGGAGAAAAATCCAAAAAAAGGCCTAATTTCCATGCTTCTGCCAGTTTTTTTGACAAGGCACGACGCTTCTAGAATGAGGTTGGGAAAATTAACTTTTGGACGTCCTCCTATGGGTGTTTTCTAAAAATTCAAGGTGCATTGGAAAGTAGACTCATAGGGCTACTCATCCCAACATTCATACTTGAATTTGGATTCTTTTAAGAGGGTTAAAATAACCCTTGAATAGGAATGACACTTCTACCAGAAAATGATGACGCTTCTACTAAAGGCGCTACGTTTTTGCATTTATTCCTTTCAAACAATTGTCATGCCAGGAAAACTTTGGAATTTGATGCTAGTTGTCCCATGAGGAGTAATTTGATGTATTTGAAATTAATTTTGCCTCTTATCATGAGGAAACATGTAATTTAATGGAGGATACACACACTCCTAGTCTTTAGCTATATTTCAGGGATTAGTTTCTAACATCCCTAGATTCTAGGAAGTGACTCATTTGATGTAATTATGATGATTTTTGGATATGATTTCAACTCTATGAGGTGTCATGAACTCTATTCTATATAATTAGTCCACCTCAAGTCATTTTAGAGGTTGGATAGTTGTTATTTGCAGTGGATCGATTCTACAAGCTTTTGTTAATGAAATCAGAGACAGTGTTGCAGACATAATGTTGAGACTCCAATGGCATGCCTTTGAGAATTTTTTTTTCTATGTAAACTTATAATTTTGAACATTATCCTATCCATATTTCACATATATTCTTCTTTATGCTAAGTCTTATCTGTTTATTAAAATAAATCATGCTTTCCATGCTCTATTTTTTTATAATGTTTACATGAAAATGTCTCTACTCTTATGATGAATGAATTTAGTTAAATGCTCATTATGACTCTCTCTTAGTTCACTCTATACACAATGATGAATTAAGCATGTTTTTAAGCTTACCTACACAGTCTCACCCTTATCTATGCAATATTTCCTTTGAAGTCTAACCTAAAACCTAGACCTAGTTTCCTAACTATCATTCCTATCCACCAAAAATCCAAACAAACAAAAAACCCTAATCTATTGAGCATCATAACTAGCCTAAAAAATTATATCTAGTCATCACTTTAGATGTAAAGTGGCATTGAGAGAGCCCTCTATGGTCTTGGTACGGCTAGCTACCTGACCTAAATGTTGGTTTATGGTTACCTTCCTTCAGCTCCATTCTCAGCCTTAGGAAACAGGGGGAGTGATAACATTTTTGGTGCCATTCCCAAGGAGCGAAGGTTAATTTTTCTCGTGAAATAACGAAAAATATTATCTCTGATTACTGATGGTGAGTAGTGGTTAGGAACAATAATTTTGTGCATTTTCACCTGGAAACTCCAGTGTCAAAGAACCCAAAAGTTCAGAGTTTTCATGACGACTCCACTTTTCAAAAACCGTTAGCTTGAAGAATTTCTTGGTGACTTCACTGTTTTCAAGATGGATCCAACTGCAAGAAGGAATGCCATGTATGATCCTATGGATCGGTCTCATATCCCTAGCTTTCTGAATCCTATGCCTCATGTTGATTGGTTATCTTATCTTACCATGTTCAAATATGAAAAGAAAGATGGTGTTGCCTTGCACTTGATCCAGTTTCATATGCATGTATGTAGAATTAAAGTTAAGTTTCTTGAGGATTGATTAATGAATATATTTTTGGATACTTTGGAAGAAAAAGAAAGAACATGCTATGAATGGTTGAGACCAGCTAACATATGTTTCTTAAAGGATTTTCATAGAGTATTGTTTAGAATTATAAAGAGAGTTATCCATATTTGTTGCTGGTACAAAATTATTGTGATTAGGATCTCATTCAGTATCTTGAAAGTGTTGATGAGGATCTATAATTTGTATATTATGAGGATGTGTTAGAGGCACTTTATGAATTCTCTTCTCAGGTTAGTTTTCATGATTATCAAGAGGATTTAAAACATGTAGAAAATTTACAACCATCAACAATTTCTCTCTTATATGAAGATGAAATCAATCAAGAAATTCATGTTGATATTCATGTCCCTTCTCTTGAGATGAAGTTTTGCAGCGAGTATGTCAATTTTTGTTTGACCAAGGTTCAAGTAGTGAACTAGTTCATATTGGAAAATCCCCACAATTGCAAGAGGATCAGATATCGGAAATAGTCTCCCATCATGAAAATCAAGATGATAGTCTTCAAATAGAGTTATATAATGAGATAAAAAGATAATTGTTTGATCAATGAAAGGAAATTCTTGATACACATGATATGGCTATCATATTTGAGGATGCTAAAGAAAAATTTGCCATTTTTATAGACAAACCTGTTGATCCCTTTTTCTTTGAAGTTGAACTAGATCATGACAGCATTAAACAAGGACTAATTATGAATGAAAATTTTCCCTTAGATCATGAAGACAGGATAACCTTTCATACCTTCAAGGATCCTTTTGTTGATTCAATCCAGTCGTCAAAAGAGGTGATTTTTTATGAATTCAAGGATATGATGGTAAGTTTGTTGCATGTTCTTCATGATCCTTTGGTCAATTTGTTCCAGACATCTAGGAAGATGAATCTAATTGTATTTATGAACCATGAGCACATGTTCAATGGACACTTTGAGTTTCCTATATGTTGTTTCTTTTTCCTGCTCAAGGAAAGAGTGAACAGGAGTCAGGTAAGTAGCCATTTGTTGGATTAGTTACACTTGAGGGATCATATCGCATGATTGTATATACATATTCAATAGGTGGGAAGCTATGATCAAGATTTGAAGCTTGAGGCGAAGGCCATAATATCCCGATGGTATGCTGCAAATAAGTAAGTTTAGTAAATAGTCAAGTCAGTTTTCGAGTCAAAGTCAATTTTTTGTTTGATTTAATCATCTTAGTTTGTCAAAGTCATTTTCAGTTCCTATTTTTTACTCCATTTCCGAACGGAAGAGGCTATATGATCTACGATGTTCTTGATACATCTTGAAGGAAATGTCATCCCCAACTGGAGCCACTGTTAGTGTCTTAATGTTCAAAGATCAAAAATACTCTTTTTAGATTTACTTGGTAGTGGTCCTAAACCAAAATTTCATGTTCCAAATTAGTTTTCAAATAAAATTTTGTTCACTGAATATGTCTAGGTCTAAAATTCTTCTCCCTTCACTCCATTCATGGTCATCATCATTTCAGAGGGAATGTCATCCATCAATCATCTAGCACCCAAGGTCAGTCACCACACCTTCATCTAGGTCATGGTATCCATATCTTTTATTTCGCCACCATGATGTCCAATCATGTCATGAAATAAATGAAAATAAAGTTCATTGTTATTATTCAAGTCACCTTCATTACGAGTTAGCAAAGATAGGAAATAAAACAAAGGCAACATGTCCTTTTTCAGCAAGTATGCTACATGGTCAAAAGAGCTCCTCTCTCATGCTCAGAACTCTCCACAGCCATCCAAGGGTAAAATAAGCTTACAAAAAGGTTCAGAGACCTCCTAATCAGTAATTCAATACTTTTCACACCTCTTTCAAGTCAAAATTTTCAGCGAATGAGTGGATTCCCTCCTTGGGGTTTTGCTCCACTGCGTTTTTAGTGCCTTTCATCCTTGATTTGTTTTAGTTATTTAAACCCTCATCCCACCATCTAATACCTTCACATATCTTCCACATACCCTACCCTAACACTCCCTATCATTCACAACTCACTTTACCATTATTTTCATCAAAAACATAATTTCCCACTACATTGCCACTTGAAAACTAGGAAATCCATGTGTTTTCACATTTTGGTCAATATCCCCATACCCATTTCAAGAAATTTCACTTGTATCCTAAATATAAAACATCACCCTACCTCCTAATTTTTTTTGGGAACTTTCCTTGGCGTCCTTCCACCCCATTTCTTCCCCTAAAATCACCCTACCACTATCCCATCTTTTCCTAATTTGACACCTCCCTTACCCATTTCATCTAATTAGGGTTTCGATATTATAGAAAAAAATATGGATGGAGAAGATAAAGGAACATAATGAAGGTCATTATTCGATTTTTTATCCAAATCAGTCCCATGGCATCATTTTAAGAGCTTTGTGATCATTTTCTAGGGTTTACATTGCACACATGGACAATTTTTCTTCAAAATCAGTTCCTGAATAAATGGAGGTGAATTTTCCAAAGTGAAATAGATTTTTTTAATCATATATTAAAGAAAAAAAACCTCCTACAGTTTATGCACAGGTGTTATGATTTGAGAGAAATGCCAAAAATACAGTTTCTCTAGGTCATTTTTAGCACTTTTTATTAGGTTCTCTTCAAGTCAACTTTTCAAGGTCTGGATTAGGCGTTTGTGGTGCTTGATGACTCCATTTTTTAGCACACAACCTAATATTTCGAATAGTACCACTTGAATCCCAAAACTCATCTCGAACAGACTCCACACTCCCTCTCAAAGCGCCATGATGATTTCTCTTGGAGCACTCAAATGAGGAATGATTTATGTTGTTGGATGCTTTTTGACTTCCACATTCCAGATTAGGTCTTGGTTTTTCATGACACACCTTTTTTGTGGAGAAAAATCCAAAACAATTCCTCTTTTCCATGCTTTTGCCCCTTTTTTTACCAGGTGCGAGGCTTCTGGAGTGAGACTGGGAAAATCAACTTTTGGAGGTCTTCCTCTGGGTTTTTTCTAAAAATTCATGGGGCATTGGAAATTAGACACATAGGGATACTCATAAAAACCTTTAGACTTCAATTTGGATGCTTTTAAGTGGGTCAAAATCCCCCTTGAATAGACACGATGCTTCTGCCAGACAGACGTGATGCTTCTACTAAAGGCGTTACGCTTCTACATTGGATTCCTTTTAGACAACTGTCATGCCAGGAAAAATTCAGAATTCGATGCTAGTTATCCCATGATGTGTCATTTGATGTATTTGAGTTTTTTTTTTTTCTCTTATCATGAGAAAACATGTAATTTAATGGAGGCACACACTCATGTTCTTTAGCTAAATTTCAGGCATTAGTTTCTAACTTCCCTAGATTCTAGGAAGTGACTCATATGATGTAATTATGATGCCTTTTTTATAGAATTTTGACCCTATGATGTGTCATGAAATATATTTTCTATAACTATTGCACCTAAAGTAATTTTAGAGGTTGGATAGTTGTTATTTGCAGTGTATCTATTGTACAAGATTTTGTTGATGAAATCAAAGAAAATGTTGCAGACATAGTGTTGAGACTCTAGTGGTATGCCTTTGAGCATTTTTTTTATGTGTAAACTTGTCACATTGAATATTATGTTATTCATATTTCATATATATGATTATTTATGCTCAGTTGTATCAATTTATTGACAAAAATCATGCTTTCCATGCTCTGTTTTTTTATAATATTCACATGAAAATGACTCTTCTCTTCTGATGAATGAATTCAGTTAAATGCTCATTCTGACTCTCTCTTATTTCACTCTATACACAATGAAAAATTAAGCATGCTTCTAATATTACCTACCTGGCCTCACCCTTACCTCTGCAATCTTTCCTTCGAAGTCTAACCTAAACTGTAGACCTACTTTCCTAATTTTCATTCCTATCTAACAAAACTCCAAACAAACAAAAAACCCTAATCTACTGAGCATCATAACTAGCCTAAAACACTATATCCAGTGATCTCTTTAGCTGGAAAGTGACATTGAGAGAGCCCTCTCTGGTCTTGGTAGGGCTAGCTACCTAATCTAAAGGTTGGTTTGTGGTTATCTTCCTTCACCTCTATTCTCAACCTTGGGAAGGAGGAGGGAGTGATAACATAACACATATGGAAGATATGCACATATAAAGAAATTGTGTATATATGGGAGTTGAAGTTGTGAACATGTATTTTTCTATACAAAAGATATGCACATATACAAAAGTTGTGTATATACAAAAAAATATGTGCATATATGAAAGTCGCACATATATGGAATATATGTTTATATACAGAAGATGTGCATATATGAAATTCACACAACTTTTATATGAGTGCATCTTTTTTATCGCATATTTTCCATATATGCACAAATTTTGTCTATTTGCAACTTCCATATATGCACATATATGGAATTTGTGGATACAAAATTTGTGCATATACGGAAGATTTACTTGAACATCGTGTATGAAATTAGTTGAATCACATATATTTCCTTACTCTTTGAGCACTAAGTCAATTTCAATGTTAGGGGAATTACTAAGAACATATGGTAAGAGAGGCCTATCACTTTCCTTTTGTGGCTCTTAACATAGAAGGAATGTCTTCCATGTGAGACATGTAGAGGGAACATCCTACATATTAAACAAGTGGACTTGGAGTTGACATCATGACATTCATTGAGAGACTTATTTTATACGTGTTTGTTTTATTCCCTAAACAAACACGTATAAAATAAGCCTCTTAATGAATTT
The DNA here is from genome assembly GCA_034641835.2 of Pinus albicaulis. Classification (NCBI taxonomy): domain Eukaryota; kingdom Viridiplantae; phylum Streptophyta; class Pinopsida; order Pinales; family Pinaceae; genus Pinus; species Pinus albicaulis. The sequence goes on from CM076580.1 coordinate 1,469,718,040, forward strand.
AATGATGTCAACCATGATGTGTTTTATATGTCAGCCGTAGTTTTTATGAATAAATAACATTTATCAATTTACACACACACATATTTCACATGATTAATTACTTCTAATAATAATGGTGTAAAACATATTGAGATAATTCGTTAACTTAATTTTTTTTTAAATCAATAATAAAATATAACCCAACTTAAAATAAGATTAATTAAACAAGTGATCATAGTTAAGAAAAAAAATTTCTATTAATATCAAGTACATCATACAAGTGCATTGACTAAAAAAAAAAAAAACCTCCACTAGAACTTCTAACTAACAATTTTTTCTTAGCTATAGTGGGAAACCATTAAAAACCCTCACTACCACACCAAATGTGTTAGTGGAGGGAGTATTTGATAATTCTATTCAATCTTGTAACATTAAAAAACTCTACAAAACCTCCACTAGGTAGTGTTTTCATTGTAGTGCATGAAAAATAAATAGAACCAAACTAGGTATAAGCTTTAGGCCACCCATGGACCAAGTACATTGAGTGAAGGATTATGAAATGGTAAGTATATGGCCAACAACAAAGCCTCCCAATATAAAATACCAAGAAAAAATATATTTTTAAGCATCATTGAATCATTTGGAATATATCTCTATATAATTTCACATATATTTTGGTGTCTTGATTGGAAAAATTGGACCACCCCAATTTTATGGTAGATTTGTAATTTTTGGTTATTTTGGAACTTGAAATTTCCAAATCTCATGATATAAATTTTAAGGATGCCATTAGAGTCAAAATTTTCGAACAAAGTTCTTAATGCTCTAATGCTCTAATAGTGTTCTATCTATCAAGATATTTCCAACAATCCAAATATTACCTCAATTACAGTCCATATGAATATGTTATGCTCTCATAACTTGACTTATGCTTTGAAAACCAAAGTGCCAAGTGGATGCCACCTCAACTATGATCACTGACATATATGGATCTAATAATAGTTTCACTTCCAATAAGCTTCTATTAACCTTTATTATAAATTGTGGCATGCAAAACCCCTAACCATAACCCTATATGTTTATTAGGACAAGTTAAACACTAAACTATAGAGAATGGACGGGGTTTCATTCCTATCATATTGATTTACTATGCCATAGATGATAAAAGCAAAGGAATGGGATAATATGAGTACATCAAATGAAGTAAAAGGTGGGATCTACAGAAATGATTCAACATCAAATATTTTGTGACTCCAAATGGTGTCTATCTTTATTTGTATTTACATTTTATATATGAAAAGGAAAAACAAGGCACATACATTAACTTCGAATGGCTAGATTCATTCATTGAATGGTGTAGCCACTTCATTATTGTTGTTTTATTTAATATTATCAATCTATTTTAGTGTTTTAAACTCTACATGCATAATATTACATTTTAATCATAACTAAATAAAATCTATTGTGACAAACTATGTAGTAGAATATCCACATAATTATACAATTCACAAAATGTTTCTACTTACATTGTAACTCTAAAGGGCCACCAAAATTACATATCATTTACTTTCTCAAGACTTTATTCCATCATGATTCCAACCCTTATTGTGACATAACCACCTATAACCATTAATTGGCTTATATTTCTTAAAGGGTTTGATCTTTTTTCAATTCTAGACTTTCCACTATTAAGAAAGAGAGAAACTCCAACAAGATGGGTTAAGAGATAATTAATATAATACAAAAAAACATATTAGGGTTGGATATCTAAATATCTCATTAGGCTCATGCAAAGGAATACATTTTTTGAAGTGAGACTTGAAGACGTCTTAAAAAGTGAAAAATTATAGTCCAAAGACTCTTTTAAGATTTGAACCAAGATGATCAAGGTAATATTATGTAATTTTAACGAGATAAGAAACCAAGGTGAGATGAAGTGTAATTGGATAGATAGTCTACAAATTAAGTGTTATTGAAAGACAATCTAAATATGAATTCTTATTCCTTCCAATTTAAGTGTTGTTTGGTAGTTTCTCATGCCTTCCTAATAATATAAGAATCAATGGTCCTTTCACACCTCAATTGTGACAAAGGTGACAACACTAATTCATAGCTTTAATATTGAAGATGATGTATTTCCCTAGGGAGATCCCTAACCAATATTGTTACAAATATTAGATAACCCAATTAGTATAAATGAAATTATTGTGAAACCAGCTCCAAAAATAGAAGAAAAGAGATATCAACACCTTAGAAATAGGCCACTTTGAGGGGGAAACCTCCAATACATTACATAAATGAACAATTCTTGGATGATCCAATTTACAAAACCTCCTTTCTATATATAGGAGTCCATGGGGCCATAATGTAATCCTAGTGGGCCACAATGTAATCCTATCCGACCTAAAAATAATAATTTAAGGGCACAATAATAATAAAATGGGGGTTATAAGGGTACAATAATAACAATAAGGGGGTTACACTAACAACAATAAGGGACTATACTAGTAATATAGGGACCTAACATGCCCCTCTCCTTCAAAAAAGTGTTGTCCTCAACGCTTGAGTAGCTCTGGGTGCTTCTGTATAAACTTCTCATCCTCCCATGTAGAATCTTCGGTGGGTAAGTTCTTCCACTTGACAAGATACTCTGAAATTGATCGATTACGTAGCTGTCGAGTTCTTGTTTCCGTGACTGCTTCAGGTTCCAATATGATTTTTCCTTCCTCATCAAGTTCTGGCAATATTGTTTGAACTGGAATATTTTCACCTATAACCTTCTTTAAGCATGAAACATGGAAAATTGGATGCACTTGTGAAGAAGCAGGAAGCTCCAATTTGTATGCCATAGTACTAATCTTTTGCAACACCTTGTAAGGACCATAGTACTTTGTCTATAATTTATTATCCTTCTTATCTTAATTGAGGGACATTTGTTTGTATGGTTGTAGTCGTAAAAATACCCAGTCTCCTACATCAAAACTTCTCTCGCTGCGATGTTGATCTGCCTGTTGTTTCATTCGATTTTGTGCCAAATTCAGATTGTCCTTTAAGAGTTGGAGAACTTCTTGTTGATGCTTGATGTGATATTCCACTGCTTGAACCTTTGAAATTTCTCTTAAATATGATGTGATGGATGGTGGATGATATCCATAAAGTGCCATAAATGGGATCATTTTTGCTGCAGTATGGAGGGAAGTGTTATACCACCATTCAGCTAGAGGTAACCACTTGACCCATTGTGTTTGTTTATCAGATACAAAACAACGAAGATATCCTTCCAAACATTTATTTACTATTTCAGTTTGACCATCGGATTGATGATGATAAGATGAACTATGAGCTAATTAAGTACCCAAACAAGAAAATAACTCCGTCCAAAAATTTCCAGTAAAAATGGGATCTCTGTCGCTCACAATAACCTTTGGGTTTCCATGTAGCTTTTTAATTGTGTCCATAAATGTAGTAGCAACTGTACTTGCTTTAAATGGATGAGATAATGCACAAAAGTGTGCATACTTGGTAATTCTATCAACTACCACCATGATGACACTCTTTCCTTGGGACTTAGGTAAACCTGTGATAAAATCCATTGAAATCTCCTCCCAACGTTGACTTGGAATGGATAAAGGTTGTAGAAGTCCCGGGGTCTTAATTGTCTCAACTTTATTCTGCTGGCAAACCAAAAATTCTGCCACAAACTTTTGAATATCAGATTTAAGGCCATCCCAAAAAAATTCTTTCTTCACCCTGTGGTAAGTTTTTAAAAATCCTGAGTGTCCTCCCAAAGGAGAAGTGTGCAATTCCAGAAGAATATTTTGTTTTAGTTGGGAATTCTTACAAAGATATAAGCGATCTTTGTACCATAAGGAATCATTTTTCCAACTAAATGTATCAGATGTACTAGGATCTTGCTGCAACTTTTGAATAAGTGTCCACACTTCTTTGTCCTTCTTCCATTCATCTCTTGCTTTGGTTATCCAATCTGGTTGGATAATAAAAATGGCACAAAGCGATGCTTCCACCTCTTCATTCTTTCTTGAGAGTGCATCTGCAACAATATTGAGCTTCCCTTTTATATATATTATTTCAAAGTCATAACCCAACATCTTTGTGACCCATTTTTGCTGCTCTTCTGAAGATGTTCTTTGTTCCAAAAAGTGTTTAAGACTATCATGATCAGGTTTTACCTTGAAGTGTCTTCCCATTAGGTAAGTTCTCCATTTCTTTAGTGCATGCAGTATTGCTAACATTTCCTTCTCATAAATAGGTTTCTGTAAATACTTTCCTTTGATTGGACGACTTTCCAAAGCAATGGGTCTTCCTTCTTGCATTAAAACAACACCAATTCCATTTCCTGAGGCATCACATTCCACAAGAAAGGTTTTTGTGAAGTCTGGCGTAGCTAAGACTGGTGCTAGGCACATTGCCTCTTTAAGATGTTCAAAAGCCTTAGTTGCTTCAAGAGTCCATGAAAATGCATCTTTCTTCAATAATGTTGTTAGAGGTGCTGCTATTCTCCCATAATTCTTAACAAACTTTTGATAATACCCTATTAGCCCGAGAAATCCTCGCAACTGCTTTATGGTTGTGGGGACTTTCCATTCCTTAATGGCTTTAATTTTTTTTGGGTCTACCTTAACACTCTCGTGAGATACAATATGACCCAGATATTCCACCTCTTTTACTCCAAATAAACATTTGGATGTTTTTGCATATAATTGTTTCTCCTACAATAGTTTGAGCACCCTGTCAACATGTTGAACATGATCCTTCCAAGACCTGCTGTAGATTAGTATATCATCAAAAAATACTAGCACAAATTTTCTAAGGAAGGGTTTGAAATGGAATTCATCAACCCTTGAAATGTAGAAGGTGCATTGGTAAGGCCAAAAGGCATGACCAAAAATTCATAATGACCCTCATGAGTTCGAAATGCTATTTTCGGAATATCTCCAGTCTTCATTCTAATTTGATGATACCCTAAACGAAGATCCAATTTGGTAAAATAAATTGCTCCATGTAATTCATCCAATAATTCATCAATCACAGGAATGGGAAATTTATCTTTAATGGTGAGCTTATTGAGCTCCCTATAATCCGGACACATTCGCCATGATCCATCCTTCTTGTGTACCAATACTACAGGAGCAGAGAAAGAACTTTGACTAGTTTGAATTATACCCGCCTCTAACATTTCTGCAATCATACGTTCAATTTCGCTCTTTTGGACATAAGGATATCTATAAGGCCTGATGTTTGGAGGAACACTTCCTGGAATCAAATGAATAGCATGATCATGATCAAGAATAGGTGGGAGTCCTTTTGGAGTTTCAAAAAACTTGGAATGATTGTCCAAGACTTTTTGGAGATCTACAAAAATAGATGATTTTGATGTTGGAACTTCTAGTGAGAATAATTGTGAAATTATGCCTCATTGTTCTTTATTTAGAAGTTTTTTCATGACATTAGAGCTTATTATCTTTCCCGGCTTCCCTGCAATACCTCGTAATTCGACTTCCTTTCCTTCTGAAAAAAATTTCAAGAAAAGTTCTTAAAAATTAAAAACTACCGTCCCCAAAGATTGTAACCATTGTACTCCTACTACAACATCAGCACCTCCCATAGGAATAGAAAGCATTGGACTATTCAATACATATTCGCCCATGGTTAGCTTGATATTATGGCATTTTCCAGAGCAATTTATAGTTCCTCCATTTGAAACCATCACTTGACATTCTGGTGCTGGGTATAGGAAACAATTCAATTCCTTGGCTACCTTACAATGAATAAAATTATGTGTACTACCTGAATCAATCAACACTATTACCTTTTTCTTCCTGATATGTCCTTCTATATTGAGAGTTTGAGGAGTGGTAATTGCTGCCAATGCATTACATGATATGTTCGGACTCATTTCTTCCTCTTCTTGGGTCGATTCCTGGTTCATATCCTCTTCTTGTTCATTTTATTCTTCCTCTTCACAATCTATGTAAAATAATTTCTTCTTATCACACTTATGACCTTTAGTGTATTTGCTATCACAATTGTAGCAAAGCCCTTTTGCTCTTTCTTCTTCCAATTATTGTGGTGTCAACCTTGTAGGTTGTGGAAATCTAGGAGTAGCAACACGTCCTTCTTTATAGAAGTGAGTGGTAGGCTTCCTTGTCACCATAATTTTACATTCATTTTTTCTTGCCAACCTGAATGCCTTCTCCAATGAATCAGGTTCTAAAACCCGAACTTCACGTTGGATGTTATCCTTTAAAGTACCTATGAAGAGATCAATCCTGTGTTCCTCTGGAATATTAGTTACCCTTATATTCAATTTTTGGAAGTCCTCAATGTGCTCCCCCATTAAACCCTTTTGTTTGATATTTATTAATTGGCTAAAGAAGGTGTTTCTCTTTGTATCCTCATAATGTGCTATCATTTCCTCCGTGAAAATTGACTAAGTGACAATTTTTTTACGGGAGCAAAGCCATCGATACCATACAAATGTATTTTGCTCTAAATGTAAAGTTGCAATGCGTACCTTTTGTGTGTTTTGCACATTATGGAGATCAAAATATTGCTCCATCTATAGTATCTATGTTACAGGATCCTTTCCATCAAACTTCCTCATATCCATTTTTGGAATATGGTGCTTCTTCCCACCAACATTAAATTTTATGAAATAACGATTAAAATTTATTTTGTTCTCATCATGAGTTTCCTCTACCATCTTTTCACCATTAGGAAACATTTCTTGTATCAACTTTGTCAAACCTTCCATGTCTGCTTTTAGAACATTCTTCATTTTTTCCATTTTCTCATCGATCTTAGCTTCCATGTCATCCATCTTAGATTCCATGCCAGCCTCTATGCCATCTATCTTAGATTCCATGCCATTCTTCAAACCATCCATATTAGATTCCACGCCTTTCTTCAAACCATCCATATTAGTTTCCATGCCTTTCTTCAAATCTTCCATGTCATTTTTTGTTGCTCTTTGCGAGAGTGAAATTTGTTGCACTTGCTCTTGTAATTTTGATATGTCATGTTGCCATTATTCATCTTCATGAGCCATAGTAGAGCTTTCGAAAGGATTAATGGGAGTTGAATTCTTTTTAGGGGCCATTTTAGAATCCAATACTGATATCTATTCTACAATATGCCCTTGGAATCAATTCAACTTGATTCTTCAAACAAGACTTATGCAATTTGGAAAAAAAACACACACCTTTTACTTGCTTTTGAGGAGCTCGATATTGAAATTGAATTATCTCTATAACTGAGGATCCTCAATATTTGAAACTCAACCCTCTAGTAGCCCTCTGAAGCTTCTTTCCAATTCCATAGGTCTGATATGATTTGGATTTTTCAAGAAAAAGTTATGTCCAATCTCCCACAATGACCCAATTCTGTACTAGTTCAGTAGAGTGAACTTGTATGACTTGCCACGTGTCACTGTTTCATCCTTTGGCTCTGAAATTGATAGTGAAGAAACTAAAGTCCACGTACTTGCAATCAATTTTTACGACACTCCAATCCGATGCTCAGAGAGAGAGTTATGAAAATTTTCCCATGATCACCTCTTTGATATGAAATTCAGGAACCTAAAAAAGCACTACCTTCCACAGATCATATCTCCGAAAATATTGCGAACCAAGCTCGTAAATTTTTTGACGATGTTCCTCAGGATTTCGGCTTCGCACCCTAAAAATGTCAGCTTCTGAAACTTTGTAGAAAAAACGTTATAGTGAAAATTCCACGATGACTTGTTTGGAGCAGCGAAACCCTAGAATCCAAAGTTCTGATACCAAATGTTGTGAAACTAGCTCCAAAAATAGAAGAAAAGAGATATCAATGCCTTAGAAATAAGCCACTTTGAGGGGGCAACCTCCAATACATTACATGAATGAACAATTCTTGGATGATTCAAATTACAAAACCTCCTTTCTATATATAGGAGTCCATGGGGCCACAATGTAATCTTAGTGGGCCACAATGTAATTCTAGCCGACGTAACAATAATAAATTAAGGGCACAATAATAACAATATGGGGGTTACAAGGGTACAATAATAACAATAAGGGGGTTACACTAACAATAATAAGGGACTATACTAGTAATATAGAGACCTAACAGAAATCATATGGTTATGATTCCCCAATATGGTTATTGACCATGATGTATTTCCCTAGAAAGCTTCGTAACCAATATTGTTACAAATATTAGATAACCCAATTAGTATAAATGGAATCATGTGATTATGATTCCCCAATATGGTGACTGTAACGTATTTCCCAAGAAAACTCTCTAATCAATATTGTTACAAATATTAGATAACCCAGTTAGTATAAATGGAATCATAATAATGATTCCAATTAAATTTATGAAAAACTTATTACATTAAATATGAAAGTAAAAGATATAAATAATTTTATAACTAAATTAAAATTTAATTATAATATATTTAAATTAAAATCTAATTATATTATATTTAAATCAAAATCTAAAAACAATTTTCCTTTAAAAATACCAATCAAAGGTTGATGTGTTGGAAAAATATTCTTATAAATTTGAAACTTAATACTTAATAAACAAGATCAAATGTTTTGCTAACTATTTCATTTTTTCCCATAAAACTTAAAATAATATCGGTAAAGAAACTCCTACATGATTAGAGACTTGAATCACCCCCAATTTGGATCACAACTTTGTTCGTAGCATTGGTTTTTATCTATTAAATTTGAAATAATTTACCAATATTTTCATATATTTACTTTCTCAAAAATAGTCATCGACGTGATTTTTGTCACGTAACTTGCCCCGCAAAAACGAAAATGAAACCTTTCTTTTGACTTAGATTTAGATTGGTTTACCAATAATAGTAATTTGTTAATTAATTTTCAGTTAAATTTATTTTAGCTATTTCAGAAGAATAATTGTGGTCATGGTCATCCACCTCAATTCTAGCTCAAAAAAATTATGATTTAGCACAAAATAAATCTTAGCCGATTCTTTCACTCTGGCTTTGAGATGGTTCTGATGGTTGAGTTTTGTTTGTTTTGTTTCCGGCCATTATGGTTTCTTATAAAGTAACGACAGAACCATGTTTGGCCTTTCTATGGGTCATGGATTCAAAACTGTTTGCTTAAAAATTAAGAAAAACAAGCTCAATAAATTCAAGTTTGTGTACTTGAGATTCTTGGGTCGTTTAGTTTGCAATGGGTACAATTTTGTATAAAGTAGATGCCTGAAGGGCTACTAAATTTGGGTAACTCATTAAATTTCCTATACTTTTAGGTCTCTCCTTTATCTCTTATGGTGTGAAAAGTGTTCAGAGACTGACCTCATCTAACACATTGAAGGAACCATAGAAAAAGCAAAATGCATATTTTACACTTGTGACTTCATTCTTGGAACACCAAGTGAATAGAGATTTACCTGCCCCAAACTCTTGTATCATATTCAATACTAGGCAATGGTTTTAAGTGCAAGGTCCAACTTACAAAATTTATAAGGATTTGTAACAACCCCCAGCAAAAATTGTACTCTACAGAAGGTCCATGAGAACTGTTATTGTAGACTAAGTTAGAACAAACCTGTTTAAATTAAACCAATGTCTTGCATGACTTGGTAAGAGGATCCCACATGGCCGGAAGGAGGAACATGCGGCCATTGAGATCTCCAACATTGAAGCTGGCTCATGTCGTTTCGTCTACGAAGAGCTGGCTCATTTGTTTTCCCATGCACAGGTTGTCTGCAATACTAAACAGAGTCTATTTCATTATAATGTGACCTCAAAAATTTATCCCATTTAAAAATTTTTGATTCTGGAAGCCTAACTCATTTCAAATTTCAAAATTTAAAATTTGGGCGAGGCCATCGGATTAGTGCAAATTCCGGATTCGCTTCTCAGTTTCAAACGAGAAATATTGAATGTATACAGCTGGCCACTATCTTATCACCAGATATATTAACCATATCCGAGCCATCAGGATCCATGTACCATAAGCCAAGCCATGCCATGCATGATGAATTCCTGGGTGTGGGTGTGGTAAGTAAGTACATAAAGCCAATATTAATTCACAACCATGAGAATGGAACTCATTACTTTGCTGTTGGTGGCATGGTTTTTAGTGTATTAAGATTCTAGGAAAAGAAGTTTATGGAGTTGTTTATTTAGGCATTGAAATAGTTTGGACTGCAGAAAATTGCTAGAATTTAGTAAATTAAAATTCAAAAAATTAGATAGTTGGAGTGTTTGGAATCCATTTTTGATAGTGAAAATAGATTCAGCACTATCAAAAACCCTTAAAGCACTCAAAATACTAAGTTTTAACAACTGTAAATAAGATTCTGAACAAATCTTTACAAGATTTTTTGAAAATGATTATCAAATTCTGGATAATTTCGCTGCCTCTTTAGACTACACGAAAGTTTATTTCTAAATTAAAACTTTTCAAGATATTTTTTAGTTTGTATTCCATATGAGAGTTGTATTTTAAAAAAGGGACTCGCATTTTATTTATACAACTTATTCTTCTTCTCCTTTTCACTGTGTTGCTGAATATTGTTAAAGATTATATGTTTTTTTTCAGTGAAGATAATTTTGATTGTAATAAAAAAATCAAGAATATTAATCCAATATCTCATTAATGGATTTTTATAATGAAACTTGGAATATATTTGTTCAAACCCCAACTTGGGTTTTGGACAAGTAGAGCTCTAAATAAAATTTTCTGTTTTACCAAAATCTTTGAAGGCTATGCCTCCATCCTTTATTTCCGCAAATTCTGTCATATATAACAGTTAAGATGTCTGATTTTTTATTTCTGAAAATAAAATGTTAAGAATATATACTCTTCTCAATTAAAATACATTTTTTTATCTCTTCATTATAGAAAAACTATATCAATATATGCCCTTTTAATTAAAATTATAAATGGCCCTTTTAATTTGATCAATACCCCCAAGATGTGAGTACACTAAGGAAAAATTTATTATTTTGTTAGGATGGATTTGTGCTCGTAGGTATGAATAGCACAAAAAACTCGAATAGATCATGATGTGAACCAAAGAGCGAGCAGACGACGCTACGACTTATGTTAAAAAATTATATTACAAACTAATATTAACCTTAACCTTTGTAAAATGCCCAAAAAAATTGAGTGCGGCCAAACTAATACCTTTTCATAGGTATTATGTCACTGTAAAGTTTAAACAATGATATAAAAACAATGACATAATAAAGGATTGTTTATTTAGCATTCAAGCTTGTAGTATTTCGTGAGATAAGGGTATGTTTTTGCTTATCGAAGATGTTATAAAATTTAATAACAACTGAACCCACATAAACAAACTATTCAAATATTTTATAAACTAGCATTTGCACGACTGTGTAAAGGGAACGCCGGCGCAGGCAAGGTTTATTTGTTGGAGGGACAAAAGTAACAGGTGAAAGATTTTTATTAGTTTGAAGAGGTGCCACGTGTCTAATTTTTATTGACTAAAAAGGCGATGAGAAAAGCTTCTCAGGAGTGAACAGTCTCTGCTCACCCAAATCCAACAAAGAAACTTAAAAATTTAACTTCGCATACCACCATATTCCTATAAATAAAAAGGTTGTACGAGATTGCACATCCGTCGTTGTGAAGAGGATATAGAAAAAACTCCTCCCAATATCCGACGAAAAGACTACTCTATCATTTACCATGTCCCAATGATTTGGTTTTAGAATCGGATCTAGCCATCATAAATTAATAATTTTAAAATAAATAATAGTGCTGATTCATCAACTATTTTTGAGGACGTGTAATTTGACATCGTGCATATGAATGTTAGTTTGGTAAGTTGAAATCTTTTTATATTAACAATTATTCCTGAAGGCGTAAGGCGTAAAGATACACCAAGGAATGATAAATTGTGGTGTTACCGCGAAGACATTTCCCCACCATGGCCTTGGAGACACACAACTGTCGCAAAAGAAGCCATAATTACGCCAATCACTAGTGAATAAGTTTCAACTATACCAGGGTTGACCACGAGTTTAATTTTTCCATCTTCGTAGACTCGCACCTTACCGAGAACCTCGACTACTACAATAGACAAGGAAGACAATGCCAACTTGATAGGCACGCGGTGTGGTTCTGGTGTATCTAAAACTGAGTCGAGACGAGGCCAAAGCAAGTTGCATTTCTTATCATATTTTTGAGGTGCAAAAGATTGTTAACACAAGGAAGAACACTTGTTACTAATACATTCCTCTTCCCCAATTTTGGAAACTTGGGAGCAACAACATATTCATTCCTAATTTTTGAAATATCACCCATGCTTCCTGCTTATATGCTCGAAGACACCCCACACAATGAAGAAGATTGGGTGCCAAGAATCACAAAGGAAAATAAAAGTAGAGAAAGCAGATCCCTCTTCCTGTAAGCACATGCCACAACAAGTTGCATATGGTTACAAACACCAGTGGAAGATTTCATTTAAAATGGCATACACTCCATAATTTCCAAGATAAACTATCCAATTAATTTAATACCACGGCATTGATTGGGGTCCAGAAAAATCCTCGTCAATTCTCGGATGTGTGACGTGAATCCTGTCTCCAATGACCCAACGATGTGGTCCTCCTGGTGGCTCGTATATTTTTTGGGATAATTACTTTATGAATCGAAAATATTGTGAGTGAGAAATCTGATTCAAATTATTTTGCAACATATGATTATGGTATATGACAAGTAAAATTAAGGTAAAATATAGATTAGAGTAGGTAAAATAGCATAAGTCTGAACAAAATTGGGTAGGGGGACTTAGGATGAGATCATGGCTTTTCTAAGAATAGGGACTCTCTAGGATTTCTATAGATGTACTAGGTACAAAGGAAAATTTCAATCTCAGAGGGACTTTCTAAGAGTTCTATAGATGAACTGGGTACAAATCCAAATACCAACAAATACCAACACAAAGAATCCAAAATTTATGAATCTCCTATTGTCGAGTTTGTAATACTCTAAGAACTAAAATTGTCCCTACAAAGTAAGGTAAAGAACCTGAAGTGTCATTCCAAATGACATGAGCATTAGAACATTTCCCATGATCATAGAGTAGGATAATTATGGCGGGTTTCTGAAAAATCAATGATGACCATAAAATCATATTCTTAAAAGAATTTTCTCAAGACTTGGTGGCATAGTCTGAATTGAAACCCTAAAGGGAATTCCTTGGTCCAAAAGAAAATAAAAAGGTGGTGTTTCCCACAATATCAATTGTAAATAGGACCAAACTTCTAGCTGTCAAATGCTATTCTAGTTTGAGGTGACTATTAGATCATTATGTTAACCTGCTTTGGATGATTATGTGTGTACAAGGATCATATCCCTCAAAAATTGTGTATATATTATTTAATAATTCCAACCTTATGTATTTTCACTAGAAATTTTCCTTTAACTTCATGGTAGTTTTTTTTTATCCTCGAAGATTCGGTGATGTCAATATCAGTTTTCCAGTGATATATATTTTGTATGTGTTTGAAGAAAGGATTGTTTTGGATGCTCTCTTACTTAATAACTCACAGTTCTTGATGATTTATATATATTTTGATTTGGGTACTTTTAAGTTTACTTGTATATGAAGAATATATGAGTTCTAAGATGCTTGCTACATCTCGCAGTGGCCACTATAGATACTTGTTGAAAAATGGGCATTGTAAAATAGATGAATTAAGACCTTGAGTTTGGGGTTAGTATGCATCTCGACATTGTGTATACTACAAAATGTGTGTAATATTGAACTGAAACCTTGACTTTGAGGTTAACTTCCATTTGGGAGCTCTGCGTAGTTCAAGTTTTGAATTGGATCATGCAAAATGGTGATGTCGGACCCTTCAATTTGGCCTTAGTATGAAAAATTTTCTCTAGGGAAGAATACTTTTAATTATTGTAAATGGAAGGCTTGGTTGGTGGGTTTGGAACACGAAATATTATTTTGGGGCAGAGTAAGGACTTGTAACTTCTTATTTTTAATTGGCTCATTAGAATACACTATTTTGTTAGAGTCTCTTCATCTCAAATTTGTGTAACTTATATTTTAAATATTAAAAAAATAGTAAACTCTTAATTGTGTTTGTTTGGATATCAAAAATGAAGATTTATTTTTGCTCTTATTTTTTAATATATATATAATTTTTTCGATTTATCATTTAAAGACTTGTAAATTCTTAATGTTAATTGGTTCAATGGAATACAATATTTTGTTAAGGTGTATTCATCTTAATTTTGTGTAACTTATATTTTAAATATTAAAAAATATTAAACTTTTAATTGGATTTGTATGGATATCAAAAATCAAGAGCTATAAGGTAAATATTTATTAACCCTCTATGGAAAAATCATGTGCATATGCATGTGCACTATACAAGAGTAAAGTTTCTATATGGTGTTTCTACCTTGATGATATGTTTTTCTTGATTTTCTTTAGTACTCTTAGGTATTACTCATGATTTATTTTCCAAAATATGCAATGAATATTTTTGGATGTAATTTCCAAAACATCAATGTGGAAAATGATTGCACATTGCTAAAACTTCTAGTTTTGTGTTTTGACGAAACTTTCTAATTGTTGTGTTTTGCCAAGTGTTCAAAAATTGTTGGACATAGGAGGAAAAAATTAAGCCTCTACTATTGGTTGAATATTCACACCCAAACTCATCATAGGAACACATTCAGTGTAATTATTATAAATGGAAGGCCTGGTTGGTGGGCTTGGAACAAGAAAGGCACGGTTGGTGGGTTTGGAACAAGAAAGATTATTTTGGAGCATATTAAAAACTTGTAACTTATTATTGTTAATTGGCTAGTTGGAATACAATATTTTGTTGGAGTATCTTCATCTCAATTTTGTGTAACTTATATTTTAAATATTAAAAAAATATTAAACACTTAATTTGGTTTGTTGGGATATCAAAAATCAAGAGTTATTTTTCCGTTTATTTTTTAATGTATATATAATTTTTTCCATTTATCATTTAAAGACCTGTAACTTCTTAAGGTTAATTGGTTCATTGAAATACAATATTTTGTTAGAGTGTCTTCATCTTAATTTTTTTTAACTTACATTTTAAATATCAAAAAATTTTAAACTTTTAATTCGTTTTTTTTTTTATATAAAAAATAAAGAGTAATACGGTAAATCTTTATTAAATTTCTATGGAAAAAGCTTGTGTATATGTAGGTGTACTATATAAGAGTAAAGATTACATCTATTGTTTCTATCTTGATGTTATGCTTTTCATGTTTTTCTTTAGTATTTGATAGGTATTATTAATGATGTATTTTCCAAAATATGCGATGAATGGTTTTTGCTGTAATTTCCGAAATCATTTATGTGGAAAAGGATTCCACGTTGCTAAAACTTTCTAATTTTTTTGTTTTGATCAAACTTTCTAATTATGCCACGCGCGTATGGATGTTTACTAATTATACCTACTTATACTCTCTTTTTTTTCATTTTTTAAAATTAATATGCAGAAAATTGTTTGGTTGTGGTAAATCCACTTATAGTGACCTTAAACTCGTTAACGTCTTCTAGAAATTAACCTCCAACATATTATCGCTCTGCCCTATGGGTCAACTCATTTTCATATCTCACTCAACAACTCACTTTATAGAAATTAGATTTTTCCACAAGTATGGTTTTCATGATTAAAAAAACCATAAAGCAGTAACATTGCCATCTTGTCGGAATATTTTAATCAAGAAATTTCTTAGAATGTTCTAATCAAGACAATACTAGTTTTTGGGGTTAAAAAATAATATTAAAATATTGTTTGACATACAACAAATCTATTCCACCCATAGTGTGATACACGTTTGGCCAAAAGGAGCATGGCTTCAATTGCAAATTCTTGTTTCAATTGTTCAATAGACGCAAACGTTAGTCATTTTATTTTCATTATTTCAGTCCCCTTATGTGTAGAAATTTTAATACAATTATGTATTGTGAGATTCTCCTGATCTAACAATTATATGCCACTATTAAATAAAAAATCCTTCTACTTATATCTTTGCTGAAATTTAATTGCCAATTGCAAACACATGAAGAAAGATCAATCACACATAACACAGATGATTTTACCAGGAAAGAATAAAGCTAAAAACCCCATTATCATATATTATGTATATATCATGGATCGTGAAACAATCTCATACAAAACTCTAATCCAAGAGCTCTCAATACAATATACAATTGTCTCACATTGTCATACAAAAATTGGCATAAACATGCACCAATTTACTGCCTCCTGATAGCCTACCTTCACTGCACAATCCCTGCTGATCACAATCCCTGAATGAATTCGATCTTTCCTTGCCTTCACTGCGCAATCCTCATTGGCATCTCTAATGTCTGTTTGGTAGCACTTGTGCACCCACTATAGTCACAACTGATAGTCAAACTATCCCTTTCACCTATCTCTCAAGTGGGTCTCCACTGGATTTGACATGTATGTGGTTAAGAGTAGTAAATTTTCAGTTGCATGTGAGATCACTCCATGTGAATTAATTTAATATTTAATTCACTGATCTTTCACTAATGTATCTTTAGTTACAACTAGTTACAACTAGCACAACTAAGTTTAACTCACTTAACTAAGTCAAACTACTTTACAACTGACATAACTACACATCCAACTCTGTTAGAACTTTGTATCACTCAGTTACAACGAAGTCCACTAGCATGTCCCACCAACCAACCTTTGAACTCGAAATTCCTTCCGCTAACTGGTTTGCCACATCAGTTAACTGAAATCAAGTGCTTCAAAAGAATAGATTATTATTTATTGTCTAATTATTGTTAAGGGCTAACAATAATCGACATGCATTCTATTTTTAGACATGCATTCCACAAAACAACTTCACACATGAATTCCAAAAATAGATGCCCATCCATCCATATAATTTTCTTAACCATCTATAAATAGATTACTGCTAAAAATAGACTTCGATCCAAATTCTAAAAATAGACATATCACCTGAAAATAGCGTGTGGGCCCCACCTAGTGTAGGTGCTTAATTTTCACTAGGATCATCATATTTTTGAATCTCAACACTCCCTCTCAACAAGAAATGGATTATCCTTGACCCCGATCCTATCTCTATGGTATTCTAATTTGCTCCTCGTGAGCGCCTTCGTTAGAATATCTGCATCCTGATCTTTCATAACAATGTACTGAAGCAACATGCTCTTCTGCTGCACACAATCTCTGATATGATGATACCGTATATATATATATGCTTAGATATATCATGAAACACATGATTAATCGAGAGTTTAATGCAACTCTGATTATCACAATGGATCACTGTAGGATCTAAATGAGAAGCGAACAAACCGATCAGGATCTTCCTCATCTAAATAGCCTCACATGCAGCTTGACTTGCTGGCATGTCTTCCACTTCCGCTGAACTGACTAGCACGGATCTCTGTTTCCTGCTATACCAAGAAACAATTGTAGATCCGATACTAAAAAAACCTCCTGATGTGCTATTTCTGTCTGTTGGGCTACCTTCCCAATCTGCATCTGTGAAGCCGTGCAAATTAACCTCATCTATCTATCTGTACCATAAGCCATACTCAGATGTGCCCCTGAGATAGCTCAGGACATGCTTTCTTGCCTTCCAAAAGAGCTTGGTAGGCTTAACCATCTCTTGAATAAGCTGGTTCACTGAATTTTATATGTCTGATCTTGTATTAACTAAATACATGAGTGAACCCACCAACTGTCGATAGACAGTAGCATCCACTACCTCTCCAGATGTAGCATCATCTTTCCTCCAGTTTCCTGGAAGAGGAGTATCCATGGGTTTGCAGCCCTCCATGTGAAACTTACCAAGTATCTCCCTTACATACTTGCCTTGAGACACAAACAGTTCACCTTCTTGCTGCCATGTTTCCAATCCAAGGAAATAGTGAAGGAGGCCCACATCCTTCATCTCAAACACCTTTGCAAGGTCCTCCTTGCATGAGTGTATCGGCTGCTCATCACCAGTCAGTATTAAATCATCAACATAAAGAACAATGATTAAAATCTCACTCTCTACCACAATCTGGTATAGGTTTGCATCTGCCTCACTCTTGGTGAAGCCAAGTCCAGTGAAATAGTTGTTGATCAGAGTGTACCAAGCATGGGGTGCTTGCTTCAGCCCATACAACGCTCTTTTGAGTCTGCACACATGCAACTCGCTGCTGAAGATCTCAAATCCTTAAGGCTACTCAATGTACACATCTTCCCCAATGATCCCATTAAGGAACGTAGTCTTCACATCCATCTAATGAATGTTCCAACCCATCTGCATTGAGAGAGTAAGGATGGTCCTTATGGAATAATACCGTGCGATAGGTGCAAAGGTTTCTTCATAATCAGTTCCCTCAATATGTGAGAAGCCCCGAGCTACAAATCTTGCCTTATACTTCTCAACACTCCCATCAGCAACCTGTGTTACCTTGTAGATCCATCTTGAACCTACCACTGATTTATGAACTAGCATTGGAACAATTTCCCAAGCACTGTTTCTGACAATGGAGTCATACTGCTCCACCATTTCATCTACCCATGTGGGCTCTTGCACTGCTTTGTGAAAGGAATATGGTTCAGTCACAATACACTTTCTCATGAGAGCCATGTATCCAGTGAATCAGTCAAGAGACTCTCTTTGTCTGCGCTATGAAGTAGGGACTCCTACATTCTGTGCCGCATCAAGCTTCAACCTCTCAGCTATTGTGGTACACCTTCTGCCAGTTCTGATGTTTGGCTCTGTGTGAGTGGAATCCTCCACTCCATGAACCTCCTCGTGTGGCTTATCCACATCTAGAGACTCATCTTTGGGAACCAAAAGTTACTCCTCCGCATGTAATTCTATCTCCCTCTCAAGCGACAACTTCATGGATTTCTCCTCATTGAATTTTATATCCCGTCGCATCATAGTCATTCGACTGTTTGGAAAATACACACGATAATTATGGGGTGTTTTTGTGTACCCCACAAATATCCCAACTTCAGAAGTCGGCTTCAGCTTCTTCCTCGCATTCTTGGTCACATGTACATAAACAGATGAGCCAAAAATCTTAAAGTGAGAAACATTTGGTTTCTTACCAGTAAAAGCTTCTTCAGGTGTACTCATGGCAAGTACTCTATGAGGAAAATGGTTTTGCACATAAATAGTAGTGTTTCATGCTTCCGCCCACAAGTGCATTGGTATGCCCTGATCATGCAGCATAGCTCGTGCAGCACCCACGATCATTTTGTTCTTCTTCTCTGCAACCCCATTCTGCTGTGGGTTATAAGGCGCTATGAGTTCTCTTCGAATTCCTTCTTTGCTACAGAAGTCTTTGAATTTTTGCGAGATATATTCACCACCATTATCGCTCCGCAGAGTCTTCCCTTGCTTCCCTGACTCTTTCTCCACCAATGCTTTAAACTCACAGAACTTTGAGAATGTATGATCCTTATTCTCCATGAAGAAGATCCAGCATCTACGAGAATAGTCATCAACAAAAATAAAATAATACACGTGTTTTGTTGTTGAAGCAACCGAGAATGGCCGACACACGTCTGTGTGAACTCTCTCCAGGATCACCGAAGCACGGTTTTCCTTTTCATGAAAGGTGTTCTTCATAAACTTACCCATAGTACATCCCTTGCGCTGATCTATCTGCACAAGTGTACCCTTGGGAAGTCCAGTAGAAATCTACTGCAAAATATTCACAGCACCATGGTGAAGATGGCCCAATCGCCTATGCCATAATTCGCCCTCATCTCGGCTCACCACTTATTCTTCTTTTCCCACCATTGCAGCGTAGCCATCTACCTCCAGCTTGTAGATATTCTTGAGTTGAAACACTATCCTCTTGGTTTGACCCATTGTTTTATGTCGCAGGAAATATTCTCCACCGCTGTAAACAATGTCATAACCTCTGTCCTCCAACATCGCGACTGAGACCAAGTTTTTCTTTAGACCTAGAACATGCATAACATTTTTCAACATAAATGGTTTACCTGAATCCCTCTCAAAGGTAATGGTACCAATTCGGGTCACACTATATCATCCATTGTCGCCCATCTCTATATGCATCTGGAGATCTTTCTCCTCCAAGTCACTGAAAAGATCCTTATCTCCCATCATGTGGAAGGAAGCACCACTATCAAGATACCACACTGATCCCATTGCGCTTAAAACCAAGCATGCGATCAAAGAGAAATCAAGTTCAAATTGTGAGGCAAGGGCCTCACCAGCTGTAGCTCCACCAGGCTTCTTGTTCTTCTTTTTCTGTGGGTGGTTAGTGATGAGATGCCCATATTCATGACAGTGAAAACACTTCACCTTCGACAAATCCAACTTCTTTCCTTTAGCCTCGGATTTTGAATGGAATTTATTCCCCTTCCCTTTCCTTGCTTTGGCAAGCAAAGAAAAATCCTCTTCGTCATCATGATTTGATGAAGAGCCATCTTTGGTGTTCCGCCTGAACTCCTCCTGCACTAGATCTGACCACAGTCTTTCCCAATCGAACAGTTTTTCCCATCCAAAGACAGAGTCTTGATAACTGTGCCAACTCATAGGAAGTCCCAAGAGAGCCAAACTCACCAAATCATCATCAACAATCATGATTCCCACACTCCCCAATTCATCTCGACACTGGACAAACTTTTTGAGATACTTAGGGATATTGTCACCCTTTTCCATTTTGATCTTTCCAAGTTTATCCTTCAGTGCCAATTTCCTATGGTCGTTGTTGCTTTGGAAAAAATTCGTCAAAGCCTTTCAAATTGAAAATGGAGTGGCTTTCCAATGAAGGCTTGAGAAATATGGTCTCTCACACCTTCCAACAGAATCCTTCTCATCTTCGCTACTTTTTTTTGCCATGCGTCAAGTAATGCAGCATCCATCGAAGTGGGCTTAGGAACATCACTCTCAATGAATTCCTTCAAGCCATTATCTTCAAGCACCGCCTCCATCCTATCCTTTCATGAAATGTAGTTAAAGCTTCCCTCAAGTGCATACTCTAATCACAAACCATTGAAATCCATTTTTATGTTTACTCAACTGTCGCACCAAGAAATTATTGCAGCAAATTCGAATTGTTTCCACCAACAAACGCAGCTACTGCTTCAGTATTGAAATATTCTTTGCTCCGATAACATGTAGAAATTTTAATACAATTATTTATTTTCGGATTCTCTTGATCTAACAATTATATACCAATTTTAAATACAAAATCCTTCTACTTAAATCTTTGCGGAAATTTAATCGCCAATTGCAAACACATGAAGAAAGATCAGTCACACATCACACATATGTTTTTACTGGGAAAAAATAAAGATAAAAACCGCACTATAATATATTATTTATATATCATGGATCATGAAACAATCTCATACAAAAATCTAATCCAGGAGCTCTCAGTAAAATATACAATCGTTTCACACTGTCATACAAAAATTGGCATAAACATGCACCAATTTACTGCCTCCTAACAACCTGCCTCCACTGCGCAATCCCTGCTTATCACAATCCATGAATGAATTCAATCTTGCCTTGCCTTGACTGTGAAATCCTCATTGGAATTTCCAATGTGTGTTTGGTTGCACTTGTGCACCCACTATAGTCACAACTGATAGTCAAATTTTCCCTTTCACCTATCTCTCAACTAGGTCTCCATTAGACCTGACATGCATGTAGTTAATAGTAGTAAATCTCCAGTTGCATGTGAGATCACTCCATGTAAATTATTTTAATATTTAATTCACTGATCTCTCACTATTGTATCTTTAGTTACAACTAGTTACAACTAGCACAACTGAGTTTAACTCACTTAACCGAGTTAAACTACTTTACAACTCGCATAACTACACATCCAACTTTGTTACAACTTTGTATCACTCAGTTATAATGAAGTCCACTAGCATGTCCCACCAACCAACCTTTGAACTCGAAATTCCTTTAGCTAACTGGTTTTCCACATTATTTAACTGAAATGAAGTGCTTCAAGAGAATATATTATGATTTATTGTCTAAATATTGTTAAGGGCTAACAATAATCGACATGCATTCCACGAAACAACTTCACACATGCATTCCAAAAATAGACACCTATCCATCCATATAATTTTCTCAACCATCTAAAAATAGATTACTTCTAAAAATAGACTTTGATCCAAAATCTAAAATAGACATATCACCTAAAAATAAGCTGTGGGCCCCGCCTAGTATAGGTGCTTAATTTTCACTAGGATCATCATCTTGTTGAATCTCAACATTATACAACGGAAAACTGACCAACCACACCACAAAAAAGGATG
Source organism: Pinus albicaulis (assembly GCA_034641835.2). Taxonomy (NCBI): domain Eukaryota; kingdom Viridiplantae; phylum Streptophyta; class Pinopsida; order Pinales; family Pinaceae; genus Pinus; species Pinus albicaulis. Next base: position 1,469,740,367 of record CM076580.1, read on the forward strand.
ATACTTCAACTGCTTCATCCTCATCTTCCTCGACCTCTTATCCCTTATATGATGTTTTCATTAATCATCGGTGGTCATATGTTAAAAATACAGTCATGAGCCACCTCTATCGACGTCTTCGTTACCATTGAGAAGCATGTTATATTATAAAACAAAATTTGCGAGATAACTATATATGATGTTTTTATATAAGATATTATAGTGTGAGATCAATATAATATGTTTTATAATCTTATATTATTAATGGAAACATTCTATGAAAACATCTTATATAGTGCGAGTGTTGAAATTGGAAACAAGAAAGACTTCAAATTTTATTTTCCCTTAATTAAATTAGAAGGAAATTGTAATTCCAAATCACATGAAAACTTGTACGAGTTAACTGAGCCAAGAAGACATATTTAGCTCATTCAATTCAAGTTGAGGGTCAAACTGAAGGAATGCAGAGTTATCCCTATGTTTTATGGAATCCAGTTGCAGTTTATTTTGAGTTGTTATTAGTTAACTCAATTATTTGATTTAAAAACTTTTTAACTAGTTCTAACTGAGAGATGAGCTAGTGACAGGTCCAATGAAGTAAATATGATTTATTTCACATGAAGTGATCAATAAGATAGCTGATAAATTTTTATAAATAGTTTTTGTGTGTTAGTTATAAGGAAGGCCTAGTTGAGATTGGATTTAAAGGGAAGAGAACTATCAGTTGTATAATTAGAAAATTGTACAGGTCATGCATGAGGTCATCAGGATGCCTTACAAGTATTAAAAAATCAATTGATGGCAATTTCCTAATTAATAGGGGCTCAACTAGCCTTGGAATCGGTGAGCAAGGCTGCTGAGTAAGGTCTAGGGAATTGGTTCAGTATTGTACCAAAATTTCTAGGATTTGAGTGATATAGTTAGGGATAGAGTAGAGGTTTATCAGGAAGGTAAATGGCATTGGATTGTTTCATATTCTTAAATTTATGCAATATACATATAGTGGGGTTTTTAGCTGAGTATTTCCCTAGATACATCTTTGCATTTTGTGATTGAAAATATTTTTCTTTATTTTCCATGCCATTGTGCAATCATAATTGGTTTTTGTAATTTGTATAATTGATTTAGTATTTTATTTTAGTACATTTCAGTTGAATTTATTTTTATATTTCTACATAGTATCAAATAAGGAATCACTATAGAAGAGAAGAACTAGATTTGTTTTGAACACGTGAATCAAATGTGAAGATTTATTCTTCAGGAACAAAAACATACCAGTATATCTTTCTTTGGGTTGAGACTCAAATATGATCTTGAGGTTAATTCAAACTACATAGCATGGAAGGATGGGATGAAGGACAACAGACTAAAGGAATTCATAGAGAGTGTTATTCCCGAGGCCGCAACAACAGATGCTCAACTTCTTGATGCATGGAAGAAGAATGTTAGAAGGAGTTCAAGATCATATTGTCTCAAAACTCCATTTAAAAGAAACTTCATATGCTATGTGAAAGGCCTTAACAATTTTTTTTTAGAATAACAGTGGCTATAGAAAGTTGGCGTTGAAGTAAAAACTTAGAAAGATCAAGATGGATAAGGGTGAAAAAATACCAAAATAATCGATGAAGTTCACTCAGTGCTGAGATGAGCTTGGAAGTATTGGTGTAAAAGTTTTCGAAGATGATTTGGTGAGGCTAGAACTTCTAGATATTCCTGTTAGATAGCATAACTACTAGGAATCAGTGAAAGGGAGGGAGAAGATACCATAGTGGGAGTGATTCTGGTTTTAAATGGTATAAGAAGAGATTCAACAGAACATCAGAGATGGATCGTCATCAAAGATCGATGATGAGGATAATTGTGCCCTATATGGAAAGGAAAATAAAAGGAAAGGGAAGGCATCCCATTCCAAATCGGATTCTAGTAAGGTGGGTAAGAAGCGAGACTTGTCAAAGGTAAAATGTTTTAACTGTCATGAGCTTGGAAACTATGATAGAAGTGTCTGCACAAGAATATCGGCAAGAAGCCCCCAGGAGGAGCGAAATGTGAAGCACTTGTTTCATAGTTCAAGTTAAATTTCACCCTCATCGCATGAATCGTTTCATCTGTGATGGGTTCTATGTAGTACTTAGATAGCAGAGCTTCATTCCATATGACTCACAATAAAGAATTCTTCAGTAACTTAGAGGATAAGGATCTCCAAATGCACATCGATATGGGAGATGATGAGAAGTATAGTGCTACTGACATAGGTAAAATTACCTTCTACTAAAATATGCCATCCATGTTCCTGGTTTAAAGAAGAATCTGGTTTATGTTCCTATGTTGGAAGACCGTGGCTATGATGTGATATATATTGAAGGAAATGTGTTCCTTCATCACAAAGCCATCTGAAAGGTGAAGAATATTGGGTTTCGAGTAAAGAACCTCTACAAATTCGATGTAGAATATTTTTTTTCTTAAGCACGAAAGCAAAGACAGTGGAGAGCTGAGATATTGATGAGTTATGGCATAAGAGATTGGGATATCTACACCGTTTCACTTTCAATATCATGCAACAGATTTCTACAGAACTTCCAAAGGGTGCACTTAAGTAGCAAGATACATGCAAAGGATGTACATTGGGGAACTATAAAAAATCCATTTTTCATGATAAGGAAATCCGAGCAAAGGTGATCCTTGAGAGAGTTCAGTCAGACGTGTGTTGAACGTTCTCGAGAGATTCCACAACAAAACATAGGTATTACGTGATTTTGGTAGATGATTATTCACGCAAGTGTTTTATTTTATTCACGCAGAAGAAATATCAATCATTTTTCAAGTTTTGTGAGTTCAAGCAAACTGTTGAAAAATATACAGGGAAGAAGGTGAAGGCTATGAGGAGCGACAGTGGTGGATACTATGTCTTTAACAAATTCAAGAAATTTTGTGCTTGAGAAGGAATTAGAATGGAATTGATAACACCTCATAACCCACATTAGAAGGGGGTTGAGAAAAGGAAGAATATAACTATTTTGGGAGTAGCATGACCTATGTTTCATAATCAGAGCCTATCATTGCATCTGTGGGAGGAAGCATGAAATACAATAGTGTTTGTGCAGAACAGAAGTCCTCATTGGATACTTGGGATGAGTACACCAAAGGAAGTTTTTTTAGGTAAGAGACCAAATTTGTCACATTTTAAAATTTTAGGTTCATTAGTTTATATCCATGTAACCTGATATGAGAGGAAGAAGTTAGAACCAATAGTTGAGTTGGGGATATTTTTGGGGTACACTAATCCATCTCACAACTATTGGGTGTACTTTCCAGCACACATATGATAGTGGCTAGAAGAGATGTGAAATTCGATGAAGGTAAGTCCATGTGAATTTCCCTTGAGAGGGAGATTCAATTGCATGTAGTTGAGGAGCTCATGGGTCCAAAATAATAACCTCAAGATGTGGAGCAACCACACACAGAGGTGTAGAGAGTGGAAGCACCCACTGATGCAAAGACATCCTGAGATGGAAGGAAGTGCACCAGAGAGGTTTACTAGTTGATTCTTGAGGCTAGAGATAATGTGGGGGAAACCACATCACAACGCAGACATAGAAGGTCCCAAAAGTGGTACACTGGCTACAATGATCTTATGAGCAGAGGTGTAGAGACAGAGCCATCCTATTTTGAGGAAGCAATGTAACAACCAGTTTGGGTTGATGCCATGGTTGAGGTGTATGACTCCATTATCAGAAATAGTGCATGGGAATTTGTCTCAAGACCAGAGGGGAAGTCATTTGTAGGATCTAGGTGGATATACAAGGTGAAGCAGGTAAGATATGGGAGTGTGGAGAAGCACAAAGCTAGGTTTGTGGCTATAGGGTTCTCTCAGGTGGAGGTGATTGATTATGATGAAGCCTTCGCACCAATGAAAAGTTACGTATCAATTAGATCCATCCCTACACTGTTAGCGCAAATTGGGTGGCATATAAATCAAATGGATATAAAGACAACCTTCCTCAATGGAATGATTGAGGAAGAGGTGTACATTGCACAGCCGGAAGGTTTTGAGACCTTGGACAGAGAGTCACATGTGTGCAGACTCAAGTAAGCATTGTATGGGATGAATAAATCACCTCAGGCTTGGAACACTAGGATTGAGAACTACTTCACAGGGTTGGGCTTCACTAAGAGAGAATTAGATATGAACCTTTACCATATTGTTGTATAAGGTAAAGGTTTCATCATTATCCTTTATGTCGATGATTTGATACTGAGAGGTGATGAGTATCTCATAAAGTATTGCAAAGAGGATCTTGCAATATAATTTGTGATGAGTTACATGGGGCTATTGTACTTTTCTCGAGATTGGAAATTTGGCAAAGAGATGAGGAGCTATTTGTATCTCAAGGAAAGTATTACAACGAGATTCTTAGGAAGTTCCACATGGAGGGCATAAATTCCATGGAGACTCCTTTACTAGGAAACTAGAGGAAGGGGGATGCTACTTGAGGGAAAGTAGTAGATGCTACTATCTAGAGGAAGATTGTGGGTTCACTCATGTATTTGGTGAACACAAAACCAAACACATGATGTGTGGTTAACCAACATAGTCAAGATATGGTAAATCATACCAAGATATTTTGGAAGGAAGGAAAGCATGTGTTGAGATACCTTAGAGGCACTACAGAGTTTGGGCTATGGTACAAACGTGGAGAGGAAGTGAAGCGTTAAGGATTCACAGATGAAAATTGGGAATATATTCCATTCGATAGGAAGAGCACGTCAAGGGGGATCTTCTGTATAGGATCAACATCAATTTCATAGTACAATAGCAAACAAAGATTAATTGCACTCAATTCAACAGAGGCGGAGTACATGCCAGCAATTCAAGCATCATATAGGGCCATATGGATGAAGAAGATACTCATTAGTTTTTTTGGTCGACATATGGATCTGACGGTGATTTATTGTGATAACTAAAGTTGCATCAAACTATCGGTTAATCTATTTTTTCATGACATGTTCAAGAATATTGATATCCGATATCACCATCTCAGAGATTGTATTTAGAGGTAGATTTTTTCATTATATTACATTACCAAGGAGGTGTAAGATGTCGACATCTTGATGAAGGCACTATCAAGAAGAAAATTCAAGTTCATGAGAAGTAGGATTGGGGTAGAATACAATCCCTTTCTTGCTGAGAGGGAGTGTTGAAATTGGCAACAAGAAAGACTTATAATTTAATTTTCCCTTAATTAAATTAGAAGGAGATTGTAATTCCATGTCCCATGACAACTTGTACTAGATAACTGAGTCGAGAAGACTTAGTTATCTTAGTAATTTCATGTTGAGGGTCAAACTGGAGGCATGTAGAGTTTTTCATAAGTTTTAGGGGCTCTCGTTGCAGTTTATTTTGAGTTGTAATTAGTTAACTCAATTATTTGAGTTAAAATTAGTTTAACTAGTTCTAACTAAGAGATGAGCTAGTGATAGGTCCAGTGAATTAAATATGATTTAATTCACATGCAATGATCAATCATAAAACTGATAATTCACTATAAATAGTTGTTGAATGTTAGTTCTAAGGAAGTCCCAGTTGATATTAGAGTTAAAGGGAAGAGAACTATCAGTTGTATAATTAGAAAATTGTATAGGTCATCCATGAGGTTATCAGGACACCTTGGAAGTATTTCCCAATCAATTTATGGGAATTTAATATTTAATATGTGCTCAATTGGCCCAGGAATGTGTGAGGAAGGCTGGTCAGTTAGGTGAATATTATTGGTTAAGTATTGGACCAAAATTTCCATGATTAGAGTAAGATAGTTAGAGATAGTGTAGAGGTTTCTCAGGAAGGGAAATAACATTGTATTGTTTCATATTATTTACTTTATGCAATATACAGATAGTGGGGTTTTTAGCTGAGGCTTTCCCCTGATACATATTTATGTTGTGCGATTGAAATTATTTACCTTTCATGTTCATGTGATTATGTGATCGTAATTGGTTTCCACAATTTGTATAATTGATTCAGTATTTTGTTTTAGTACATTACAAGATCAGTTGAATCTATTTAGATATTTCTATTGTGAGAGCATGGTTGTCCCGAGAGGTAAATAGTATCTTGACACTATAAATATACCTTTGTGAGCCACCTCTATCGACATCTTCGTGACCACCCCATGCATGTAGATCATGCAACTTTATTTCCACCTGGTTTCTCAAATGGAGGTTAATCATAGCTAGAGAGTGGAGAGCGTGGAGCAACAACTCTCTACTTGTGCTACATTCCAAACAATAAGTGGTATGGTGTTTCTGATAACATGTCATGGACATCATAGTATTGTTGATAGATTTTTGTGTTATAATTAAGTAGTAGACATTCTAGTTATGTTGTAATTATTAAAAATTTTACAGTTTTGGAGAAATGACTCTATGGGAAGATGGTAAAAATGATCTTGTTTCCCATTGGGAAGATTGATACCATCTTCCGTAAATATTGGTAACACTGGATGGATGAATGATATACTAGAAAATTTGATTTTGTGTGGTAATGCAATATAATCTTACAAAAAAAATTAGTTTTATATTTCATTTATCTATTTTTTCCTATTTTATTTTATTTTCAATTCATATAAATTTTCCACTATAGGGGTGAGGAACTAGGAACATGGTAGCTTGGGGTCATATTCCTACCACCAAATTTCTGAGAGAACATTAAATGGAGGGGGTGGCATGGTCACATGCATGCATGCGAGAACTTGTGATTATAATCACCCCTATTAACTATGAATACCACAAAACCCAAGGACTATGACAATGATAGACGAGAAATCCTTATTTGACTCATATTTCATAGAGGATATAGAAAAATGGTTTCCTAGCCCTAACCACACAAGTGGAAGGAAAAATAAATACTATCAATCATTTTCTCTATATTAGAAAATGAAATCCTTACTCGTTAGTGTCCTTAATGGGTAGTAGGGTGAAAGGTAGAATGTCTTTGCAAGTCTTGAAAATGTGAAATGTGAGTAGAGAAAACAAAGGTTTTTTATGCAAAGACTGGACATGCCTCAAACATAAATTGAGCAAAAAATCCCATGTATCACCAACCCTCACAATAGGAAGTCACTTCCACCATAGGAAGCTCAGGGAAGCCATTGAGATTAAGAGGCATGCTAAGAATCTCAATATGGATGATGGGTGGAAATTTAGTAAGAGTTGGACTCCAGCTCTCTCTAAATTATTGCGCCCTTTTGTTTGGTCCTTGTTTTTATTTTTCCTTTTTTCCTGCTCTTTAGTTTTTCTTTTTCCTATTTTCTGGTTATAGTTCATTTTATTTTGTGTTATGGTTTTATATTCTCGATATATTAATAAGAGTTGTTATAAACTTTTATTAAAATGAGTTATAAATTAAGAAAAACTTTCTATAGTAATAATTTACATTTACATATTATAATATTATATAACCCTCTTTTATTTTATTTATTATTAAATTAGGCTTTACCTTTGTATTCTCTTATGAATTATAATTTTGAATTATGAATAATGATTTTTAAATAAATTTTATTAAAATAAAATAAATTACGAAATAAACTAATAAACCCTATTTTATTGAACTATTATAATATTTATAATTTTATAAATAAAAATAAAAATAAAAATTTCTAAACTAACTTACTAATTAAAGGCTAGTTTTTAATGGCTATTTTTCAACAGCTATTTCTGGGCAATGATGCATCCTCACTATTTATTCTTTAAGATCGATCTTCCTTTTTCACCTTGTCCCGAGGATGAAGCACATTAGATGGTTCAAAACGTCAACCAAATCCTAATGATGTGATTAATTAGAAAGACATTTATCTAAATTACATTCAGTAATTGGTTAATTGATTAGTAAGTAATTTTAAGATTCCAGGGTAAAAAGGAATAGGAAATTTTCGACAGTTCCCTTCCCTAAGAGGATAAAAAGGAAATCCTGGGAAGGGGAAGGTGTTATGAACATGATGAAAAGAAAAGGGTTAACAACATATTGTTTTAAAGGAAAGAGTTGTCCAGAGATGACTTATTACAAATGGAGCTCTATGACTCGGAAGGAGTGTAGGCTAGACAGAGGTCCTGAGGTCTAGCTTCTGAAAATGGCTTCTACCATAGACTCTGGTACGGAGCACGGGCGGAGCAAAGGATGTGATCACCTCTCTTAATGTTGGGTGGCACAATCAGTTTAACAGAAAAAAAATATAATTATTTGGGTATTCTAGTTAAGTTTATAGAAAATAATAATATATATGTATTTCACTTATGTGTTTGATTTATTACAGGAATTAAGGAGGGTTATCTGCTAAACTAGGATTTTACACTAGTATTTTCTTATCTAGAAAAGATGGAATATCTGGATATTAGAAAAAAAAATTAGTATATGCCATGATGAACTTAAGAAATGTGAAGTATAGATACTCTTTCTATAAAAATATTGCTAACCTTTGTAAATCCTAAATTCTCTGGAAACACACACACACACACACACACACATATGTAATAGTAGAGAAGGATTTTCAAATAAGTAAACTCTATCTAGCAGAGTAATTTTTCTTAACACTATCATGTTTCAATGTACCAATTAGATAAATGCATAGAAAAGTAATGTAATAAATTACATAGGAAGTGTATTGAGGGTAGAATGAGCACAAATGGTAATATGCATAAAACTACTTATACATCAACAATCAATTTAAAGAATTTAATAATAAATAAAATTCTGGTACCTGTCACAAACAGAGGGTTTAACCCTCAGTAAACCATACAAATTTACGAAACCAAATGTATTTTCTAATGGGAGTTTCGCTTACCTGTGGTGGCCACCCAAGGAGATGCATTGTATAAGTTAGGGGTCCATCTATTTTCAAGGACCTCTACAACCAACCCTAGCATGGAGAAAAAAATAGAAGAGGGTTCGTGAGTATCCCACTCTGAATTCCAAAGGTAAAATAATAGGGGAAAATAAATTGTGAAACATATTAATACCTGAGCTCCAACTCTCGGCATGCTTGGTGGATGGCACTGTGAGAGAAGAAAACACAACAACTGTCGAATGACACCCTCTAGATAGCCTACCATCCTGAATATGAATGAACCAGAAAGAAAATGGGTTAAAAATAACACAATCTTGATGAAAACAACCGAGTTATCTCTCCATTAACATGAGCGAATGAGGATACAATATTATAGCTGGAACATTACCTTCGAATGGAATGAAAAGAAGAGAAGAAGTACTTAAAACAAAACCCTTACGCATGGCTATTTAGGCACATCATTGCGATGAAAGCAAAGATCTGAAGAAAATCAACATTTACCTAAAGGCATTGTCGAACCAAAGCTCACGCTCTCTTATGAGAGAGAGAGGTATTACCCTTGCTACCGGAGGAAAAATCCAGGAGAAACAACTTGCAGAGTAGCACATCTTGAGCATCGAACTAAATGAGTTGTGAATATAGCACTTGTGGTCGGGTAGTTACCCTAAACCCTTGAGAAGTGTTTCCTACCATCCTATATGGGTATTGGAATATCGATGATCAGTGCATATCTCCATAAACAAAACGAAACCGAAAAATTTCTAAGAAATTTTGAAAATCGAGAAGCATCTTACCGTATAATAGGTGGATGAGCAACCAGTCTGACATGATCATGAAGTTAAGTGCATACTACAAAATAATATAATCAATCTTAAATCGAATCCAAGCTGAAAACAAAAGTACATGTGGATGATTAATGATCATTAATACTTTAATGAGTGGTTAAAAGAACTAATGTAATGGAGTTGATGTCCAACAACCATAAATTAACAATATTATTGAAATATCAGGGTCAGGTTATATGTGCAAGAATTTTTTTTACATGTTTCATACATAATTATTACATATGATATAATGCATAGTTTTGGGTGTAACAATATATATATATATATATATATATATATATATATATATATATATATATATATATATTATGGTAAATATTTTGATGGTGGTGACAACTGGTATCAGAGCCTGGTTACACGCTGGGGCCAAATGGGCCATTTAAATGACCTTGGGTGTTTTAATTTTTCTTAATTTCTTGCACAGTGATAGGAATTACTGATAAGTTTCAATGAGGAGAGGAACTAGTCATCAGACACCGAAAACTACAAGGGAAGCTTGTCCCTTGCCTAATCTAGAGATTAACCCATAAATGTGGGTATAACCAAATGTGGATCAACACCAACAAACTAGTATATTACTCAAAGAATAGCAGCATCACACCAACATATTGTTAGCTACGGTAGAATAGCTCCAGAAATAAATGGTTCGGGTAAGAAGCGATAATGAAAGTTTAATGCGAGAACAAGAGAGGATTATTAAGAGCCTCTCAGATAAGAAGAATCATCATGCAGCACAACCTAGCCTGAAGAGGGACACGCATGAAGGTAGCGAGCAACAAAAACAAGTTAATGACAATCCAAAAGGAAGTTGTACCTTTTGAAATAAAAAAAAGCAGAACTTACAATGAAGCAAATTATGGGAATGCTTCAGAATAACAAGAGATGAAGAAACATAAAGTGGAGCTACAAGGTGAATTTTGGAAAATTTAAACCTCCTATTTTCGATGGAGAGGTTGAAGAAGTGGCAAAAGCATGGATAATTAATATGAAAAAATATTTTCAAGTTTATGAGTATAAAAACAAGCTCAAAGTTCGCTTGGCTATTTATCAACTGCGAGAAAAAGGCACATTATGGTAGGAGGAAGTTAAAAATGTGCAGGGAATTGAAGATCAAAATGTGACTTTGGACGAGTTCCTACTGTATTTCAAGGACAAGTATTTAACAGATTGATTCTATGATGAAAAATATCTAGAATTTCATGACTTAAGGTTGGTCCAACTGTCTATGGACAAGTTCATAACTAAATTTACCTCCTTATTAAGGGTTAATGTCATATTTGGGGGATGAAAAAGAAAAATTACAGTGATTCTTGAGTAGCCTACCTGCTCACATGAAGGAGAGGATCGAATTTGTGAATCTAAAGACTATGGATAAAGTGATTCGAAAAGCATGAATGTGCTATCAGTAGTCCAAGGTGAAAGGAGGTGCTCATAGGATTTGGCCACCAAAAAAGGGGTATAAAGGTACTCTGAATTTTAAAAGTAGCAAACCAAGAAATTATAAAAATGTTGCAAGCAACCCAACAATTAGAAAATTTGGGAAAAATCAACAAAAGCCCAAATGATCAACTGATGAACAACCTACTAAAACATCCAGCAGACCAGACCATGGACATATCCAGAAACCACTGATACAATGTTGGGGATGCGATGAGGCACATTACTTTAATAACTATCCTCACCGTGGAAGAAATGAAGTTACAACCAATCTACAAGAGGCATCCATAGTAGGGGATGTTGTACGAAACATACAAAGGATCAATGTTGCACTAGAATATTGAAAAGCATATTTCCAGCCAACCATGATAGAAAGGGAAGTTAAGTTATATTCCCAAACTGTTTCTATTTTGGTTGATCCTGGTGCTAGTTTAAGTTATATAAATCCTCGGGTATTTGAAAACTATAAATTGCAAAGACAGAAAATTAAAATTCCCTGGTTGGTACAATTGGATACTGGAGCAAAGAGAAAGGTTAATGCTAAAATATCAAATTGTATCATGAAAATATGAAAAAAAAAATATAACATTTGAATTGAATATCCTACTCTTGGGCTCCTATGATATATTTATGGGAATGCATTGGTTAGAAAGACATTGGAAACTGATAGATTGCAAGGAGAAAATCATCTATTTTAAGGCGGAAGATGGTACTCATCAAGAACTGCAAGGAATTAAGAAGCCACTTCAATTGTGCCCCATCACTACATCCGAGTTGGGTAAATGCATCATTAAATGATGTCAAATTTACTCTATTAAAGTGGGGTTTACTAACTCTAAAGACAAGACCCTTATGTTGTAAAATATCCCAACTGTTTAGGACTTTATGGATGTGTTTTCTAGAAATATTCTTGGATTACCCCTAAAAAGAGATATTTATTTTACTATAGAGTTAATATTCGGAGCAACACTTGTGTCACAAGCACCATACAGAATGAGTGTGCCCGAGCTAACATAGTTAAAAATGTAGCTGCAAAAACTATTGGATAAGGGGTATATTCGTCCCAATGTGTCCCCTTGGGGAGCACTAGTGGTGTTCGTTAAAAAGAGAGACGATATGATGAAAAAGTGTATGGATGAGAGACAACTTAATAAGTTGACTGTAAAAAACAAATATCTGTTGCCATGAATAGATGACATTTTTTATAAAGTAAAAGGAGAAACCATATTTTCAAAGATTGACCTGAGATCTATTTATCGCCAGATACAGATTAAGGATGAGGAAATATCCAAAACAACCTTTCGTACCAGATACGAACATTATGAATTTGTGGTGTTGTCGTTTGGATTAACCAATGCACCAACAACTTTCATGAGTCTGATGCATGGTATATTCCACTCATTTTTGGATAATTTTTTTTTAATCTTCATTGATGATATATTTATCTACTCTAAAAATATAGAAGAACACAATGAACATTTATGCTTCATGCTAAAAACGTTGCAGGAACATCAGCTCTACGCCAAATTTAGCTAATGTTATTTTTACAAATAATAGATCCAATATTTGGGCCATGTAATATATGCTAAAGGAATCTCTGTAGACCTCAAAAATATAAATAATATGATGGAATGGAGAGTTCCCAAAAATTTAGCAGATATATGTTCTTTCATGGGCTTAGCTGGTTACTATCAATGCTTAGTCGAAGCCTTCTCTAAGATAGCCTTTCCCATTGCTTCCCTACAATGGAGGGGGCAAGTTTTTAAGTGGAATAATGAATTTCAAGCTAGTTTTGAACGGTTAAAACAACTGTTAACTAATTCCCCTATATTGAAGGTAGATGACCCAAGCAGAGAGTTTGAAGTCTGAATTGATTCTTGTAAGGAAGGGGTACGAGTAGTATTGACACGAGAAGGCAAGGTAATAGCGTATGAATCCAGGAAGCTAAAGGACCATGAGAAGCGATAATCTTCTTATGATTTAGAGCTGACTACAGTAGTACATGCCCTTAAGGTTTGGAGACATTACTTTTTTGGGAAAAGGTTTTTGTTGATTACTAACCACAGTACCTTGACTAGCTACTTTAAACAATCTAGTTTGAATGCCCGCCAAGCAAGATGGAATGCATTCCTAAGTGAATTTGACTTTGAAATTAAACATGTGAAAGGTAAGGAGAACCGTGTAGCTGACGCTTTAAGTAGGAAACTATATTTCATCTATGAACTTTAATTTAATCAAGTAGAATTTAAGTTCCAGGAGAAAATAATAGAGGCAACAAAGAGAGAGCTTGAGTATCATTTTTTTTGGAAGAAATCACAAGAAGAAAAAAACAAGGAAAGAAATCAGATTATGGGATCAATGATAAAAAAAACTTTTGATATTCCAAGGAAAAATATGTATTCCAAATCAGAGGATCTTGAAGGAGTTGATTTTGGATGAATATCATTAGAGTTCCTATGTTGGACACCCAGACTACCAAAATATGCTAACAACAATTTGAAAGGATTATTTCTTGCCTAGAATGTGTAGAAACATTGCTGAATATGTGACCACATGTTTGGAGTGTCAAAAAATCAAGATGGAGCACCAAAATCCAGCAGGATTACTTCAGTCTATTCCTCTACCAGAATGGAAATGTGAATCCATCTCACTTTATTTCATCATGGGTCTACCGAAAAGCAAGAGACACAATGATTCAATTATGGTGGTTTTGGATAGACTTGACAAGGTAGCTCATTTCATACCAGTCTAGTCAAATTAAAAAATAATACAGATTTTTGACATCTTCATGAGGGAAATATTTAGACTGCATGACATTCTGAGAGTCATCATCTCAGATCGAGATGTAAAGTTCACCTCAGCTTTCTAGAAGGCACTAATCACTCGTTTGGGAATACATATCCAATTTAGTAAAGTCTGTCATCCTCAAACGAATGGACAGTCTGAAAGGGTGAATCAAATATTATAAGACACACTATGCATGTATGTGTTGCGGAAACCCACAAAATGGGAATATTATTTGCATCTGGTTGAATTCGCCTACAATAATGGATACAAAGAATCCCTCAAGATGAGTCCTTTTGAGGCATTATATGGAAGACAATGTTAGACCCCCATAAACTAGAGCATGATAGAAACCAAACTGATGCTTGGGGTGGACATGCTGGAGGAAATGGAGCCTGAGGTAAGAAAAATCAGACAAAATTTAAAAGCATCCTAGGACAAGCAAAATATATATGCCGACCGAAAAGGAACTTTTCTAGAGTTTGAAGTGGGTGACCACATTTATGTAAGAATTAAACCAAAGAAAAGTACCTTAAGATGGACAACCTGTGCTAAAGTGGCTCCCAGGTACTATGGACCCTTCCAAATTTTGGAATGAATAGGGTTGGTGGCTTATCGGCTGGCATTTCCTAGCCACATATTAGTGCACCACGTTTTTCATATATCATTATTGAAATGATATGTACATGACCACAAACATGTTATACAATCGCAGAGTGTACATGTAAGTTATGTTTAGATTATGAATTATAGAGAAATAATAATCATTAATTAAATTAATTATGAATTTTGTTGCGTGCAGGTAGAACCAAACGATGAATTTTTGGTAGAACCTCATCGTATTTTCAATCCGAGAGAAATAATTCTCCAAAGGAGATCCATCCCCCAAGTTAAAGTGTAGTGGAAGCACTTTAGCTTGGAGGAGGCTACTTGGGAGGACGGAAATGCTAAGAAGCATATCCTAAACTATTTTTTGCAATGAAGTAAACACTAAGGACGATTTTTACCTCTAGTGAGGGAAAATGTAACACCCAGATTAATTTTAATATGTTATGTTTAAAATACCTTTACAAAATACATTTGATTTTTCTAGTGGAAAAAAGATTAACGAATATGATTATTCGTTAGTTGACTTGAGTGCTACTTTATGAATAAAAATTACATTCAGTAGTTGGTTAACTGATTGGAAAATAATTCCAAGATTCCAGGGTAAAAAGGAAGAGGTAGTTTTTCACCGTTACCTTCCCCAAGAGGATAAAAAGGAAATCCTAGGGAGAGGAAGGGGTTATGTAAATGATGAAAAGAAAAGGGTTAACAACATATTTTTGTAAAGGAAAGAGTTGTCCAGAGCTGGCTTATTACCAGTAGAGCTTTGTAGCCCAGAAGGAGTGTAGACTAGACAAAGGTCCTAAGGTCTAGCTTCTGAAAATAATTGCTACCTTAGTCTCTGGTGCAGAGAATGGGGGGAGAAGAGGAAGTGATTGCCTCTCTCATGGTTTGGTGGCACAATCAGTTTAACAGAAAACAGAGATAAGTATTTGAGTTTTTTCATTAATTTTATAGAAAATAATAATAGATTTGTATCTCTCTTATGTGGTTGATTTATTACAAGAATTAAAGAGAGTTATCTGCAAAACTGGATTTTTACACTCATATTTTCTTATCTAGAAAAGATGGAATAATCTGGATATTAGAAAAATAATTAGTATATGCCATGATGAAGTTAAGAAATGTGAAGTATAGATACTCTTTGTATAAAAATATATCTAACCTGTGTAAATCCTAAATTCTCAGGAAACACACACACACACACACACACACACACACACACACACATATATATATATATATATATATATATATAACAACATAGAATAATTTTCAAAAAAGTAAACTATGCCTAGCAGAGTAATTTTTCTTAACACCATCATGTGTCAATGTACAAATTAGATAAATGCATAGGAAAGTAATGTAATAAGTTAAATAATAAGTGTATTGAGGGTAGAATAAGCACATATTATAATATGCATAAAACTAATTATACATCTCCAATAATCAGTGTAAATAATAATTAGGCTTGGAGGTTTAGACCACGAGCTCCATGGTGAAGAGCGCAGGGTTCAATGTCCTCCGACCACTTCTTGTCCAATGTACACAACAAGTTGAGCTTTAAAAAAAAAAAAAAAAATGATTTATAATTCTTAAGCTAATGTCAGCTCTGGAAATGAAAAAACACGTTAACATAGAACTCGGTTAACAAATTAATGAACCCATAAATTTGTCTTAAATATTTCCTTCCTAGAAGATTATATATATATATATATATATATATATATATATATATATATATATGAACACAGATTAGGAATTTAAACTCTAATTACAAATAGCTGAATTGATAACCTAGGCTACAAATGAATTAAAAACATGTAGTATACTAGTAGAGATATATATAAGTTAATCCTATACAAAGTGAGCGAAGGCTCGCGAATGGCGGAACCAGAATGGGGGTAAAATCCTTCAAAAATAAATTTATATAGACTATAAATAAATTATATAGTTATCCATAAACTTTAGTTGAAACTTTTACAAAGTCAGAAAATGGTTTTAACCCTATCTACCTAAAACACTGAATAATAACTACACCAAAGCCATTCACATTAAGGCTCGGACTCCATCCCTCTCAAGGGAGGCCTTAAACTAATCACATAAAAAGAACTAGGGCTAGTTTATGGTACCTGTCATAGACAGAGTGTTTAACCCTCAATAAACAATACGGATTCAGGAAACCAAGCATATTTTTTGATAGGGGTTCGACTTCCCTGTGGTGTCCACCCAAGGAGATGCGTTGGATAATTAGAGAGTCCATCTATTTTTCAGGACCTCTGCAACCAACCCTAGCATCATAAAAAAACAACAGAGGGTTTGTGGGTATCCCACTCTAAATTCTGAAGGTAAAATAAGAGGGGAAAAGAAATTGCGAAACATACTGTTACCTAAACTCTAACTCTCGGCACACTTGGTGGATGGCGATGTGAGAGAAGAGAACGTAGCAAATGCTGAATGAAACCCTCCATAAAACCTACCATCCTAAATATGAATGAACAAGAAATAAAATGGGTTAAAAATAACACAATGTTGATGAAAAAAACTAATTTATATGTCCATTAAATTGAGTGAATGAAGATAAAAAATTCCAACTGTAACATTACCTGTGAAAGGAACGAGAAGAAGAGAAGAACTACTTAAAACAAAACCCTTACGCATGGATATCTAGGCACAATGCCTCGATGAAAGCAAAGAACTGAAGAAAATCAACATTTACCTAAAGGCATCCTACAACCAGAGCCAAGCTCACGCTCTCTGACGAGAGAGAGAGAGAGAGAGAGAGAGAGAGAGAGAGAGAGAGAGAGAGATATTACCCTTTCTACTGGAGGAAAAAAAAGGAGAAATAACTTGTAGAGTAGGATAGCTTGAGCGCCGAACCAAATGAGCAGTGAATGCGACACTTGGGGTCGGGTAGTCACCTTAAACCCTTGAGCAGTGTTTCCTACCATCCGATCTAGGTATTGGAAGATTTACAGTCAGCACATATCCCCGTAAAAAAATGCAACGTCTAAGAAAGTTTTCAAATCGATAAGCTTCTGATCGGATAATAGGTTGACAACCAACCGATTTGACCAGATCATGAAGTTAAGTACAAACTACAAAATAATCCAGGCTGAGAACAAAGTACGCGTTGATTATTAATGATCATTAATACTTTGATGAGTGGTTAAAAGAACTAATATAATGTAGTTAACGTCCAACAACAATAAAATTCGTTGATTATTAGTGATCATTAATACTTTGATGAGTGGTTAAAAGAACTAATGTAATGTAGTTAACATCCAACAACCATAAATTAACAACACTACTGTAATATCAGGGTCAAGTTATATGTGCAAGCGTTTATATGGTAAATATTTTGATGGTGGTGAAATATGGTAAATAAATAAAAATATAAATAAATATAAAGTGGAGGTATGATAAATAAATAAAACCTATTTTTATATTTACTCTGTAAACCTCTTTATATTTACAAAAACTCAAAAAAGAGGATTTATTTAGGTGAAACCTATGGGCCAAATAGCATGGGACAAATTATTATTAATACCATGGGCCAAATACCATATTTATAGAAGAGGTATGGTAAATAGATAAAGACAAAAGAGGTACAAAGAGGTATGGTAAATAAATACAAATATATCAAATAGGATTATAAATGAACATCTAATTATATACCAAGCCTATGGTCCAAATACCATGGTAAATAAAAGAGTTATAGTAAATAAATAAAACCTCTTTATATTTACTCCATAAACCTCTTTATATTCAGGAACACTAAAAAAGGAGGTTTTATTTAGGTGAAGCTTGTGGGCAAAATACCATAGACCAGATGATTATAAATACCATAAAAAAAAACATTATTAACCTTAAAATTAATATTAAAAGATCAATTTTAATATTATTATTATTATTAAATATAATATTCATACCAATATATTATAATATTAATATTATTAAATTTACTGTTGTCCAGGGGTGCATTGATGGCTCAATGAGGAACTTCAACCATGAAGGAAAACCACCAATGGGATGACTTTTTTAGGGTATGTAGCAACTAATTTAGAGTATGATAGACCCTAATGGATACTGATCTGTGTTTTGGGATGATGCCCAAATTGACTTGTAACAAATGCCCCCTAAAGCATGAAGTGAAAAATGATAATGTTGATTCATTTTCTTTACAATGTGATGAGGATGATTTGAAATGAAGAGTGACCTGCATCAAGTACAATACATTACATCATGATATATTCTCATCTTGGACATGAATTGTTGAGGGAGGCATATCCCATACTCAGCACATAAACTATCATAACTTTAGAGATTCTTCTACAGATATAGACCTGTCTATAGATATAGACCCATGATAGGATGACCATATGAATAATGACCTTCCTACAAGTGATTTGGTACTACTCCTGAAATCGCAGCCTAGATGGATGAAACTAGATCCAGGTTCTTCTATCTCATTCACTTGATCGCCTAAGTATGAATCTAACCATGCGAATATTTGATATGAATTCTGGCATGGGAAGACATCATCTGATTACCAACTAATGATGTAAGTTGTTAACAAATGTGAGAGAAACCACCATTGATGATAATGGCTTTGAAGGTACTGCAGTACATTCTGTATGGTGTGAATAGATGATTTGATGTTGAATACCATACAAAGTCTTTCGTTCGAAGGACTATGATGTCAACCTATTTCTGGAAGAAAGAAACCTTTCATTGATGTAAGTAATCTCCAAGGTACTAAAAGGTTTTTTCTAAGTCAACTTCTTGTATGATGATTTGATGACAATAGGAAGCGACTCATCGTAGGAGGGAATTGATGTTTCCACCATTAACGACAAGAAATAGGAGTAATGATTTTAGAGACAAAATGTGACTGATGAAGAAAATTCAGGCATGGCGGCCATGAAATGAAGGTTTATGAGTATTGCAAAGTATGACAAATAACTGAGTGATTTATCTTGAACATATCGACGACACTGAATGAATTGGTATCATTTGACCCAAAATTGAAGTGATAGATTGTATGATAGACCGTCAAGAAGATTACCTAACCCAGAAATCATGAAGATGAAGTGAATAAGTGTCAAGTTGAAGAATGACTTGCTACCACAAAGTGTTTTATCCCTTTCCAATTTTCCCCAGTCATTGCTGACCAATACCTCTTTATTTTTTAACAGGCTTGAGGAGGATAGTATATGATTAATGTATAATTCCACCCTTAAGGTGAATCCATATCTATTTGATGGTTTAACATGTCTATCAAAGGTGAAACTCGATTTTCTCATGATGGACAAGTTTGTTGTTGTTTCATTCTTTAACGAGTCTAACGATAGTGAAAACTCGATCCTTTTTCATGTTTAGAGAGTTTGAAAAAGGGACGAAAAGAACAACTCCACAAGTTATTTTTTGTATAACAGTCTCTTGATCTGAAAAAGCATAAAATAATACCTGAGAGAACCTCCTAGAAATTTTCAACTAGGTCTTTCATTTTTTAAAACATAATCTATATCAGTCCAGGAAAGGGTTAAACATATAATGAGTAGATTTCACTTCAATTCCTTTTACAAGCTCACAAGGACAAGTGCTCGAAAATGTTTTCATGTTTCGGGAATCTAAAAAGAGCTGAAAGATAACTCCAGGGGGGTTCCTTTTTCTTGTTTAACAAAGGTAAAAAAAGAGATAAAAGCGTGCTTTGAGTTCCTTTTTCATGTTTAACAAAGCTCGAAAAAATGATAAAAGTGTGCTTTGTGGTCAAAATTGCATTTCACGATCATCCATGATGAACCCACTATAATTAGTTGTAAACCTCTTCAAACATCCATAAAATGGATTAAAAATATCTATTTAAATAATAAAAATGGGTAAAAACCATAGTCATTTCATTAAATATGCATAAATTAATCAAAAAGACTATTAAAATAAGAAATTACCAAGTCATTTTTACCATTTCACATTTATCATTCATATTTCAGTGCTTTGAGCTTGTTTTAACCTCGAAATTCAACGACTGATTGCGACAGATTCTGGACCATTTTTCATGTTGTCCTAACCAGGTAGATGATATTACCTTTCTCTTTCAATTGGTTACATTCTTGTTCAGTTTCATGTAGGTCTTTTAGGGTTTTGGGGCTCCTAGGCTAAGTATACAACACCCTAGGACCAACGAACACTTGGATGTCGAAAAGTGCATTGTAGAGAGACTGGAAAGAGGTCCAGTTCCTCTACAATTCTTTTTCTTCAACTCAGGAGTACGTTTGGTGCAATTCAAAAACTTGCATCTTTTGTTCTGCCCAAAATTTCTCTAGTTTCTTGCATTGAATGGATCCTAACTAAGCCTATGGTGTGACTCTAGAATTTGATCGGATCATAATGTCGATTACATGGTGACAAATAGAACATGTAGAATAGGATATGGTTTCCCTAAATGATCCTGGCACTGTTAGAACCCTCAGAGACTGTGGGTTGCTCAAGTACTTCATTTTGTCAGGGATGCGGGAACACATGGAACTATTGCAGTTATTGATCCATTCATGGGACTTGGAACTACAATAATTTCACATTGATGACAAATTGATCCCAATATTGGTTGATAAATTTACTCTCTGACATTTTTTTCGAGATGTCTTGCCCCCATTTCCCTTGTGGGATCCATCCATGGGGGTGAAATAGTGAAGGACTATATTCGACAATTTTTTTGACTAGGAACTGAGCCTAGAAAAGATGGAAAGATAAATATCAAATATATATGTGATATGCCTTTGTGAACATTGTTATTCACTATCACAAAGCTAGCTGGTAGTGGGATACTGCATGTCGCGAACAAATCATACATGAAGTATGCGCTTGAGTGTCTTGAGCCAACCATGTTCAACTGGGATAAAGTAGTACTCCTTCAAATGAAAGAACATGTGACCAAGGTAAAAAGTGGAAAAACAAAAAATTTCAACTATGGTTCAATCTTCATCACTTTTGTTTTAGAGTGAGTTCCATTGATGCAGCCACAACATGTGACATTGGGATTAGTTGGTTCTAGATATCCACTGATGCAACTATGGGTTGAGCTTATGGCTAGACATGCTCGTGAGTCATCGATATCATTTTCCATTGCATTTTTCAGTTGGCTCTAAAGCTAGAATATCTTCATAGAGGAGCATCCATATGAAGGGATGGATTTCCACAAAGATCCAGATTTGATTTTAGTAGTTGGTGCTCAATGGGGTGCTACAGGTAAAATGTTGACCATGTTTTTTATTTTTTTGGGTTTTTTACATATTTTGTGTTTTTTGATGTTTCCAATATTAAAGTAAAGATGTTTTATGTATTCATATGTAGGTACCATTCAACCAGTGGTTCGTGCACATCAGGCAGGAGAACCAGTAGAGGGGACAATTAGGAGAGTTGTCCTTCAGGATTTGGATTTAGCCGAGACTCTTACTGAGTTGCAGCAGAATGTGGAGGGATTGACTCTTGGGATACTGGATGCCCAGAACAAGGAGTTACCTATGAGGCTGCAACACAATACCATTAGTGTGCCTAGTCGTTGGATGAGGCTATTGTGCATGATAGCCCAAGCAGTGACTTGCAATCATGAGAATCACTAGGTCTAATTAGATTATGATATGTTTCTATACATTTTGAGGTTAGATGACCAACATGTCTTGGAAAAAAATATTTGTAAAAAACTCTACATAAATCTATTTTAGTTTCAGTGTTTTTCTATGATTATGTGTGATCTGATTCAATTGTGTGATGTGACTTGAAAATGTATCTTTAAATGTGTTGCAAATGTCTATTTAACACATAATTCACCAAAAAATCAACTAAACTGTTAAAGTTTCTAGAAATGTGTTGATATTGAATGTAATCAAAATTTATTTCCAAAAGACGAACTCTAAGGAACATGCGATGAATTGTTGGATTTCAGATAGTACAAACAGAAATAAATTGTAGTACAACAAGTTGTGAGTCCAGCCTGATGATGATGCGGTGAATGCCAAGTGAAATGGCATCAGAGAGGAGTTCGATCAACCCTCTATACTCAGATATATTTTTGGTTGATCAACCAATACAAATCCCTTGGAAACTCACTAACTCGCCACTTGGAGCGAAGATGGTCCATTCTATAGAGGATAGATTCTGAGTACTACGACTAGCACCATTGGGATATCCAACAAAGGGTTTTGAAGATTCCGACATCTGAAAAAAATGCAAAGAGGATTACTAACCATGTGAAAAATCTAAAAGGCACACTTCTACACACACGTAATCAAAGCATATAATGCAATGTTTTCTACGCAAAATCATGCATAGTAATGTTTAAGATACAACCAATTTTGAGGATGCCACAATGGAATCCCATCATAATCTACCAACTCGTAGGCATCCTTAGCCAGAATTTGCTTTACAATGTAGGGATCATGCTATAATGATTCAAATCTCCATGGTCCTATCTTATCATCTTCCTGATCATAAATCAAGACCAAGTCTCCTTTTGATAAGGTGCAAGGCTTGACATTGCAGCCATATTGCACCTTGATTCGTCTCTTATGCGCTTCATTGGCCAATGTGGCTTCACAACACATTTCATCTATATGGATGAGATTTAAAAGACATGCCTCTTCATCGGAAGTGTCAGGTAGTAGGTCAATTGCGAGTTTCAACGATGGTATTTGACATTGTATCGCTAAGATAGCTTCCAAACAATAAACCAACTAAAACAGAGTAAATCCGGTTGCGTTTCTCACCAAGGTTCGATATGACCACAAAGCTGAGTACAATATCAAATTACAGTTTTGTTTATGAACCCTAATCATGTGTTGAAGAATACATTTAATAATCTTGTTGATAGATTCAACTTTTCCATTAACTTGCAGATAATAAGGGGTAGAACTATCATGTGACAGTACTAACTTGGCAATCAACTCATGCATCATGTGATTGCAAAAATGTTTTCCATGATCTATGACTATGGCTTGAGGTACACCAAACCATGTAACCACATGGTCAAACAAGAAGAACGCAGTTGCCTGTCCCGCGTTGTTGAATGTAGGCATCGCCTTTGCCCACTTGGTAAAATAGTCGATGGAGACAATAATTGTAATATTCCCAATTATCCATGAGCTAGTTGGAATATTAATTTTTTTTTTTGCTGTCTTGTTTTATGAATAAGAGGGAAATGGAGGTCCATAATGCTCCTTAATAATGAATAAATCAATGCCCATGCAAAAGGAAAACATCTTGGTAGCTTAATTAAGCACCCTTAGGTGCAAAAAGGGGCTGGAACAGCTTGACTATGTCAACTTTGACCAAATCAACAGTGCTGTCATGGAGGAGTCGCAATCAATGAGGGACAATGCAGTTTTATATGGAGACACCTTGCATGGAAGTAGGGTCATAAATGAATGGGGCTTAGGGTTTGGAAGCTCATATCTTATAAAAGAAAGAGGATTGCAGCCATATTCATTATGTATTGGTTTATGATATTTCTGAATATATGCTCTATTTAGACATATATCTTTCTTTGCCTGTTTAGCAAATATTGCAAGTGTTGTTTAGCACTGGGTGTTCATAATCAGGAATCCCACCTCTTCCATTGACAAGCTCTTGGAAGTGTCTTGTACTTCACTTCCACTATCACGCATTTGGCCAAAGCTTCATCTTACATCTACAACATAGATCCTATTGAGGGTTGAGTTGTTTTGCAGGTTGCAGCAGTGGAGACCATCTTTAGGTCACTTCAGTGCTTATTTTCAGTGGAGAGGGGTTAATTTCCATTGGGAGGATAGTAAAGAAGTCCCTTGTGTTTATTTTCAGATCTTGGCATCAGGCCATAAATTTATTTTCCCTGACAACACAGTTTCTTTCCAGATCTGCGTTATTTTGAGGGAGGAGTTGTTGGGTGGTTTCAGTACACCATTTGGAGAGGAGATTTTCTAGTGAAGGGATCAGCCTTTCATCTAGGAGATCTATTTGAGGAGGCTGGATTATTTGTTATATCATATCATCCACACTTTCTAGATCTATATGTTGCAGTGAATATTCAGCCCTAGGGCTTTGATTCAGATCTTGTACATTGGTGTATTTCTGAAAACACTTTTGGGGTTCTTCATTGGAGGTTGTATATCACCTAGATCTATATTAGATCTATCTTTCGGGGCATATATCAGCCCATATTATTTTTTATATTAGTTTTTTGTAGAAATACCTTTTAAATAGCGATGTAGCAGTCTTCTAGCTCTTTGATATATAGTAGCAACACCTCTTTTAAGGGTTTGGTCCATTGGAGGCTTGTTCTATCTTATTGTACATTTTTTGGCCCATTATGTTACACATATATGCTTCTATTTTAATGATTATAAGGTCTCCATATTGGTCTCCTATTTTCATGTAATGTTTTACGCAGGTATTCCATGGTTTTGCACTATATTCCTACTTTTCCCATTTGGGAATATTACAGTGGTATCAGAGCATAGTATTGGCAAAGCATGTGCATCTTGAAAAGCCAATATGTAATCTAAATAAGGAGATCCTGTTACTAATAGTTAGAAGAGGTATCAAAGAAGAAGACATCAGATGTTTGTTTATACAAATGACAAAGAAGATAAGGATAAAACCCCCGTATCAAGAGGAGAAGATGAGGGGAAGGAGTTTCCTAAGATTCTTCTAAAAGTTATGGAAGACATTGCTAGAGAAATAAAGGATATGAGGATGGATAGATACAAGGAATCCCTTGACGGATTTCAACATGGTGAAGGCTCCGACATTTCTCAACACTGGAGTGATCAACCAGTGCAGTAAAAACAAGTTTCCCAACCCTCTACAATGCCTATATTCCTAGAAGTGAGAAATGAAGGGTTTCAAGAACAGTAATCCCTTGAAGACTATTTCATGGAGTATGAGTCTCAATCTTAGAGATTCAAGGACAACTTGAGTTTTTAAGAATTTTTTCAAATCAAGGACAATAGGAGACCCAAGCATCATAATAGAGGTGGTGGATTAATTAAGACTTGTAGTAATCAACCTGCATATATTGTGCACTGCATCTCACAAGATTACCTACCCCAGGTTGAAAATTTATGATTGGAAAATTATATGTCTATAATTTGATTCAATATTTTGTTGCTGCAGGAAATTTTTGTTCCTGTGCTGCAGGAATTCCCTGTGCCACTGCAGGAAATCAAACTCAGATTAAGTTGATGATCTATTGGCAAATTATAAGTCTATAGTTTGACTCAAACGTTCCTTAGTATTATGTACACATTTTTAGAACACCACAATAATATTACATTATAATTTGAATCATCGAGAAAAATCATAAAAATAGTTTCAAACTTATTTTCTTTTATAGGCCCAATTATTTATGAAACAAAACAGAGGATTATATCTTAACTCCTATAAAATGGAAAACTACTAAGTACCTACAAAGGAATTTAAGAACCTAGTTGTGAACTAGGAAATAGTCATGGTCATATGAAGGTGGAGAATAATCCTAAAAGGGGAATATTTCATTTGAATATTTTAGTATGCTTTTAGTTATGAAGGAATCAGAAATAATTATGTAATGGAAGTCTACTAGCCATCCTTGGTGTTTTGAAGGTGTTTTTAAAGGGTGTTAAATAATCAAATAAGTTTTAATAGTTTTATATAAAATTTAGAAAATGTCATATGGATTGAACCTATAATTTTCATCATCAAACTAATTAAATTTTTAAATGTAATTCTTTTATGGAATGCAAAATAATATAAATATATTAAGAATTATAGAGAGAATAAATACATACAATTAACCTTATAAACAATAAATTATAATATAGTAAAATAGAAAAATGTAAGGATTTCATTGCCACTATTGAGTATAATGTTTAACTACCATCAATAAATAAATATTATCCATTATGAATCCCAACTGAGGTTATATATTAATTCCAATGAATTTGTAAAAAATAAAAATCGAGGAGAATATAAGTAACCATAAGAAATTCATGTTGGAGATGAGCATCTAATTATTAATAACCATTGTCCAGTAATATAAAACACATAAATAGGATACCAATTGATTTAGTAGAATGGGAAAAAATTCAAGATAAAGGAACTGTGTGCTAGTCACATTGGTAGAGTCATAATAGTTTCCAAACACATTTTGATTCTCAACACAATACATGTCGCATTATCTAGTAAAACAATGTAAATGATAGATACATAAACACTTCTCATTTAAATATGCGGTACTCTACCATGGTCAACAATACATTATTTTTTTCTTCAAATTTAAAAGAGTAAATAGGCTAAGATCACATTATGAAAACTATAATAGAGTGAATATCAAATTAGTACAGAGTAAAGATTAAGAGTCCCACATTATACAAACTATAGGCTAAGGTCACATCAATATCATAAAACAATGACTATTAAAGTGATATAAGATAGATAGGAGACATAGGTAACTAGGCTTATAACATTCCCTCATACCCCCTTAAAATTATCCTCTTCTGGTAGCATAATATTTGTAGGTGCTCTTGTCTTAGTTATCCATAGTCATTTTATTATTGAAAAGTAACACTATTAGGAACCCATTCTCCAATTCCCCCTATTATTCGAGAAGACAAATATTTTCTCATAATCATCACTAAAATCTAATTAAAAAAAAGATATAGAATGTCACTTTTTCATTACTAAGATTTCCGTTTTTTAATGGAAAAATGGGTTCAAAGCCCTCAAAACCCCCTATTGCACCTATAGTATGTATTTCTAGAAATTCTTCTATTTTTTAGCCAATGTTTTGGGAAAATGATGAGACAATATGATCAGAAAGGGTTCAAATTTTAGCATGTTTAGACTAAAGATTTATTATCTATTGGGATTGACTAAGGATTGATGTCCCTTAACCTATTCTCACATCATATAGAAGAAAGTCACTACTAATACTCACCCTAAAATTAATTTCTAAGGATTTCCATTCTATAATCTAATGAATGCAAGGTAGAACAATTTGTTTTGAAATTTTAACTCCATACAAAAGAACTCATAAACTCAACATAATTCAAGCATCTAAAATATATCCTAAATATACTTCTTGTAGCATTGATACTTTGAGTTAAAATTATTTCAGAAATTAATAGAGAACCTCACTCAAAGCCTTCAAACAATTATAATCCATTAGATAATGTGAAAGCATTACCAACCCCATTTGGTGATTCATTCTACAAATACTGCAAGGAATTCCCTTTAGCTATATTTTATATACCTAATATGATTCCCCCACATGAAATAATTTCCAGCACATAGTCTCCTCAACTACATTTTTTGACATTTTCAATAAATTATTTTTGACCATTTTTGACACAATGAAATTTTCTTCTAAACTACTCATTGTTTCTTGGAAAAAATTCCATTGTTTTATAGTGAATTTCACCCTGAACATTGCATAAACCTTCCCCCTATGGATTTATAAGGGATTTGGTCCCCTTCCACATCCATGTTGTGAGTCCTTCCCACTAATGAGGATATTAATAAGTCATCTTCCTCAAAAACATATTCAATAATATAGTCTTAATTCTCCTAAAACCTATCCATAATGTCCAACCCTAGCCCTAGAAATGAAACCCTAAGACATTATTCAAAGTTTCATCCACCATATCCATGTTGATATTTGTGAAAATATTCTTCCATATTTTTTAATTGGAATCCATGTTGATATATGTGCAAATCCTCCAAATTCCCATGTAGAAGAGTGCTTCTTACAAAATTTGGTAATCTTTTCAATAAGAGTGAAAATACACCAATTTCCATTTCATTGTATGAGTGAATGTTTCATTGCAATGCATTGTATTTTTATCTATGAAATCCTCTACAATCAATCTTGTTGTGTGTTTTCCTAATGGACCCTTTACATTATATTATTTTTTTTGCACCAATATAAGTGAGGGAATTCTAAATTAACATCCATCTAGTATGTTTGTAATGTAGACTTGGCTTATGTAAACCGAATATAATATGTTATGAAAAAATAAAAATATAGTAATAAAAACATAATGTGGGTTAAATAATAATTATTTAACAAATATTTTTAACTTGTTTTTCATAGGAAAGATAACTTAGTGGAAACCACCTAAGCATGGCACCTAGGTAAACACTATATTTTCAAGGCACAAGGCTAAGTCAAAAACTTATAAATAGATTATATACAGCTCATAAACAATTGACCCACTAAGAGGAAACATGTCGGAAAGTGACATTTGAACTTGGGTGGGGAAGGTAAAAACCTTTTCTCATAACCACTTAAACTACACCCAACTGTTAGTGGCATTAGCTACTTAAAATAGAAGTCAAGTGGATCATTTCCCCTTGTATATGGGTAGGTAAGTTGCTTCGTAAATGAAATTTCCATCAAACCAAATTTTTGAAAGCATGGCTTTATGTGTGTTTTGCATAAATTTCACACAAATAAGTAGTTCACAAATGAGTTAAGGAATTAACTATGTAATCATTTATAGAAAAACTTAAATATCATAATTTTTTTAATAATTAATAATTTCAAACTATATAAATAACTAGAATACACAAATGTTGTTCTATTATAAGTTATCAAAAATATATATATATTTTTATGTTGTAAGAGCATTATGTAGAGTAGAATATTATGAAAAGAACAATGAAAACTCATATATATGTGTGTGTGTGTGTGTGAGAGAGAGAGAGAGAGAGAGAGATCAAATGTAATTAATGAGTTCATTTCAAAGTTAACTTTATTGACAAGAAATAAATGATGAAAATAAATCCCATTATTCCTATAAATGAACCTATTAAGTGAATTTATTATGATGTTGAATTCATTAAATTTTATTCCCCGGAATGATGAACATGCCAATTTTCACAACAAGAATATCTTTCCCACATGGATGTAAAAATTGAAACTAAGATGTTATGGGTAGTTGAATGTTGATTTGTGAGAAACACATTGTGGATTGGATTTTTATTGAAGAATGAAGACACATTGTAAATCAAGTGCAAGTTGTAGTCCCACAGGAAGGTGCAATAGTTAAAATACGCAAACTAGTCACGTGTGAAGAGGAGGAAATTGATGAGAGACAATTGTAAATCATGCTGAAAAACACTTAACATATACTAACAATCCAAAATTATGAAATTAAATATGTAAATTTCATCTTATGAAAAGTGAATGTGGAGATCCTCATACTAAATTTGGATTTTTTCTTGAAAACATATTAACTATTTATTGTATATAAAAACATATTTTTGATCAAGGCTACCAAAAAAATTGAACTTTCTTTATAGATATCTTACATTTTCATATCACAACTATTTAACATTTTCGTATATAAACATCAACGTAAAGAGTTATACAACATTTTTATTTGTAACATATATTCAAAATCAATTTAATTATTTAAATTTCATATTTAATAAAAAGAAAATAAAATTATATATATATATAATAGGTGACTAATGATAAAAAAATATTCAAAAGGAGGTTCTATAATTTAAACCTAGTATTTTGGAAAAGTGTATTAATATTTAAAGTTATACATAAATCTGTGATGAATTTAAGGTTAATGTACATAACATGTTTATTTCAAAAGTTATGAAATTTATTTTAAGGAAAAAAAAAATTTATTTAGAGAGTTAATATTTAATTAAAATATTCAAAGTAAATGGCAATCAATCTAATACATGTTGATTTGGAAAACTAACTTTATTTTTACTAAATTATTAATAAAATATTTAAATTATTATAAATTATAAATGTTTTATAAACTATAAATATTTTAAGAGAATCAAGTAAATAGAAAACCTCAGACCCCAACAAAAAAAATCTAAAAAAATAAAATGATCTTCAACACTAAAATAAGCAGTTCTATTCAAAAATTATGTGTAAATAGACTATCTAGATGTATTATAAAATGATTGTAAAGAGTTTATGTCATTGAAATATATTTTAATTTTAATTGAAATTGATGAAAGATAATATGGTTAAAATAAAATGAAATTTATCTAAAAATGAAATGAAAACATCTATTATTCAAGAGTTTTTGGATTGTGTGTTGCTAAGACACTTTATGTGGGAATCAAAAATCTTGTTAGCCAAACAATCAGAGCCTAATCCCAAGAGCATCAAGGAAAATTGACCCAGTGTGACTAGACAATTGACAAGGTACTTAGCAACAAGAACTAAACCAATTAAGCTAACCCTTGGACTTAAATGAAAACATCTATTATACTAAAAAATAAGAAATTAAAAAACCAAGTTTTTATTTTTTAAATATTTCACACATAATAAATTTTAACTTTAAAATATTTAAATGTTAGTGACTTTCCTGATAATTAATCTACAAATTTATTTATTTATTTCTAATTTTATTAAATTAAAAAATAAACAATTTATTTTGTTATATATTAATAAGAAATCATTTATAATAATAGATTTTTAGTACTGATTTTTCCTATATAAATTTGGAAGCGAAAAAATTATTCATGTTATACAAATTCGAAAGCATAAAGAAATGTCTTACGAAAGCTTTAGAGCATGGTTGACATGGCTGCATCGAGGAAAATAAAATTGAAATTTCACTGATTTATGTGATTCGGCTGTACTTCTAGGAAAATTAGATTCGATGTTGACTTTGACTATGGGATCACTCACATTCGGCACCAATTCTGCATTAATTTGGCATTATACCATTGAGATGCTTTCAAATAGTGACATGCATCTAGGTTTCCCAATTTTGTAGAATGTAATGTTATGCTAAGATTATCCAGGTCTGTCACGACATTTTCTACATATACCCAACTAGAGTCCTAAGTGAGGGATACCGGCTTTGTGCGCCATCCTGTATTTCTTTATTTCTCTTCCATCCATTTCCTAATAATTTCATGGTAAGTCTGTACATAAATCTAATATTAATTCACTCACAGCACCTTTAACCAAAAAGTGCTCGTCGAGAAATGTTCAAGGTGTGTGAGCGTGCTTGACCAATCATCTATAATTATAGCGAGCCACTAACTAATGATTGTCTTAATGGTTAGCTGTTAATATTTTCCATAAGTTCTTGCCATGGAGTAGCCTCAGTATGCATGGCCATGGAGTAGTGTGGGTAGGAAAAATAATAAGATATTGGAAAATCTCAAAGCGGTTGCGGGTTGTTTGGGAAATTCTAGGGCGGTCGTGTGTTCAACTACCTAACACACTTCGTGGATTTTGTATAAGAGGAGGAAAATGAGGCACATAGATGTCAAACATATATGTGGTGATAAATGTGGTTATATGGTGCACACATGTCACTTATAGATGAAAAAGGGACACTAAATTCTGAGGATTCAAAAGAAAGGGTTATCGGCCTAATTAGCATGAGTGACACATTGGTTAAAAATCAAGTACAAGTTTCACTTAATATAAATAGCTATATTTGACTAAGAAAAATAAGGAAAAGAAAATAGGAATACATTAATATATATATATATATATATATATATATATATATATATATATATATATATATAAATTTTAACATGTGTAGAATATGTATGCAATTTGTATATGGATTATTACATTCCTGATAGAGTAACAAATAATATATATATATATGTGTGTGTGTGTGTGTCTGTGTCTGTGTGTGTGTGTCTGTGTGTATGTAGGAGGGAAGTAATACATACCTTTGTCAAATAAAACATATTAATAAACAAACAATTATATATGTGATGCATGGTCAATTGGAAAAACATAAATATATTGTATTGATAATGATGTTTTTCTATGTCTCCATGATAGACATATATAGAACACACATAAGTGATTAAGATGCATATGATTAGGCATATACACATACATATTTATATATGATTACCTATATGTATGTGAAAATTTAGATGTGATATAGAAGCTTTATGAAAATTATTACTTTCAATTATTATTTTATATGTAACGGATATATTATTCATTTATCCACTTGTTAAATTCCATTGAATCAACAGATATAGTCAAATTGATTTAATATATATATATATATATATATATATATATATATATATAAGCACCTTCACTAAGATGATGAGCTCAATGAAAATTAAGCACCTTCACTAAGTGGGGCCCGCTGGCTATTTTTAGACATGGTGAGCATATTCTATAAGTTGCAAGATGTTGTTTGTAGATGGTTGATAAAGTTGGAAAAATAGATGAGATTCTATTTTTAGAAGATTGGGAAAATTCTATTTATAGATCGCTAATCTAAAAATAGATGCATGTCGATTATTATTAGCCCTTAATAATAATCCGACAATAAATATCAACTTATTCTCTTGGAGCACTTTATTTTAGTGAAAATATTTGGAAAATTAGTGGGCTGAAGGAATTACGCAATTCCTAGGGTGGTTGGTGACTCATGCATGGAGGACTCAGTTATAAATGAAGTGGAAAAGTAGTGACACAGTTGGAAGAGTAGTTATGGGAGTTTTTATTTAGTTTAACTCAGTTAAGTGAGTTAAACTCAGTTGTGCTAGTTGTATTTATTTATAACTGAAGATACACTAGTGAGAGTTTAGTGAATTAATTAGTTAATTAATTCACAACTAATAAATCACTTGCAACTGAACAAATACAACAATTAACTACTTGCATGTCAGTTCCAATGGAGACCTAGTGGAGAGATAGGTGAAAGGGAGAGATGGACTATCTGTTGTGACTATAGTAATGCATTCAAAGCATCTGACACACATTGGAGATGCCAATGAGGATTGCACAGTCAAGGTAAGGAAAATTTGAATTCATTCAGGGGTCTTCTTCAGTAGGGATTGCGCAGTGGAGGCAATAAATTGGTGCATAAATATGCAAATTTCTGCATGATAGTGTGTGACGATTGTATATTGTAATGAGAGCTTGATGTACTAAGCTTTGTATGAGATTGTTACATGATTCCATTGATATAAATAATATATTATAGTTGGGGTTTTTAGCTTTAATCTTTCCCATTAAACAACTGTGTTTACGTGCGATTGATTTTATTCATGTGTTTGAAATTGGCGATTTAATTTCTGCAAAGAATTAAGTGGAAGGATACTATATTTAACATAAGATTAATTTGTTAGATCAGGAGAATCCAGTAATAATATTAGTATTAATAAATTTCTACATGGTATCAGAGAAACGTTAATCATTGGAGATTGCAATAGTGAAGCAGTGCTGAGTTTTGTGCTCGTGGAAAATTTGAATTTTCTACAGAGTTCTTGGTGTGATAGTTGAGTATTCATTGAAATGGCTTTCAATGGGTTGCGGTTGGAGTATGCCCTTGAGGGTAGCTCAAAATACATAGCCTGGAAGGAAAGGATGGAGGCGGTGCTTGAAGATAATGGACTGAAGGAGTCCATCGATAGCGATGTTCCTAAGCCTACTTCAAGCGATGCTACAGTACTTGACGCATGGAAAAAGAAGGTAGCGAAGACAAGAAAATTCTATTGAAAGGTCTGAAATACCATATTGTGTCAGGCCTTCATGGGAAAGCCACTCAATTTGCAATGTGGAAGGCTTTGATAGATCTTTTCCAAAGCAACAGTGACCAGAGGAAGTTGGCGTTGAAAGATAAGTCAGAAAAATGAAAATGGAGAAGGGAAACATTATTCCAAAATATCTCACGAAGTTTTTCCAATGTAGGGATAAGCTGGGGAGTGTGGGAATTACAGTTGCAGATGATGACTTGGTGAGCTTGGCTCGCCTTGGGCTTCCAAAGATTTGACACAGCTACGAAGACTCTGTCAATGGAGGAGAGAAACTGCTGGATTGGGAGCGACTTTGGTCGAATCTTGTGTACGAGGGGATAAGGCGGAATACTAGGGATGGCTCTTCATCAAAGAATGATGATGAAGATAATTGTGCTTTGGCTGCCAAATAAAGGAAAGGGAAGGGGAATAAATCCCATCAAAAATCTGAGGCTAACAGCAAGAAGTTGGATTTGTCCAAGGTGAAGTGTTTTCACAGTCATGAACATGGGCATCTCACCACTAACTACCCACAGAAAAAGAAGAACAAGAAGGTTGCTGGAGCTATAGATGGTAAGGCCTTAGCCTCACAATTTGAACTCGATTTCTCCTTAATTGCACGCCTTGTTTCAAGTGCAATGGGATTGGTGTGGTATCGTGATAGTGGTGCTCCTTTCATATGAGGGGAGAAAAGGAGTTTTTTAGTGAGAAGGATCTCCAAATGCATATAGAGATGGCTGAAAATGGTAGATACAGAGTGAGCGGCATTGGAATCATTGCCTTTCAGATGGATTCAGGTAAACCATTTCTGTTGAAAGAAGTTATGCATGTTCTAGGTCTGAAGAAGAACTTGGTCTCAATCGCTATGCTGGAGGACAAAGGTTATGACGTTGTTTTCAGCAAGGGAAAAGCTTTCCTGCGACATAAAAAATGGGTCAAACCAAGAGGATAGGGATTCGAGTTAAGAATATCTACAAGCTGGAGGTAGGTGGCTGTGCTGCAATGATGGGAAAAAAAATAATAAGTGGTGAGTTGGGATGAGGGTGAATTATGGCACAGGAGATTGGGCCATCTTCACCATGGTGCCTTGAATATTTTGTATTATATTTCTACTTGACCTCCAAAGGGTACTCTTGTGCAGTCATATTAGTGCAAGGGATGTAATATGGGTAGGTTTGTGAAGAACACCTTTCATGAGAAGGCAAAACGTGCTTCGGTGATCCTGGAGAGAATTCACACAGACATTTGTGGACCTTTCTTGGTTACTTCAACAGGAAAACATAGGTATTATGTTATTTTTGTTGATGACTATTCTTGTAGATGCTATATCTTCTTCATGCAGAAGAAGGATCAAACATTATCAAAGTTCTGTGAGTTTAAAGCATTCGTGGAGAAGGAGTCAGGGAAGAAAGTGAAGGCTCTACGGAGCAATAATGGTGGTGAATATATCTCGAATGAATTCAAATACTTCTGTAGAAAAGAAGGAATTTGAAGAGAACTCATAGAACCTCATAACCCACAACAGAATGGGGTTGCAGAGAGGAAGAACAGAATGATCATGGGTACTGCCTGAGCTATGTTGCATGAGCAGGGCCTACCAATGCACTTGTGGGTGGAAGCATGCAACGCTGTGGTTTATGTGCAAAACTGTTGTCCTCATAGAGTACTTGGCATGAGTACACCTAAAGACGCTTTTACTGGTAACAACCCTGATATTTGTCATTTGAATATTTTTGGCTCAGCTGTTTACATTCATGTGACAAAGGATGCCAGGAAGAAGCTGGAGCTGACTGCAGAAGTTGGAATATTTGTGGGGTACACAGAAACACCCCATAATTATCGTGTTTATTTTCCAAATAGTCGAATGACTATGGTGCGACGGGATATACAATTCAATGAGGTGAAGGCCATGAAGTTGTTACTTGAGAGGGAGCTACACTTGCATGCAGAGGAGGAGCTACTTGCTCCCAAATATGAGCCTCTAGATGTGGATCAGCCATAGGAGGAGATTCATGGAGTGGAGGAGCCCACTCATGCAGAACCAAACATTAGAGCAAGCAGAAATCGTACCACAGAAGCTTAGAGACTAAATCTTGATGCTGCATAAAATGTAGGATTCCCTACATCATCCATCTTCTTTTGAAGAAGCAGCGCAGGAGCCCACATGGGTAGATGCCATGATCGAGGAGTATGACTTCATTGTTAGAAATAATGCTTGGGAGATTGTTCCAAGGCTGGTGGGTAATTCAGTGGTAGATTCAAGATGGATCTATAAGGTAAAGCAATTGTAGATTTCAGATTTCTGTGGTGTGAGTTTAGATTTTCTGGGTTCGGAATCTCCACAATGAGCATTTTTGCGTCACTATTGGTTCGGAAGCAAGCTGTTGATGGGAGCGTCGAGAAGTATAAGGCAATATTTGTTGCTCGGGGCTTCTCACAGATCGAGGGGATTGATTATGAAGAAACCTTTGCACTTCCATAAGGACCATCCTTTCTCTCTCAGCACAAATAGGTTGGCACATTCATCAAATGGATGTGAAGGTTGCATTCCTTAATGGGATCATTGAAGAAGAAGTGTACATTGAGAAGCATGAAGGATTTGAGATCTTCATCAGCAAGTTGCATGTGTGCAGACTCAAAAGAGCGATGTATGGACTGAAGTAAGCACCGTGTGCTTGGTACACTTGGATTGACAGCTATTTCACTGGACTTGGCTTCACCAAGAGTGAGGCAGATGCAAACCTGTACCAAATTGTGGTGGAGGGTAAGCTTTTAATCATTTTTATTTATGTTGATGATTTAATACTAACGTGTGATGAGAATTTTATACACTCATGCAAGGCAGATTTTGCAAAGGAGTTTGAGATGAAGGATTTGGGCCTCCTTCATTATTTTTTTGGATTGGAAATATTGCAACGAGAAGGTAAACTGATTGTGTCTCAAGGAAAGTATGTCTGGGAGATAATTGGTAAGTTTCACATGGAGGACTACAAGCCCATGGATACTCCTCTTCTAGAAAATTGGAGGAAGGAGGATGGCACATTGGTAGAGGTAGTGGACGCCACTGTTTATTGACAGTTGGTGGGTTCTCTCATGTATTTAGTTAATACAACACCGGACATATGCTATGGGGTGAACCAACTTAGTCAAGAGATGGTTAAGCCTACCAAGCTCTTTTGGAAGGCAGGAAAGCATGTCCTGAGGTATCTTAGGGGAACATCTGAGTATGGATTATGGTACAAACAGACGGATGAGGTGAATTTTCATGGCTTCACAGATGCAGATTGGGCAGGCAACCTAATGGACAGAAAGAGAACATCAGGAGGGGTTTTCAGTATCGGATCTACAATAATTTCTTGGTATAGTAGGAAACAAATATCCATGGCACTCAGTTCAACGGAAGCAGAATACATGGCAGGAAGTCAAGTTGCATGTGAGGCTATCTGGATGAGGAAGATCCTGGTCGGTTTGTTCAGTTCTCATTACGATCCTACAGTGATACATTGTGATAATCAAAGTTGCATTAAAAGCTTGATTAATATTGTATTTCATGATAGATCTAAGCATATAGATATCCAGTATCATCATATCAGAGATTATGTGTAGCGGAAGATCATGTTGCTTCAGTACATTCCTATGGAAGATCAGGATGCAGATATTCTGACAAAGGCACTCAGTAGGAGAAGATTCGAATACCATAGAGGTGGGATCGGGGTGAAGGATAATCCCTATCTTGTTGATAGGGAGTGTTGAGATTCAACAAGATGATGAGCTTAGTGAAAATTAAGCACCTTCACTAAGTGGGGCCCATAGGCTATTTTTAGGTGTATGTCTATTTTTAGACATGGTGAGCATATTCTATAAGTTTCAAGATGATATTTGTAGATAGTTGATCAAGTTGGAAAAATAGATGAGATTCTATTTTTTGAAGATTGGGCGAAGTCTATTTATAGATCACTAATCTAAAAATAGATGCATGTCGATTATTATTAGCCCTTAATAATAATCTAACAATAAATATCAACTTATTCTCTTGGAGCACTTTATTTCAGTGGATAGATTTGGAAAATAAGTGGGCTGAAGGACTTACGCAATTCCTAGGGTGGTTGGTGACTCATGCATGGAGGACTCAGTTCGAATTGAAGTGGCAAAGTTGTGACAGAGTTGGAAGAGTAGTTATGGGAGTTGTTATTTAGTTAAACTCATTAAGTAAGTTAAACTCAGTTGTGCTAGTTGTATCTATTTATAACTGAAGATACACTAATGAGAGTTTAGTGAATTAATTAGTTAATTAATTCACAACTAATAACTCACTTGCAACTGAACAAATACAACAATTAACTACTTGCATGTCAGTTCTAGTGGAGACCTAGTGAATAGATAAATGAAAGGGTGAGATGGACTATCTATAGTTACTATAGTGATGCATTCAACCCATATATCACACATTGGATATGTCATTGAGGATTGTGCAGTCAAGTCAAGGAAAATTTGAATTCATTCGGGGGTCTTCTTCAGCAGGGATTGCGTAGTGGAGGTAGGCTGTCAGGAGGCAAGAAATTGGTGCATAGATATGCAAATTTCTGGATGACAGTTTGTGACGATCGTATATTGTACTGAGAGCTTGATGTACTAAGCTTTGTATGATATTGTGACATGATTCCTTTGATATACATAATATGTGATAGTTGTAAATTTTAGCTTTAAGCTTTCCCATTAAACAACTGTGTTTATGTTAGATTTATTTTCTTCATGTGTTTGCAATTGACGATTTAATTTCCTCAAAGAATTAAGTTGAAGGATTTTTTATTTAACATAAGATTAATTTGTTAGATCAGGAGAATCCATTACTACTATCAATATTAATAAATTTCTACACACACACACACACACACATATATTGGTAGTTTAGACTAATCCTAATATTTCCATTTTTCTCCTCCCATCCCACCCACGGGTTTCAAATTGGTAACCTTGCAGACAGAGTGTCTTAACAGCGCACCCCATCATCCACTGCTCTAGACCATGTTGGCGAAATTGATTTAATATTGAGATATTATCTACTTACCATTACTACAATATTAATAATTTTGTGAGAAGTTTCACTAATAATAAACACATTGACTTAGTTCCATTAAATATATTTCTTTTCCTTGAGATATATTATTTACATTCCTGAACAATTTTACTCTACCTTGAGATCCTCTTCATATAGAATCACTTTGAGATTCTCTTTTTCTAAAATCAACTTCCTTGACTTCTTTTATATACTTTTCTTATGGAAAAACCCTTTAAAAGGAAAATATCTCTTCCTTTTAGCTAATATTTACTTTCTTACTATTTTCTGAGGAAGTAATCTAAATTCCTTCTCTTTTTCCATTTTAACCTTCATAATTTTAGAATTTTTTTCAAATTTCAGTCCAACAACCATCTTAATTATGACCTCATAATAATAAATGTTCTTTGTTTATTGCCTTGACATGTTTTTCTCCTTAATGGCTCCTCAACTTCCACTTTTTTTTTTATCTACCTAACTTCTTGACATCCTACAAATTCTTCTTTTTTTTCTATTTGGCACATACACACTTGTTTATGCCTACTTTATCAATTCTTTCTCTTTTTACCTCAATCACCAGTTAATTTATACACATTCATTACCATATAAAGGTTGGAGGTACATTTTTGAAAATATGTGTATTATTAGATATAATATTGGATTTATAGATGCTTAAGTTTGGTTGTAAATAGTATATTTATCCACATTAAACTTCAATTAAAAAAATTAGCGTTTTGTATTTTGGTTTTAGATTTTAATTTATAGAATGTTAGGAATATTGTATAATAAATCAAAATCTAATATTTTAATACACAATTTTTAATTGGCATTTATTAATTTCAGCTTATGTGGTAAGCAATGAGGCATATAAACCAAGTTGTATTCTTTGTATCTCAATTGAGTAAAAATGTTGGAATTTAGTATTTTTAAAAATATCTACATTATTAAATTTAAATTTTGACTTGAAAATGTTTAAGTTTAGTAGTAAAAAATATTTTATCTCTTTAAAATTCAATTAAAAAAAAAACTTTAGCATTTTTTTATTAAATTCTAGTTTATAATATGAACTCAAAATCTAATAGTTTAGTCATCATTTTTAAGTCTACGTTTTTTAAATAGAAATATATGTATCATTTCATTTAAAGTTTGATTTAAAGATGTTTAAGTTTCGTAATTATTTATAATTTTATTATGGATTATAAAATTAAAATGATTTTAAGGTTTATAATATCTAATAAAAATATTAATTTTATAAAAACTATTAATTGACTACTTTATTTTAATTTCAATTTGTAATATTTTAAGAAAGAACACATGTATTTAACCATTATTTTCACTCAAACCATATTTTTAATCATTTAATTTTAAAATTATGAACAATTTAGGCACCAAATTGGGGCATGAGACCTTTTCTTTTAGGCAAGAGAGTTTCCTCTATGAAACAATTTCAATACTAAAGTCTAAAATATTTCACACACACTTTGTGACCCATGGAAAAGAAACACACATTGTTGACCATTAAACTCACTCAACCATATTTCTTTTAATGAATTGCATGTGCACTAGGAATGTTGATTGGTGGAGATAAACGAGAAGGGTATCTTGTTATATAGTAACTCGAATTGAATGGAATTCGCATGGAGCCGAGTGACATAATTAGTGGCATATAACTAGTCAACTTGTAGGATTTGATTCACTCACATAGAATATTTAGCTCATGCCACCATTGGTGAAATATTATTCAGGTTGGAAGTTAACTCACACACATGGATTCTCTTAAATTAAAATATCGAGATGAAATATGGATCTCCCATGTTTCAACCCTTTGAAGTGATCATGAGGAAAATTATCCTTTACAATGGTGAGCACCTTTCTGATTTGTAAAAGGCAACTGAATTAATTAAATTGACATGAGTCACACACGTTTCAAGTCAACTACAAGTTTTCCCTAATCCAAATAGCTATATATAACTAAGGAAAATAAGAAAAATAAGAAAAGTAGAAAGCATTAAAATATATAAATGCTAACATGAGTAGGGTATGCATGCAAGTTCGTATATGGATGATAATATTATTGCAAAACTAAAAAATAACCTAATTATACATATCCAAGAGACAAGTAACACATACAATAGTGAAATAAAACATATTAATAAACACACAATCATATATGTGATGCATGTTGAATTGGAGAAACAAAAATAAATTTTACTGATAATGATGTTTTTCTATGTCCCCGTGATAAACACATATATGTGATTAACATGCATGTTATTAGGCATATATACATATTTATATAGGAGTAACTACATGTATGTGAAAATATAGATGTTATATTGATGCTTCATGAAAGTAAACAACCCTATCACCTTCAATTGTCCTTTTATATGTAGGAGATATATTATTAATTTAGCCACTTGTTAAATTCAGTTGAGTCAATTAACATTGTGAAATTTGTTTAATATTGAGTTGTGATCTACTTACAGTAGCTACAACACTAATAATTTTGTTAGAAATTACACTAATAATATACACATTTACTTAGTTAAATTAAGTATATTTCTTTTCCATGGAACATATCATTTTCTCTCATGGGCCTTTTTCATCTACCTTGACATCCTCTACATATAGAATCACTTCGAGATTATCTATTTGTAAAATCAAATTGTTGGACTTCTTCTATATCATTTTATTATGGAACACCAATTTTGAAGGAACATCTCTATTCCTTTAAGCTAATATTTACTTTCTATGAGCTAACCCAACATCATTCTTTCTTACTCTCTTCTCAATAATGAACCTAAATTCCTTCTCTTGTTCCCTTTTAACCTTTAGAATTTTAGAAATTTGTTCAAATTTGAGTCCCAAAACTGTCTTAGCTATGACCTCATAATAATAAGTCTTATTTGTTTATTGGCTTTAGATGTTTTTCTCCTTAACGAGTCCTCAACTTCCCACTTTGTTGTTTATGCACCTAGCTTCTTCACTTCCTACAAATAAAAGTTTTATATTTCACACATACACACTTGTTTATGACTACTTTATCCATGCTTTTTCTTTTTACCACAATCCCTACTTCATTTCTACACACGAATCACCATATAAAGGTTGAAGACATTTTTTTGAAAATATATGTATTATTAAATATAAAATTGGATTTAAATAAGTTTAAGTTTTGTTTTAAATAACATTTTTATTGACATTAAACTTCAATTTAAGAAAAAATAAATAAACTTTAGCATTTTCTATTTTTTTTAGATTTCCATTTAGAAAATGGTAGGAATGTTGTATAAGAACTCAAAATCTAATATTTTAATGCACAATTTTAAATTGCCATTTATTAATGTCAACTTATGTCGTATGCAATGACACATAAACACCAAGTTGTATTATTTGTATCTCAATTGAATATAAATGTTGGAAATGTGTTTTGAAACATAACTACATTATTAAATTTGAAATTTGATTTGATTTTTTTTAAGATTAGTAGTAAATAATATTTTATCCCTTTAAAATTTAATTAAAAAAATAATAATTAACATTTTTTTATTACATTCTCATTTATACAAAAATAGGAATGATGTATATGAACTCAAAATATAATATTTTAGTCTTCACTTTTAAGTGAATATTTACTTAATGTCAATATGTGTATCATTAAATTTAAATTTTGAGTTAAAGATGTTCGAGTTTGGTAATTATTTATATTTTTTTATAGACTAAAAAAATTATATGGATTTCAAATTTGAGTCCCCCAACCATGTTATCTATGACTTCATAACAATCAGTTGTTTTTTGTATTGGCTTGAAATGTTTTTCTCCATAATGGCTCCTCAACTTCTCACATTATTGTTTATGTGTCTAGATTCTTCACTTCCTAAAAAAAAAGTTCTCTATTTCACACATACACACATGTTTATGCATACTTTATCTATGTTTTTTCTTATTACCTAAATCCCTACTCTTCGTTTCTACACACAGTACCATAGAAAGATTGGAGGTAAGTTTTTTAAAATATGTATATTATTGAATATAAAATTGGATTTAAAGATTTTTAAGCTTGGTTGTAAAAAAAAAATTATCCACATTAAACTTCAACTTAAAAAAATAAAAAAAAATAAAAAAACCTTTAGCATTTTGTATTTAGTTTTTATATTTTCATTTATAAAATGGTAGGAATGTTGTATAAGAACTCAACATCTAATATTTTAATACAAAATTTTTAATTGGATTTTATTAATGTCAACTTATATGGTAAGAAATGACCCATATAAACCAAGTTATATTATTTGTATCTCAATTGAGTATAAAGGTTGGAAATGTTTTTTTAAAGATATCTACATTATTAAATTGAAAATTTGATTTAAAAATGTTTACGTTTAGCAGTAAATAATATTTTATCCTTTTGAACCTAAATTAAACAAAAAAAACTTTAGCATTTTTTTATTACATTCTCATTTATAAAAAAATCAGAATGGTGTATCTAAACCTGAAATCTAATATTTTAGTCATCATTTTTAAGTGGACATTTATTAAATATTAATCTATGTATCATTAAATTTAAAATTTGGTTTAAAGATGTTCAAGTTTGGTATTTATTTATAATTTTTTATAGAGTAAAACATTTATATCAATTTTTCACCCAACACACCCTAGTAGTGCATGCAAGAGCATTGCACCTCTCTCAGTAGTGATAATATGCCTAGGCGCAATGCATATTTCGATACAAGGGGTGCATTGGTCCTAGGGGGTGTTTTTTGGAACCCTTGGGCCCTCAAAACCTCAAACAATTGCCATGAAATCACAAAAATGGACAATCGAAAGAAAGAGAATGCTTTTAGCTCCTCCATGGAAGTGAAAATACTCAAAATGATCCACTAGATTGGTTGTAATCAACTGCAGAAGATTGAAGGAAAAAGTGCTCCAAAAATCTCAATGTTGAAGGTAAATGTGAAATGGTAAAAATGAAGTCATTTTGGATATTTGTGGTCATTTCTTGCATTATTTTATTCATATTTAATGTTTTGACCTAAATATGCTTCATTTTTACGATGAAACATGTATGTTTAATCCATTTTGTGATGTTTTGAGCAGGTCAACAACTGTTAATTATGTTTTATCATGCTTTAAACAAGTTATTCTGACCATGGAGTATAGTTTTATCTCTTTTTCAGGCTCTATAAAACTATAAAAAACGAACCCCTTCGAGTCCTCTTCCAACTACTTTCAGACTCCCAAAATATGAAAACGTTGTCCAACACTTCTCTTCTTGAACTAGTTTAATTAAATGAAAATAAATTACTTATTATAAGTTTAACCCTTTTTTGGAATGAGATAGACTATTTACAAAAAAGGAATACCTTAGTCGAACATTTATAAGAGGCTTTCTTGAGCATTATTTTCTGCATTTTCGACCTCAAGAGACTATCCACAGAAATGAGCACCTGCAGTTTTCTTTTTCGTCTCTTTTTCAAACACTCTAAACATGAAAAATATTTTGAGTTTTACCCTCGATGGACTCGTTAAA
Source organism: Pinus albicaulis (assembly GCA_034641835.2). Classification (NCBI taxonomy): domain Eukaryota; kingdom Viridiplantae; phylum Streptophyta; class Pinopsida; order Pinales; family Pinaceae; genus Pinus; species Pinus albicaulis. The sequence goes on from CM076580.1 coordinate 1,469,784,944, forward strand.
ACATCAAACAACCATTTAATTTTCGAACTTCACATGGCCGAACCACTCCTTCTTAGGGTTCGCTAAAAATACTCAGATGGATTCATCCGAAGGGTGAGCTTACAAATCAATGATATGTTATCTTCCTCAAGATTGTTAAAAAATAAAGAGGTACTAACAAGTATAGTTGGGGAAATTGAGAAAATGGGGTACTCCATTTGCTAATGGAATTGAGTCAGTCTTGAACATGAAAATATTCCACTTCATCTTTGTGGTTGTTGGGTTGGGTAATCTACTTGACATTCAGTTCATCATACTATTTCAAAGACCCCATTTTGGGTTTGGGTCAAAGCTTCCAACTCCATTCAGTGTCGTTATGTGTTCAAGAGATGTCATTTTAGTTGAATTTCATTACAATACTCTTAAGCATCCATTCCATGTTTTCCTTTTCTTTATCCTATTCTCTATCTTCATTATTTTTTCTCAATCATGATACTTGTTTCGTGTCGTTGATGAGGGATACATCAAGATCCTCCTTTTATGGGTCGCTTCCTGTCAACATCAACACATTATCAAGGAATTTGACTTAGAAACACCCCTTTGGTACCTTGGTGCTTGCACACATCAATGGAAATTTTCCTTGTTCTTAGCAAGAGGTTTTCATCATTGGCCTTAAATTGAAATACTATGTTTGATGTTCGGCATAAACCCATTGATTCACACCATACAAAGTTTACTGTAGTACCTTGATATCCATTAACATCATCGGTATTTTCTCTCACGTTTGTTAACATATTACATCATCAACCAGTAATCCGAATGTGTTTACCATGTTCAACTTCAACTCATTGAATCACATGGTTAGAATCGTACATTGGTTGGTTGTATGAATGAGATAGAAGAACTAAGATCTAGTTTCAACCATCGAGGTTGCGATTTGAGGAATGATACAAATATCACAATATATGATGGCCACAATAATGCACAGAGTCATCCAGTCATGGGTCAACTAGTTGCAACTGTAGACACATGTTTTGATCATTGTACATGTTATGTTAGCTTATGTGCTGAGTATGGGTATGCCTTCCTCAGAAAAATATTCCATGATGAAAATTTATTGTAACATATGAATCTTGTCGGTTGTTCTTGATCCCGACTTATCAAAACGTAAAGCACTTCATTCATCAATCATCATTCTTGACCTTTCACTTTAGGGGGAAATCTATTATAGGCCATTTTTTCACATCCAATTATTAGGCATCCTAATGGGATCAATCAACACCCTATTCCCCCTTGTAAACATCATTGCACAGATCCCTAAGTGAACCTACTTCATTTCCCAACATTTCTATATAAAGCTTCTAGAAGCTTCCAAAATTTGTTACAACCATTTACCTCATATTAAACTTTTGGATCCTATCCCATCATTATTTGGAGTTTCCACCCCTTATCCATTGGTCCCATCCTCCCATAAAATGTGGATGTAAAACCTTAAATTGGTAATTGGATAAGAACTCCCAACTTACCCCACTCTTCTATATATTTACTTCCTTGCATATGAAAGGGGTGGTATTTTGGAGAGTTTTACTACCCTTATGTTGCTATGGTGATATTCTCGATTCCATGCATTTAGGGTGATTCTAGGTGCACATTATTACAAGGAAAGGAAAATACAACTTGGAGGAGATATTATTCAAGATCAATGAACTATTAGTGGTTGTAATTTTTTTCCATTCATATTAATGGAAATAATTATTTTTTTCCTATATGTGATGTTGTTATTTCATATATTTCAATACCATGATCTATTGCATAGAGTACTTAGATGATACAACATATATATTGTAGTTTATTGGCTTGTATAATCTCACTCTTCAGGTTCTAATTTTGGAAATCATAGATGGAATTGGAACATTCAATTTGACAAAGGAATGCAACATGTGACAGATTCCAGGTAGGCTTCATTCCATCATCTATTTACTTTAAGGAAATAATTTGGTTCCCTATTTTATTGGTTGGGTATTTAACCTAGGGGAAATACTTTTGTCCATAATCATAAATCCCATATAACACGGGCTCTGTGGACTTCGAGGCGCAACACTAGAAATGCCAAAGAAGGACTTTGGGAACCTGCAAAATAAGACCCTAATTTTTCGTGCAAACAATAAGCAGTATCCACTCTAATTCTAAAATCAAAAGCACTAATTGAAAGGGAAAACCTCGATTAATCCAAAAATTAACACTACAAATCACCAATGTTGGGAAGCAACCCTAATTATTAATCAATTGAAAACAATCCCAACCTTTTGAAAATTTAAAGAGAAATACCTTTCATTAAATCAATCTAACATCTAATGCATAAACTCCAAATTGGATTCCTGCACTATGATCTATTCTATCATTCAAAACAATGAATGTTTACTCTATCATGAAAATAGTTTTGAAAGAAAATGGAAACACACTCTTCACACATGTGGAGATCAAAGCAAGTTACCTAATAAAGTGTTGATATGCATAAGATCATTAATGAAAACTATGTTACTATGTGCAAGAAATTAATCAAATAAACAAAATGTTGTAAAATGATTTCACCTCTCATAAAACACTCATTCATTCTCCCAGTACTATGATATGCATAGAATCATGACTAGTATTAAAAGTGAAAAACATAGCACTAAATTATGATCCTAAATATTAGATTCAAACTCAAATATTTATCTTATGATTCTTTTCACCATCTTCCTCCACTCGGTAAGATTCATGTACTCAAGGTGATTCATTCATTAAATCATATTGAAAACTACTCTATGTGAAAATTAAAAGAAGGCCTCTAAATCTATTTAGCATCAGCCAAAAGTCCAATGTGCCAATGTATGTAAAACTCAAATATAGATTCATCATTCAAGGGAAAAAATCATGCATCTAAATAAATCAAGATCTGGAAAAGTCATTACTTCTCGGAAATTCATTTACTCAAAAGGAGAAATGTTGGAATAACACTCTTTTGGTCTCACAAGTTCACAGGAATTTTGTAGTATTTTTTTTCACAAAATATACAAGGTGGAAACTCTTAAATAATAATCCCTTTGCACAAAAATTTAGAGCTTAAAATGATAATACAATCTCCAAAAAAAAACTAATACTTTGTTTCTGCAAAATAGGAAATTGATTCTTAAAGCATATTCAACATAGAGGTCTGAATAAATTCATATTTGCACTTCTAATATTTCAATCATAAGTTTCCTTTTAAATTTGAATTCAGATGTTTGTGAGACTCTAGTGAAGAAAAGGGTTGAAACATTATCAAGAAATTAGTGAGTTAAATATCATTCATATTTAATCTTTTGAAAATGAAGCTATAGGTATTATAATTGCAAGAGAATAAGAAACCATTGTTGTATCTTTTAGATAAGATCACACATAAATATGTTACAACAATGAATTACATATGCTACGATTATCATGGGAATTATTCATTATTGCAACCAAAACAGTCCCAGATTCATAAATGTAAATAAATCATAAAATATAGAATTTTATATATCAAGGAGACAAAGTGTATCTTTTTTATGCAGGAAATATATTTATATGAAATCAAATGAAAAATTTTGGACACCCAATGGGAAAAATCTCAAGCATCAATTCCTAGATATGCAACCTAGTTAAAATATACACAATAAAGAAGGGAAATTATCTGAGTTGGTGGGCGCAAAAGAAATAGCTCATCCTTTGTATATTAAACCTAAATTACAGAGACAAAATCAATCACAAAAAATGCAGAAGAAATAAAAAGAAGAACCTCGCATTAGAAGTTTTTTTTGAAATTGAATTAGTCTTTTACATTTGAGGCCATTTTGTCAAGGTACAAATAAAAAATATGAGATTATAATAACATCCTCCTCCATAGGACATGGTTGGGCTTTTTATGAAGGTTACAAGATGAACTTTCAGCTCTAACAACCCTATTTTTCATTTCTATAAAATTCTACTTTTTTAACAAATTATAGCCTCAAAGAACCCTACATATGTTCCTTATCATTGAGGATTTTAGAAAAATTATCAAGGGGAGCCTAATTTTCCATGCTTTAAACAAATAAATCTCTTGTAATTTTCTAATTTAATAGAAATTCCTAGAAAATCATGCCCCAATTTGACTGTTTAGATACTTTTACAATTCTCGGTTTAACATGATTTTTTACAAATCTTCCTTAAAGACCCCATTATATCTCCCAAACAATGATGAATTTTGGAGAACCGTTTGAGTATTATTAAATTTCTTATACTCAGAAAAAAAAATCATTGTTACAAAATTTCGAGATTCACTTTCATATGCATGGAAATTAAGGAGGAATTTTTCATTTTGAAAATTGTGTGAATTTAGCGTTGAATTATTAATTATTTTATAAAAAATAATTCGTATGAAATGGGTGAATTTTCATTTATGTGGAGGTGTTAAAAATTAATTTTGGTCAAAAACCATATTCTTTTTTCCCCGAAAGTGTCTCGAGATGTCGAAGCCCCAAATTGGTAGAGGAACCCAAGATTGGTGTAGGAACATATTAGTGAATTACGAGCATGTCTTTGAATGTCAACACACTCCAAAATAGTCTTGAATACATGCTAATACTTATAGTTAAAATTTTCCATTGTGGAAATCTTGGATGATGAAGTGGTCCCAATGTTTGATGCACACACAACACTTAGTGGAAGAATGTTGCTAGTGCAGGCACAGGCCAAAACTTGGTGCACTTAGAAATAAAATGCTAATTCATGTCTATATTTAAAAAAAAATTCGTGCACCTTCTTGAGAAATATGAAATAACACAAAAAAATCATTAATAACAATTTTGATATAATTTTTATCGAAGAAAAGTTAATATGCTAAAGAATAAATGATTACCTTTTCATGCTCTTAGTTGAAGATAATACATCATTAATCATGAAAAATGATATTAATTAGATAAAATCATGAGTTATCAAAGGGAAAAAGGATATACTAAAAAAAAAAAAAACTAAGGCCCAACATCCCCCCATGTTGATCATCTTGCATGTCCTCATGCAAGCAAAACCGATAAGAGAGACCAAAGTAATCAAAATTGTACGGATAGGGTTTCTCTATTATATCATGTTGCATTGACTTAAAATATATGGATAATTGAGTAAGAGCATGTACGTAAGTGTCATATTATGCCAAATTACTTTTTTATGAATAAGATAATAAATACCTTTGATCGTAGATTTAGTGACGCCAAGACTGATCTTCATTATTTTATAAATAATGCCAAGATTTCCATAGGAATTCTAACAATGTTGTGACTAAAATGATAGTTCCATCATGAAATATCCAACCATTAAAATTACCATAAGCATCTCATGATTAGCCTTAATCAAGAGTTATTCAAATTAATAACCTCATGAAAAATAAAAGTGGCATAATTATATCTTGAAAGCCACAGAGCAAAAGATGAATGGATATGTGATAGAATAATACCTTCCTAAGATTACTGTATTACCAATATCCAAGCGTATAGTTGAAGGTCCTTTTCTCGGGAAAAGTGAATCACTAACACTAAGGCTCCCACATCCATGAAAACCAAATTATTCGAAAATATAGAACTCCAAAGAATTACACCAAAAGGATATAAAATGCATTCTAAGAGAGATATGATAATGAGTTCAAGGAAATAAAAAACCAACCAAGTAAATCATAGTGTAAAACTAAAATTAATACCATAGGAATGGCCCTGTTGCAAGGAGATGTGTATAGCCTTGACATGGATTCCTTTTAATGCCACGAAATTCCTCTGTCCCATATATTAGATATAAATTCAGAGTCATTTAAAAGAATTTACTTTGGTTTAGGAATTAATATAAGGTTTTTTTCCTAGATTGGTAACCAGTGAACGACAGTGCCATTCACAAGAGCTAACAAGAATTAAAAAATTTGATCATGAGGAAATCTCTTGCCTTTCATATTTTAAACTAAAATTTGTTACCCTAGCTTGGTGACTAGTAGCGTTAATGTAATTATCTTTAGGACCCATGATAATGATAGGTTGGCTCATGATGAGACCTCCTATCCCTAAATTAATTCATTTATGTTAAAAAACCTTTAATTATGAGTAACCTCAGATATGTTACTTAATAGGTGGGGAGGAAAATCTACTCCTTAAGAGCATGGGATGACATGAAAAGTTTTTAATTACTAATATTTAATGGTTGGACCTTCTACCCTAAAGACTCATTTTAAAGAAAAAATCTCAGATACTGAATGAAATATTCTTGGAGTTGATCATGCTAGGGTTCTGATGAGAGCTCCTTACGGTTTTATAGGAGTGGTCCACCATAGGATTTTCATCAATACCTTCAAAAATAAAATTGAAAAGGTTTCTTGCATAACATTCTATTAGAATGAATAGGCCAAAATGAGGTTTTAAGCTTATGAATGGAAAGTATTAAACATAAAAATAACAATCCCCTAACTAACCCACGTGATCAGGTGCTCAAAAATTAAATTTCTTGGAATGTTGTGGAAAATGAATGACCATGTAGATATTGTCATTCTGAATCTAACACAACTTGTTTTGCAGAAAACCGACACCATATGCTCCCATAAGCATGTTCTGTTCATTTACCCAAGCATGTAATTTTTTCAAAAATGACAGTTGATTAGGAAAAATTTTGGGCGAGTTGCAGACTGCCACATGACCTCTTCTCATTAGTGAAAAGATAATATTTTTTGGCCTACCACTACTTAACAAGTGGCAGACCCTGATTGGTTCTGATGTGGGTGAGTTTCATTGGTTACTTGGTGGCCAACAACATGCTGTCAACTGTCCCAACTGAAGGCTGCCAAGTGGCAGCACAGGGGCCACCAATTTTTTTTAAGTTCCAACTACACCTCCACGAAGTCAAACACCAAACCTCTTAACCGAAAGCATAACGCCTTAACCAATGAACCACAGTTATTGCTTCTTTAACCTTACATTCGAAAACATATTTAAATGTTAGTTGGGCAGAGTATGGGGGTAAGGGGCTAGAGCTTAGCCCCAACTGCCCCATTATACACGATGCAACAAAGGCCTAGGAACCACAGGCATGACAGATGCTCGTCTAAAATTTTATTAAAAAAAAATAATTCAACCATATTAATATGGTTAAAAGGTTGGATTTATACCAACATTATGAAAATTAACTGTATGACAATTTCACCCAGATTTCTGCCAAAATGGAGCTTGGTTAGCAGATTATGGGGCGAATTTGTAGGATCATTTCAGATTTTGGGGAATTTGTGGTGCGATTAGCAGTAAATCTAGGGAGGATTGTAACTTCTTCAATTTTTGGCCAATTTTTTAGTAGAAAGAGGCTAGAAAGGAAATTTTGATAGCTTTGAAGCTAATGGAACATGTTTTGAAGCAATTTCAGTAATGTAAATGTATGTGATCACAATTTTGAGCATAATCAAAGAATGCCAAGCCATTGGAAGTTGGACCAAGGAGACGTAGCCCAGGAGGGGTGAACTCCTTCATGAATTGTTGTGTTGTGGTTATTTTTAGGGTGTATTTGTCTACCATTTCTACTATTTTACTATTTAATTCAAGCTTTATGTGTGTAAAAATTTAACATTAAATCTCACAAAAACCCAGTTTTTACCACTTGCAATTTATACAACCTCAAGCACATTTACCTTAAGAACACATACATATCAAGTTTGCTATCATAGATTTGGTTTTCTTCTTGTTGTGAGGATTTAATTTCTTGCAAGTGTATGTGATTCTTACAAGGTTGAAAGTCAAGAAAGGAGAAGGAAATTTTATGGTTGCAAGTCCTCAAGTTAGGTCAAGGATAAGGAGAGAAAGTTTTCCATAATCTCGACAAATTGTTTTTCCTCAAATTAGAGTTGAAGCTTCAACAATTATATCACATGAAGGAGAGCTTGATAATATGTTAGAGGATGAAAAATCCTTCAGGAAAGCATTCTTTGATATGACAAGAATGGTTAAAGTTATCTATGAGGAGAGAAGAACAAGGATGCAAGGTGAGAGCTCCAATTCCCCAAAGGGAGATAATTCTTCGAAAGGAGAAGGAGGAGATGGAGAAAAACGTCCAAAATGTAATGGGAATGGTGAAAAATAATATTTTACAATACCATTCTCCTCACCACCATCATGAACACCATTTTAACCTTCATATTCTTCCACAAAAATCCCTTCAAAAACACCTCCAATTTCTCCAAAATTTCATGGTAAAACTCCATTTTGTAAGCTTGACATTAAGTTCTATTTTCCTATGTGTGGTATAGATGTAGATGCTGAAATATTAGAAATTTTGGTAAGTCGTCTTGAAGTGTATTGTAGGATACAACGAATCAAGGATGATGACAGTAAGATTCATCTTGCTTCACTAAGATTGGAAAGGGAAACTCTTGTTTGGTGGGAAGAAAAAAATCAAGAGGACATGAAGGAGCATGATAATGTCTTAACCTCTTAGAATCATTTTGTTTCTTTGATCCAGGTGGATATCAGTGGCCACCCACCTATTCCATTTGGACCCCCACCATCAGTTCTTTCATTTTTTAAGTTGCAGCACAACTTACTATTTTTAGCAGTTTTTCGGGTCATGAACTTTTGGAGCCATTTTGAGGCCCTAAACGACGTTTTTTGGGCATCGCGATGATTATATTCTAAAATTGATAATCACAATGACAGTTGTATTCCTCGGATAGATATTTCTAATGATGTATCATGTGCATCAAACGGAGATGGTATGCCAAAGTTACGACCCCGAGAAGTTGAAACACCAATTTACCCAAACGGGGCCCATAGTTTTGGCGCTTCATCTCCTAGGGTTAGGTTTTTGGACATTTAGAGTTCTCCATTGTTTTCTCAATAATAAATAGGCCCTCGAGCCTCATTGTAACATAGTTCAGAGGTCTGTAGCCACCACATATCTTCTCAGAGACTCGCTACCATCACCCTAGCTATTTTGTTTCCATTATCTTTGTAAAGATATTTCTGTTATTTGATATTAATGAAATGAAGCATTATTTCCATCACATCTCTATTTTTATGGTTATTTATGTATTTTTTTGCATTCCAGCATAAATTCGGATCATGCTTCCTTAAGGAGAAAATTTTATCCATTAGCATACAAGCCAAAGGCTATAATGGACTGGAACAAATTTAGACAAGGTAAAGGACAAAGTGTGCAAAGCTACACTCAAGAGTTTAGGAGAAGAGCACTAATTTTGGGTGTATATTTGACATCTCAAGAAACTTTTTTAAAGTACACATCAGGTTTTCATAGTTACCTAGGACATATTATTCTCATGTTTAATCCTTAAAATTTAGATGGAGTGTTTGTACATGCCACACATCTAGAGGCAAGAGGGAAACATGTTTCAGATGAGACACGTGAGGATAGCTTTAAGTCTGAAGAGAAGAGAAAGGGTAAGGTCAAGGGTAAAGGTAAGAAGAATGCTTCCATCAATATGGAGAAAGAAAAACTCACAAGAAAAAATTGTTTCAATTATAGGCATGATGAGTATCATTGCTCGAAACTTCATCCAGAGATGATAGCCAAAAAGCTTAAAAGACAAGGAGAAGGAGAAGAAAAATACAACAATAACTCATTATTTAGGTTTTGATTCCGTAGATGAAACAAATATCACTGAAATGGGATCGAAAGGTAAGAATATTGCAAGTACTGGTTCTTCAAGTTGTCGAAATAGTACTCAAGATGATCAAACAAGATTTGAGCTTTTCCATGTTAGAGTTATTTTAAACCATACCAAGATTGACAACCTATTTGATAGTGGTTCACAAGAAAACCTTTTTTCTGAAGACTTAGTCAAGAAGTTGAATTTAAAAACCATTCCTTCTCCATGACCTTATCCTTTAGATTGTATATGTAAGGATGCAAAACTAGCAAGTGACGAGGAAGTGCATACTTAGATTTGCAATCATTGAAAAAAATTCTTGATGAAGGTTACCTTGATGTTGTTCCGCTTGATATTATTGATATTGTTTTGGGTATCCCATATATTTATGATAGGAGATAAATATTTCATAGCAATGATAATAATTATCACTTCTTCAATAATGTGATTGAGTACATTGTTAAAGAGCATAGTAAGAAAATGAATTTGTCTCCTATGCATGCTAGAAAAATGAAGAGAATTTTCAATGCTAGTCAAGATTTTTCTTTGTTAATGTTCAAGCATGAATATGTTGTGAATGAGGCCTTTCAAGGTGTCACATAAAATGAAAATTTGGAATTAATTGAGGTTTATAATGGTTGTGATTGGATGTTTCAATATTCTAACATGTTTCCTTTAAAAGGAGTTAAACAAGATGTGGTAAAATTGGAGCAACATGCATCATTGTTGAGAAGTAATGTGAACAAGATTTTCGTGAAAGAGACTGAAAAGGTAAAAGAACAAGTGGAAAAGAAATTTGACCAAGATGGAACTGGGTTCAAAATTCCATCTTGTGGGTTTCACAAACTATTGTCTTTGAAATTGGATGTTGCATGATTTTGGCGATCACATTTGGTCAAGAGTTGAGCCAAGCACAAGGAAAGGAAAGCTAAACATCATCTTGTCGACAATGTTTGAGGTGAGAATAACTTCAAGTTGATTAATTTTACTTTGATTTACGATTGAGGAGAGAACATCCACTAGTACATTTGGCGGAAATTCTGACACTTTGGTTCCGACACTTTTGACCAAATGTCAGAAATGTCCCCAAAATTTATCAAATTTTCAAATCCTACCCACAACTGTGGCTATACCGACATTTGGAGACAAGTGTTGATATTGCGACACATAGAATTTAGTGTTGGTATTGCAATGTTTGTAGCAAAATGTCAGAATTGTGACAATTTGGGAAAAAGTGTTGGAATTGTGATGGATTAGAGCTATGTGTCGCTATTGCGACATTTGGAGGAAAATGTCGCTATTGCGATAGTTTGGGCAAAAGCGTCGCTATTGCGACAGTTTGGGAATGATCGTCTCTATTGCAACAATTTGGGCTAAGTGTTGCTCTTGTGATACTTTGGGCTAAGTTTCGCTATTGCAACGGTTTGTAAATTAATTTCTTTGGCCTCTCCTTTAATAAATAATAATCTAACTTGGGTCCCATTTTTGAATGGTTGGAGCAACATAATAAGATATCTTTAGTTGACATATCACATTGTGATGAAGATGGAAGGTGGTTATGATGGGACTTCTAACGAGTTTCATAAAATATTAAAGACGTGATGCGCTCACTCCTTGGTTCACTTTTAATGCGTGCCTCGACCCACGGTCGAGCACGCCGTGTCACGCAGTGTGAGATCGCTCGACCTGGCACGTTCAGGTTGGGCCATTTCTTTCGAGGGTGCCTGTATTAGTTTTGCTAAGTTTTGACTGCCCGGGTGCCTTGTGCACATTTGGGTCGCCCATTTGTCATTTTCTCCCTTGTGGCATCGTTCGTTTGGGCACACTGTACTGTCGCACCGTGTGAGGTCCCCCGACCAGGCATGCTCGGGTCGGGCCATTTCATTCGAGGGTGCTCGTATCAGTTTTGCTAAGTTGTGAACATCCAGGTCCCTTGTGAACATTTGGGTGGCCCATTTTCCATTTACTCCCCTATGGCATCGTTCCGTCGGGCACGCCGTGTCGCACCATGTGAGGTCACCCGACCAGGCGCGTTCGAGTCAGGTCAGGGAATTTCGTTTGAGGGCACCCATATCAGGTTTGCTAAGTTGTGATCGCCCGAGTGCCTTGTGCATGTTTGGGTGGCCCGTTTGTCATTTTCTCCCTTGTGGCATTCTTCGGTCGAGCGCGTCGTGTCGCTCCGTGTGAGGTTGCCCGACCGGGCATGTTCAAGTGGGGCCATTTCGTTCAAGGACACTCGTATGAGTTTTTCTAAGTTGTGACCACCTAGGAGCCTTGTGCACATTCGGGTGGCCCATTTTCTATTTGCTTCCTTGTGGCATCATTCGGTCGGGCGCTCCGTGTTGCGCCGTGTGAGGTTGCCCAACCAGGCACGTTTAGGTCGGGCCATTTCGTTCAAGTTCTACCATATAAGTTGTTCTAAGTTGTGACTGCCGAAGTGCCTTATGCATGTTCGGGCGGCCTATTTGCCGTTTTCTCCCTTGTGGCATTATTTGGTCGGTCGCGCCGTGTAGTGTTGTGTGAGGTCGCCCAACCGGGCGCATTCAGGTCGGGCCGTTTCGTTCGAGAGCGCCCGTATCATTTTTGCTAAGTTGTGACCGCCTGGGTTCCTTGTGCAATTCGGGTGGCCCGTTTGCCATTTTATCCCTTGTGGCATCATTTGGTCGGGTGCGTCGTGATGCGCTGTACTATGAGGTCACCCAATCGGGCGCATTCGGGTCAGGCCGTTTCATTTGAGGGTGCTCGTATCAATTTTTCTAAGTTGTGACCACCTGGGTGCCTTGTGCATGTTCAGGCGACCCATTTTCCATTTGCTCCCTTGTGGAATTGTTTGTTCGGGACCGGCATGTCACACCGTGTGAGGTCACCCGACTGGGCGCATTCGGGTCAGGTCGAGCCATTTCGTTCGAGGGTGCCCGTATTAGTTTTGCTAAGTTGTGACCACTCGAGTGCATTGTGCACATTCAGGCGGTTTGTTTTCTGTTTTCCCCCTTGTGGCATCGTTCAGTCGGGCACGCCGTGTTGTGCCATGTGAGGTCGCTCGACCGGACGCATTCAATTTGGGTCGTTTCGTTCGAGGGTGCCCGTAGTAGTTTTGCTAAGTTGTGACCACCCGGGTGCCTTGTACATGTTCAGGCGGCCCGTTTGCCATTTTCTCCCTTGTGGCATCATTCGGTCGAGCGCGTTGTGTCGCGCCGTGTGAGGTCACCTGACTGGGCGCATTCAGGTTGGGTCGTTTCATTCAAGGGCACCCATATTAGTTTTGCTAAGTTGTGACCGCCCGGGTGCCTTATGCACATTCGGGTGGCCCGTTTTCTATTTTCTCCCTTATGGCATCGTTCGGTCGAGCACACTGTACTTTCACACCATGTGATGTCGCTCGACTGGGCGCGTTCGAGTTGGGCCATTTCGTTTGAGGGTGCCTGTATCAGTTTTGCTAAGTTGTGACCGCTCAGGTCACTTGTGCATGTTCGGGTGGCCCGTTTGTCATTTTCTCCCTTGTGGCATCATTCGGTCGAACGTGCCATGTCGTGCCGTGTAAGGTCGCCCAACCAGGCGCGTTCCGGTCGGGTCAGGCCGTTTCATTCGAGGGAGCCCATATCAGTTCTGCTAAGCTGTGACCACCTGGGTGCCTTGCGCACGTTCGGGCAACCCATTTTCCATTTTCTCCCTTGTGGCATCGTTTGGTCGGGCGCGCTGTACTGTCGCACCATGTTAGGTCGCCCAACCAGGCACATTCGAGTCAGGCCGTCTTGTTCAAGGGTACCCGTATCAGTTTTGCTGAGTTGTGACCACCCGGGTCCCTTGTGCATGTTTGGGTGGCCTATTTTCCATTTGCTCCCTTCTGGCATCGTTAAGTCGAGCACGCCGTGTCGCTCCATGTGAGGTTTCCCAACTGGGCGCATTCGGGTCGGGTTGAGCCATTTCATTCGAGGGCGCCTGTATCAGTTTTGCTAAGTTGTGAACCCCTGGGTGCCTTCTACACCTTCAGGTGGCCCGTTTTCCATTTGTTCCCTTATGGAATCATTTGATCGAGCGCGCCATGTCGTGTCGTGTGAGGTCACCCAACCGGGCGCTGTCAGGTCGGGTCGTTTTGTTCAAGGGCACCCATATCAGTTTTGCTAAGTTGTGACCGCTCAGGTGCCTTGTGCACGTTCGGGTGGCATGTTAATTGTTTTCTACCTTGTGGCATCGTTCAGTCGGGCGCTCCTTACTGTCGCACTATGTGAGGTCACCCGACTGGGCACATTCAGGTCGGGCCGTTTTGTTCGAGGGTGCTCGTATTAGTTTTGCTAAGTTGTGACCACCCAAGTATCTTGTGCATATTTGGGTGGCCTGTTTTCCATTTGCTCCCTTGTGGAATTGTTCGGTCGGGTGAGCCATGTCGCCCCGTGTGAGGTCACCTGACTGGGCACATTCGGGTCTGGTCGGATTGTTTCATTCGAGGGCACCCATATCAGTTTTGCTAAGTTGTGACCACCCAGATGCCTTGTGCACGTTCAGGTGGCATGTTTTCCATTTTCTCCCTCGTGGCATCGTTCGGTAAGGCGTGCCATGTCGCGCCGTGTGAGGTCGCCCAACCGGGTGCATTCAAGTCGGGTCGTTTCATTCGAGGGTGCCCGTATCAGTTTTGGTAAGTTGTGACAGCCCGGGTGCCTTGTGCACATTCGGGTGGCAAGTTTTCCATTTGATCCCTTGTGGCATTGTTCGGTCAGGCGTGTTGTGTCGCACCGTGTGATTTCGCTTGACCAGGCGTGTTCAGGTCGGGCCATTTCGTTCGAGGGAACCCGTATAATTTTTACTAAGTTGTGACCCCGCGGGTGCCTTGTGCATGTTTGAGCGGCCTGTTTGTCGTTTTATCCCTTGTGGCATCGTTCGGTTTGTGGCATCGTGTCGCGCCATGTGAGGTTGCCTGATTGGGCGTGTTCAGGTCAGGTCGTTTCATTCGAGGGTGCCCGTATCATTTTTGCTAAGTTGTGACCACCCGGGAGCCTTGTGCATGTTCGGGTGGCCTGTTTGTCATTTTCTCCCTTATGGTATAGTTCGGTCAGGCACGCTGTGTCGCACCGTACTTTGAGGTCACCCGACCAGACCCATTTCGGTCAGGTCATTTCGTTCGAGGGCGCCCGTATCAATTTTGCTAAGTTGTGATCGCCCGAGTGCCTTGTGCACGTTCAGGCGACCTGTTTTCCATTTTCTCCCTTGTGGCATCATTCGGTCGGGCGCGCCAGGTCGCGCTGTGTGAGGTCGCCCGATCAGGCGCGTTTAGGTCGGGTCGTTATATTCGAGGGTGCCCGTATCAGTTTTGCTAAGTTGTGACTGCCAGGGTGCCTTTTGCATGTTTGGGTGGCCCGTTTGTCATTTTCTCCCTTGTGGTATCATTCAGTCGGGCGCGCCGTGTCACACCGTACTGTGAGGTTGCCCGACCGAGCATGTTCCGGTCAGGCCATTTCGTTCGAGGGTGCCCATATCAGTTTTGCTAAGTTGTGAGAGCTCGGGTTCCTTTTCCATGTTTGGGCAGCCCGTTTGCATTTGCTCCCTTGTGGCATCATTCGGTCAGGTGCGCCATGTCGCTGTGTGTGAGGTCGCCCGACTGGGCGCGTTCAGGTCAGGCAGTTTCATTTGAGGGCGCCCGTATCAGTTTTGCTATTTTTTTACCGTGCGGGTGCCTTGTGCATGTTTTGGTGGCCCGTTTGCCATTTTATCCCTTGTGGCATCATTCGGTCAGGTGCGCCGTGTCACGCCATGTGAGGTCGCCTGACCGGGCGCATTCAGGTTAGGTTGTTTTGTTCGAGGGCACCTGTATCAATTTTGATAAGTTGTGACTGCCTGGGTGCCTTGTGCATGTTCGGGTGGCCCATTTTCCATTAGCTCCCTTATGGCATTGTTCGGTCAGGCGCGTTGCGTCGCATCGTGTGAGGTCGCTTGACTAGGTGCGTTCAGGTCTGGTTGGGTCATTTTTTTCAAGGGCACCCGTATCAGTTTTGCTAAGTTGTGACCACCTGGGTGCCTTATGCACGTTCGAGCGGCTCGTTTTCCATTTTCTCCCTTATGGTGTCATTCGGTTGGGCGCGACGTGTCGCACCATGTGAGGTCACCCGACCGGGTGCGTTGGGTTGGGTTGGGCCATTTCGTTCGAGGGTGCCCATATCAGTTTTTATAAGTTGTGACTGTCTGGGTTCCTTGTGCATGTTCGGGCAGCCTGTTTATCATTTTCTCCATTGTGGCATCATTCAATCGGGCACGCCATGTCGCGCTGTGTGAGATCACCCGACCGAGCACGTTCAGGTCGGGCCATTTCTTTCAAGGGCGCTCGTATCTGTTTTTCTAAGTTGTTGTTGGAAATATTGTCATTAATGGCAAAGGAGAAGAAAGGAGCAGTACCTGAACTATCACTAAGGAAAAAGAACAAAGAAGAACCAGAAATAAGGAAAAGGAGATAGACAAGGAGTAGAGGCAGCAAGGGCATCGAAAATAGGCAACTCAGGCAGCAGATGAAGTAAAGGGGCCATCGAATTGAAGTAGAGGGGCAGTTATGTATATATAAAAGTATCTATTTCAAAATTATATGCATTGATTGATGAATGAAATCTATTAGGGAAGGGAAGAACCCTTCATAAGTAATAATCACAGTGTTGAGTATAAATATTGAAGTGAAAGGGTTGCAGAGTGTTTGAAATAATGAATTGAACATGAATAATTAAACCTCATCGAATCTGAAGAGATCGATTTCATGTGGTTTATATATATAGCATTGAAGAGCTTTCTCCTCAATGTGAAGGAAGTGAAATTTAAATGTGGAACACAGAGTTGTGAACATAGGGCAGCGTTGAATAATGATGAAGCACATTCATGTTAAAGATCAGCATTCAAGAATTGGGATAGAAATAACAAGCTAGTGAATGGCGGAAATCCTGTGTTAAAGAATTAAGGCGGACATGTGAGCAACCAGTGAAATTATGAACATAGTAAGGGCGAAATATGAATTCAAGTATTGAACCTGAGAAATTGCAAAAGGACTTGAACCTGAAATAAATTGGAACCCATAACGATCTGTGCAAAGGAACAGTTCAGAATCGAAAGAAGGATTGAGGAGAGTTAAATTGTGCAAACTGTTGAATGAAATGAAGAATTAGTAAACGAGATCAAAGGTGGAGGCTAGAAACCTAGTATGATTGGATTCATAGATTGAACAAAGGTGGAATATACAAAGTAATGGCACAAATAAACCCTTGAATTGGAGGTGCAGAGATTTGAAGACCAATTGACAGCTTAACCCAGAAAGTAGGAGCCACGGTGCTGTGGAATACTCGATAAATTAAGGGTGGAGAATTCGTGTTGAAAGACTGAAACGAAATTGTGAACAAAGAATTAATATTAGTGATGCAACAAATGTTGATGGTGCGTTAATGGAAAGTGGAGCCTTGAGGCGTTAAGTGGAACCAGAGCAAGTGAACAGTAGAAGCGGTTTTAGAACCCACAAGTAGTTTTTGCATAATTTCTAAATGGTAAGCGGATTCCCTAAAAAAAATGCGATAGTGGTAAGCGTTCAACACGTGTCTTTGGCAGTTTTAGAATACAGCCTATTTCACAAAATAATTCTGTGTTAAAGTTCTGTCGGGAAAAAATTTCGATTACCATTCGATCTTGATCGGAGGAGATCCAACAACGTTAATGCAACAAGTTGATTGGAGATTTGCAAAGGCATAGATCAACGGTGGTGGCCATCAGAGTGAAGCGTGACAAGCTTGCAACCATTTGATGGATGAATAGAATGGTAAGTTAAAATGTTGGGCCCAAACACATTATAAAATTGATGCGGTAGTTTGTTTTATATTGTGAGCTAGAAGTGTGCATAAAGATGTGGGGCCGTATTACTTATTTCATAACTGGGTTGTATTAAAGAGTGAAATGAAAGTGTGGCAGTGAATGATTCTATAGTTTATTGGTTTATAAGCCTTAGAATTAAAGTCGACAAAACAAATTAGTATAACCATTGGATTTAATTTATTAAAGCCTGAGTTACAATACAATGCTGAAAGTTAATTAATCCAAAGGTTTTATGGTAAGACTCTTAAAAAGTTCTTTCATGTCCAAATGAATTAAGGGTGGAGACTTTGGATTAAGTGGGTTCCTACATATGGTTTCATAATCATATATTTAATGTAGAGAATTCTTCATGGTGGAGATTATAAGAAAGTTAAGCTTCCGCATATAAAGCTTATGCATTTGGGCTTTAATCCAAAATTGAATGTTATATCGAATGTTATTCGATTTCCATAGAGTGGTTTATAATATGGGTCTTAACCATGAACTTAGATAAGCTTCTGCATTTTTAAAGCTTGCCCAGATTGAGAGATTTATTTGGGTAGTAAATTGGGAGATGCATTATTATATGCATAGAAGAGGAATATGTGGGTAAGCAAGGACCCCGCCATCAAGGTCAAAAGTTGATTCGAATGCTCATAAGCGTATCGACTGAGGTTTAGAATTTGGATTAATAAAGCTGTGGAGAACATAAATGAAAGTGTTGGCCAAAGTGTGATTATTCCAAAGACAGGTATTGGTTCCATTTCATAAAGTGAGTTTATGGGTTATAACCACAGGTCTTTAAGGAAAAGAGAAGTAAATTCCGCACATTATTAATTTCCCAGTTCAGAAAATAAGAAACACTTCCGTATGTAAAGATTTCCAAATTGTGGATTTATTTGGGCAGAAATGTGCATGCATTTTATATGCAGCTTTGAGATTTGGGAATGTGGGTATGAGTTATAACAGAGAGTTTTAACCTTTGATGGAAAAGCTTCCGCATACATTAATTTAAATTGCCATCCCAGGGGAAATGAATGGAGAGGCATTTTTATATGCACGAGACTTTGAAATTTATCTGGGGCTAAAATATTAAAGCAGTTATATATGCAGCAGATACATAATTTCAGTGAACAGGAGAGTATGTAGAATGGTTACATGACAACAGTTGCCAGATTTAGAACATAATTTGGGAAATACATTCTACATGCATGGAAAATAGGAGAGTATGCAGAAACTTGAAAGGCATGATAGCAGCAGAAAATACAAACGCACAGCAAGCCAAGGGCCGGAAAAATGGCTGAGTGAAATTGATTTTGTAACTGAAAATGTAAAATTATTTTTATTTTATGTGATGCAGAGGCAATTCTCTGTAGGCAAACAAAAATCCACTATAAAACTAAAATTTGTACATATTACTATATTCCTCTGAATGAGATGGACAAAGAAATGAGAAGGCAGAAGTCAAAGATTCATGGTTGTACACTTCGAATTCCCTATGGAATACAAACAATCATGAGTTTAACTCTATAAATGATATCACATAGATATGCATAGTGATGTTAGAGAATGTAGAAATGAGGCAGAGAGGGTAAGAAAGAGAAGAAGCAGATAGAGAAGTTGTGAAGATCCAGAGATGATATAAGGCAGATATGAAAGCTGGAGGATAGCAGTGAAGAAGGAGGAAAACATAGCTGATATCCAGGAAAATCAGCATATGTTTTTATTGTAATGTGAGGAATTTGGTGCTTCCATATCAAGTTGTAGCTTGATAGATGTTAGTTGTAGTTGGCTGAGGTAGGAGCCTCCTGTAGGTTTTAGGCTATAGAAAATAGATGGAAGTTGGTGCTTTCATATCAAGTTTTAGCTTGATAGATTTCAGTTGTAGCTGGCTGAGGTAGGAGCCTCCTGTAGGTTGTAGCCTCCTGTAGGTTGGAGCCTACGGAAAATCAGTGGTGAGAGGGATTTGGAGCTTGCTTGCCTCACAACAATAATAAGATGCGTTTTTCTCCCTTATGGGTTTCCACTTATATCTATTGTCTATGTGCATGATGCGTATGTGTTGATAAGGTGTATCTAATCTACTTAATACTTGCTCCTCACATACTTAGATTGTTGTTACATTATCTAATCTGTTTAATACTTGCTGCTCACATATTAAGATTTCTCACTTATTAAGTTGATCATGAAATGAAGGTGTAAATAATTTTAAAGGAAAGTTTTAAAAGTCCATGAATGTGTTAAATTGATTCCCCCTCCCCCCCTCTCAGTTTAACTAAGGGTTCAACAATTGGTATTAGAGCGGGTTCCTTTGGTGTAAGCCTAATAGTTTGAAGGAGATCTGGTTGAGTCATGGACTATCAAAATGTACCTGTGCTAAATACAAAAAACTTTCTTGAATGGAGAGATAAGGTTAAAGCATAATTAATGGCTTATGAACCTGAGGTATGGAAGCTTGTAAGTGATGGTTATTGCACAGACTCTCCCTTGGTGCAAGAATAGCAGTGGAATTCCAAGGAAAAATGTGTGATATATAATAGTATTCATAACAAGGATCTTGATTTAATAATGGATCTAACCTCTGTAAAAGAAATCTGGGATAGATTGTAGTTCATGCATGAAGTAGACACTAGTGACTGCATTGTCAAGAAGGAGAAGAGAATTAAGAAGAAGAAAAATTCATTTCAAAAGGAAAATGTTCAATCAAATGAGATACCTGCCAGGGTGAATGGAAGTAAGTTCCATGAAGAAATTACAATTGAGGAAAAAGCCAAACTTGACACAGCCCTAACTGAAATAGAAAGATTGATGAATGAAAACAAAGACCTTAAGACATTGGTGCAAATATGTGATGAGAGAGAATATGAAGATAAGAAATAAATTGTTGGCCTGAAGACACACCTTGAAGAAGCAAGGAAAATAGAAGACACTCTACTAAAGCGAATAAAGGATAAAATTTAGAAGCAAGAGAAATTGGAAGAAGAAGTAGTGTGCCTAAGAAAGAAATTAGAAAAAGCCCAAAGAGAATTATTAATGAATACTCCTCAAATGAAAATCTCTAAATAGTTGGACAAGATTCTAAATGCTAAAAGGTCACCTCTCATAAAGTTTGGGATAGGATATGAAAGAGAAACCAGTAAGTCCAAGGTAGAAGATAACAAGAATATCATTTTTGTAAAAGTTGTAAAGGATAATGAAGCAACTCAAAATATTCCTATAGAAGTAGAAGCCAGAAAGAACATGATTTGTAAAGAAACAAACAGAAACAAGCAGCAACATGAAAGGACAGAGAATGAGAGGATGAAACAGTCAGCTGAAAAAAGGGTCATACACTCTTGAATATGAATTGAATAAATTTGGAAGATGTCAAGAAGGTTCTTTCCTCCTATGAGAAGTATCACTTGTTTTTCCTGCCACAAACCTAGACATATTGCAGCATATTGTAAAACAAAACAAATCCAGTCCAACCAGTAAATGATGCAGAAAATGAGAAGAACCCCTCAAGAAAGCAAATGGAAAATACAATATTTCACCAGGTACATAAATCATTTCCATGGCTACTGTTATGCATGCAATGAATTTGGACATAAATATGTTGAATGTAAATTATATTCAAGAAGGGGAACAAAATATTATACATCAGCTCAAACGTACCTTGGTAAAATAAGATTTTATGTATGCCTCAAGCTTGGTCATAGAGAAAAAGATTGTAAACTACCATATACATTAAAGAACTGTAGATAGATGACGAAACCTAAACAAATCAAACAAAACTATGAATCAAAAGGAAGTGCAAACATTATGAAGAACCCCAATAAAGCGTGGAAGGAAAAGAGAAAGGGGGAGCCTGTTACCTCTATAACATAATGAATCCATCATAGTCTCAGGGGGAGCTACTCTAGGAAGCAACATCCCAGGGCGAGAGAAGTTCATAAATAGTCCCCACAAAATTAGTCTAAGAAGAGCTCCATGAAATAACAACAGCTAAAAGCTTAAGAAGGGAGAGGAAAATTCCTCTAACAGAGAGCTATAGAGGAAGAAGATTATCTGAAGCATTCAAAAGCTAACAGATTGATGGAAGAAGAGAAGGTAGCAAGTAGCCATGATGATAGAGGGAACATCAGCCATGAACATGTAAGCTAAGAAGACACCACCAAATTAAGTGATGAATGGTTAAAATCATAAAAATTATGTTTCGAGCTATAGAACTGGAAAAACCCATAAAGGATGATCACATTGTGCATCATACTTCTAGAATTAACAATGAATCACATTAAGAAGGATGATTAAGAGAAGTACCTATCATCATTATGTAATTACATCATTCATCTATGAAAATTCCCCTTGGAGGAGTGCAGTTAAGTAAGGGATAAATCTCTGAGTGATCTACCCATGAAGATTCCTAGTATAGAAATTGAAGATGTCTTTCCAAAGATCTTTATGCTAGAACAGTTGAATTGTATATAAAGCAGCAATGATTATGGAGCAGTCCTAGTACGGAAAATGCAGTGACATTCTTTTAAACCAGAATGACAGAATAAGCAAAAGGTTAATGATGCCAAGAGCATATTCAGTATATTGATGATTGTTGTTGAGAATAGTGGAGAGCTCAATAGTAGAAACTATGAATTTTGTCTTAAATATGGGTGCATGTGCGAGTTGAAGTGAAATTACTGCTTAGTTTATCAAAGTAGTATCAATTGGTATGTGGATCATGCAGTCTGCCTATTAGCAGAATAACCAAGTGTCCTCAATAGAGCAGTGGTATGGTACAGGTCCTCAAGATCATAATTACATCAAGGTAGTATTCCCAGCGTTATCTACATTAATAAAGCATGAAAAGGTCAATAACAATGCTAAAGGATCATTATTTTGTTTACACTTGAAGCATTATATTGAGCATTGAAACAGTATCTATTTCTATATACATAAATGCATGCCTTCCTAAACTCAGTAGATATATATCTTCAAGGCCTCTTTGTTAAGATCATTCATAAAACTGTGTGAAGTCTGTTTGTTGAGATTTCAATTAAACATCTTGAATATGTTTGTGTCGAAGATCATCATGATAGAACAGTTAAAATATCTGAAGTATGAAGGACTAGTTGATCATTGAAAAGAGGTTGATCATTGACATACATACCCCCTTATGTCATAAATAAAATTGCATGGTTGATAAGTGAGTCTGACCAATACATTGAATATATCTAGCCTCAAGGGTTTTCTTTGAAAGTACATTGTACAAGCAGTAAAGTCATTTGGTCTCTTAGATTGAAAGATATCATCTAATCTCACAATAAGTTGTAAGCTCTGGGTTGATTCATTGATCACATTAGTAACAAGGACCTTTCAGCTATTTAAGTATAATATCCTTGTCAGCATCCTAGCTCATATCACCACCAACAGGAAGGAATGGTGAACCACAGCTATAAAAGATATGTTGGCATCATCATAATTGAACAGATGTGTATTGCAGAAGAAGACATATTCCATCTACAATCTTCCTCAACAGATATGTATTTCTGATGAAGATCATACTAGAGACTAAAGTATATTTGAAGCATTCTCAGTATTTTAGCTTTGGTCCAATGATGCATCTCTGATTATATGAGTCTAGTACAATGTGTTCCATGAAGTTTCCTTATCATCACTTTTAGTGTTATACAAGTGAAATAATTCTGAGCTTTAGGATGATATCAACTTAATGTCTATATAAATACAAGTTCAATGATTATAAAAGTGTTCTCCCAACAACTCTCGTACACCAATTTGGAGCAGAAGGGTACAAAGTAGGGAAAATTTTAGGGGCTAATATTCGCAGGTGGGCTAACTTTCCATGCTTTTTCAAAAACCAAGATTCACCAATTTCCATTTTTTTCGAAAATGATTCGCCCAAATTTTATAGCACACCATTATTTTACCTTAAAAATCGCCAAAATATTATATTGACTAATATAAAATCATTGGAAATATAATTATTTCTACAAAAATATCGCCAAAAAATTTACAACTTTCGTATTAGGGACTAGTAATATTCGCCAAGGTTTCTAAAATTTAAGATAAATTTCCATCCTTAAAATTTTCCTTGGTACAAAGTCAGAAGAAGAAGGCCTAAACACAACTCAGAGAGAGGAAATGAAAAGATAGAATCCACACTTGGAAATGTGAAACCCTTTGCCATTGAGGTCAAAGGGGGAGGAAAAGCAAGAAAAAGAAGATAGGCAGAGGAAGTCTTGGAGGAAGCATTAGAGTACTGCCATCAATGCCAAAGGGGGAGACTGTTGGAAATATTGTCATCGATGGCAAAGGAGAAAAAAGGAGCAGCACCTGAACTATCAATAAGGCAAAAGAAAAAAGAAGAACCAACAATAAGGCAAAGGATACAAACAAGGAGTAGAGGCAGCAAGGGAAACAAAAATAGGCAGCTCAGGTAGCAGATGAAGTAGAGGGGCCATCGAATTGAAGTAGAGGGGAAGTTCTGTATATATAAAAGTATCTGTTTCAAAATTATATGTGTTTATTGATGAATGAAATCTATTAGGGAAGGGAAGAACCCTTCATAAGTGATAATCACACTGTTGAGTATAAACAGTGAAGTGAAAGGGTTGCAGAGTGTTTGAAATAATGAATTAAACATGAATAATTAAACCTCATTGAATATGAAGAGATTGATTTGATGTGGTTTATATATGTAGCGTTGAAGAGCTTTCTCATCAATGTGAAGGAAGTGAAATTTAAATGTGGAACATAGAGTTGTGAACGTAGGGCAGCATTGAATAATGATGAAGCATATTCATGTTAAAGATCAGCGTTGAAGAATTGGGATAGAAATCACAAGCTAGTGAATGGCGGAAATCCTGTGTTAAAGGATTAAGGCGGACTTGTGAGCAACCAGTGAAATTGTGAACAGAGTAAGGAAGAAATCTGAATTCAAGTATAGAACCTGAGAAATTGGAAAAGGATTCGAACTTGAAATAAATTGGAACCCATAACGATCTATGCAAAGGAATAGTTTGGAATCAAAAGCGGGACTGAGGAGAGTTAAATTGTGCGGACTATTGAATGAAATGAATAATCAGTAAATGGGATCAAAGGTGGAGGATGGAAACCTGGTCTGATTGGAGTCATAGATTGAACAAAGGTGGAATCTACAAAGTAATGGCACAAATAAACCTGTGAATTGGAGGCACAGAGATTTGAAGACTGTTTGACAGCTTAACCCAGAAAGTAGGAGTCACTGTGCTGTGGAATACTCTATAAATTAAGGGTGGAGAATTCGTGTTGAAATACTGAAACGAAATTGTGAACAAAGCATTAATATTAGCAATGGAATGAAATGTTGATGATGCATTAATGGAAAAAGGAACCTTGAGGCGTTAAGTGGAACCGGAGCAAGTGAACAGTGGAAGCGGTTTTAGAACCCACAAGTAGTTTTCACGTCATTTCTAAATGGAAAGAAGATTCCTTGAAATTAATGTGATAGTGGTCAGCATTCAACACGTGTCTTTGGCAGTTTTAGAATACAGCCTATTTCACAAAATAATTTTGTGTTAAAGTTCTGTGGGGAAAAAATTGCGATTACCATTCGATCTTGATCGGAGGAGATCCAACGGCATTCATGCAACAAGTTCATTGGAGATTTGCGAAGGCATATATCAACGGTGGTGGCCATCAGAGTGAAGCATGAAAAGCTTACAACCATTTGATGGATGAATATAATGGTAAGTTAAAATGTTGGGCCCAAATACATTATAAAATCGATGCGGTAGTTTGTTTTATATTGTGAGTTGGAAGTGTGCATAAATCTGTGGGGCCATATTACTTATTTGATAACTGGGTTGTATTAAAGAGTGAAATGAAAGTGTGGCAGTGAATGATTCTATGGTTTAATGGTTTATAAGCCTTAGAATTAAAGTCGACAAAACAAATTATTATAACCATTGGATTTAATTTATTAAAGCCTGAGTTACAATACAATGCCGAAAGTTAAATAATCCAAAGGTTTTATGGTAAGAGTCTTAAAAAGTGCTTTCATGTGAAGGTGGAGACTTTGGATTAAGTGGGTTCCTACATATGGTTTCATAATCATATATTTAATGTAGAGAATTCTTCATGGTGGAGATTAGAAGAAAGTTAAGCTTCCGCATACAAATCTTATACATTTGGGCTTTAATCCAAAATTGAATGTTATATCAAATGTTATTTGATTTCCATAGAGTGGTTTATAATATGGCTCTTAACCATGAGCTTAGATAAGCTTCCGCATTTTTAAAGCTTGCCCATATTGAGAGGTTTATTTGGGCAGTAAATTGGGAGATGCATTATTATATGCACAGAAGAGGAATATGTGGGTAAGAAGGGACCTCGCCATCAAGGTCGAAATTTGATTCGAATGCTCATAAACGTATTGACTAAGGTTTATAATTTGGATTAATAAAGCTATGGAGAACATAAATTAAAGTGTTGGTCGAAGTGTGATTATTCCAAAGACAGGTATTGGTTCCATTTCATAAAGTGAGTTTATGGTTTATAACCATATGTCTTTAAGGAAAATGGAAGTAAATTCCACACATTATTAATTTCCCAGTTTAGAAAATAAGAAAAGCTTCAGTATGTAAAGATTGCTAGATTGTGAATTTATTTGGGCAGAAATGTGCATGCATTTTATATGCAGCTTTGAGATTTGGGAATGTGGGTATGAGTTATAATAGAGAGTTTTAACCTTTGATGGAAAAGCTTCCACATACAATAATTTAAATTTCCAGCCCAGGGAAAATGAATGGAGAGGCATTTTTATATGCATGAGACTTTGAGATTTATTTGGGGCTAAACTAGTAAACCAGTTATATATGTAGCAGATACATAATTGCAGTGAACAGGAGAGTATGAAAAATGGTTATATGACAACAGCTGCCAGATTTAGAACATAATTTAGGAAATGCATTATACATGCATGGAAAACAGGAGAGTATGCAGAAACTAAAAAGGCATGACAGCAGTAGAAAAGACAAATGCACAGCAAGCGAAGGGCCAGAAAAAGGGCTGAGTGAAATTGATTTATGTAACTGAAAATGTAAAATTATTTTTATTGTATGTGATGCATAGGCAAGTCTCCGTAGGAAAACAAAACTCCACTGTAAAACTGAAATTTGTACATATTTCTATATTCCTCTGAATGATCTGGACAAATAAATGAGAAGGCAGAAGTCAAAGAGTCATGGTTGTACACTTCGAATTCCCTGTGGAATACAAATAGTCATGAGGTGAACTCTATAAATGATATCACATGGATATGCATAGTGATGTTAGAGAATGGATAAATGAGGCAGAGAGGGTAAGAAAAAGAAGGAGCGGATAGAGAAGATGTGAAGATCCAGAGATGATATAAGGCAGATATGAAAGCTGGAGGACAACATCAAAGAAGGAGGAAAACAGAGCTGATATCTAGGTAAATTAGCATATGATTTTATTGTAATGTGAGGAAATTGGTGCTTCCATATCAAGTTGTAGCTTGATATATGTTAGTTTTAGCTGGCTGAGGTAGGAGCCTCTTGCAGGTTGTAGCCTACAGAAAATAGATGGAAGTTGGCGCTTTCATATCCAGTTGTAGCTTGATAGATGTCAGTTGTAGCTGGCTGAGGTAGGAGCCTCCTGTAGGTTGTAGCCTGTAGAAAAGAGATGGGAGTTTTAGGTTCCTTGCAAGTTGTAGCTTGTTGAATCGAGGTTGTAGCCTCCTGTAGGTTGGAGCCTACAAAATATCAGTGGTGAGAGGGAGTTGGAGCTTGCCTTTGCATCACAACAATAATAAGATGTGGTTTTCTCCCTTATGGGTTTCCACTTATATCTGCTGTCTATGTGGATGATGCGTCTGTGTTTATAAGGTGTATCTAATCTGCTTAATACTTGCTGCTCACATACTTAGATTGCTATTATATTATCTAATTTTCTTAATACTTGCTGCTCACATATTAAGATTGCTCACTTATTAAGTTTATCATGAAATGAAGGTGTAAATAAGTTTAAAGGAAAGTTTTAAAAGTCCATGAATTTGTTAAACTGATTCACCCCCCCCTCTCAGTTTAGCTAAGGGTTCAATAGTTGTGACCACCTGGGTGTCTTGTGCACGTTCGGGCGGCCCGTTTGTTGTTTTCTCCTTTGTGGCATTGTTCAGTCGGGCACACCGTGTCGAGCCATGTGAGGTCGCCCGACCGGGTGCATTCAGGTCTAGTCGTTTCGTTCGAGAGCGCCTGTATCAGTTTTGCTAAGTTGTGACCACCTGGGTGCCTTGTTCACGTTCGAATGGCCCGTTTTCTATTTCCTCCCTTATGGAATCATTCGGTCGGGAGCGCCGTGTCACGCCGTGTGAAGTCACCCAACCGAGCACGTTCAGGTCGGGCCATTTCGTTCGAGGGCACCCGTATCAGTTTTGCTAAGTTGTGACCTCCTGGGTGCCTTGTGCACAATCGGACGGCCCATTTGTTGTTTTCCCCTTGTGGCATCATCCGGTTAGGCACGCCATGTCATGCCGTGTGAGGTCGCCCGACTGGGCGCGTTCAGGTCAGGCTTTTTTGTTCGAGGGCGCCCGTATCAGTTTTGCTAAGTTCTGACCACCCAAGTTCCTTGTACACCTTCAGGTAGCCCATTGTCATTTTATCCCTTGTGGCATCATTCGGTCGAGCACGCTGTGTCACGCCGTACTGTGAGGTCGCCCGACCGGGCACGTTCGGGTCGGGTCATTTCGTTCGAGGGTGCCCGTATTAATTTTACTAAGTTGTGACCACTTGGGTTCCTTGTGAATGTTCGGGCAGCCCGTTTTCTATTTGCTCCCTTGTGGCATCGTTCGGTCTGGCACGTCATGTCGCACCGTTTAAGGTCGCTGGACCGGGCGCATTCAGTTTGGGCCATTTCATTCGAGGGTGCTCGTATCAATTTTGCTAAGTTGTGACCATCCGGGTGCCTTGTGCACATTCGAGTGGCCAATTTTTTGTTTCCTCCCTTGTGGAATTGTTCGGTCGGGCACGCCGTGTCATGTCGTACTGTGAGGTCGCCCGACCGGGTGCGTTCCGGTCGGGCTGTTTCATTCGAGGGTGTCCGTATCAGTTTTGCTAAGTTGTGACTGCCCGAGTCCCTTGTGCACTTTCGAGTGGCCAATTTTTCATTTGCTCCCTTGTGGCATCGTTCAATTGGGTGCGCTGTGTCGCGCCGTGTGAGGTTGCTCGACCGAGCGCATTCAGGTCGGGTTGTTTCGTTCGAGGGCGCCTATATCAGTTTTGCTAAGTTATGACTTCCTGGGTGCCTTGTGCAAGTTCGGACGGCCCGTTTGTCGTTTGCTTCCTTGTAGCGTCGTTCGGTCGGGCGTGCCGTGTCGCGCAATGTGAGGTCGCCCGACTGAGCGCGTTCATGTCGGGCCATTTTGTTCGATGGCACCCATATCATTTTTGCTAAGTTGTGACTACCAGGGTGCCTTGTGCACGTTATGGTGGTCTGTTTGCCATTTTCTCCCTTGTGGCTTCGTTCGGTCGGGCGCACTGTGTCGAGCCATGTGAGGTCGCTTGACTGGGCACGTTCGGGTCGGGTCAGGCCGTTTCGTTCAAGGGTGCCCATATTAGTTTTGCTAATTTGTGACCACCCGGGTGCCTTGTGCATGTTCGACTAGCCCGTTTTCCATTTGCTCCCTTGTGGCATCGTTCGGTCGGGCACGCCATGTCGTGCCATGCGAGGTCGCCCGACTGGGCGCGTTCGGTTTGGCTCGTTTAATTCGAGGGTGCCCGTATCAGTTTTTCCAATTGCTTCCTTCTCTCATATGATACCTAAGCCTTTGCCTTTCTCTTCCCTTCTAATTCCATAATAGTTTCATAGTGATGCCAGCCAACTTCTTTGGAAATCCTTCCTAGCAGAAAATACTTGTGACCTGGCTAAAGACAGAGCATTTGGAATGACCATTCTCTTCCCCTAACCCCTAACCCCCTAATCCCTACTCCCTTAACCACTAAATCATTATTCACCTAACCCATAACTACGCCTAAATCCCCTAACCCCTAAGCTCCCAATCACTAATCCCTTAACCCATTTAATCCCTAATCCCTAAACCCCTAACCCATTTAACCCCCTAAACCCTAAGCCTATAACCCCTTAACCGCTAACCCATTTAACCCCCTAAACCATAAACCTATAACCCCTTAACACATTTGGGTCAGGTCGTTTGGTTTGATTGTGCCCGCGCAAACGCGTTCAAGTCCGGCCCCCTAAGCCCCAAATCCCTAATCCCTTAACTACTAACTCATTATTCGACCCCTAACCCCTAAATGCACCTAAATCCCCTAACCCCTAACCCCCAATCCCTTAATACATCCAAATTCGAATTAGGTTTGAAGAAGTAATTGTTTTCTTACTTCTTTATAATTCACTATATAGTCAGATAACTCGTAGCCATATCACATAGGCCCCATTCACTTATGAAGGTTCCCCAAACTCTGCCACCAATTTGGTTGATCTTGCTCAGCTTGAAAATTTTTAATTTTCATTGATGATTGATTTTCCTCTCAGCCCTTGATCTGCTAGGGGTCGGTTACCCTTATATTAATGGTGGTGTATTCATACTCCTTCTGAAAAACCAATAAAGCGTCAAGGAAATTGACCAATATGTTGTCAAGTTTTATCTTATCCATCTCTGGGGCAAGTTGCTTTTCGGCTAACTCCACTTCTTTTGATCTCAATTTTTCCAATTTCTTCCTTCTCTCATATGATACATGAGCCTTTTCCTTTCTCTTCCCTTCTAATTCCATAATAGTGTCATAGTGATGCTAGCCAACTTCTTTGGAAAGCCTTCCTAGCAGACAATACTTGTGACCTGGCTGAGGACAGAGCATCTGGAATGACCATTCTCTTCCCCTAACCCCTAAGCCCCTAATCCCTAATCCCTTAACCACTAAATCATTATTCACCTAACCCCTAACTGCACCTAAATCCCATAACCCCTAAGCCCCTAATCCCTAATCCTTTAACCTATTTAATCCCTAATCCCTAAACCCCTAACCCATTTAACCCCCTAAAACCTAAACCTATAACCCCTCAACCCCTAACCCATTAAACCCTAATTCCCAACCCCTAACCCATTTAACGCCCTAAACCATAAACCTATAACCCCGTAACACGTTCGGGTCGGGTCGTTTCGGTTGAGTGCGCCCGACCAAACGTGTTCAAGTCAGGACCCCTAAGCCCCCAATTCCTAATTCCTTAACTAATAACTCATTATTCGATCCCTAACCCCTAAATGCACCTAAATCCCATAACCCCTAACCGCCAATCCTCTAAGCTGTCCACATTCGAATTAGCTTTAAAGAAGTAACTGTTTTCTTACTTCTGTCTAGTTCACTATATACTCAGATAACTCGTAGCCATATCACATCGGCCCCATTCACTTACGAAGGTTCCCCAAACTCTGCCCCCAATTTGGTTGATCTTGCTCAGCTTGAAAATTTTGAATTTTCATCGATGATTGATTTTCCTCTTATCCCTTGATCTGCTAGGGGCTATTTAACTTGATATTAATGGCGATATATTCATACTCCTTCTGAATAACCAATAAAGGGTCAAGGAAATTGACCAATATGTTGTCAATTTTTATCTTATCCATCTCTGGGGCAAGCTTCTTTTCGGCTAACTCTACTGCTTTTGATCTCAATTTTGCCAATTTCTTCCTTCTCTCATATGATATATGAGCCTTTGCCTTTCTCTTCCCTTCTAATTCCCTAATAGTGTCATAGTGATGCCAGCCAGCTTCTTTGGAAAGCCTTCCTAGCAAACAATACTTGTGACCTGTCACCTAAATCCCCTAACCCTTAACCCAAAATCCCTAAACCCTTAACCACTAAATCATTATGATCTCCCTAACCCCAATCCCTAATCCCTTAACCACTACTAAATAATCACTCCCCTAACCCCTAAGCCCCCAATCCCTAACCCCTTAACCTGCACTAACTCATTATTCTAGTCCTAACCCCTAACTGCTAAACCCTAAACCTCTAACCCCTAATCTCCTATTCATCGAACCCCTAAGCCCCTAAAAAATATGCCATGAAAACCCTCCAAAAAATTCTTAAATGATGGGAATTCCTATTCAATGTGTGTGAAGCTAGTCATGGAATGTGACAAGTCACCCAAGATACATCCAAATATTTGATTTGTGCCTTGGGGAATTTTAAATAATGGGTAAGATATAATCACTGGTGAGAAAATAATTGGTTCGAAACTATGTGGGAAAAATTCCAGTCAAGCTAAGGGATGGTGTGGCCTAGGTTGGATGCGATCCCTGGGTGATTTTGATGGCTTAAAAGCCCTTGGTTCATGGCTACTCAAATCACATGTTAGGCATGCAACTCATCTCAAAACTCACATTACCTAACAAAATAAAAGTAATGGATTAATGCACAACTTATTTATTTCCTGGGCATATGTTTAGGTATGTTGACATAATTTATTTACTTATTCATTAGGAATAACATATAATGGTTCAATATATGGAACATTAGAATTTTAAATATGAATGTTTGTATTTTCAAAAGTTTGCATATAAGGATTAGAAAATGCACTAAAAAATTTGTGTGACATATCATTATGTATATTATTATTATCATTCATACAATACAACCCTTCCGCACATTATGTATATTATTATATCATTATGTATATTATTATCATTCATATATTATTATTATAATTATATTTTATATCTATTCAATTTTTTTTTCCCGTTGTGCGCTTGTTTGACCTTTGTGCCTTCTTTCCCATGATTCCATTCTTCCCTATGATGCTTTCTTTTCTCTAGATTCTTGCAGAAGCATGGATGCTTTGAAACCCTAAAGCAGCCATAGTCCATTAATAGCTCGAAAGCCATAGTAGCTGGTGGAGATATTTTGAGTTTTGCTGATGTTCAAAAATCTGTGGGAGATCTAAAGAGAAATCGATCATGGAAGAATGCTCTCTTCTTCTGGAAGAATCAGATTGGTATTTCCCTTGTTTTACCTTATTCAAATTCGCTATTTTCTTCTATGCTATCTTGGTTATGAGATATAGATGGTTGTAGGTCTGAATTTCTGCACTCTATATTTTGGGGGTCTGTTCAAATTATATCTTTTATTTTAAGTTGAATTGCTTCACATAATCAGTTGGAAGTAAACTCTGACCCAGATACAATCATGTCCTCTGATCCAAAAACAATCATCTCCTCTGATCCAGAAATGACTCAATCTGTGGAAGATCAATCCCCAGAAATTCCAATAGTGCCACAGTTTGTATCACTAACTAAGGAACATCAAACTCTATTAAGCAAGGAGGCATTCAGTTGTACAATTGAAACCTACATGCAAGATGATGGTGCAGGGGGCAAGGATTTGCGATGTTCACTGCTTGCATGATTGATTGCTTAGGTATATGCTCATAATTTTTTTTATCAATAGTCTGTATGAATTGCTTTAGAGATACTGGAATCTGAATTTGCCTCATCATCAATGTTTGGCTTTAATGATTGCATTCTGAACTTTGAAAACCCTCTTTATAAAGGCAGTTTTTTATCAAGGCAAGACATCATTTCCCCATTACTATTTTATATTAAATTTCTTCTATGATTGAGAAAATTTGCAAGGTTGAATGTTATAATTTATTATTCATAAGTGTCAAAAAGTTGTTATTTTATGTGGAGACAAGATAAAGCTTGGATAGGATACGCAAAACACTCACAACAGATGAATATAGAAATTTTTACAAAAAATATTTCCAGAAATAATGTTCAGACATATTTCCATTCAAAGATGGAATCCTTGGAAATGTTTCCTGTGCAATAGCCGTCACATATTAATTGAGTTTATTTGTGTCCATGATTTTTTATTTTTGCTTTTTCACATTGGATTCTTGTGACTTGAAATATTTATGCTCTGCGTACAACCATGATGAATTTTTCTAATGTGGTTTGAGCTAGGTATAGAGAGTCATGTCCTACTGCAAAAAAAGTTTAATTTTTTAATATGTTACAATAATCTGATCAAATATTAGCCCATCAGATTCAATTTTGCTAGTGTGTAGTTCAAGATGTAGGAAACATGGGTGTTTAGTTGCATGGCTATGGTAATTTTTTGGGCTCCTTTTCAAATTGAGGACAATAAAATGTGACAAATTTTGTTATTGAAGCATACTGAGGAAAACACTAATACGGTAATACCTTCCCTACAAATGAAAAGTGATTCTTCAACAAATTAGTGTCTACACTAAATCCTTGTACAGAAGATTCTTACTGAGGTTCATGCTTGCACCATTACTAATTCTAACACCTTTCGCTCAAAATAATTTGACCTTATTATATGACATCTGCAACCAACCACATTAACATATTAGTCAAGCAAGGGTGTTGACTGCCTCACATTCTTTGGACTTCATATTTATGGATGAGAGTTTCTCATTTCAAAATCCATGGGTGGTAAAGGTGGAGGCCCTCTATGGGATCTCCATTTCACTAGTTTTTGATAAAATTGTCCTTCTATTTCACGAATCCAAAAACAAAAGTACATTTTGAGCTCATTCTAGGATGAAAATGGTCTTCAAGTCCACCTTGCAAACAAAAAATCATGTAAGTAATCTCACCTTATTTTCAAGGATAGCAGGTAGAAATGGTGAAATCCTAGTCTTTCCTTTGAACGTTATTATTTGGTTCATATTTTAACTTGTTTTCGACATTTGTATCAATGTTGAACAGAGGATTGCAACATTAACAACCTTGGAGAGACTATGTTTCCAACTTCAGTTTTAGGATATTCAGGCTAATTTCTGGTTTCTTGACACCATGCTGATTCATTCTCTCCTTGTTTGCAAGGTTTGGAGTTTGGAACCCATACCCACAAAAAACAACTCACGACCCAATTGAGAGAGGTTACTCATTGCTATTCTCTCATTTATGGGAAAAATTGTTGTAATATGGCCCACTTAAATTGCAAGGCCATTGCCTCTTCCTCGTGAAATCATCCTCCATATCCTGCAGGTTGAAATAGAATATTGCAACATACAATGCTTCATTTTTCTTTTGTTATTTTTTTATGAAATTAATAAACCATTGAAAATCCGAGGCTTCTCACCTGGTTAACAACTCTAAGGTACCGAGAGATACATTAAGAAATATTTCTACGTGTTTCTTGTCTTAAAGAGAAGAACATATTCACTACTGGTTGCACCTATTGAAGATCTAGGATCCGTGTTTCTGCAGATTCAGGTTGTTGGCATGGGGATCAAACCCACGGTTCAAGCTCCCTAGTCAACAAAACCCCATAAGCATTGACACTTTCAATCTCCAAAGGCTGGAGAAGGTCTCACTCGAGACACTTACAGGAATTGCAGAACCATCTGATGATGATTCTATGCAAAGGATGAAGCACTCTAGATTCTAGAGTGTCAAAAATAAAACCATTATCTTGCTATATCCCAGGCAATCCCATCACAAGGTCCAATTCCATAGTGATTTCAACCCAAGGTTCATTTGGTACTAGCAAAAGCTATATACTCTTATATTCTTCAAACTTCCTTTTGGTAAACTGGCAAGTTGGACAAGATGGCACATTCCTATCCACATCCCTATGCATGTGATCTGAGCACCCATATGTGAGATTATTGGACAACTGAGGATTTAAGAGGGTATATATGAATTACTATGAAAGTTGTAGTCAAACTGTCAAATGTAGTTAGCAAACTAGTACATCCCAATGGACAAGAAACTGACAATATTAAATAAACAATATCGACAGATATCTCAAATAGTACTCAATTGATATTGCAATATCAATTAAAAATTTACAATACAATGTAGTTTCAGAGTGTTATACTGAATTTAGAGAATATTGGGCCACAGAGTACGATCATAACTCTATGACTTATAAGACTAGAGATACCTTATGCAGAAAGGAATATGAAGGGTGTTCTGAAAATTTAGTATGAACTTGTGAGACTATGAGAGTGGAGATGCTTGACAGTCGATGTCAAGTTGCTATAAGTATTTTCTTTCTAATGTTAAATGCTTGATAATTCAAGAGAGATATCCTGGGCATAAGGGATTCAAATGACGATGCAATAATTCCAATACAATAAGCACATACAATATTTATAGGTGAAGAAGTTCTAACCATCAATTGGAGCCATTGGAACTTCAATTGCATAACAGCTGGAAGCTGCAATAGTTCATCATTTATGTTGTTTACTTACTAATTACTATGATGGAACCTATCGTCGGATACGAAGGTTTCGTATTGCGACACTTGTAACATGGAACTTCAGCACCAGAAGAGGGACATGGCAAGCAAGCTTGTTGCAGCAGAATCACAAATTAATGCTCTTGGAAAGCTCAATGAGGTATGATGCTATAGATGCACACATACAAGTGCCTTTTGAAACATATATTATTCATTTGAAAGTCGATTCCAGTATGAATACATAGGGTTAACATTACAGTGATCACCATGCTCTGTAAATGGTCTTGGTTAAAATTTACCATCGTTATATCAATATTGTTATTAATCGTAGCAGTGGAATTAACTGGAATTACACTCAAGTCATATGTGATGACAAAATTGATACTCTTCTTCACTCACATATCCCGTTGTATGTACTGTATCCTTGGTGGCTACAGGGGGCAGCTTGTCCACTAACTTCACTTCACGGTTTAAAGTAAGGGATGCACATCTCTCTGCCTCACCCAACATGCTGAAAATAATGAAATTTCATAAAATATCATAAAAATCAACAAAATAATATCAGTGGAAATTCTTACTTTGGGGTTTTGCTTATATGTTTACTTCAGATGAGTAGATTTAGTTCAATGTGGGTAGTTCAGGTCACCATAAACTTTAGAGATGACTTGAACTCCATTGTGCATATTAAATGCTAACCTTGATTAGGAAAATGTTATTGCTTAATTATTAACAAAGGGATTCACCATGTCAATGGGATTTTCTAGAATTTCAACACAAATTTTAAAATTCTAGATGCATAATTCTAGATTTAATGTAGTTAGTAATATTCATTAGGCTTTCTAGATGGGTATTTCAATTTTCTTATAAATAACTACTTGACCACTTTATGCAGAGTGATATGGTGGAAAATTTTGAAGATGAGGCATCTGTACTAAGGCACAGAAATGAAAATCTCTGCAAGCAAGTTGAGGGCTTTCAAATGAACCGATTCAGTGAGGTTGAGGAACTCATTTATTTGCATTGGGTCAACTCATGTTTACATTATGAACTTTGAAATTTAGATACAACCCTTAGAAAGATGTCAGTAGTGGACCTTAAGGATAGTTTGAGTCCAAAATCACAGGATATTGCTAAACAGCTTATGCTGGAATATGCAGTGTTTGAACATTGAGGACCTCAACAAAAACGCCAGTTAGATAATGATTCAAAGAGCTTGTCCTCTTATTCATCGAACACATTTGAAGCTCCAGAGTATGATGACTTGTCAATGGAAATATTTCCAGCATGGATTAGTACATCAAAGAAGTCTAATCTGTTTCGAAAACTAGAAAAGGTGGCTAAAAGTAGTGATGATTGGCAAATATTACATGGTGACTATATTTCTGAGAAGAACTCTGAGAAGGGGAAAATCCTTTGGGCACACTCAGTGTCCTAATTTTTCTTTTTATATTTTCTATTAGAGGCTAGTTGCTCCAATATGACAGTGATTTGAAGTCTTTTCATAATACTTTGTTACACATGACTTTCATTTTCTTCTTGCAGAATTTCTAGAAATTAATGGATATCTTGTGGACTGTCGTAAACAAATTTATTTCTATTACCATGCTCAAGAGAGTTTAATGTTTGTCATTATTGGAGACATAGATATACCATAAGATCTCGGTTCTATGTTGTAGCCTATTATTAAGACTTGAATCAGTTAAACCCTCAGACCTATTACAACCCTATATTGAGGCTTGGTTCTATTGAAGCCGCCATACTTTGGACCTCTTCATTGCAGTCTCAGGCCAGGGATATAGCTACATGATTTTGACATATTTTATGTGGTGAACATCTATTAAAATCTCAGATTATCTCCTATTTACTGATGCTTGGACAAAAAATTTGAATTATCTAAGTCAAATATTTTTATTTATGAGCTTAGTGTTAAGTTACAAGACTGTGATAAGACTCAGTGACTTATGTTTCATATACCAATCTAGCTTGTAAAGCTCGATCTTGTGGAATTGAGCCCAAGAACACCTCAGACTTACCTTTGTGGAAGTAGAGTGGTGATAACACATATGTGGAGTATATTTGAAGGGTAAATTAGTGCTTCCTTCGAGTTCAGATAGAACACATCTGTAGAAGTGTATACCAATGTTTATTTGAAGCTCAGGTAAGAAAGATTTGTGGAGGATTAAAGATTCAACTGTGGAGGGCTCCATGATATTGGAGGCATGAAAAATCAACACTGTGATGGAAAATTTGATTTATAGACCACTTTCCACCACCGTTTATGTTTAACGTTCCTTTCTACTGAATTTAGGTGAATGTACCCATGTTTGTGCATGTAGATCCCATAGGGAGAATGTGACCAAACTTGTTCATCATCTTTGTTAGTAAGCCTTATACAAGACTATGTCAATGCTTCCAAATACATATTCCGTTCCTCATGAAATCCTACATCCAACTCCAATACTTATGTCATTTTACATCCTTGCCTCTGTTAGACTCCTATACCAATAGGTTTCATCTTTCATGATTGTCTTGATTGAATTATGGAATATGTTCAAAACTTCTTTCTTGAGCAAAGGTGTTCCATATTCTTGAAAAACCAAAAAAATCAAAAAATTTAAAAAATGTAAAGAGGGTATACCCTAAAAGAAAAATCAAAGGGTAAGAAAAATAAAGTGGTCAAAAAGAAGTGAAAAAATGAACCCCAAGCAAAAATAGACCAAGGAAAGTGTGCAAATCCAAATGCCACTACTATTTCATCTTATGTAATAAAGAAATTGTGTGCAGCTTGTCAAACCTTTGCCACAATTCATGAATAAGTCCAACTGTTTAAACTTGGCTTACTCATATTTAAATTTCATGTTATAGATTAGAGAATAAATATCTAGCCAAACAGTTTAATCTTGGCAGATAAGTAGATAGGAAGAGTTAATAAAAGGTGCTCAATAGCTTAATCTGAGCCCTTGGATGTAATAAGGGTAGAATTAGATAGATTTGTCTTGTAAAAAGAAAAGATTGAAAAGGGTTTGCAAGTCTAAATGCACCCTAATAAAGAAGAGAAAATGGTAGTGTTAAGTAGATAGGGTAGGTAGATGGTGCTGCAAAGTTTTATCTGATGAATGATGCTGCTACATGTTTTTGATCCTTTACTTTCATCACCAATACTGAAGCAGGAAATACACTGGAAAATCACAGCAAGCAGAATCAAACTCATTAACTTCCCTCATCACTTTCCCCTCAAAAGTTTTACTAATTTCCCCCAAAGTACTAAGGTTTTTGGAGATCAAAGGGGCTCAAGGCATTTCCTTGACTTCTGGAGGGACCGGACCCTCGGCCTAATGATCAAAAAGACCTAAGTACTTGAGATAATTCATCATTGTAATCATTCACCTTTAACTTTATCCTAAGTAAAATCCTATTTTACTTAGGGAAATTATGCAAAATTCCATTAAAAACTCTTAAGATAACTTGCTATTCTAAGTTTGAGTGTTGAAGATAAAATATTACAATTATTTCAGAAGTTATCACTTTCTTAGATGTGCAAAGTGTTTTGAGTTCCCTTGTCCCTTTGCCATATTAATGTTTAACTTTATTTTACTAAATCCCTAGTGAAAAACCCTATCCTAAGTATATAATTCCTTTTTTTATATATACCCCAAAAACCCCTTTATTATAATGTTTTGACCAAAGTATTTACCTCCCTAATATTCATTAAAACCCGCTTCTACAAGCCCTTTGGTTAATATATAGCGTTATACATTAATCCCGCCCCTATGGTGAATTAGTTGTATTAATTAATTTACCATATAATAAAAATATATATACAAAAAACTTTAAACATGCGATATGTATGTTTAAAACACAAAAATATGAATAAAAATTCGGAGAAGTCTTGCGCCACCGTGGATTGTCCACCTGGCATTCCACCTAACCAAACCCCGCCGCAACCCATTTCTTACACATTCGGGATTAATTAGTCATCAGGACTAATTAATAACCTTTTATCCGCTTATTAAATATTCCCCGGAGTGATTAAACAACGTTAAAAAGTGTTTAAAGCCTGACGGGCCCACATCTGAAACCTCCGCCTATTCCCCCATCGCTTCAGCCGTCGGATCAACCCTCCGCCTATTCCCCCATCCTTTGTGAGAACGTTAACCAGCGGGGAACGAGCGGTATTTGAAAAGTCCGACATCCACGTGGCAAACGTTCTGTGGAATCGCTCCCCCCGCAATCAATACCACCCTCGACCAAAAGCGGTGCGGGCGCTTACCGCTTACCGCTTACCGCCCAACCTTTTATACGTCAGCCCGTACGTCAATGACGTCATTCCTCGGAAAAATAAAAAACCCTTTTAACTTGTAAATAAAGCCATTTTTCCGTGTTTTTCTGTTATTTTCGTTATTTGAAAACGACAGTGCTCCCTGCTGCGATTTTCAAATTTCCACTGCAATTCACTGATTCACTCCAAGATTCCGCTGCGCCCGTGTTGAAGTACAGTCCCGCCATCACCTGTTACCTGTTAAAGAACCAGCTTCCTTCTAAAAACATGTATTTATCCTTTTCCGCCCCGACTGCAAATAAAACTCAGTGTTCTTTGTTTTTCGCTGAAATAGTGATTAAAAATCATCACTGAGTTCTTCCCAGAGGTTTTAAAACTGTATAATTGTTCCCTGAACCAGCGAATTGCGCCAATTTCCTTCATTTTAGAAATTCCGCCCAGCCTGTAAGGAAAACCAAAAAACCTCCATTTTGAATCCACAAGAACCAAAATGGAGGTCCCGGCAGCTCTGAATATCACTCCATTGAATGCTCCTCACCGTGAATTAGAATATTTACCTTTGATAGATGAAGATTTCCAAATTAAAGACTTGCATTTTGATGAAGATCCCCTATTGAGTTATTGTCGCTGCAGAGACGAATACTCAAAGGGGCAAGATCTTATAGGTTTGTGGGAATCCAATCTCCCAAGGTATCTCATCCCCTCAGTCCTTATTTTCCCAGAAATCATCCATTATTGCCATTTAAACTATGATCCCACACGGAGGGCTGTAATAGCTCCTGATCAAAGTATTATGTTTCCCATCACTCCCCAGGCTATCAATGCCATGTTACACTTTGAACCAGACCAAGAATTAGCACCATTGTCCATGGAAGGATTGATTGAGAAAACCAGGCAATTAACCCCATAAAAGCTAAAATTCATGTGTCAGACTTTCATGTTACCTGAGCATCAGCCAAAAGGGTCTCCTCCTTATGGTTTTTATTATTTCAATCCATTGGGAAGGCTCATTGTAAATGTTATATCTTTTGTCTTAGGATTCAACACCAGTGAATATGTGGATGAGATAACCTTGGCTTTGCTATCCATTTTTACTCCTGGGCAACCTCCTGAGATTAAATATGATTTTGCTTCCTTCATAGCCAACAAGATCCATGATCAATTCATAAGGCTAGATACTGAAAAAGTTTTTAAGTACTCCTCAGTTATCTATCATCTCATGATCTATTATCAGTCAGAAAGATTCCCTTTTCCTGTTAAAAAACTTGATGCCAAGGGAAATCCCAGGTCAGTCATATTTTGGTCCCCCATCATTCATTCTTCCTCCGATTCTCCCTACTCCTACTCTGAATTCATTGATCAGTTTGTTTATCCTGCAACAACTTTGTTAACAGGAATTCCTCCCCCAAGACTCACTAATGAAATTAGAAATACCTTGCAACTGTCAAAGAGTTATAAGGTTGGGGATTGGTATTTGTATCAAAACCATACAGTCATCAGGATTTATGGATGTGAATTACATCCATTCAAGTTACCCAGATATGTACCAATGAGGATTTTTGCCTTGGAATACTTCAGGCAAATGAACAATTCAGATGTGATCCATTTTTGTAATGTAAAGAAGAAAGCTCAATTAAGGATCAAAAGTCAATTAGGTCCTTTCATCTGCAACTCTAGGGAGGCCGAGAGAGAGGCAGAAAATATATTAGAGAAAAAGTTCCAAACATCTTTCCGTTGGGTTCCTTATGACCCAGTTGGTTTTATTTGTGAAAAGAGATTAATGAATAAATCATCCCCTTATATACACCACAAGATTCCTGATCTAGAACAGTATGCCAATCAAGATGAATGGATTGAAGGAACACTTGTTGAGGAAGAAAGTGAAGCTGACAAAATGAATAAAATTATGAAAGATGTTGAGAAGAACTTTGACCTAGAATCTTATGGTCAAGTGCAAGTACCCTACATTGGCACTTCTTCAGCAACAACTTTACAGCAAGCATTACAGGAAAGCAGTTCATCAGTTGCAGCAGAACCCAAGGGTAAAGGGAAGGAACCTGTAATCCAGGTCATTGAAACTTTGGTCATGGCGGAGAAACCACAAACTTCCAAAGCACCTGAACAATCACAGGTTTCTCCCACACAGGCAAAGCACACACAAATTCCAGAGTTGCAGACTCCATTAAATGTGTAAATAGGAAAGAAAAGGCTGGTTTCAGACACCACTCCTCCAAAAGAAACCTCACAGGTACATCAGGTCAAGAAACAGAAACCAAATCCACCTCCAGATGTAGAGATTATAGATGAAGTATTTGATGATGGCAGGGAAGATAGTCAGCAAACTGGCACAGCAAGTGAAACAAACATAAGCCAGAAAGGCAAAGCCTTACAAAAGCAACTAAGCACTGAGGTGTCCTCTTTCAGACCGCCAAAGACAGACACTGGAGATATTAAAAGAACCTTCATTAATATTAAAACAAAGAATGACCCATTGAAAATGAAGGTATATGATCAGTATATGAAGATGGCTCCCCATAATCAACAAAGGCTAATGTCAGCGTTTGACCTTTCACAAGGTAAAATGCTGATGAGCCACTTCAAAGCAAAGGTGCCAAAGCCAACTTCAGCAGCAGATTACATCAGAACAAATTTTGAAGTTTTGAAGATCATCATCCTGCGGACCAAATGAGGCACACGGACAAGCGGGGAAATGGTCTATTCCACTCTTACCAACAAGGCCATTGGCGGCTATAACAGCTGCGAGTTCTTCGAATAACACTACGCAATTGCAAATTGAGGAAGGCCTCTTCACGAGCCAAAGATAATAGAATAAAGTCTTTAGAAGAAATAATCATTGGTTTGGGTCACAACCCCAAAGACATTAAAAGTATTGAGGCATTGATAAAGAAGAAAGACGATGACATAGCTGCACTCAGAAAGCAGCTAAAATTGCCAGCTTCAAGACACCCTCAGACCCAAGAAGTTCTAAAAGGGAATTCACAGGAAGAAATAATGGAGTTGCTCCTAAATATGACTGAGCGACTAAGTGAAACGGAGAAGGAATTGGAAAAGGCTTTGCAGGAACAAGAAACTATCAGGCAGACATCAACAACAGGTACTACAATAACAGGGCAGCAATCACAGCCATCTCAGGTAAACACTTCTGGTTTGAGTTCTGATGAATTAATAAAGCAGATGGAAAGTCTACAACTAAAGGTCACAGAACTCCAAGAAACCAAATTACAGTTAACCAAAATGGAGGAAAAATATGATACATCAAACCGGGTGGCGATAACACCCGGG
Organism: Pinus albicaulis; assembly: GCA_034641835.2. Lineage (NCBI taxonomy): Eukaryota > Viridiplantae > Streptophyta > Pinopsida > Pinales > Pinaceae > Pinus > Pinus albicaulis. The sequence continues at coordinate 1,469,828,199 of CM076580.1, forward strand.
GGAGATAAAAAGGTTGGAAAATTTGGTTCAGGCTCTGGAAAAAGATCTTTCATTGGAAAAGCCTTTAAAGGAGATTAATGACATTCTTTGGGGTGATATCATTGAGTTAATAAAGGATATTTGGCCCTCTATTCAAGCTATTTTTGAACAAAATCAGGTTGGTTAAAATAGCCCAAGAAGAAATAAACAGGACCAGACATGAATTAAGAGGCAGGCCTGAGCGGGCCAATCAACTCATTCAATTTTTGAACACCGAGGGACCAGCAACGACACAGAAGCCACATTGAGTTGAAGTGATGGGACGGAGCACGATTTAAGGAAATAAAGAGAGTTTTCATCAAGAGAACTTTCATGCAGAATTTAGAGAGGAAGTGTACAAACATTTTGGTTGATATCAACATTTTCAGAGAGAAATTTCAAGCTTTGTTGGATAGTGGATTACCAAGTCCTATGCTCACAGAGGATCAAATAATGGACTTAGAAGCCTCTATAAAAAGAGAATAAATATGTACTCATAATATGGACAGCGTTCTCCTAGTTTACCACGATCAACATTACCAACGGGGAAAAATATCCTGATGAAGTGAGAATTTGTTTCCTCCAGGTGTGAAATAAGGTATGCATTCCTAATGAGCCTACACTTTAAAAACACGGAAGCAGATGGGACATTGAGGAAACTCAGGAAGAACTATGATACCCAGGTAGTCAATGGTGGAGAGAAATGTTGGAAATTTTATGAAAATTATCTTCAACTTTGAAAATTTTATCTTTTACTATTATGTGAAAAGGAAGAGGAGTAGAAAACGGATAGAAAGAAATGCTTAATTGAAAAGGTTCGCGAAGTGTTCAGTAGGAACAAAGAGTGTCAACAAGCCAAGGAAATACTCGATAGGCAGCACGAGCCTATTGAGCACTTATCATTGCATCACGAAGAAAGGAACAGCACATCGGCAGTTACCCATTATTCTATCCACGAGACCATTTGTCTCTTGTTTGTTTGTAAATTATGCTTTGAGTCAGCCTAAATTATTGGCTAAGATAGTGTAAGATTGTTTTAGATTATTTTGTGTATAAATAAATCCTCAAAGAGAGTGTTGAGGGTGGATTCTATTACTCTGCTGTAACATTGAGATTTTCGGAATAAAAGCATTTTGGAGAGATTTTTCGTGGCTTACTGGATGACGATTTAAAGCACTGGACTTGTTGCAGGATTCATGTGTTGGACTACAGTTCAATAAGTCTTTCTACCCTTTGTCTGAAGTTTTATATTAGTTTATAATATCATTATGTCCATTTCTGAATAATTTACATAAAGGATTGAATCAGAATTTGATTAATTGTACTCTGATTTCAAATGTGGTTGTTCTTAATGTTTTCTTCTAAATTAGTTATAAGCATGAATTCTTAAATGCTCTTGCTTTGCTAATTTAAACATTGTTGATTACTATAATAAAGAATTCTTCATTGCTCTTTGTTTGTAGTCATCTCATTTCTCCCTTTTGAACATGGTGAAAGATTCTTAGCTACCTTTCATCCCTTCAAGATCATCCCATCCACTTTAAATTTTAAGGATTGTTCTCTGTCTAGCTATCTTGCCCTGTAATACCATCTTGTGTTTAGAATAGAAATCCAGTAAAGCCATCCTTTTGACTCCATAGCCCAATGGACTGAAAACTTTCAACCTTGCCCTTAGTTTGTGGATTCCACCATTTTTCAAACAAACTCTTGGATCTATAACTAGCCTAAAACCTTCTAAGAACAAAGATAAATTATAAAGAGAGAGCCCTCTCTGGATGCAGATTGGCTAGATTCTGCATCTGAAGGTTAGTTTGTGGTTACCTCGGGTATACTTTCCTTTTCCACAACTTCAAGGAAAACCTGAGTGATAACATAGTGGCGACCATACTGGGGATCTGAATCATTTTTATTTGTTAATATTGTTCATTTATAAGCTATAGACAGAGTCTGAAGATCAGCCAGGTAGCCTTTGAAATTGCTTTTGCTCTGCAATTGCAAAAGTAAATAAAAGCTGCTTCAGTCTATCTCTGATTTAGCTTAAATACTGAACTTTACTTTCAAAATTTTTAATCAGATTCTCTAGTTTAACAGATCTTTGAGAAAAATTTTAATCACATATCATTATTTCTTGAAGAATTTGTAGAAGTTGTATTTATTTTTCAATTAAAATCAAAAATCCAAAAAAAAAAAAAAACACATAGTCTAGGAAAACTGGCTTCAGAAAGGATTCGACATACCAGGTCAAACCCTGACCCCAATCCACCACCAATATTTGAAAATCCAAATCTGATTCCCAGGATTCTTAGAAGACAAGGAAGTCAAGAAAGTTCTGAAAGAGGAAGTCAGGAAAGTACAGGAAGTTCTAGACCACTTTCTAGATCTGCATCTTGTCCTGTGAAAATTATATATATTGATGACATTCCTTTTGATGCACGATTTGAAACATCTTTGTTTGTGATTTTTTCTGAAACTGAATTATCTAGATTAGTTCCAGATCCATTGTTCTTTGAAGATTTGCAATACAGATTTGTTTCACATCATCTTGACAGAGAATTGCATAACTCTATTCAGTCTGAACAAACCTTTGAAGAAAGTTCAAACATTTCTGTGATTACTGAAGCATCTCCAAGTTCAGTCACTTTTTCTCAAACTTTTCAAACACCTGTTATCCCTTCTACTCCTCCATCTCCTCCTGCCAGACCATCAACTCCTATCACCCCACTTTATCTTCCAATGGCTAATCGATATGCCCCTTTACAGTTACCAGACAGCCCTCCAGCTTTACCTCAGGATTACCAGAGTAAGATCACACCTTTTGATGGATCAGGTACTTATACAGCTCAACAACACACCAAAATGATGACTAATTACTTTGAGTTTTATGATATTGATACTGATAATATCCGAATGAGAATTTTTGTTCAGAGTCTTACTGGAGAAGTTAGAACTTGGTTTAGGGCTCTTACCCCGAACAGTATTGCTGATTTAGAAGCTTTGTATAGGGCATTCTTGAACAGATGGGAGAAAAAGAAGGATCCGCTTCAGATCCTATCAGAGTTTGAGAAATTAAGAAGAAGACCTAACGAAACCGTGCAAGATTACATCATAAGATTCAATGAATCATATAATGCAGTGCCTCAAAACCTAAGACCCCCACCTGACTCTGTATTAGTTAAATTTCCAGATGGTTTTGGCTCTGATATAGCTTATTCCCTCAGGGAAAGAGCTCCTCAAACACTAGAGGAAATGCAAAGCATAGTGGTGAGTGTAGAAGCAAATCTGATAGAAAAACGAGCCAGAGCTAGGGCAGAAAGAAGAATGCCTATGAATGAAGAACCTTCAGCTTTTGAAAAGAAGCTGGATGTAATTATTAAAGGTATGGAAAGATTAGGAGACAGAGTGGAAACCATTGAAAGAAAATCTTCTACTGACAACCAGAATGTTGCAAGAAACCCAAACTTTAGGAGGAATCTGAACCAAAATATTGGAAAGAATGTCCCTGATCAAAACATTAGGCCACCTTTCCAAGAAAACTTTGTTGAAGGTTCAACCTCTAAAGAACCTACAGAAGATGTAGAAATAAACAATGTAGATGATGACAAAGATGAACCAGAAGTCTTCCTATCCCAGGATGATCAAGAGAATCATATCCTTGAAACATTCCAAACTCATTCAGGAGAGACTTTTGATTTCAAGGAAGGCTATGACACAGCAATCTATGAGGTTCATAAACAGTACAACTTGAGAAGTAGACGGATTGATGTACCAGAGAATAGCAAACATAAAACCACAAAACAAAATGTCAAAGGTAAACAAAACATTCCCCCTGTACAAAACATTCCCCAAGTACAAATTTTGTCTAGGATAACTCCCAGTTCTTCAAATCCAATAATTGAAGATGTCTGTGACAACCAACCAATCAATAAACAACAATCTACTACATTTCCTCCTGTGGAAAATGCAGAAGAGACAGTAGAAGTTAGTTCAGGTACCTCTTCAAAACAAAACTTTATTCATGAAAAAGAGAAAAACATTGAAGATCCAAAAAACGGAGAAAACCCAACTGTGCAAAACACTAAAACTCAAACAGAAAAACCTTTCAATCTAGAGGCTGAAATAGGAAAACTCAAGATAGTTGTTCCTTTATCAGAATTGGCTAAACATGATGTCTATAGGAGTCAGATTACCAAGTCCCTAAACATTAACATTACTGGATTGGATGATTCGGTAAACATTCTTGATGATCAACCCAAACTTCTTTTTGGCCCTGAGGTTAATGGCAAACCAGAAAGTGGAGGAACTCCTCCATTTTATGTAAGCCTGAATGTTCATGACAAGATAATCCATAATGCAATGCTTGATTCTGGAGCATCTCACAATTTGATGCCAAAAGCAGTAATGGAAAGATTGAATCTAGATATTACCAGACCGTACAAAGATTTGTTTTCATTTGATTCTAGTCAGGTAAAATGTTTAGGTTTGATTAAAGATCTGTGTGTTACTTTGGTACAATACCCTCCTAAGTCTGTTTTAATGGACATAGTAGTTGCTGATATTCCACCTAAATATGGTATGTTATTGTCTAGATCTTGGGGTGCTAAACTTGGAGGATCTATTCAACTAGACATGTCATATGCAACTATTTCAGTATTTGGTCAGCCTAAAAGATTATATAGAGAAACCTTGATGAAGTAATTAGTGAGTAGCCATGAGAAGCCTGAAAACTTCCCTGTTTACTCTGTACATTCTGATATGGATTCTTTTATTTTATACAATGCTGAGTTAGATCTCCCTACTGAAATAGAAGCTCCAGAATTGGAAATCATAAACAAAACCACTGTTAAAATTGAAGAAATCTCTGAAAACAAAGAAACAACGGATGATCAAGAAATACCTGAAGAAACTAAACAACTAGCTCCTGTCAAGAAACACGTTAAAACAATTGATGAAGATTATGAACATGAAATTCTATGGCATTTAGAGTTTGATGGCTCAGTAAACAGACTCGGGGCAGGAGCTGGGATTTGGTTACATAATGTTGAAAATAATCATGCAGAGGGTCATGCTTATAGGTTGAATTTCAAATGCACCAACAACATGGCAGAGTACGAAGCTCTTTTATTAGGGCTTAAACATGCCAAGAAGTTAGGAGCTATTAGGGTATCAATCATAGGAGACTCCGAACTAATCATCCAACAGATTAAAGGAGAATGTTCAACAAAAGACATGAGACTGAAACAATACAGAGAGACAGTTGTAGAGATTCTCAACACATTTTTACAAGCCCAACTTGCCAAGATTCCGAGGAAACAAAATTTGCATGCTCACAGTTTAGCAATGTTTGCTAGTACATGCAAGTTACCTTTTGACCCTAATCATCAGTTTTCAGCTGAAATTAGGCATAGGCCTGCAATACCAGACAATCTTTTGAATTGGCAAGTATTTGTGAATAACAATCAAATCAATAACTTTTTGACACTTCAAAATGAGTTTTCTAACTGTAATATAGATGAAGACATAACTATTGATGAATTTGATCAAGGAAAAGAACAAAAAATAGAAATTTCAAAAGAAAATGCAATTCATATGCTGCACCCAACCACATTCACTGAAAAAGACATGCAAAATTTGAAACACATGGAATTTGATGAGATCATAGAAGATGAAACAGAAATCATCAATTTAAAAGATAATCAATTACCCAAAGGATTAACTCCTTTGGAAGATCTGTTTGACTCAAATGATATTCCATTCAGACCTAAAATGGAACCTGTTAAAGCTGATATGGAAGAGTGCAACTTAGGAACCCCAGAAAATCCCAAAATGGTCAAGTTGTCCAAATCTCTTCCAAAAGATCAAAAGGCAAGTATGTTGAACTATTGAAAGAATTCCAGGACGTTTTTGCCTGGAGTTATGAAGACCTCAAATCTTATGATACTTCCATCATTCAACACACTATACCTTTGAAACCAGACCAGAAACCTTTTAAACAAAAGCTTAGAAGAATAAATCTTGTTTTATTACCCTCAATTGAAAAGGAAATCAAAAGGATGTTTGAAGCAGGGATTATAGCTCCTATCAGATTCTCAGAATGGGTTTCCGACCTGGTGCCAACAAGAAAAAAGACAAGAGAAATTAGACTGTGTGTCGACTTAAGAAATTTGAATAAATTTTTTTTAAAAGACAACTATCCTCTGCCAAAAATGGACCATATTCTGCAAAGGGTAGTAGGATCTTCGAGAATATCACTACTGGATGGATTTTCAGGGTACAACCAAATTCTGGTTCATCCTGATGATCAGGATAAAACATCATTCACAACACCATGGGGTACGTTTAAATATGTCAAAATGCCATTTGGGCTCAAGAATGCAGGAGCTACGTTTCAAAGAGCAACGGATATTGCTTTTGCTAAAGAGATACATGATTTTCTGGTAATTTACCTAGATGATTTGACTGTGTTTTCTAAAACAGATCAAGAACATTTAGATCACTTAAGGCAAGTATTTATAAAGTGCAGAAAATATGGAATTTGTTTGAACCCTAAGAAGTCATTGTTTGGTTTGGAAGAAGGAAAGCTCTTAGGGCACATTATTTCTAAAGATGGCATTAGGATTGATCCAGAAATAATTCAAGCAATTTTGCAAATACCCCACCCCAGAAACATAAAAGAGTTGCAAGCATTCATAGGAAAAATTAATTTCTTGAGAAGATTTATTTCTAGTCTAGCAGAGTTACTTAGATTACTAACTAACATGTTGAGGAAAGATTCAAGCATTGACTGGACTGTATAAGCCAAACAATCATTCGAGGAAATTAAAATGGCTTTGACAAAAACACCAGTTTTGACCAGTCCTAAATTTGATAGAGACTTTATTATCTTTTCATTTGCTTCTGAACATACTGTTGCAGCTGTTTTACTTCAAAAAGATGACCAAGGGTGTGAAAAGCCAATAGCATTTTTTAGTAAAGCACTGAGGGATGCATCTTTGAAATACAATATTATGGAAAAACAGGCTTTTGCATTGGTAAAAGCAATTAAAGATTTCAGAGTTTACATATTATATTCTCATGTGATAGCTTATGTGCCTAATGCTGTAGTTAAAGATATTTTGACTCAAGATGGCATTGAAGGTAAACGAGGTAAGTGGATAGCTACCATTTTAGAATATGATATTGAGATTAAACCAACAAAACTCATAAAAGGTCAAGGATTGTCACAACTCATGACAGAAACCAATTGCCAAGCCTTAGACATCAATGAACTGGATGACAATCAGGAGATGGCGACTCCATAGATTAGTCAATCTTTCTTAGATTCACCCTGGTACACTGATATAATTCATTTTTTATTAAACCTGCAAGCTCCTCCAGGGTTGTCCAGAACCAAAAGAAGATTTTTAAAAATGACATATTTGAAATATTGTATTTTAGATAGCACTTTATTTTGGAAAAATCATGAAGGAATCTTGTTGAATTGTCTCTTAAAAGATGAAGCTGATAAAGTACTTAATGAATTTCATGCAGGGGAATGTGGAGGACATCTCTACTGGAAATCAACTGCAGACAAAATCTTAAGGGCTGGTTTTTACTGGCCAACTTTATTTTCTGATGTTAAGAAATTTGTAACAACTTGTCATAAATGTCAGATATTTGAGGGTAAAATAAAGTTGTTACCTCCGCCTTTAAAACCAATTTCCACAGAAAGACCTTTTCATCAATGGGGGTTAGATTTTATTGGAGAAATTCATCCCCCTTCTTCAGGGCAACACAGATGGATTTTAACTGCCACAGACTACTTCACTAAATGGATTGAAGCCATCCCATGTAGACAGTCCAATGATTCTGTGATTATTGGGTTTTTAGAAACCAACATACTTTCAAGATTTGGCTGTCCAGAAAAGATTATAACAGACAATGCTGCTGCATTTAAATCAAAGAAAATGATTAGTTTCTGCCATAAATATCATATAACTTTAGGCCATTCAACAGCCTATTACCCCCAGGGTAATGGACTAGCAGAATCTTCTAATAAAAGCCTGATTAATATCATTAAGAAATTGTTGGAAGAAAACAAAAAGAATTGGCACAAGAAATTGAACAATGCATTGTGGGCAGACAGACTTACAACTAAGAAATCTATTGGGACTAGTCCATATGAGTTAGTTTATGGCATTGAAGCAAGATTCCCATCATCTTTAGGAATTCCTGTTATGAAATTACTTCAGGAGGCTCAAGTGGAGCCAAATGACATTCAAAGAAGAATTAATCAAACAATTCATCTGCAACAAACCAGGGAAGAGGTATACCAAAGATCACAAGTCTTGCAGGAAAAGTTAAAGAAAATGTTTGATAAAAGGACTAAATCAGAAGATTTTCAACTAGGTGATAAAGTCCTAAGATGGGATTCTAGAAGAGAAGAAAAAGGGAAACATGGAAAGTTTGATTTCTTGTGGAAAGGGCCTTATATCATTCATGCCTTGCAGGGAAACAACACTTAATTTTTGAAGGAGTTGGACAATTCAAGAGTTGAAGAAGGACCAGTCAATGGTCGAATGCTCAAGCATTATTTTGATCCAATTTACTAGAGTGTTTTAGTGTTTCTAACTTGTACATAATATATTGTTTTTTGTTTGTTTTGTTTTTGTTAATGCAGTTTGGATTGGTTGGTGACTTCTTGGAATTGAAGCCCGAAGTGAAGGCCCTAAGTTCCAAAAGTTTCACTATCATATGTAAAATAAAGCTACCAGAAGAAGGAAGATTTCATACTTTCAGTTTGAAGACATTCTGAGGCATCTGACCTGCTGTTCTTGACTTTTCACAAGGAAAAGCCATCCCCAAGTGGAGCCAGTGTTAGCCTCCTATATCAATAGGTTTCATCTTTCATGATTGTCTTGATTGAATTATGGAATATGTTCAAACCTTCTTTCTTGAGCAAAGGTGTTCCATATTCTTGAAAAACCAAAAAATCAAAAAATTTAAAAAATGTAAAGAGGGTATACCCTAAAAGAAAAATCAAAGGGTAAGAAAAATAAAGTGGTCAAAAAGAAGTGAAAAAATGAACCCCAAGCAAAAATAGACCAAGGAAAGTGTGCAAATCCAAATGCCACTACTATTTCATCTTCTGTAATAAAGAAATTGTGTGCAGCTTGTCAAACCTTTGCCACAATTCATGAATAAGTCCAACTGTTTAAACTTGGCTTACTCATATTTAAATTTCATGTTATAGATTAGAGAATAAATATCTAGCCAAAAAGTTTAATCTTGGCAGATAAGTAGATAGGAAGAGTTAATAAAAGGTGCTCAATAGCTTAATCTGAGCCCTTGGATGTAATAAGGGTAGAATTAGATAGATTTGCCTTGTAAAAAAGAAAAGATTGATAAGGGTTTGCAAGTCTAAATGCACCCTAATAAAGAAGAGAAAATGGTGGTAGTGTCAAATAGATAGGGTAGGTAGATGGTGCTGCAAAGTGTTACCTGATGAATGATGCTTACATGTTTTTTTGATCCTTTACTTTCATCACAAATACTGAAGCAGGAAATACACTGGAAAATCACAGCAAGCAGAATCAAACTCATTAACTTCCCTCATCACTTTCCCCTCAAAAGTTTTACTAATTTTCCCCAAAGTACTAAGGTTTTTGGAGATCAAAGGGGCTCAAGGCATTTCCTTGACTTCTGGAGGGACTGGACCCTCGGCCTAATGATCAAAAAGACCTAAGTACTTGAGATAATTCATCATTATAATCATTCACCTTTAACTTTATCCCAAGTAAAATCCTATTTTACTTAGGGAAATCATGCAAAATTCCATAAAAAACCCTCAAGATAACTTGCTATTCTAAGTTTAAGTGTTGAAGATAAAATATTGCAATTTACTTCAGAAGTTATCACTTTCCTAGATGTGCAAAGTGTTTTGAGTTCCCTTGTCCCTTTGCCATATTAATGTTTAACTTTATTTTACTAAATCCCTAGTGAAAAACCCTACCCTAAATATATAATTCCTTTTTTTTATATACCCCAAAACCCCTTTATTATAATGTTTTGACCAAAGTATTTACCTCCCTAATATTCATTAAAACCCGCTTCTACAAGCCCTTTGGTTAAAATATAGCATTATACATTAATCCCGCCCTTATGGTAATTAAATAATGTTTATTTGTTACCATATAATAAAAAACATATATACAAAAACTTTAAACATGCGATATGTATGTTTAAACACAAAAATATGAATAAAACTTCGGAAAAGTCTTGTGCCACCGTGGTTTGTCCACCTGGCATTCCACTTAACCAAACCCCGCCACAACCCCTTTCTTTTCATACGGGATTAATTAGTCATCGGGACTAATTAATAACCTTTTATCCGCCTATTAGATATCCCCCGGAGTGATTAAATAACGTTAAAATGTGTTAAAAGTCCGACGGGCCCACATCTGAAACCTCTGCTTATTCCCCCATCGCCTCAGCCGTTGGATCAAACCTCCGCAGATCAACGATCCACGTGAACCCCGCTACCCATCCGTTGTGAGAACGTTAACCAGCGGGGAACGGGTGGTTTTTGAATAGTCCACCGTCCACGTGGCGATCATTCTGTGGAATCGCTGCCCTCCCGATTTAAACCACCCTCGACCAAAAGCGGTGCGGGGACTTACCGCTTACCGCTTACCGCCCGACCTTGCACACGTCAGCCCGTACGTCGATGACGTCGTTCCTCTGAAAAATAAAAAACCCTTTTACTTGTAAATAAAGCCATTTTTTCCGTGTTTTTCTGTTATTTTCTTTATTTGAAAACGACAGTGCTCCCTACTGTGATTTTCAAATTTCCACTGCAATTCACTGATTCACTCCAAGATTCCACTGCGCCCGTGTTGAAGTACAGTCCCGCCATCACCTGTTACCTGTTAAAGAACCAGCTTCCTTCTAAAAATAGGTATTTATCCTTTTCTGCCCCGACTGCAAATAAAACTCAGTGTTCTTTGTTTTTCGCTGAAATAGTGATTAAAAATCATCACTGAGTTCTTCCCAGAGGTTTTAAAACTGTATAATTGTTCCCTAAACCAACGAATTGCGCCAATTTCCTTCATTTTAGAAATTCCGCCCGGCCTGTAAGGAAAACCAAAAAACCTCCATTTTGAATCCACAAGAACCAAAATGGAGGTCCCGGCAGCTCTGAATATCACTCCATTGAATGCTCCTCACCGTGAATTAGAATATTTACCTTTGATAGATGAAGATTTCCAAATTAAAGACTTGCGTTTTGATGAAGATCCCCTATTGAGTTATTGTCGCTGCAGAGACGAATACTCAAAGGGGCAAGATCTTATAGGTTTGTGGGAATCCAATCTCCCAAGGTATCTCATCCCCTCAGTCCTTATTTTCCCAGAAATCATCCATTACTTCCATTCAAACTATGATCCCACACGGAGGGCTGTAATAGCTCCTGATCAAAGTGTTCTGTTCCCCATCACTCCCCAGGCTATCAATGCCATGTTACACTTTGAGCCAGACCAAGAATTAGCACCATTGTCCATGGAAGGATTGATTGAGAAAACCAGGCAATTAACCCCAGAAAAGCTAAAATTCATGTGTCAGACTTTCATGTTACCTGAGCATCAGCCAAAAGGGTCTCCTCCTTATGGTTTTTATTATTTCAATCCATTGGGAAGGCTCATTGTAAATGTTATATCTTTTGTCTTAGGATTCAACACCAGTGAATATGTGGATGAGATAACCTTGGCTTTGCTATCCATTTTTACTCCTGGGCAACCTCCTGAGATTAAATATGATTTTTCTTCCTTCATAGCCAACAAGATCCATGATCAATTCATAAGGCTAGATATTGAAAAAGTTTTTAAGTACTCCTCAGTCATCTATCATCTCATTATCTACTATCAGTCAGAAAGGTTCCCTTTCCCTGTTCAAAAACTTGATGCCAAGGGAAACCCCAGGTCAGTCATATTTTGGTCCCCCATAATTCATTTTTCCTCTGATTCTCCCTATTCCTACACTGAATTCATTGACCAATTTGTATATCCTACAACAACTTTGTTAACAGGAATTCCTCCCCCAAGACTCAGTAATGAAATTAGAAAGACCTTGCAACTGTCAAAAAGTTATAAAGTTGGGGATTGGTATTTGTATCAAAACCATACAGTCATCAGGATTTATGGATGTGAATTACGTCCATTCAGGTTACCCAGATATGTGCCTATGAGGATTTTTGCCTTGGAATACTTCAGGCAAATGAACAATTCAGATGTGATCCATTTTTGTAATGTAAAGAAGAAAGCTCAATTAAGGATCAAAAGTCAATTAGGTCCTTTCATCTGCAACTCTAGGGAGGCCGAGAGAGAGGCAGAAAATATATTAGAGAAAAAGTTCCAAACATCTTTCCGTTGGGTTCCTTTTGACCCAGTTGGTTTTATTTGTGAAAAGAGATTAAAGAATAAATCATCCCCTTATATACACCACAAGATTCCTGATCTAGAATAGTATGCCAATCAAGATGAATGGATTGAAGGAACACTTGTTGAGGAAGAAAGTGAAGCTGACAAAATGAATAAAATTATGAAAGATGTTGAGAAGAACTTTGACCTAGAATCTTATGGTCAAGTGCAGGTACCCTACATTGGCACTTCTTCAGCAGCAACTTTACAGCAAGCATTACAGGAAAGCAGTTCATCAGTTGCAGCAGAACCCAAGGGTAAAGGGAAGGAACCTGTAATCCAGGTCATTGAAACTTTGGTCATGGCGGAGAAACCACAAAATTCCTAAGCACCTGAAAAATCACAGGTTTCTCCCACACAGGCAAAGCACACACAAATTCCAGAGTTGCAGACTCCATTAAATGTGGAAATAGGAAAGAAAAGGCTGGTTTCAGACACCACTCCTCCAAAAGAAACCTCACAGGTACATCAGGTCAAGAAACAGAAACCAAATCCACCTCCAGATGTAGAGATCATAGATGAAGTATTTGATGATGGCAGGGAAGATAGTCAGCAAACTGGCACAGCAAGTGAAACAAACATAAGCCAGAAAGGGAAAGCCTTACAAAAGAAACTAAGCACTGAGGTATCCTCTTTCAGACCACCAAAGACAGACACAGGGGATATTAAAATAACCTTCATTAATATTAAAGCAAAGAATGATCCATTAAAAATTAAGGTATATGATCAGTATATGAAGATGGCTCCCCATAATCAAGAAAGGCTAATGTCGGCGTTTGACCTCTCACAAGGCAAAATGCTGATGAGCCACTTCAAAGAAAAGGTGCCAAAGCCCACTTTGGCAGCTGATTACATCAGAGAAAATTTTGAAGTTTTGGCAAAGGATATCCATCCTCTGGACCAAATAGAGCTACACAGACAAACTGGGGAAATGGTCTATTCCAATCTTACCAACAAGGCCATGGCAGCTATAACGCTGCAGGATTCTTTGAATAACACTACTGCACAATTGCAAATTGAGAAGGCCTCTTCACAGGCCAAAGATAATAGAATAAAGTCTTTAGAAGAAATAATCATTGGTTTGGGTCATAACCCCAAAGACATTAAAGGTATTGAGGCATTGATAAAGAAGAAAGAGGATGATATAGCTGCACTCAGAAAGCAACTAAAATTTCCAGCCTCAAGGCACCCTCAGACCCAAGAAGTTCTAAAAGGGAATTCACAGGAAGAAATAATGGAGTTGCTGCTAAATATGACTGAACGACTAAGTGAAACGGAGAAGGAATTGGAAAAAGCTTTGCAGGAACAGGAAACTATCAGGCAGACATCAACAACAGGTACTACAATAACAGGGCAGTCGATACAGCCATCTCAGGTGAAGACTTCTGGGTTGAATTCTGATGATTTAATAAAGCAGATGGAAAGTCTACAGCTAAGGGTCACATAACTCCAAGAAACAAAATTGCAATTAGTAAAATTGGAGGAAAAATATGATACATCAAAAAAGACAGCTGCTGATAACACCAGGGAGATAAAAAGGTTGGAAAAATTGGTTCAGGCTCTGGAAAAAGATCTTTCATTTTAAAGGAGATTAATGACATTCTTTGGGGTGATATCATTGAGTTAATAAAAGACATTTGGCCTTCTATTCAAGCTATTTTTGAACAAAATGAGTTGGTTAAAATAGCCCAAGAAGAAATAAACAGGACCAGACATGAATTAAGAGGCAGGCCTGAGCTGGCCAATCAAATCATTCAATTTTTGAACACCAGGACAAAACAACAGCTTGCAGCGTTAGGGATTGATGATAGGACAGGCACAGTTTTGGAAATAAAGAGAGTTTTCATCAAGAGAACTTTCATGCAGAATTTAGAGAGGAAGTGTACAGACATTTTGGTTGATATCAACATTTTCAGAGAGAAATTTCAAGCTTTGTTGGATAGTGGATTACCAAGTCCTATGCTCATGGAGGATCAAATAATGGACTTAGAAGCCTATATAAAGAGAATAAATACTCATGCTCAGAATACAGTTGCTTGTTCTCCTAGTTTACCACAATCAGCATTACCAACAGGGAAAAATATCTATGATAGAGTAAGGAATTTATTTCATCTAGAACATGAAATAAGGTATCTGTTTCCTAATGAGCCTACCTTTTACAAACTCACCGAAGCAGATGAGACATTGAGGAAACTCAGAAGAACTATGATACCCGATGATCAATGGTGGAGAGAAATGTTGGAAATTTTATGAAAATTATCTTCAACATGAGAATTTTATCTTTTACTATTATGTGAAAAGTAAAAAGGAAAACAGATGAAAGAGTATCAGGTGAAAAGGTTAAAGAGTATCCGTAGGAACAAAGAGTGTCCAACAAGCCAAAGAAATACTGCAAGGGACAGCACAGAGCCCTATTCAGCACTTACCTCCAGCACATCCACCAAGAAAGGAACAACACATCGGCAGTTACCCATTATTCTATCCACGAGACCATTTGTCTCTTGTTTGTTTGTAAATTATGCTTTGAGTCAGCCTAAATTATTGGCTAAGATAGTGTATAAGATTGTTTAAGATTATTTTGTGTATAAATAAACCCTCAAAGAGAGTGTTGAGGGTGGATTCTATTACTCTGCTGTAACATTGAGATTTTTGGAATAAAAGCTTTTGGAGAAATTTACTTGTGGCTTACTGGATGACGATTTGAAGCACTGGACTTGTTGCAGGATTCATGTGTTGGACTACAGTTCAATAAGTGTTTCTACCTTTTGTCTGAAATTTTATATTAGTTTTTAATACCATCATATCCATTTCTGAATAATTTACATAAAAGATTGAATCAGAATTTTCTTAATTGTACTCTGATTTCAAATGTGGTTGTTCTTAATGTTTTCTTCTAAATTAGTTATAAGCATGAATTCTTAAATGCTCTTGCTTTGCTAATTTAAACATTGTTGATTACTATAATAAAGAATTCTTCATTGCTCTTTATTTGTAGTCATCTCATTCCTTTCTTTTGAACATGGTGAAAGATTCTTAGCTGCCTTTCATCCCTTCAAAATCATCCCATCCACTTTAAATTTTAAGGATTGTTCTCTGTCTAGCTATCTTGCCCTGTAAAGCCATCTTGTGCGTAGAATAGAAATCCAGTAAAGCCATCCTTTTGACTCCATAGCCCAATGGACTGAAAGCCCTCAACCTTGCCCTTAGTTTGTGGATTCCACCATTTTCCCAAAACAAACTCTTGAATCTATAACTAGCCTAAAACCTTCTAAGAACAAAGATAAATCATAAAGAGAGAGCCCTCTCTGGATGCAGATTGGCTAGATTCTGCATCTAAAAGGTTGGTTTGTGGTTACCTCGGGTATACTTTCCTCTTACACAACTTCTAGGAAAACCTGAGTGATAACAGCCTCCAAATGGTAAATTGAGTTGGGTTGTCGAAATGTGGTAGTTTAGTGTTCCCATTGTCATGAAGAAAATTAATTATAGGTTGTGTCATCCAATGTTTGTCACCACTTCTTAGCCATGGATCAACTCTAATTCTAACCTTATGTCCATTTCCTAATTTATATGCCAGACCGGAATCAATTAAATTGAAATATTTTAAAAAAAATTTCCATAATAGAAATATTAACCTGAGAAATTCTAGTCTATTTAATCCATTCCTCGATAAATTTTGGAGCAATATATTTGTGTTGAACCACATTAGACAATATACATTTTTTTTAAATATTTTTAACCACGCGTCGGAAGACCGACACCTTAGACGTCGGAAGACCGACGTTTTTTTTTTAATATTTTGACTTTTTCGTTGGAAGAGTGACGCCTTACACGTCGGAAGAGCGACATTAATTTTTTTAATATTTTTACTGTTTTGTCGGAAGATCGATGCCTCGATCGTCGGAAGAGCGATGTTTCATTTTTAAATATTTTTAAAATTTTCGTCGGTAAAGTGATGTTACATAAGCGTCGGACATATGATGTTCTAAACGTCAGATGATTTTTCATCGGAATTTTGATGGTTTGTAAAACGTCAGAATTAAACGTTGGAAGCCATAACGTCAGAATTGCAATGTTTTTTGAAAACTTAAAAAGCGTCGGAATATAGATAGTTTTTTATCATTGGAAGACTGATTGTCGTGGTTCGTCAGAAGACTAACGCTTATAGAATGTCGGAATAGCAACACTTTGAAAAAAGTCGGAAAACGTGTCGGTATTGTGACACTTTGGCAAAGCGTCGGAATTGCGACGTAATTGCTAACCGCGTTTTGTCCGGCCTCAGAATGTCGCTCTTGTGACGACTATGTGTCGGAATAGCGACGAAGTGGCCGTCGGAATTTGGGCCAAATTTTCTACTGATGTTTGTTTCTTCAAGGATAGTTTGTTTTTCTGCAAGTTCTGGGAAATTGCAACAAGATGGTACCTACAACAACAAGACAGGGTCTCCAAATTTAAGGAAAAGATGAGTTTTCATGAAAAGATCAAATTGTTGAATTCAAGAAAATTCTAGTGGATTGAGACTTGAAGGGTGAGGGGGTTTTACCCTCATCCGAATGTTCAGTAATAAAAGAGCTTTTGGGGTATAAAATATTCTAGTGGGGAGGAGTAATTAGGTGCTAAAATATGCACAAAACTTAAAGTTGTCAGAATTTTGTGGAACCTGAATGGATACATATATATCAACATTATGGATCTGACACAACTTGTATCGCGAAAAACTGACACCGTATGCTCCCGAAAATGTGTTCTATTCGTTTTCTGAAACATGATTTTTTTTCAAAAAATGACAGTTGATTAGGAAAATTTTGGGCCAATCGCAGGCATCCATGTGGCCTCTCTGGTTGGTCAAAAGTTAATTTTTTGGGCCTACCACTGCCTAACAAGTGGCAAGCCCTGATTGGTTCAGTTGTGGGCGAGTTTCACTGGTTGGTTGGTGGCCAACTACATACTGCCATATGGACCAATTGGGGGCCGCCAAGTGGAAGCGCAGGGGCCACCAAAGTTTTGTTGAGTTTCTAACTACACCTTCGCAGATTCGAACATTGGACCTCTTAACTGACAACGCAATTCCCTAACCAATGAGCCACATTTATTCCTTGTTTAACCTTACATCCAAAAACATATTTAAATGTTAGTTGGGCAGAGTATGGGGGTAAGGGGCTAAGGCTTAGCCCTGACCCCCCATTATAGACCATCTGACCAAGGCTCAAGAACCACAAGCGAAGCAGAGGCCTGGCTATTTTTTATTAAAAAAAATAAATTCAACCATAGTAATATGGTTAAAAGTTCGGATTTAAGGCAACATTATGAAAATTAACTGCCTGAAAATTTCACCCATATTTCGGCCATAATGGCACTCATGTAGCGGATTATGGGGTGAATTTGTAGAATGGTTCCAGATTTTGGAGAATTTGTGGTGCGATTAGTAGCAAAGCTAGGGAGGCTCATATCTTCTTCAATTTTTTATCAATTTGGGAGCAAAAAGAGTCTAGATAGACATTTTTAATAGCTATGAAGCTAATGGAATAGTTTTTGAAGCCATTTGAGCACTTTAAATGTATGTAATCACTATTTTGAGCATAATGAAAGAGGGTTAAGCCATTGTAAGCTGGACGAAGGAGATGTAGCTCAGGAGGGGTGGAATCCTTCATCACTTGTTGTTTCGTGGTTATTTTTATGGTGTATTTTCCTGCTATTTATACTATTTTAGAGTTTAATTCAAGCTTTATGTGAGTAAAAATTTAACATTAATGCTCACAAAAACTTAGTTTTTAACACTTGTAATTTATACAACCTCAAGCACATTTACATTAAGATCTCATACAGATAACCAATAAATAATCTCACCCAATAATCAAAGTCATTTTATGAAATATGAGGCATTAAGAGTGAATTTGTTCTGACAATTATTACCACAAGAGTGCATAATGACATAAATTTAAATATTGTGCCTTAGGAATTGTATTTTTAAGAGTGATACCGTAAAAAATTGATTTCAAATGGCATTCTTATTCATTTCTCTTATACTACCCTAAACTAATTTAGAGAGAGGAAGATTTCCTTCCATTGTAGGAGTACTTCCAATGTAGCCATCTGCATAATATAATGCTAAATATAATCACTCTCAATTTTAAAGAATAAATTGCAACACATACCAGAGCATGAGAAACCAGTTGATTTAATTGATATGGTACCAGGAGTTGTTTAATGATGAGGGAATAATGTGTGTTGACAACTTCTTGAACAATATTTAATGGGATCTACATATTTACGATTCTCCAACTCATAGAGATCTTCCACAACTTCATAATCACTCTCTTGGATGCATAAGGGATCTCGTGAAATAAAAAAGAAAAATCCCTCAAGTATGGCCTCAAATGTCTTCTTATAAGATTCATAAGTATAGTGAAGCGAAATTCTAGGGTTTTGAGCTTCAACAACAGTTTTACAATATGTTCAGATTATATATTTCTCCTCCAATGATATTTGAATTGGATATTCTCGGGGTGAATGTTATGTAGTGGTAGGATATTCTTCCAAACTCACCCCTTCCCCCAACCTTGAAGATATATCATTACACTCAGTATGAGAGTTAACGAGAAGAATCAGTGTTTCAAATTGTTGTGCAATGTGGTTGTTTGGATTATGGTTCGTGGTATCATTTTGGCTAGGGTTTGAACTAGAGTTTGGATTAAGGCTTGGACTAGGATTTGGATTAGAATCAGTATTTTGGTTATGGTTTAGACTAGCGATGGGTCTAGGGTTTTGATAAGGGCTAGGTTTAGGGTTTGAATTAAGGTTATGGTATTGATTAAGATAAGGGCTAGGGTATGGATTAGGGTTAGGCTATGGATTAGTATAAGGGCTAGGGTATGGATTAGAGTAAGTTTGCATAGGTGGTTGGGACCATATAGGATGATAACATGGTAGTCCAATAAGTGGAAGTTGTGGTTGTGGTTGTTGTTCAAGTAGTTTATTTTGCATGAAATACCACCCTAGGGGAGAGACTTCAAATATTTCTTGAGGCCAATCGGATATCTGACTCGAAGAATAGGGCCAAGAAGAGGGCCACTGAGGCCATGACGTACGATCTGAATTAGTGGAGGATTAAATTTTTTCCATGAAACTTCAATATTATAAATTTGTTGAGGAACCTACTCGAGATAATAAGAACTACTCCAAGTATTAAATGGTGATGGGATTTGACTTATACCTTATGATCGGTTTGATTCATTACCTGATTTCGTGATTACCTTTAGTAATCTTAGGAATGATGGGAAATGTTTTGTTGAGTGACACTCCTCAAAAAATTTGCAAAATTTCAAACCACTAAGTTGGAACCTTTCGAGGAAGTAGTTCTTTCTATAGTTGGCAAAAAATATCAACAATGGTTCTTCAATTGTTTCTTGCTTCCACTCTTCCTACAAATCATCCAAACATTGAATTAAGAGAAAAAAATAACACAATTTGTTTTCAAGAAAAATACAGATTTCTGCACTTGTAATTTCGTCATTATATGATTTTTAAATCTCAACAACTATATCAGATATTATCCTTGAATTTCTCATTGAAATATTTCTCGAAATACCATTTTTCTATTATCAACAAGACAATTGGTATATCTTATCATCACATGGATTAGTATATATAGGGGCATTCTTACAACACCTGATAAATGAAAAACATAAATAACCAATATATGCAGGAAATATATAAATTCAAAGAGCAAAAAATTGCAAGAGAAACTAGGTGAAAATAAAACCAAATCGTAGAAGGTTACCAAGGTATATCCCCTAAGCACATCCCTCATAATGACACTAAAATGTTGGTTGTAGTATATGGTATATTACTGGACCAAAATCTAATGTTAATATGGGGTCTGTGGACTTTGAGGCATAGCACTAGAAATTCCAAAGAAGGAATTTGGGAACTTGCACAACAAAACCCTAATTTGTCCTCCAAACAATAATCATTATCCACTCCAATCCTATAATAAAAATAATTCATTAAAATTGAAAACCCCAATTGCTGAAAACATTAACACTACAAATCACCAACATTTGAAAGAAACCATGATTATTAATAAATTGAAAACAAACCCATACTTCTGAAAATTTAAAGAGAAAACTCTCTATTAAATTAATATGAAAACCAATGCATAAACTCCAAATTATATTTCGGCATTATGCTTTATTATATCATGCAAATCAATCAAATTTCACTCAGTCATGCAAATCAATAAAAGTTTTGTATGGAAACAAACATTTGATACATGTCTAGATCAATCCAAGTTATATAATAGAATGTTGATATTCATAAACCAATTAATTAAAATTACACTACTATGTGCAAGAAATAAATAAAATAGACAGAATGTTGTAAGATGATTTCCCCTCTCATAAATCACTCAAATTGATTTTCTCAGTATTATACTAAGTCTAGAATCGTTACTCATATTAAAAGTGAAAAACAACGGACTAAATTATGAATATAAATCTTAGATTCAATCTGAAATATTTATACTATGCTCCTTATCATATTCCACCTGCACTTGGTAGGCTTCCCATACTCAATATGATTCATTTATTCGATCATATTATGAACTACTTTGTGTGAAAATTAGAAAAGGCCTCTAGATCCACTCATTATCAACCAAAATTCCAATGTGCCAATGTATATAAACTCATATCTAGATTCATCCTTCAAGAGAAAAACTCATGCATCATAATAAATCATGATCTAGAAAAGTCATGATTGCCTGGAAATTCATTTACTCAAAAGGATAAAATGTTTTAATAACACCATTTTGGTCTCAAAAGTTCACAAGAAATTTTTATTAAAATTGTGCACAAGCGCTACAAGGTGGAAACTCTGAAATAATAATCTCCTTGCACTCAAATTTATACGTTAAAATGATAATACAATCTCCACAAAAAAACTAATACTATGTTTCTGCACAATAGGAAATTGATTCTTAAATCATATTCAACACTGCTATGAATAAATTCAAATGTGCACTTCTAATCTTTTAATGATTAGCTTCCATTTAAATTTGAATTTGGATCTTTGTGAGACTGTAGAAAAAAAAGGGTTGAAACATTTTAAAGATAACAGACAATTAAATATCCTTCATAAGAAATATTTTGAAAATGTAGCTACAGGTATTATAATTATAAGAGACTAAGAAACCATTGTTGTAGCTCTTAGATAAGATAACAGATAAATCTGCTAAAACAGTGAATTACATATGGAATGATTATCATGAAAATTCTTAATGATTGTAACCACGTCAATCCCAGATTCATAAATGTAAATCAATCATAAAACAAATATTTTTACATATCATGGAGACAAAGTGTATAGTTTTTATACAGGAAATCTCTAGATCTGAAATCAAATGTACAAGTTTGCACACCTGATGAAAAAAAATATCAAGCATCAATTCTCAGATCTGCGATTGATTTAAGAAATAAATAAGGAAGAAGGGTGATGAGATGAGTTGGTCGGACCAAACCAACAATATCATACCTTGTATAAGAAATCTAAACCATAGAGAAGATCAATCACAAAAAATGCACAACAAATAAAAAGAAGAACATGACATTAGAATATTTTGTTGAAATTGAATCACTCTTTTACAACTAAGGCCATTTTTTCAAGCTCTAAATAAACAATATGATATTATAATAACACCTTGCTCTTCAACAGGCCATGGCTGGGATTTTTATGAAGGTTACAATATGAATTTTGGCTCTAACAACCCAATTTTTCAATTCTATAAAATTATGCATTTTTAACAGATTGGCATTGTTGGGCCTTGTATATGCCCATGTTTTCATCATGAAATATCACTATTTATACCCTAAAACCCAAGGTTGTTGAAGCACATTTATCACACGGTTCCATCGCTGAAAACCCTCACAAAAACGTTAAGTATGGGAATGCCTAATTTAGGGCTTTGGTACTTTTGGCGCACTTTCGTAGAAACAGAGAGAGGTTATTAACAAAAATAATATTATAATACCTCTTCGTAAATTGGATTCCACCCAACTCACTCATATCGGTCTCTAGAAGTAAATTAGCCAATTTGTCCAAATCTGTAATAAATTCTAAACTGCCAACTTCTGCGTCGATTTTCGTGAATAATTGGTTTTGATCCTAGTATAGACAATTTAATAACCCTATAGTTGTTTTAAAAAATACCTTACATTTTGGGACACATTAATTCAGGGGGATTTGAGGCTAATTTATGTAAAACTCATCCATATTGGTCACAATCTCTCCAAACAACCCTATTCTGGATTTTTGGTTAAAGAAAGTTTGAAAATACTACAAATCAGCACATGAAAGCCTTCAAAATCATTTTTTTCTTATCTCCATAACTACGTATGGAGTGTTCTTAGGCATCCATCTTTGAATGGACATTGCAATCAGATTTGTACAAACTAAGTTAGGTGTAGAATCTCTATGAGCTGATACTTTCTATTTGTGATTATAAGGCTGTGATTATAAAGCCCGCAACAGATACATATTAAAATACAGACATCTAGGAGGATTGTGATTTGATTTTTCCATCAAACTTGAATACTGTAACTCTATTATCCAGTAATTAAATTCATGTTTTTAATCCATCATGGTGTGTTGTTGCTCAAATTCCAGATTGTTATGAATTCAATGAGTTCTTCAATGAGATGCGTTGAAGTTTAGCTCATCTCTATAAGTTTGCAATTTGATTCCAGGTGTGGCAAGGGCCCACCAGAATCCAAATCAGCTTCTATAAGTTTTTGCAAAGGCAATTTGTGTGTATTTTTTATTAATTTTTGCATTTTAGCTTAAATTCATTTTTTAACAATTTATTTTTATCTCAATTAGCTATTCATGCATGTTAATGTTGGATTGGGTTTCAATTGGAGAAACTATTTCATGCGTTGGTCCCCAATTAGAAAAGTTGAATATCAATGTTGAGGATTACTGTTAGGTCCCCATATTACTAGTGTAGTCCCTTATTGTTATTAGTGTAGCCCCCTTATTGTTATTGTTGTACCCCTCTAACCCCCATATTGTTATTAGTGTTCCCTTACATTATTATTGTTAGGTCGGCTAGGATTATATTGTGACCCCATGGACCCCTATATATAGAAGGAGGTTTTTTCATTTGTATCATCCGAGAATTGCTCATTTATGTAATGTATTGGAGGTTTCCCCCTCGAAGTGGCTGATTTCTAAGGCGTTGATCTCTTTTTTCTTCTATTTTTGGAGATGGTTTCATAACATTTTGTATCAGAGATTTGGATTCTAAGGTTTCACTACTCCGAACAGGTCATCATGGAATTATTGCTATAACATTTTTTCTACGAAGGTTTAGAAGCTGAAAGTTTTAAAGAGCGAAGCAAAAATCTTGAGAAACGTCATATAAAAATTTCAGATCTTGGTTCACAATATTTTCAGAGATATGATCTATTGAATTTAGGGTTTTTTCAGGCTCTCGAATTTCACCTAAACATGCCATCGTGGAATTTTCGCTATAAAATTTTTTCTACAAAGTTTCAGAAGCTAAAATTTTACAGAGCGAAGCCTTAATCCTAAAGAACTTCCTATAAATGTTCTAGATCTTAGTTCTTAATATTTTTGGAGATATTATCTGTGGAAGTTATGGTTTGTTGAGGCTCCTGAATTTCATCTCAAAGAGGTGACCTTGGGAAAATCGTCATAACTCTCCCTCTCAGCATCATATTGGAATTCTATAAAAAGTGGCCGAAAGTACACGGATTCTAGTTTCCTGTGTATCAATTTCAGAGATGAAGGGGGGAACAATTCACTGTACTGAACTAGTCTAAAATTAGGTCATTGTGGGAGATTGGGCATAAATTTTACTTAAAGAATCCAAACCAGGTCAAACTTATGGTATTCTAAAGAAGATTCATATGGCTACTATAGGGTCAAATTTCATATATTGAAGATCTAAAATCACAGAGATAATTCAGTTTCAATATCGACCTCCTCAAAAGAAAGAAAAATGTGCGTATTTGTTTCAAATTGCATAAGTCTTGATTGAAAAATCAGCTTTAAGTGATTCCAAGGGCCTATTGAGCATAGATATCAGTATTGGGTTGTAAAATGGCCCCTAAAAAGAATTCAACACCAATTAATCCATCATAATACTCTACTATGACTCATGAATATTAAGAATTGCAACATGATCTATCAAAATTACAAGAGCAAGTGCACCAAATTTCACTCTCGCGAAGAGCAATAAGAAATGAAAAGGAAGTTTTGAAGAAAGGCGCGGAAGCAAAGATGGATGGTTTGAAGAATAATATGGATGGTTTGACGAAAGGCGTGGAAGCTAATATGGATGGAATGGAGGCTGGAATGGAAGCTAAGATGGATGACATGAAAGACAACATGGAAAACCTGAAGAATGATCTAAAAGCAGATATGGAAGTTTTGACAAAGTTGATACAAGGAATGTTTCCTAATGGAAAAAATATAGTAGAGGAAAATCATGATGAGAACAAAATAAATGTTCATCATGAATTCATAAACTGTAATGTTGGATGGAAGAACCACCATATTCCAAATACAGATATGAGGAATTTTGAAGGCAAGGATCCTGTAACATGGATACTACAAATGGAGAAATTTTTTGATCTCAATAATGTGAAAAACTCACAAAAGGTACGCATTGCAAATTTACATTTAGAATAAAATACATTTGTATGGTATCGATGGCTTTTCTCCCGTAAAAAAAATTTCCACTTGGTTAAATTTTACAAAGGAAATGATAGCATATTATGAGGATACAAAGAGAAACATGTTCTTTAGCCAATTGATAAATCTCAAGTAAAAGGGTTTAGTGGTGGAGCACATTGAGGACTTCATAAAATTGAAGATAACGGTAACTGATATTCCAGAGGAACGCAATATTGATGTCTTCATAGGGAATTTAAAGGATAACATCCAACATGAAGTTCGTATTTGGGAACCTGATTCATTGGAGAAGGCATTCAGGTTTGAAAGAAAAATTGAATGTAAAATTATGGCGATAAGGAAGCCTACCACTCACATCTATAAATATGGAAGTGTTGCTACTCCTAGACTTCCACAACCTACAAGGTTGACACCACAACAATTTGAATTAAAAAGAGAAAAAGGGCTTTGCTAAAGTTGTGATAGAAAATACACTAAAGGTCATAAGTGTGTTGAGAAGAATTTTTTTCACATAGGTTGTGAAGAGGAGGAAGAAAATGAACAAGAAACTTCAAAAGAAGAGGACATACAGGAGGTACCAACCCTAGAAGAAGAAGAAATGAGTCTGAACATATCGTGTAATGAATTGGTAGGAATTAACACTGCTCAAACTCTCAATATAGAAGGACATATCAAGAAGAAAAAGGTAATAGTGTTGATTGATTCGGGTAGTACCCATAGTTTTATTCATTGTATGGTAGCCAAGGAATTGAATTGTTTCCTATACCGACCACCATAATATCAAGTGATGGTTGCAAATTAGGAAACTATAAATTTCTTTGGAAAATTCCATAATGTAAATCTAACCATGGGGGAATATGTATTTAATTATCAATGTTTTCCATTCCAATGGGAGGTGTTGATGTTGTACTAGGAGTACAATGGTGACAATCATTGGGGATGGTAGATTTTAATTTTCAAGAATTTTTCTTGAAATGTTTTTCATAAGGAAAGGAAATCGAATTATGGGGTATCACACGGAAGCTGAGAAATATAATAAGCTCTAATGTCATGACAAAGCTTCTGAAGAAAGGACAATGAGGTGTAATTGCATAATTGTGCTCACTAGAAGTTCTAACATCAAAATCATTTATTTCTCTAGATCTCCAAAAAGTCTTGAAAAATCATTCCAAGGTGCTTGAAACTCCTAAAGGACTCCCAAATATTCATGATCATGATCATGCTATTCATTTGATTCCAAGAAGTGTTCCTCCAAACATCAGGCATTATAGATATCCTTATCTCCAAAAGAGAAAAATTGAACGTATGATTGCAGAAATGTTAGAGGCTAGTATAATTCAACCTTGTCAAAGTTCTTTCTCTGCTCTAGTAGTATTGGTGCACAAGAAGGATGGATCATGGCGCATGTGTTCGAATTACAGGGAGGTCAATAAGCTCACAATTAAAGATAAATTTTCCATTCCCATGATTGATGAATTATTGGATGAATTACATGGCACAATATTTTTCCAAGTTGGATCTTCATTCACGATATCATCAAATTAGAATAAAGACTGAAGATATTATAAAAACAACATTTCCAACTCAGGAGGGTCATTATGAATTTTTATTCATGCCTTTTGGACTTACCAATGCACCTTCTACATTCCAAGGGTTGATGAATTCCATATTCCAGCCATTCCTTAGAAAATTTGTGCTAGTATTTTTTGATGACATACTAATCTACAACAAGTCTTGGAAGGATCATGTTCAACATGTTGACAGGGTGCTCAAACTATTGGATGAGAAAAAATTATATGCAAAAACATCGAAATGTTTCTTTGGAGTACAAGAGGTGTAATATCTAGGTCATATTATATCTCACAAGGGTGTTAAGGTAGACCCTAACAAAATTAAAGCCATTAAGGAATGGAAATTCCCAACAACCATAAAGCAGTTGCGAGGATTTCTCTGGTTAACATGATATTATCACAAGTTTGTTAAGAATTATGGGAGAATAGCAACACCTCTAACAACATTATTGAAGAAATATGCATTTTCATGGACTCTTGAAGCAACTAAGGCCTTTGAACATCTTAAAGAAGCAATGTGCCTAGCACCAGTCTTCGTTATGCCAGACTTCACAAAAACCTTTATTGTGGAATGTGATGCCTTGGGAAATGGAATTGGTGTTTTTTTAATGCAAGAAGGAAGACCCATTGCTTTTGAAAGTCGTCCAATCAAAGGAAAGTATTTACAGAAAGCTATTTATGAGAAGGAAATGTTGGCAATACTACATGCACTAAAGAAATGCTGACCTTACCTAATGGGAAGGCAGTTCAAGGGAAAAAATGATCATGAAAGTCTTAAACACTTTTTGGAACAAATAATATCTTCAAAAGAGTAGCAAAAATGTGTCACAAAGATGTTGGGTTATGACTTTGAAATCATCTACAAAAAAGGGAAGCTAAATTTTTTTGCAGATGCACTCTGAAGAAAGGATGAAGAGGTGGAAGCAGTTCTTTGTGAAGTTTCTATTATCCAACCAGATTGGATATCTGAAGCAAGGGATGAATGGAAGAAGGACGAAGAAGTATGAACACTGATTCAAGAGTCGAAGCAAGGTCCTAGTAAATATGATACATTTAATTGGAAAAATGATTCGTTATGGTACAAATATCGCTTATATATTTGTAATAATTCCCAACTAAAACAAAAGATTCTTTTGGAATTTCACACTTCTCCTTTAGGCGGACACTAAGGAATTTTAAAAACTTACCACAAGGTGAAGAAATAATTTTTTGGGATCGCCTTAAATCTGATATTCAAAATTTTGTGGCAGAATGTTTGGTTTTCCAACAAAATAAAGTTGAGACAATTAAGACCTCGAGTCTTCTACAACCTTTATCCATTCCAAGTCAATGTTGGGAGGAGATTTCAATGGATTTTATCACAGGTTTACCTAAGTTCAAAGGAAATAGTGTCATCATGGTGGTAGTCAATAGACTTACCAAGTATGCACACTTTTGTGCATTATCTCATCCATTTAAAGCAAGTGCAGTTGCTACTGCATTTATGGAAACAATTCAAAAGCCACATGCAATCCCAAAGATTATGGTAAGCGAAAGGAATCCCATTTTTACTAGAAATTTTTGGACAAAATTATTTTCTTGTTTGGGTACTCAACTAGCTCATAGTTCATCTTATCATCCTTAATTTGATGGTCAAACTGAGATAATGAACAAATGTTTTGAAGGATATCTTCATTGTTTTGTATCTGATAAACAAACACAATGGGTCAAGTGGTTACCTATGGTTGAATGGTGGTATAACACATCCTTCCATACTGCAGCAAAAATGACCCCATTTCTGGCACTTTATGGATACCATCCACCTGCCATCACATCATCTTTAAGAGAAAATTCTAAGGTGAAAGTAGTGTAAGATCACATCGAGCATCAACAACGAGTTCTCCAACTCTTAAAGGATAACCCCAATTTGGCACAAAATCGAATGAAACAACAAGTAGATCAACATCGTAGCGAGAGAATTTTTGATGTAGGAGACTGGGTATCTTTACGGCTACAACCATACAAAAAAAATGTCCCTCAAGCAATCTAAGAAGGATTATAAATTATCACCAAAATACTATTGTCCTTACAAGGTGTTGCAAAATATTTGTACTATGGCATACAAATTGGAGCTTCCTACTTCTTCGTGAGTGCATCCAGTTTTCTATGTTTCATGCTCAAATAAAGTTATATGTGACGAACTTCCAGTTCAAACAATATTTCCAGAACTTGATGAGAAAGGAAAAATCATATTAGAACCTGAAACTGTCACGGAAACAAGAACTCAACAGCTAAAAAATCGATCAATTGAAAGAACTTACCCACTGAAGATTCTACATGGGAGGATGATAATTTTATACAAAAACATCCAGAGCTACTCAAGAATTGAGGACAACACTTTTTTGAAGGAGACGGGCATGTTAGGTCCCCATATTACTAGTGTAGTCGCTTATTGTTATTAGTGTAGCCCCCTTGTTGTTATTGTTGTATCCCCGTAATCCCCATATTGTTATTATTGTTCCCTTACATTATTATTGTTAGGTCGGCTAGGATTATATTGTGACCCCGTGGACCCCTATATATAGATGGAGGTTTCATCATTTTTATCATCAAATAATTTTTCATGTATGTAATGTATTGGAGGCTTCCCCCTTGAAGTGGCTAATTTCTAAGGCCTTGATCTCTCTTTTCTTCTATTTTTGGAGCTCGTTTCATAAAAATTAGGCAATGAAGGATTTCAAGAATTGTTTGTTGTAGGTGTATGTTCATTATTTCCAAGCTCTGCGTTGATTTCTTTACATTTAAAATTTTCCAGTATTCGTTTTGTCTACGCAGAGATTTAAATTTCTAATATTATTATTTAAAATCACTTGAATCGGGATAAGTATTTTGTTGTGTGTTTACAAGTGAAGAAATAAAATACAAAATAAACCTCTGCGTATACAACATAAATCAATTTATGAAAAAAATACAATTTAAATCGAACAAAGCATGATTCAAATTCACATGATTTTATAGTTTCATTACTTAATTTGCAAAGGATCGTAGCGGTCCAGGGAGATGGTAAGGATTTTGTATTCCTAGCCTCTACATTTAGCATGATTTTCATCTACATAGTGTGATTTTGTCATGAGAAATTAATTCTGGGAAACACGTTTTTACTTTGTCAATATTATTTCTGATTTGTCACAAAGAGTGAGAGCATGTGAAGGATAAAGTTTAAATCATATGCATGAATGTCAGCTAGATCGAAAGTCTGTAACCACTGTTTGAATTAGAGTAAAAAATTAATTTCATGATTTCCTGAATTATATTGGCAGTTAATTTGGTTTTAATTTGAAAGACAAAGTGTTAGTTTAGGGATTGATCAACATCAAAGAAGTTTATAAGTCTTTCAACATAGAAGTGTAGTTTCCCATTACTTTCTTGGTGTCATCTAGAATGGATTTCATAGGTTAGGTCTCTTATCATTTAAACCAGCATTAGGATTCCATCAGTTTATTTGATTTAAATAGTGAGATATCATGAAGCTTTAAGAGGATTTCTAGAAGTGCATTTTTATCTTGATTAATTAAGTCAAGATATTTAGGTCTATCCTCAATCCCAACTCTTATCTCTTCTTATCATTAAAATTGTTGAGTCAGTGTGCAGAATACCTTAGGATTTCATTGTGAATACAATTTTTTTTGAATTGTGTGTGTGTGAGTAAATTAGGTCTTTAAAATTTCCTTTACAAACTGTAAAACAAGTTAGGGTTTCTAGTCTTACATGCAATCTTGAAATTATAGCTTAGGAGTGAAGTGTTATTAAGTGATTTTAGTTGTTTTCAATTTTCAGTCTTTACAATTCAGTTTGGGAGTGAATTTTCATTTGAGATTCTAGAGAATTAGAAAAATTAGCTATATTGAGTGAAATGATTGAATTATTGGCAATTGTGATTCTCACAAGCATTATGATTGAAACCTTAGTTTCCTGGTTGAAGTAGTTTCCAATGTTATAATACCATAGTAACAATGTGTGTGCTTGTTTGATTTCAAAGTAGAGTGCCTTATATTTTTTATTAGGTAAATAGAGTATTAATTGCTGAAGATTTTGGGAGAAATTGCTAGATTTCAGTTTAAACATTTGATTGATGTTAACTGCAATTGTAGTATAGTTTTCCAAGTACAGTTTTGTATGCATAAATAGTTCAGATTTGTCTCAGTTTGTTTTTAAAATTAGAATTTGGATTTGTTGATTGAAACTTCCATGGAGTAGGTAATATACATATAGTTGGTTGAGTGTGAAAGATCAGTTATTCACTCTGATTGATAAGCGTATGAGACGAGCATTTAAACCAGTTCTGATACTGCAATCTCCTGCTTCATATTAAGATAATGGAATTGGTATGAAGTGTTATCATCCTAGGGTTTGAGTGAAGGATCAATCAGTAAGTGTGAAATTGATTGTGTGAACATAAAATCAACTTGCAGATGCATTTAAACTAAATTATTTAGTTTCTTTCAAGTGTGAGTTGTGAAAGATAGAATTAGGGTTTTCGGATTTATGAATGAAATATTGAGTTGTTGGATTGAAGAATACCATTTGCTAAAACTAGGCATTCCTTTTGAGGTAGAACTTATGGAAATTAGGTTTTATTGAATCCAGATTTTAGCCCAGGAAAAAAATAGGTTAAATTTATAGTTTTCAAGTGCTCAATTTGAATTTGATTATTGTTTCTCCATGTAGTGGCGATATGGATTGACTTATTTTCGAAAGATTGTTTTTCCATATGCATTCATGTGTTTTATTACTTAACTAATCATTATAAACGAAACATTAAAGCTCTGACCTACAACCTGAATGAAGGAGTGCAGTGCGGCTCATGTTTACGATCGCTGATTGACATATAAATATTACGACGATTAATCGAGAAATTAAATCTATCAACATTTTGGTGATGTTGCCAGGGATTGTAATTTTTTATTAAGTTAACTATTATCAGAGTTTTAGGATCTTGTAGGGCTATAAACAGGTGGAGAGTGTATGGTAAAATGAGAGTGAAGAGCCACGCATCCACTCTTGTGGGGTTGCTCCAAAGTCTTACCAATTACTACTTATTTTTTATTTTTGATTTCCTTTTTCTTTGTGCATAGAAGTAGAGGTAGATTAATTTCCAGTGCTAGTGTTCTTGAAATTAGCATTTTTAATTCATTTAGATAAAAAAATCAAGCTTTGAACGACAAATTTTTTTTGGGGTGATGTAAGAACCCTCTCTTTTTGTACTAATACATGTTGTGAATGTTGGGAAAAATACTGAGAGGGGGGGTGAATCAGTATTTAGTGCAGACTGAAAACTTTTTAACTTTTTCTTTCTCTACAACCCATATGCTACTTTATTGAATAAAACTCACGTATACACGTGGATATCCTTCATACAACTCGCGTATGTCCAGAGATATAATTATTGCATTTAATTCTTAACTTGGATCATTGCATTATTCATTCATCAGGTGTATAGTAAGCAGTAAACAGATGCAGTAAGAACAGAATAAATCATCATACATAAGCAACACACATGAACACTAGGATTTAAGGTGGAAACCCAATTTGGGAGAAAACCACTGCTGTCGTCATCTCAGTCTTAAATATTTATTATGTAAAGAAAACTTCTTACAACCATGTACTGGCGCAGATTCATACCAGCACGCAGGCACCCACCTGTAGAAGGCCACAACCTTCTCTCATTTACCAGCCTCTCCTAGAAGGGAGCTACAACCCCCTGCTCTCATTTACCAGCTACTACTGGAAGGGAGCCACTACCCCCTCACTGAAGCCTTGACCCTCAGCACCACTGCAGACCATGTTTCATCAACTTTCAAACTGGATCAAATAGCTTCAACTCAACCCTTCATTTTTCAACAAACATACTTTGCCCAATGCTTCAAACAGAACAGTGAATCCACTGTAACCAAAATATCAGAGATTACCCAGACTTCAGAATAGATATGTATAAACACATTCAACCATGAGCAACCATTAGTTCAAATACCATACGCGCTTTTATTTAATCAGACCCGCGTATACACACGTTTTTCATTAAACGAACCCGCGTATACATCTGTGCATTTTTCAGTAAACCCTAACTTCCCATATGCGCTTTTATTATATCAGATCCGCGTATACACACGCTTTTTCCACAACAAACTCGTGTATAGATCTGTAAATGAAAGCTTTGCATAACAGAACAGAGCTATAAACTTACCCAGATTTCTTCATTACCTTCAGCAGACTTTGCGCCAGATCTTCACCAGTTCTTCTTCTGCAGATCATCATAGAGATTCATCATCACCAGATCTAAGGATTTTGAACCATCCACGGGTGCATCATAGATTTAGATTTATCAATCAAGAACAAAGTTCAATCATGCAGATATACTTCAAAGTGAAGTATTCATTCAATACCCAGACACTTGCACGCCCTTGCACAATGATCTTCTTCTCCTTATATAGGTTTAGCCTTTATCAATACCATGAGCCAAAACCACACGACTTCCGATGGTATTCCTGGACGGGATCAAATAGATAATCCAGCGCTCAATACAATGGGTCAATACCATGGTAACAGCCCTTGGTATTCTAAATTTGGAGCACAAAAGGGCATACGTGACTTGGCACGTACTTTTCCGCATGCATACGCTACTTCTCCTTAACAAACTCGTGTATGCTTTGTCACATGCCTTATTTATCATTTCTCTGGCACTTTCTGAAATTCCTTTCTTCTGTTACTTTTGAGCTGATCTGTAGATACATCATCAACACTCATCAAGTCAGTTTTCATCAAGGACAACTTCATCAGGCAGGTTCCATCAAAGTCAACACATTGTATCACATTGCCAACAATCTCCCCCTTAACTCATCAAGTAGGTTTCCATCAAGGAAAAATTCATCAAGTAGGTTGCCATCAAGGACAACACATGCCAACAATCTCCCCCTTTGGACTTGATGGCAACCATGATGGTGTTTGATCACCACAACAGATAGATACATTGATTATAACCATTATGCAAACACCATGATATTCTCCCCCTATTCAAACACCATGCTACTCTCCCCCTTTGACATCAAGGGAAAAGGGCGGATCAAAACCAAAACAAGGTTTTTCTTCTCATGTAGACAGAAGAGCTCTGTAGATCTGATGTGCACTGAAGTTATCATGCTCCCCCTGAGTCCATGTTGAATCTTTAAACATATTTTTCAATGAAGTACATGACTCTATGACCTTTCCTATCACCAAGGACTCATACTTACATCAATGATCCAACCAAGTGGATTTACATATGTGACTCAAGTACCCAAGCAAGTGGGTTTACATATTTGACTCAACTACCCAACCAAGTGGGTTTACAAATTTGACTCAAGTACCCAACTAAGTGAGTTTACGCATTTGAGCAAGTCCTTACATGACTGAATATTACAATTTTACATCATAGGTCTCAACATGACCTTTTCATCAAATTACAAATATGACCTCTTACAACAAATACCAAAAGGACCTCAAGAAAGAGATCATATTTCAGAATCATCATAAGGCCAACAATGTATTACATTCAGCAAGGCTAATGCTCCCCCTAAAAACAGGAGGTATCATCACGAGCCTACATGTTCATCTATGTTACTTCTTATGAGTGGCACTACCATCAGCTGGTTACCAGGCTAGGACATTGGCCTTTATCTAAAAGTCAAATAAGCTAACACTGAATCTATATCTAGTAATTGGGACACGAAAATTTTGTTAGGTTAAAATGAATCCCTGTTGAGGCTATAAATGCCTCCTCATAGTAGAGACATGCCTGTATTATCAAAATTAATTTTCCTCTATGATTTACTTGGTTGTTTTTTTCTTTTCCCTGAACTCACTATCATATCTCTCTGAAAATGGCTTTGATATCATTTCCGTAATGTGCTTCGGAGTTTTATCTTTCCGAAATAATTTGGTTTTTTATGGATGTGAGACCCTTAGTACATTTGATTCACTCTTCTTAAATAAGAGGAGCTTCACCTATAAGCTTGGGTAATGTTAAGACAATAATCCTGGGAAGGTATCATTTTGTCAATTTTCCTTAGTTTTTATCCATTTTAAGGCCTTGGTTTTTAAACAAAATCACCTTTACTTGTAATAATGAGGCTACTGAAAGTGAAGACCTGCTACTTTGGATTACTCTTGATGCTTTGATTAATCATTTCAGGATGACATTATCCTTGCAGTAACAACATTGTTAAGAATTCCTTTAGTAGCCCTAGCATTAGTTACTCTTTTAGAAGAATAAAACTCAATCTTAATGTTAATGGATCCCTGGTGACTACTTTTCTTATCTTATTGATGCAAAGGAAGATGACATCCAATGAAAATTACTTACATGCTCTCACAATTAGCCCTATGGTTTAAGTCAATGAAGCATGAATTTAATATAGAAACAATAGCCGTTTAGTCTTTGGTATCTGTCAAATGTTTTGCTTACATGAGGACATGCAGGATGATAGGCACGGGGGGTGGGAGATGTTAGGAAAAAATGATGAGAATTGTCAGGTTTGATTCAACTTTTCACCCTATGCTTACTCATGGTTCTCACTATATTTTTTCACAATTTTTTGGCTTGGAGCATTATCAGGTAATTGTTCTCTAATTTAACATATTTTCTTTATTTCAATAAATATGATTATTTATAATGGTGCTTGTGTTATTTCACGAAGCTGTATGAAAAATACACATGCATCAACATTTTCGGGATAACGTGGATATTGAGACCTTTTTCCTTCTTGAACAGATCATATCAGTAGTCACATCAGATCGAGCCATTCCATCATTTACTTCATCTTGAAGCACCAAGGACATAAAAAAAAGGGTAAAAATTGAGGTAGAGGTGGCTTAAGATTCTTTAATTGATTAGAGATTTAAGAAAGCTTTGATGATTAACCACCACATATTCTGTATATCTGGTTTTCCATACACCCCCCATTTGCATGCTACCCTAGGTCATAATCATAATGGTCATTTGAATCCAATAGAGGATGAATTCATTGATGCCTTTCATGAAGGAACCATCCATAAGCATTGGCCTCACAAAAAGGGAGTATGCAAGCACATGTCTTCCCATCTCCATCACCACCTCATCTCATCTACCATTTACATTGTCACCTATCACCCTATTCATCATTTTCCTCCTACCATTGTTAGTATGAATCTTAATTCGAAGTGTACGAAAAAAGACCACTTTAGCTGCGCATAACAAACAACCCTAACAACAAAAGATGGTTGTTAATATCTTCAAATCTACAGTTAGTTAATCAAGACAAATGCTGCGAAAACCCAGATCTATGCATAAAAAGACATTAAGAAGTAAAATTAAGGTTTTAATCCATGCATCCAATAGACAAGACAAGAACAATATTTTTTGAAGAATTTTATATTAATGGCACCTGGGAGGAAAACAAGAAAGGTGTTTCCAATTCTCCTCAATGGGATGGGTTCTTGGAAGTCCTCAGCACTTTAGATCTAGAATTTCTCTCTCTTGTTGGTGTAGAAAACCCAGAAAAATATAGAACTCAAAGGGAGCTCACAAAGCAAATAATAGAAAATATGACAATGATAATGGCTCAAAGTCAAACCAAGAGTATAGATCCCGAGTGATCTAAGAGGCAACAAAAGGTGATGAATGGAAGGAAAAACCTTTCTATTTATAACAAAATATTGTGTCATTCTAGATCTTCGTGCATCATTAAAATAATATTAACCAAATCTAGATCCACCTTTTATGGAATATTTTATTATATTTGTTGGAGGGGAAAGGCCTTTGACTTGGGTCAAATCCCTTTATTTGTAAATAATAAATAAAAAAATGATTTATTTATCATTTTAAGGAAGTGGTTGAATGATAATTAAATAAATAATGATTTATTTAATTATTTATAAATGATTTAGTCGTATTTAACAAGGAATATTATTTAAATAAGATTTAAATAATTATTCCTAGAAAATAAGAAGATAAATAAGGATTTATCTAATAAATTTCCTTGTTTTGGGTTAAATATGACTAGGAATAATAATTAAATAATTGTTTAATTAATTATTCCATGAGGAAAATCAAACAAATATAGATTTGTTTAATATTTCCCTTTGGGGTTTCCTATTTAGACCATAAACAACCTAATAAATGTGTTTTATTAAGTTATTTAACATAGTGAAAGCAATTTTACTTAGGGTAAAATTGGTCTTACTTGGTGTACTTGGGTCCATCTAATGATAATAGGTTAGATGACCAAGAAAATGGTGTAACAGATTTCCCCCCAGCGTGCGAGTGTTAGGAGAAAATCATATGACCGAAGTACGTTGTAAGAACTCAATCACTAGACATCAAAAGGGAAGTCAAAGAGAGAGAAATATAAGGTAGACTAATGTGCTGAAGAACTAGACCCTGAGGAGATGAGACTTACAGGTGTGACAAGTCTCTTTTTATGAATGGGTACCTGTGCGAAAGGTGGTGGGGGAGGCATACCTATGCCCGCCGAGACAAAGTACAAAAGAATAGTGTATCCAGTAAATAAGGGACCGAACTATAAAGTACATGCTGACATAAAAATGAGCCAGATAAAAGATATAATGATGAATCCCACATACATGTTGTTCATGGGATAACAGCCAGGACTTGTACAATAATATTTGAGTATATGAGATACAAATACAACCTCAATGCCTCTATAAATGGGGAACGACTCGCAAAATTTGACTGATACATGAAAATCAAAGAGGCACTGCAAGCGGCTAAGGCTGACATCATCAAATATATGGAGCTGCATAGAAGGCTGCGATGAAGAGGTCATCTGGGCATATGGGGGGCTACCTACAGGGCCACCCCCTCATGAGGGTTGAGACATCACACACACACCCAAGAATCACTGG
The DNA here is from genome assembly GCA_034641835.2 of Pinus albicaulis. Lineage (NCBI taxonomy): Eukaryota > Viridiplantae > Streptophyta > Pinopsida > Pinales > Pinaceae > Pinus > Pinus albicaulis. The sequence continues at coordinate 1,469,865,865 of CM076580.1, forward strand.
TATCAGCTGCTGCATCACGGGACCATCAGGTATACGGATCTTGATCATGCTAAAAGGAGCTGGAGCGGAGAAACAATCAAGTCAAAGGGTAAGGAGGAGTCCCTTTTCCTCATTTGAGGCACCGAACAAGAGTGGAAGCTTGAACCAAGGTACATCGCCCTCTAGACTTGTCCTCTGGAATGAATGAGTTGATGTCGACAGAAGGAGGTCCGCCACAGGTGAGGTAATAAGGGATCCCCAACTAAGGCATGAGAGAAAATAGTAGGGCGACTGACAGACTAACACCAATGATGATGATGAGATGGGGGGTACTGAGTAGCGAATGGACGACTTCTCGTGTTAAAGCACAAACGGCATGGATGACCTGGCAGTGACTAACACAATATCATGAGGGATAGGGGGTAATGGGACTAAAGGCCATAATGTGCGACACGAGATTGGGACCAAGCAAGGACAAATGGAGGACTATAGTGGGATACACAGGGACTCGGGATAGATTCCATGAATGCGATGATGACTAAACTCGGATGCTCTAAACACGGGCGACTCAATGCTGCTGCCACACAGTAAAGGTCCAATGGTTGACCATAAAAACATGAATACAAGGTGGTAACTCATGATGAAAATCGACACAAACAAGGACAAGTATGGAGGCAAAGTGGTGCCCCAAGTACAAGCATTGTAAGTGAGGAAATCCAATTTTGAGGAGAGGTGAAGTGACCCTTCTTGGAGAAAATGTGTCATGGTGAAGTATCAAATCATGAAAAACTAACAAATACCCATTTGAGGGCTCAGTGAGAGCTTTCCAATGGTGCAGACGGTTTGTCAAACTGAGCTATGGTTTGGCCGCAGCTGGTGAAAGAAAAATCAGAGTTTTTCTTTTAATAAGGCATCTTCTCTCCAAATTCACTCATCTGTAGGTGGATCTATGGTGAATGTAGTGAGGAGAGAAGGCCCTAAATCATGTGGCAATCGTAGTAGACAAACCGACCGTTGGAAGTGAGATCCGTCAGTTGCAGGTAAGAGGCCTAATCCTACTCTTTCATTTCAATGGATTGAAAGTTCAGTTTAGGTACCCAGAGCTCATGAACAAGCCAGGTGGCACTTTTTGGGGTCTGTTCTACAACCTAGGTAGTAGGTACTGGGCAGAAAACTATGACCTATCCTAGGAAATGACCTGAAAAGTGAAACCTGTCAGAGAAAGGGGGTTTCAGTGTTGTTTTTCGCTGCGATTTGGGATTTTTATGGTTGAGGGGCGTAGGTTCCCCCAAGCATGTTGTGGTCATGCAAAAATACATTTAGAAAAAGGAGAATCTAAACACATTTTAATGATGTGGTGCTCCATTTGTTTTCATTATGGTTATGCAGTTTTAGAAAGGAAATGGAGGATTACCAATCTCTTTTAGTACTGCTTATATGAATCAAATGGACTTTAAGTTTCTGGGTTGGCATATCTGGTGCCATTATCCCAAAGAGAGGATTTGGAGATAATGAACTGATGCTCTCCTAGAAAACACATAGGTTGGTCAACAACAATGTCTAAGAGAGTGGGTTGCTGATGTAAGATGAAGGAATGATAAGGGGTATCATCCCTAGAGTGATCTAAAGTGATATGGGACTCTAGATGTGGAATAATAATGATACTAAATTCGACACGACCAGATACACTAGGAGAGTTGTGGAGAATTGTTTCTCCTAGTCTCTCAAATATGGGTGCCCCCTTACCCAAACATTGGGTTTCAATGTAATGGCCACAAGGTGTATGTTGGTCAAACGCATGGGTTCAATGTAAGGGGGAATAGATAAAGTCAAGGGTGGTGATTTCTTCCATAATGTCGTCATCGTGATAGAATATGGGGTGACTGGTGGAAAAAAGACCACCTGACGTGACGAAGCTACCTGACTCATCATCATGAGAAGAGAGGTTCACATGTGCATCATCACAATGGATGACAGAAGAGTAAGCAGATAAAGGATCTACTGATGTTGAGCCTAGGGTGATCATTGAAGGGAGGTCAAGAGAAACATCAGGGGAAGTCTCCAAGGGGACTTCCACTGAGGGTCTCATGGATGATGATAGGTAGATAATGTTGGACGAAGGCTCCGTCATCTCGACATCAGGCAGGGGAATGTCAATGGGAGCATCCATGTCCTCTGGTTTTGACGAAGAAAAATGCGCAAATAATGGAGTGGTGGACTCATTGCGCTTGGCCTCGAATTGGCGAACCGCTTCCAAAGATGAGAAGTAGTCTTCAAGGCGGGGACAGAGGTGAGTATAGTGGCCATGGAAATTGCACATAGCACAAGGGTGATTTGTGCACAAATAATTGAGTTTCCGGACTGAATCGGGTATAGTGACATATACCTCTGGGATATCAAACTCCGGAAACGTCTCATTGACCATGGACATAAGGTGAGGCAACTCCGGGTAGGTATGGCTAGCATGAGCGATAACATCATGCAAAGCACACTAGATGGTATGCTTTGGATGTCGTGGTATGATTTGGAGGCCAAGGAGGGGCAGGGTTTTTTGGGGCAACCTTGTCCTTTGATTACCCCTTGTGAGATTTTCCCTTCTTACCCAAAGCAGTCACAATAGGAGGTGGTTCATGTTGAGGTGACTGAGGCACTATTGCAGCAGGAGAAGTCATGGGGACCGGTTGAACAGGGGTCAAATCAAGATAAGGTTTGGGTTGACCAGGAAGGGTAGCAGCTGGAGGATCAAGGTACCAAACATGAATCCCAACGGTCAGGTTTAGAAGAGAGAGGGTGGCCATGACAGGTACTGTGTACACTCTTGGTGGGGGAGCTAGGAATGGTATCTGACCAGAGGGGTAATGGCCAGGTGGGATGGCTCCTAAATGGTTAAGGCCTGGAGGAACCATTCCAGGAGGGTAAAGAGGCTCATGAATACCAGCTGAAGGGCCAAGAGTAGGAGGTCAAAAAGGTTGAATCGAAGGGATAGGAGTAGGTTATGGAGAGCAAGGAGGCTGCTGACTAGCTGAAGCGGGCCGCTTGAGGGCAGCATGAGACGATTGCATCATGCAAACATTTGATGAGCTAGGAACATAGTTCATCATGAGAATCTGGTAATAAGAGGTACTAGATGGAAGAGGTTGAGTGGCCACCTATCCGTCAGGTGGTTTGGTAGCCACGAATCCTTGCTGGAGGAAAGGATTGGTAAACACAGCCGGTTGAGTAGTGGCCACATTGGGGGGGGAAGTAGGGGAGGCATGTTGTCTTTCCAATGTGGCTTGATACTCCCACAGCTGTCGCATCTGTGGTAAAAGGGGACAATCATGAGTGTAATGACCGTAAACATTGCAACACAAACAAGGCTTATTTGTACGAATGGGCCTCTCTGGCTTGGGTTGAGTGCCCTGTTGCTGGTTAGCAGAGTTAGATTCAATACCTTGAGGATTAGGTCCATGAGTACCAGGGGTATATTGGTTTTGATTTCCTTTCCTCTTCCTTTGAGAGGAAGGAGGATTAGTCGTGCCTTGCTCTGCAAATACCTGCCCTGGAGGGGGTGGTAGTTGTTGTTGCTAGGGTTGACAAGGCAAGGGAGGTGGTGGTGCAAATGTCGGAGGAGCTGGGCCACCAGGCTGTGGAGAAGGATAATGGTTAGGTTGGGAAACATTTAGGTAAGCAGAAGGTTAAGAAAAAGGATGAGGCATGTCATATCCTGGATACATGCTACCTGGAGGGGGAAAAGTGCTAGAGGTGCTGGCCCCTCCAAGAGGGAGGCCATAGCCCATAGGAGGTTGATCGTATGGATGAGAAAGAGCTCAAAAGATACTATTGGTAGAATGAAATGCCCCCGGGGTGCTAACGCCATCGGGTCTGGGGAGGTCAGGAAGGATGGTGTAAACATAACTAGACTAAGCATAGATGAGGTCATATTTCAAGGCTATTTGGAGGGCGGCTTCTTTGGTTTGAGGAAAATGTGATGCGACATCTTTGCCGATGGTGGGTAAGAGAGATCTAAGAAACCAGTCCATGTAGACTCAATATTCGAAGGTAGGAGCTCGACATAGGCTCTTTCTTCTCCGCCATTCCTGAACATGATCGGATGGGCGGGTCACAAATGATTGATGAAAAGAAGTCAAGAGTTCGGTACCAGTGTCGTATCAGAGAGGGAGTTGGAAATAATATAAGAAGGCTTGGGCAATGGTCACAAAGGTGGTATGGGAAGAGGAGGTCTGATCAACATACCGCTTAGAAGCTTCACCTATAAGCGTGCGTTAGAACAACCGAAGACGGATGGAATCATCGGTAATGGAATTGGATGAACACCACATGTGAAAATATCGGATATGGTTGGAGGGATCTTCTCCAGCAAGGCCTTCGAACTTGGGAATGTCGGAGGGGAGCTTGGTTGGCATAGCAGGCCAACCACCATTGTGGTGGATAGGGTCATTTATCAACTGATTGAAAAAAGGGAGACTGAGGCTTGCCATGTAAGGGAGCAAGGGGACAACCCAGATAGTTCCTATGGCAGTTCTGCTAGTAGCATTCCTGGCAGTAGGGCCGGGATTACCGCTAGCGTTTGGCCCTAGACCAAACATAGTGAAGGTGATAAGGGGAGGAACATAAGTAAAAGGAGAACCGAATGAATCAGAAGAGGAGTCAGAGTGCGGGCTCAGAGAAGGACTAACTCGACGACGGTGGGAAGGAGTAGGTTGACCAATCGGAAACTGAGGATGAAGGCCAAAAAGTATATGGGATATATACCTTCGGGGTGCAATGATGACAACACAAACATGACACAGAGGGAAGAATAATGACCAACAAGGGTAGGGAGGTGAAGAATCAAGTGATTACAATGTCGAAGCAAGGGAAGAAAGGTGCAGTGTCAATTGATTTTACAATGTTTTAAAGTCTTTTCCTGACGGTGTTAACCAGGCTCTTCTTCGCTCAAGGTGAGTGTGTGGCGTGTGTTAATTTTAATTTTTAAACCCAGATGTTTTGAGAGAAAAATAAAAAGTGTGCTACGTAACTGAAAATAAACCTATAAAGAACAACATATAATACTTAAATAACATAAAATTAGGAGCTAACAATGCATCAATCTAACCTAAGGAGGCGGGTGTCTAAAAAACTAGTCTAACAGAGGAAAAAATCTAGTCAAAACACACTGAAAATAGGCCAATAGATCTAAGGTCAGGAGGGACAGGGATCTAAAGGATAAATTTGCTGAAAAAGAGGTGCAGAAAACATCAAAGAGACAGAGGCAAGGTTGTTGTGAAAGAGGAGGCAAAAAGCTAAAGGTAGTAGGGAAGAGGAGGTGACCCTAAAGGAAAACCCAAACAAAACTATATGAGGTGATTTGAACGCAAAACTAGCTAGTCTAAAAGGGATCTGAAGAGGAGGTATCAGATCTAGAAAAGAAATGGCTGAAACTATGAAAACTTAGACACCTGCAACAGCTAAAAAAATCTTCCACGAAAAGTGGAGGGTACTAAAGCCCTAGGGGGCTACATTCCCACTTAGTTGATTAAAATAGAACAATAATAGGTCTAAACAGGCGGAGACAGAGGTTGGAAAACCCTGACAAAAGCTTCATACAAACCCATAAAACTTTCATAAAATCTGCAGAAAAAAGTGCAGGTCGCAAGTTCTGACCTGTTTTCTATCAAAGTCGCAGTTTTGAGGCTGAAAAGTGCATCTTGTAGTCCAGGTCGTAGGTTTAGGGCCGAAAAGTTTGACCTACAGTTTCAGTTCTGTCGGCGGCAGATTTCAGAAAAATTTATCGTCTTAGTTGTGGCTGATGTCTGTTACCTACACAATAGGGCCAGAAACACACAGAAGTTAGAAATTTTAATGTTTGAGGGTTTTAAGGGTGAAAAACAACATAATAATAGGAAAAACAAAAATTTGAAGAGAAACCTTAGGATTTGAAGCAGCTGGATATGCAGGAATATGAAAAACGGCAGCGGTTGTAATGGAAAACCCATGTGGAGTCGCCAGTTGTTAGTATGAATCTTGATTTGAAGAAGTATACGAAAAAATACCACTTTAGCTGTGCGTAACAAACAGCCCTAACAACAAAAGATGGCTGCTAATATCTTCAGATCTGTAGTTAGTTCATCAAGACAAATGCTGCAAAAACCCAGATCTATACATAAAATGACATGAAGCAATAAAATTAAGGTTTTTCTCCATGCATCCAATAGACAAGACAAGAATGATATTTTTTACAGAATTTTGTATTAATGGCACCTGGGAGGAAAACAAGAAAGGTGTTTCCAATTCTCCTCAATGGGATGGGTTCTTAGAAGTCCTCAGCACTTCAGATCAAGAATTTCTCTCTCTTCTTGGTGTAGAAAACCCGGACAAATATGGAACTCAAAGGGAGCTCACAAAGCAAATAATAGAAAATATGACAATGATAATGGCTCAAAGTGAGACCAAGAGTATAGATCCAAAGTGATCTAAGAGGCAACAAAAGGTGATGAATGGTAGGAAAAACCCTTCTATTTATAACAAAATATTGGGTCATTCTAGATCTTGGTGCATGATTAAAATAATATTAAACAAATCTAGATCCACCTTTTATGGAATATTTTATTATATTTGTTGCAGGGGAAAGGCCTTTGACTTGGGTGAAATCCCTTTATTTGTAAATAATAAATAAATAAATGATTTATTTATCATTTTAAGGAAGTGGTTGAATGATAATTGAATAAAAAATTATTTATTTAATTATTTATAAATTATCTAGTCATATTTAACAAGGAATATTATTTAAATAAGATTTAAATAATTATTCCTAGAAAATAAGAAGATAAATAAGGATTTTAATTAATTTCCTTCTTTTGGGTTAAATATGACCAGGAATAATAATTAAATTACTGTTTAATTAATTATTCCATGACGAAAATCAAGAAAATATAGATTTGTTTAATATTTCCCTTTGGGGTTTCCTGTTTAGACCATAAACAACCTAATAAATGTGTTTTATTAAGTTATTTAACATACTGAAAGCAATTTTACTTAGGGTAAAATTGGTCTTACTTGGTGTACTTGGGTCCATCTAATGATAATAGGTTAGATGACCAAAAAATGGTGTAACAACCATATCTATTTTTTTCCTCGATTTGTATCACTCTTAAAATCAAATCTATGACAATCAAATCTTCATGTAGTGTTTCTCCACAATACCTAACCCTACCTAAAAGCCATGTGCCATAAAAACCTAGATATGAGAAAAGTATTTCTTTGCATGAGGACAAACAAAACCTCAGGCATGGGGGGATGTTGGTAGTTGTATATGCCCATGTTTTCATCATGAAATATCATTGTTTATACCCTAAAACCCTGGGATTTTAGCCTGCTCTATACCCTAATTCCATCACTTGCCCCCAAATACTCTTGATTGTTGATTATCATCAGTTTTCTTCACTTCTATATGATTAAATATGATTATGCCATGTTTTATTTGTGATGGTTTTGTTGAAGTACATTTATCACAGGGTTCCATCATTAAAACTCTTCACAAGCCACTTGAGTATGGGAATGCCTAATTTAGGGCTTTGGCGCATTCAACGCGCTTCTAAAGAAACCAAGGGAGGTTATTATCAAAAATAATATTGTAATACCTCTCCATAAATTGGATTCCACCCACTAGCTCACTCATATGGGTCTCTAGAAGGAAATTAGCCATTTTTTCCAAATATGTAATAAATTCTAAACTCCCAACTTCTGCCTCAATTTCCATGCAGATTAAGGTGGATGAAGAAATTATGGCACATGATTTTTGATCCCAGTATAGCCGATTTACTAATCCTATAATATTTTTTCAAAATTCCTTACGGTTTGGGAGATATTCAGGGGGTTTTGAGGCTAGTTTATGTAAAGCTTAGAATTTCCAAATTGGTCAAAATCACCCAAAACAGCCTTGTTTTAGATTTTTGGTCAAAGGAAGTTTGAAAATACTACAGATAAGCACATCACAACATTCAATATTTATTTTGTCTTATCTCCATATCTATGTATGGAGTGTTGTTAAGCATACATATTTGAATGGGCATTGCAATCAAATTTGTACAAACTAAGTTATGCGTAGCATCTCTATGATCTGATCCTTTCTATTTGTAATTATAAGACTATGATTATAAATCCTAGAACAAAGACATATTAAAATAGAGACATCTAGGAGGATTGTGATTTGATTTTTCCATCAAACTTTAATACTGTAACTCTGTTATCTAGTACTTAAATTCGTGTTTTGAAACTATCATGGTGTGTTGCTGATCAAATTCCAGATTGTTATGAACTCAATGAGTTCTTGAATCAGATGCATTGAAGCTTAGTTCATCTCTGTAAGTTTCCAATATGATTTCGGGTGTCGAAAGGGCCCACCACAATCCGAATTAGTTTTTATAAGCGTCTGTGTAGGTAATTTGTGTGTATTTTTTATTAATTTCTGCATTTTAGCTTAAATTCATTTTTTTAACAATTGAATTTGATTTCAATTAGCTATTCATGTGTGTTAATGTTGGATTGGGTTTCAATTGGAGAAAGGATTTCATGTGCTAGTCTCCAATTAAACAAGTTAAATATCAATGTTGAGGATTATGCTGTGAAGGATTTTGAGAATTGTTTGTTGTAGTTGTGTGTTTAGTATTTCCAAGATCTTCATTGATTGATTTAAATTTAAACTTTTCCAATATTTGTTTTGTCTATGTAGATATTTAAATTTATGATACTATTATTTAAAGTTACTTGAATCTGAATAAGTATTCCCTTTTATGTTTACAAGTGTGTTGGGTCATAAAGGTGACTATTATAGGAAACTTCAATGCTTCTCATTCAATTATCCACCTAGGGAAAGTCTTGTTATTTCAAGAGTGTGAGTAGAGTATATACAAGTGATATCAAAGGACAACTACTCTAAATTATCATAAGGAAGACTATCTACTTCTCGAAGTTCAATCAAATTGAAATGAAATGGAATTATAAAATGTTGTTGAGTATTCTGTCTAAGCACAGAAAAGAGAAAACTATGATTGAACATCATACTGTGATGAATTGAACAACAGTCCTGATAAATTAAACAACAACTTTAATAAGTTGAACAGAAATTTGTTTATCTAATTTTGCAATGGAATTATATTTTAAATTAAATAGATGACATCTATGTGAATCAAACAACAAGTAGACACCTTGCAAGAATAATGAAAATATCCACTTTAAATACATACATAATTGAACAGAAGTCATGCTAAAACTAATGAAACGAGTATAAAAGCATTGGGAAATGGTGGAAGAATCTAAACAATTATGAAAAACATTGATTGTAAGCTAGAAAGCATGAATGATGAGCGATTCTAATGAAAGAGAAAGCTATAACATCTTATGTTCACAATTCAACCAATTAAATGATATCTCGTGAAATGTATTAGATGAATGAAACGTAAGTTCTGTAATTAACGTATACAACAGAGGTTAACGAAGAAACTCCCAGGGCTGGGCCCACAGCCACCATAAGTCTACCGCTAAGGAAAACTGAGAGATTGACAATTAAAAAACACCAAAATATTTATTAAGCTGAAGATTAATACATTAATACAACTGGAAAATTATATCCTGATACATCTATTACAGAAGAAAATCTCTCTTCGACTATGTTTATATTGTTCATCTTCGGCCTTTTAAAGGTGATTTCAACAGTGGTAATAGGTCTTTTCCATATGGGATCCTACTGCTCGTGGCTATCGTTTGAGTTCTTCAAGTGTGGTTGTGCCTTTCTGTCTTCCGTCAACCCATGCAAGCCATCATGATCCCATTTGCTTGTCTTTGTCAGCTATATTCCAGTTATCATCAGTTCAGCTTCTTTGTTTCCTTGTAAATAAAGATACAACAAGTCAATTTTCCATTGGCAAACATCCCTTTTACCATCAGTTCATTTTTTCTTGACTTTAAATTAATTTCCTTACCTTTATTTTTAAGATGAGGAAAAATTCATAAAATTGCATAACAATTCGTGGTAAAGATAGAATGAAAACGTATCTTATTCTCGGCCCAACAAAGTGAACAAATCAAATTGAAAATAAACCTTTGTGTTGACAATATAAATCGATTTGGAAAAAGAGGAAATATAAATTGAAGAGAGCATGACTCGAATTCACATGATTTTATAGTTTTATTACTTAATTTCCAAAGTATCATAGCATTCCAGTGAGAGGGTAAGGATTTTGTATTCCTAGCATCTAGATTTAGCATGATTTCATTTACACAGTGCGATTTTGTCATGAGAAATTAATTCTGGAAAATACGTTTTTACTTAGTCAATATTATTTCTGAATTGTCAGAAATATTGATAGCGTGTGAGGGATAAAAGTTAAATCATAGGAATGAATATGAGCTAGATCGAAAGTGTATAGCCACTATTCGAATTAGAGTACAAAATTAATTTCATGATTTCCTGAATTATATTGGCAGTGAATTTGGTTTTAATTTGATAGACAAAGTGTTATTTTAGGGATTGATCAACATCAAAGAAGTTTATATGTCTTCCAACATATAAGTGCAGTTTCCCATTGCTGTCTTGGTGTGATATAGAATGGAGTTGATAGGTTAGGTCTCTTATCATTTAAACCAGCATTTATATTCCATCAGTTTATTTGATTTCAATAGTGAGATATCTTGAAGCTGTAAGAGGATTTCTAGAAGTGAATTTTCAGCTTGTTTAATTAATTGAAGTTATTTAGGTCTATCCTCAATGCGAACACCTATCTCTGCTTATCATTAAAAGCATTGAGTCAGTGTGCAGACTACCTTAGGATTTCATTGTGAATACAAGATTTGTTGAATTTTGTGTGTGTGAGCAGATTATGTCTTTAAAAGTTCCATTATAAATTGTAAAACAAGTTAGGTTTTTAGTCTTTCATGCAACCTTGAATTTCTAGCTTAGGAGTGAAGTGTGATTAAGTGATTTTAGTTGTTTTCGATTTTCAGTCTTTACAATTCAGTTTGGGAGTAAATTTTCATTTGAGACTCTAGAGCATTAGAAAAATTCGGTATATTGAGTGAAATGATTGAATGGTTGCTAATTATGATTCTCACTAGCATTATGATTGAAACCTTAGTTTCCTGGTTGAAGTAGTTTCCAATGTTACAATACCTTGGTAACAATGTGTGTAATTGCTGGATTTCAAAGCAGAGTGCCTTATATTTTTGCTTAGGGAAACAAAGTATTGATTGCTGAATATTTTGGGTCAAATTTCTAGAGTTCAGTTTAAATATTTGATTGATGTTAACTGCAATTGTAGTCTAGTTTTCCATGTACAATTCTGTATGCCTAAATAGTTCAGATTTGTCTCAATTTATTTTTAAAAGGAGAATTAGGGTTTTTTTATTGAAGCTTCCATGGATTGGGTAATATAAATATAGGTTGGTTGAGTGTGAAAGATCAGTTGTTCATTCTAATTAATAACTGTATGAGACCAACATTCAAAACAGTTTTGATACAACAATCCCTTGCTTGATATTAAGATAATAGAATTGGTATGAAGTGTTCTCATCCTACAGTTTGAGTGAAAGAAGAATCAGTAAGTGTCAAATTGATTGTGTGAACATAAAATCAACTTCCAGATGCATTTATGCTGAATTCTTCAGTTTATTTCAATTGTGACTTGTGAAAGCTAGAATTGGGGTTTTGGGATTTTTGAATGAAATATTGAGTTGTTGGATTGAAGAATACCATTTGTTGAAACTAGGAATTTCTTTTGAAGTAGAACTTATGGAAATTATGCTTTACTGAATCTAGATTTCAGCTGAGGAGCAGAATAGATTAAATTTATAGATTTCAAGTGCTCAAGTTGAATTTGATTATTGTTTCTCCATGTAGTAGCGAGATGGATTGATTTATTTTTGAAATATTGTTTGTCCATATGAATCTTTGTGTTTTATTACTTAAATGGTCATTATAAAGGGAACATTAAAGCTCTATCCTACAACTTGAATCAAGAAGTGAATTGCAACTGATGTTTACGAGCCCAGATTGACATTTAAATATTAGGAGGATTAATCGAGCAATTAAATCTCTTAACAAGCATCAAAGAGCCATGCATAGCTTCCTAACTGTGGAAAATTTTCGAAATTTTTTAATGGGGCACATAATTTTCCATGTTTTCAACAAATAACTCTCTTTTTTAATTTTCTAATTAAACTCCATTGCCTCATAAATCATGCCCGAACTTGACTATTTAGATACTTTTACGAATCTGGTTTTAACATGTTTTTTTACAAATCTTCATCACAAACCCCTTCATATATCCAAAACCATGGTGAATTTTGGAAATTTTTTTGGGTATTAGTAAAATATTATATTGGGAACAAAACTCGTGTTCCATAATTTTGAAATTCGCTCTCATATGCATGAAAAGAGAGGAGGAAGTTGGAAGTATGAAAGTTGTGCGAATTTGGGGCTGAATTATTAATTATTTTCTAAAAATTGATTCGTACGACCTAGGTGAATTTTGAGTGATATGGAGGTGTTATAACATCATTTTGGACAAAAGTCATGTTTATTTTTCCCTGGAAGTGTAGCAAGATGTCGAAGCCCAAAATTGGTGTAGGAACCTAAGACTCGTGCAAGAACAAATTCGTGAATGGTGAGCATGCCTTTGAATTTCAACTCAATCCAAAATAATTTGAAAAAAATTGTGATACTTCTAGTTAAAATTTTACTTCGTGGCAAGCTTGGATGATGAAGCGGTCCACATACTTGGTGCAGGAATAGCACTTAGTGGAGGAATGTTGTGAGTGCACGCACTTGCCAAAACTTGGTGCACTTAGAAACAATACACTAATTCGTGTATATATTTGACCGAAGTTTCATGCACCTTATCAATAACATGAAATAACACAAAAAGAATCATTAATAACAATTTCGATATAATTTTTATCGAAGCAAAGGGAGTATGCTAAAGAATAAGTTATTACCATGTCATGGTCCTAGTTGAAGATAATAATTAATTAATCATGGAAAATGATATTAAATTAGATAAAATCATGAGTAATCAAAATGAAAAATTATGTAAAAAATTCAACAAAGCTAAGGCTCAACAAAAACTCATTGAATTGTTGAATACTTGTTGATTTAACTTGTTGAATTCTTGTTAAAGGTGCTCTATTTCTGTATTTCGTGTTCATTTTATATAAGTAGATCCTACCATTTCTTTACAGGATTTGGAAAATGAAATATCATTAATTTCATAATGCTTGATAATATTGGATTTAATAATAATCATATGACGTAATTTCTCATCATCAATTTTACAATATGCAACCATTCCATCTAATAATATGTTTTTGCCTTTTAATTTATGACAATAATATTTTAATTTATGGCATTTTTTGGATGATTAGGTGGAATAGAATATAAAATAGTTTCATCCCATAAATTATGTTCTACTAAAAAAATTTATTTTGTAGTGAGCTCCTAAAGGGGGCAGAGAGAAGGAACTGTGAAACCGTGTAGACTATTTTTCTTGTAATTATCTAATTCTAGCTGGCTTAGACAACATTTCAATGTTCCTATTTTGTAAAAACTAAAAAAGGTTTCCCGTTTATCCCAAGTATATTTATAAATATATAAGATAATTTTATTTTAAATTGGATAGTAGAATAAGGCGCAAAACTTTTCATCATTAGCTTGATAAAAAAAAAAAAAAAAATAGTAATAATTCAATGTAAATACCAATATATGTATTATGTTTTGAAATAAAATAAATAAATATAAGCTAGTAAAAATTGATTGTAAAAATGATAATAGATTACTTATATTATCAACTTAAATAAGTTGTGATGTTTCATAGTTCACCTATAATAAAGAGACATGATAACATGTTAATAGGTGGAAACATTTCATACCTTGTTTTCAATTGTGTTAGAGCATCTAGTGCTGATTTTCTTTAATTTGTCACTCGGACTTAAGAAATTTCATTCAGAGTACACAATCAATAAATGGAATTCTATAGAATAAATTATTTTTAGAATTGATTTGACAACAAATTTGAATCACCCCAATGGGTCTAGCTAATGAATCAAATAATCAAACATTGCGTCTTTCATACTTTTTCTTTGTCTCTATAGATACACTATATATTGGATTTATTATGACTTATTTTGATGCTTCAATGTTATCTTGACTATTAATTATCCAAAATTTGATGTCTGAAACATCTAAATCTTTTTCATTTGCAATGTTGATAGGGTTGAGTAGTGTATGAGACTCAATGATATCAAATGGAAGTATAAGTGTGTTAATGAATTCTTAACGCAAGTGTACAAAAAGAGATCACTTTAGTTGCACATGAAAAACATCCCTAACAATAAATATGGTTGTCGAAATTCTTTAGGTCTGCAATAGACGGTTGAAAAAAATGCAAAACAAACCTAGATCTATGCAGTAAAAGAAGCTAAATAGTAAAATGAAATAAGATTTTCTCCAAATATCCAATGGACAAGACAAAATTTATAAAGAATTTATATATTATGTTAACACCTAAGAAGGGAACAAATAATGATTTTACCAATACCCCTCAATGTCATAGGTTCATGGTTGTCCTCAACACTTGATCTACAAATTTTCTCTCTCTCAATGGTGTAGAAAACCCAACACGTGTTGAACTCGATGGGAGTTCAATAAGCAAAAACAAAATAAAAGTAATCAAAGTATGAAAATGACAAGACGATCAAAGTCCGACCATGATAAAATGATCAAAGCTACATAATGAATGGAAACCCTAATATTTATAACAAAATATTGAGTTATCCTTGATAATGGTGCATAGTAAAATATTATTAACCAAGATGTAGAGCTAACTACTTAGAATATTTTATTATATTTTGTTGGAGGGAAAAGGAATTTATATTGGTTAGATTCATTTATCTAGAAATAATAAACAAATAAATGATTTATTTATAATTTCAAGGATGAGGTTCAGGAATAATTTAACAAATAATGATTTATTTTATTATTCATAAATGATTTAGTGAAATTTAACAAGGAATATTAATTAAATAATGATTTAATTAATTATTAGTAGAGAATAATAAGATAAATAATGATTTATCTAATTATTTCTCATTAATTGGGTTAAATATGACCAAGAATATTATTAAAGAATGGTTTAACTAATTATTCCCAGAGGAAAATCAAATAAACAAGGATTTATTTAATTATTCCTCGTGGGGTTTCCTATTTGGATCAGAAATAACTTAATAAACTATGGTTTATTAAATCATTCCTTATAGTGAAAGCAATGTTATTATGGTAAAATTGGTCTTACATGGTGTATTTCGATCCATATAATTGTAAATGGTTAGATGACCAAAAATTGGTATAACAAGAAGTGCATTAGGAAATGATGCTTGAAATTTCTCTAGGAATGATTTCACTAATACTTAACCATTTGAATAATCAAAAGACCTCAATTTAAAAACTTTGGGGGATTTTATACATATTTGAGCATCCAATTTTCAATGAAAATGTTTGAAAATAAATAGTAGTGCTTGAAGTCTTCATGAATTTCATCACATTAATATGTGATCTTCATTGTCTCAGATACAAAGTTCCTGGATTTTTGAACAAATATAGTAGGTTTGAAATAAATTTCTACAAATACCTCTTCCATTGATTTAAAGATACTCTCCTCAAAGAGTGTAAATTAGTGTTTGTTTTATCATTCGGTATTTTATCGATATTTTTACCACTTTGTTGCAAATAAATAAGTACATATGGTGTTATTTTACATCCTACACAAATGAATTCTAGAACTTTAGTGATACGATCTAAAACACTAGTGTTGATTTTGATACTTTATTTAGTGGAGCTTTAATAGCTATTCGATTTAAACATCGAATTTTTTATTGTATATACAAATAATTATTTATTTCTTTGATTAAATTTGGTCTAAATTTTGTATATCTCACTTAAAAAGAAAACATTTTTAATTTCACTACAATATATGAAATTTTATTTCTCTCGTTGAAGTTAATAGCCTCAAATGAACATATTAGGAATATCAGACGCAACTTTAAACTTCTTAGTCTATGTTACTGGTCTTGTTTCCCGAGTGGGAGACTAGTAATAAAAAATCCTTATGTAATTTTGTCTTTTATTGAATTAATATAATTTCCTCAATATCAAAAAAATATATATAAGCTTTTAATGGAGCAAAGGACAATTATACGAGTAGTTTTAGGTGCTCACCTCTTTTTGGACCAAATCTAGTTGATGAAAAGTGGTGGTCGCATAAGATTTGGAAATATAGGCCCCATCGAATTTTTATTTGTTTATGTGAATCATATTTAAACAAATTTTTAACATGGGAATCTCTCTAGAAAAATAATAGAGCACATCTAAATATTTATTTACTTTGTAGGTGTAGTGAGAACAACACTACATATTTGTTCCTACATTGTAATAATTTTTAGAAATTTTGGGTTGAGGATGAAGAGTGTTGTAGCTCCTAGAGATAGCCTTGAGTTGCAAAAGACCACTGTCTAGGACATCTTAAAAATCAGAGGTTGAATGTGAAAAACTATATGAAATGCCTCTGGAAAAATCTAGAATAAGAGAACAATGGTTTTGGTGGTTCATGGATTGAGAAGACCTTGGAGTAGATTCAAATGGATTGCCTATATTGTGAGAGGGCTCAAGAGGCTGCAAGGTTTGGTGGATTTTAAATGGGCCAAGTATAAAAAATGAGCAGAAACCTTGAAAATATGCAGGGCGTTGAGAGAGAAGAGAGAAGGAACCCACGAGAGACAAGCTTAAGAGATTTAAGAATTTGTTTCCTATGAACTGAGGGTAAATGTGTATAAATGAAAAATGGAAAACAACAGAGGCTCATGGAGCATGAATTAAGGGAATGCAGCAAGCTTAATACATTAGTATTAACACCTGAGCATTATACAGATACAAATTCATGAATAAAATTGCAGATCAATGACAGCTACATTACATGAACCATCAAAGCAAAATAACATGAAAGATGATCACACGTGAAGAGGATATTACTTATAACAAAAGAAAAAAAATACATACTTGTTGTGAAACCAACTCCAAAAATAGAAGAAAAGAGAGATCAACACGATAGAAATCAGTCACTTCGAGGGGACAAACTCCAATACATTACATAAATGAACAATTATTGGATGATACAAATGGAAAAAACTCTTTTCTATATATAGGAGTCCATGGGGCCACAATATAATCCTAGCCGACCTAACAATAATAATGTAAGGGCACAATAATAACAATATGTGGGTTACAGGGGTACAACAATAACAATAAGGGGGGCTACACTAACATAATAAGGAACTACACTAGTAATATAGGGACCTAACATGCCACTCTCCTTCAAACAAGTGTTGTCCTCAACGCTTGATTATTTCTTGATGCTTCTGTATAAAATTATCATCAGAACTTCTTTCGATGTGATGTCCATCTTCCTAATGTTTCATTTCATTCTGCACCAAAGTTTGTGAGTTGGAGAACTTGTTATTGATGGTCGATGTGATCTTCCACTACTTTATCATCCATATTATATTTTATTGTATCCTTTAAACCATCCAAATTAGCCTCCATTTATGCTTTTAAACCATTTATGTTATCTTTGGTTGCTCTTCGTAAGATCAAAATTTGTTGCACTTGGTACCGTAATTTTGATATCTCATACTGCAATTCTTCCTCTTCATGCATCATAGTATAGATATATGAGAGCTTAATGGGTATGGAATTATTTTTTGGGGCATTATATAACCCAATGCAAATAAAAAATCTTCAATATGCCCTTCAAATCACTACAAACTGCCTTTTCAAACAAACGTTATGCAATTTTAAAAAACAAATACATACCTTTTTCTTGCTTTTGAGGAGCTTGATATTGAAACAGAATTATCTATGTGGTTTTGGATCTTCAACTTCTAAAATTTCACCCTGTAGTATCCCTCTAAATATTCTTTAAATTTCCACAGATCTCACCTAATTTGGATTCTTCAAGACAAAGTTATGCCCAATATTCCACAATGACCTAATTATGGACTCGTTCAATAGAGCGCACTTGTACAGCTTTCCATGTGTCATTGTTTTCCTCCTTTGGCTTTGAAATTGATATGTCGAAAACTACAGTCCATGTACTTATTTCCAATTTTTACAGAATCTCAGTCCGACACTCAGAGAGAGAGTTATGACTTTTTTCCCACGGTCACCTCTTTGAGATGAAATTCGGGAGACTAAAACATTCCTACCTTCCACAGATCATATATCAAACAATATTGGAAACTATGATCTAAAATTTTTATAGGAGTTTCCTCAAGGTCACAACTTCTCTCTATGAAAATTTAAGCTTCTGAAACCTCATAGAAAAAGAGTTATAGTGAAAATTCCACGATAACATGTTTAGGTTAAATTCAGGAACTTGAAAAGTGCCCTAAATTCCACAAATTGTATCTCCAAAAATATTGCAAAACAAGCTCCGAAATTTTGTGAAGATGTTCCCCAAGATTTTTTTCTTCATGCTCTAAAAATTTGAGCCTCTGAAAGTTCATAGAAACAAAGTTATAGCGAAAATTACATGATGACCCATTTGGAGTTGCAAAACCCTAGAATCCAAACCTATGATACCCAATGTTGTGAAACCAACTCCAAAACTATAAGAAAAGAGAGATTAACGCCTTATAAATCAGCCACTTCAAGGGGGAAACCTCCAATAAATTACATAAATGAATAATTCTTGGATGATACAAATGATAAAAACTCCTTTCTATATATAGGAGTCCATAGGGCCATAATATAATCCTAGCCAACCTAACAATAATAATGTAAGGGCACAATAATAACAATATGGGGGTTACAGGGGTACAACAACAACAATAAGGGGGACTACACAATCATAATAAGGGACTACACTAGTAATATATAGACCTAAGAGAATTAAGAACCCACGAGAGACATGCTTAAGAGATTTAATAATTTGTCCCCTATGAACTCAAGGGAAACATGTATAAATGAAATATGGAGAAAAGAAGAGGCTCATGGAGCACAAATTAAGGGAATGCAGCAAGCTTAATACATGAGCGTTAACACCTGAGAATTATACATATACAAATTCATGAATAAAATTGTAGATCACCGACAGCTACATTACACGAACCATCAAAGAAGAATAACATGAAATATGATTACACATGAAGAGGATATTACCGATAACAAAAAGAAAACAAATACATATTGCTCATTTCTCCTTCTGGAATCCAAAAATTTGCGCTGTATTATATTACATTCAAAAGACACTCCCAAATAGGTATCTCAGAGCACAGGGATCACAGTCATACAAAACTACAACAAAATTCTTCCAAATTCTAGAACTAGAACCAGAACCTTTCTTTCCCCTTAGAACTCCCTACATATAGAGTCCCCAGACGGTCTATGGTCCTAATCATTTATGATCGAATCGTACCTATGAAATCAAAATATCCTACCTAACTTGCAGAGCATACATATAGCAATTTCTTATGTATGGAGAGAATTAAAACAGGAATGGGTGAAATTTCGATTTCACCATCAAAACGTCAAAATAAAATAGTAAACATCATAGACGTGGTTGATCATGGAGGCTAAATTATGGGAGCCTTCAGACGGTATGGAGAGGAGCAGTCATAGGTGGATAGGATGGCTGTCATCATACAATTCCATCTGTTAATTGAAAGACTCCACTCCCTTAGTCTTATGATTTCCACTTAGACCGTTGTGAAGTGGCAAGTTGTATTGCATGCACCTGACTCTTTAGTGGAGGACTCTTGAGAAAACTGAATAAAAGACCGCTGCATGTTCCACACAGAATCTTATGATGTATTTGACCTGCAAACCAGAAACCAGATTTCGAAGGGGGTCCGAAGTGGTAAGCGATATCACAGGGGGGGGTGCAAAATGATGGGAGGAAGGAATGTGGAGAAGTGGGTGGTAATGAAAGCTTCCTATTTTCGACGCCCCCCCCCCCCCCCCCCCCCCCCCCCCCAATAGTTAAATTTGGGGGGGGTGGGCGGGGAGGGGGGGGTGGGGGTTTCGAAATATATTAAGGACTGTCGGGTGTATTAGGGTGGAGCAGCAGTAACGAAGAGATGCAGAAGGCTTAGTAGTAATGGAATGTGTGGCAATGAATGGGAATGGCAAGAGTATTTGTGGGGCCCTCCTCCAATTTCAAATCAGAATTGTAAGGTTTTACCAGTGCACAAATGAGGTTAAGGTCTAATATTTGCGGGGAGAGATATGGGATGGGGTAGAAAGGTGATTTGGCAGACGGTGGGAATATAATTCATCGCAAGTTAAATGAAATAGGTTGAAGATGTTTTAAATGGTAAGTTAAAACTTGTTCGATGTGATATATCGCAAATTGACAATCGTAAGTGTTAATTTTTAGTTGTGATGTGAATGGTTATAATATGCGATCTGAAATGGGAGGAGGGGAGAAAAAAGGGTGACGTGGAGGAAGGTGGGACCTGAATACCACCCACAGATCACAATATTTAATGCTAAACAACAGTGGTAAACTTTAAAGGGTGCAAAGTGCAAAGTGAGGGGGAGGAAGGGATGATGCGTCAGGGGGACTGGCCCACTCTAATCGTGATCGGGGAGATAGGAAAAGGGAAGGAGAAGCAATGATATAGCAGCAAAGAATGAAAGGTAGAGGAATGAAACAGAAAGGTGGAAAAGGTAAGCTTTTAGTGATATGCAAGGGAAATGGAATGAAAGGAAGTGTGGTGGGTGACTAGGCTCCACCTCCATCGCGCATCGCAATTCTACCTCTTTAACTTTTACCCTTTGCACCTATTTTGAAACTCTTGCGATTTTAATCTCCGTAGTTGAAAATTTCTTGGCTCAAGGGTTGTCACTTCTCCCTTGCCATAGTTTCCTGCTTTTGGTTGCGCCTGGTCATTTCTTCTTTTTTCGTGAAATGTTTTCCCTGTGTTCATGACTAGAATTACTTCACCATTCATGACTCGGCCTGAATGCGTGCATGAATTGACCCAACCTCATTCAAAGCTTTGCCCTTGTTTTTTTCTATCTTAATTGTTTCTCTGCTGCCTTTGTCTTCACTAATGATAACTACTTCTCCTTGTTATGTGCAGTCACAGGCCAACATTGGCTCCATTTGGGGACAACGTGTTGTTCTATGTGCGTTGAGAACCTACAGACCTGAATGCCTATGCATTAATGGGCTCATGGAGTCACAAATGTATGTTGTAATCCTGAGTTGAAACTACCACTGAGTTATGCACTACCAACTATATAAAATAGAAATCAGTGCCATACGTTGAAAATGGTAAATGGCTGAAATATGAACTATGCTGAAATTGGAAACTGAAACACACTTGAACCGAAAACTACAAAGCAATATAAAACTAAACTGGAAATATGCTCATAGCATTGAGCTTATTCTCACACCTACCTACACCTACTGTGATAAAAAATAATCCCATCAAATAATCATCAGACTTCCAATGTAGCCAGTGAAGAAAATGAATGCTCAACTGAAATTGGCATCCCATTCTTGTAGGTATAGAAATGGGTTCAAAACTTGGAAAATTATCTCTTCCACTAAATTTGATAGCTTCATTGAAGAACCTGGAAAATTCCTCCTTCACTGTTGGCTGCAACATACTAACGAAAGGATCATTGTAAATATACAACATGAGTTTTTCTAGAGGATTTGTGACAATAAAACAAACATCATTCCAAATTACTACTTTGCTTGTGCGTTGCCACTGATTGTCTTCAAACAGCAAGGTTGAGACTTCATGAAATCCACAAAATTTCTATAGTAATTGTTAATATCCTTATCTTTTGGAGGGGTCTCCTTCTTCTCCTGCTCCTCTTGCAGGATGAGTTCACCCTCCTCATCATGAGGGTATGCAAGGAATTGATCTTTTTGGTTGTTTGTGACTTCCTGAGTCTGTTGCAACCACTGCAGAGTGGGACTCTGATATTGAGGATTAAACCCCCAGTTAGGAATCATTTGGTTGGAAAGATAAGGGGAATTATTGGCCTATGATTCAAGCCTAATGAGCTTATTTGAGAGGTTTTTGATCAGCTCATGCATCTCTTCAATTTTATGACCCTGATATGAGATAGAAGCCTCCTCCTCCTTCTTTATTCTAGATTCATGCTATGTCTTCCCTTTGAAATTACCTGTAGAAGAAAGTTTTTCTTCTACCTCCAACACATAACTCTGGATCTGATCTAGAGATGTGGATCTTATTTCTCTTAAGGTGAACCCAAAATCTGGTTTGAAAGCTCTTGCGAATACCACCTTAGTCGCTGCTTGGGGAGGATTTATTTCATTGGGGAGGTTATTATAGAGCTTATTAAACCTCTTTATAAATTATGTTACATCCTCATTGTGCTTCTTCTTGAGAGCGTTGAACTCTATGAGGACATATTCATGGTCCCTCTTCTCTTCCCATATTAGTGTGAAGAAATTCTCCATTTCTTCCCAAGTGGTGACTACATTATTAGCGAGAGATTTGAATCAACTTCAAGCCTCTCCATCCAGGGATTGGAAGAAATGCCTCAAAACCACATCTAGGTGATCCACATTCACATTTTCAGCAAAGGCGTAGAAGTATTCAATATGTTTTTGTCCAGAGGTGTTATCTTCCCCAGTGAACCGAGACAACTTCTCTAGATAGTCTTGTGGCATATCATTTAGAGGCTGAGAGAAGGCCAAAGGGGCATAATTGTTCAAAATTAAACTCGACACAACCATCTAATTTAGAAGTGGGTGTAGATGATGTTTCTGAATCTGGTGTCACGCCTAGTGAAATCCAAGACTACTTCTGATTAGGATTATTTTACAGTGGAGTCCCCAAGGTGAGGAATATGAAAATCTCAACCCTTCGTGCTCACCTAATTTAAGGGTGAAGATAATTTCATATCCCAAGGAAAATATTTATTCATTCGTATCCCCGGCAATGGTAAAAAAAATATCTTGTAGCTCCTAGAGACAACCTTGAGTTGCAAAAGACTAGTGCCTAGGACATCTTAAAAATTAGAGGTTCAATTTGAACAATTGTATGAAATTCCTCTGACAAAATATGGAATAAGAGAACAATGGTTTTGGTGGTTCATGAATTGAGAAGACCTTGGATTCGATTCATGTGGATTCCATATATTTTGAGAGGGCTCAAGAGGCTATGAGGCTTGGTGGCTTTTAAATGGGCCAAGTATAAAACAATGAGCATAAATCTTGAAAATATGCAGGGTGTTGAGAGAGAATAAAGAAGGAACCCACGAGAGACAGGCTTAAGAGATTTAAGAATATTTCCCTATGAACTCAGAGGAAACATGTATAAATGAAATATGGACAACAACAGAGGCTTATGGAGCACGAATTAAGGGAATGCAGCAAGCTTAATACATGAGCACTAACACTTGAGCGTTATACAGATACGAATTCATGAATAAAATTGTAGATCACCGACAACTACATTACACGAACCATCAAAACAGAATAGCATGAAAGATGATTACACATGAAGAGGAGATTACTGATAGCAAAATAAAACAAATTCATACTGCTCATTTCTCCATCCGGAACGCAAATATCAGCTCTGTATTATATTACGTTCAAACAACTCTCCCAAATAGGTATGTTTGAACAGGGTCTCCTACAAGCTGCGAAACTGGTCCGATTTTGTATATTTTTTAGTATAATTAGTCTAGCGTAAGGGTTTTGGGGTGGATCAAATCCCTGAAAGCATTGTAACGGGTCAAAGGGAAAACCACGAGTCTGTAAACCATGGTTTGCGAACCATAGGAAGGATTAGGCTAGATGATTATAAATAGAAAGACATTTTGAATTGTAAGCAAATAAGATGATGAGATCTTGATGTGAATTGTGGCTTAGTAGTTCTGTTTGGGTTTTTAAGGAAAGGACTCCTTCTAGCTGTGTGTGCAGAGATGCCAAGTCCTACTGTGTGTGGACCCTGCTGCTGTGTTCGCAGGTTAGGTTTGGGTATTGTAAGAAGGAACTGAAGGATTAATGAATGATAACGTTGGTTGAGTAAATGAATCTATGTGTACTATTGATGTGAATATTTGATAGCTACTATGTTATGCATATTCTATGTTAAGCTGCGAAAGTACTATTCTAAGTGTTTCTACTGCATCTGGGTCTGTTCTGTTATGTTTTATGTAATGTTGCACTATTGTTTTAGAAGTATATGATTTTTTGAGCACAGTAAGTATAGTTGATCTTGTGCACGTAGATGCAAAGGAGAACTATAGATATAGTTCTAAGATAGGTGATCTGGTCATTATACAACTAGCCACAACTCTGCTTGCCTTACCTATCCTCTCTCAGGGTGCAGAAACCTGGTTCCAGCACCCACCCATATTGCTTCGGGTGAGACTTTGACCTGCGCAAGCAAGTCACTGTCGAAAGGGCTAGTAGTATAGTGGTTTTTTGGCAAACCTTAACCTCTGAACCTGGGTCAGGACCCCTCGAGCCAAGAAATGGTTCCGATGCTGGGATCGGGAGAATTTTGAGAAGGGGATCAGGTAATGCCAAGAGAAGTATTGAAGGCCTGAGAAGGAAGAAGAGAAAGTATGATTCAATGACCTCTGGTCTAAATGAAAGTACAACGCGGACCGATAAATACTATAGACCCAATCCAGAAGGGGATAGATCCATCTATAGCCCGTTAGAAGTAACAACTGCACAAAGCCCTCCAGCTACACCACTTTCAGAACCACGTAAGGGTAAAACCTCGCTTGAAACCCCACCAGAAGAAGATATGGAAGCACACTTGAAATTACCTACCTTGAAAGGTGCGGGGGATGAGGAAATGGACTTATTTTGGTTTGTTGCAGACTCAGTATGGACTACGCAAGGGGTGGAAAGCGATACTGTGAAAAGGGCATAGCTATCCCTGGCCTTCGAAGAGAGCACTCTGGATTGGTATATGCGATACATATCTCAACACGGAAGCACATGTATTCAAGATATGAAGGACTCTCTGAAACAATAGTTCCAAAAACCTAATTCCTACTCTCAGACCGTAGTAGACGTGAAATATTTCAAGCAAGGAACAATTGAGTCTCTATGGGAAGTTTATCAAACACTAAAGAAAGCAATCAGGGAAGGAGGATTTAAGTATGATGATAGAAAACATATGGAATGTTTCAAGGCTATGCTGCTACCTCACCTGCGTGTACCGATGGGCCACCAAACCTTCGAGTCATAGGAAAAAGCTTTGGAAACTGTCATGAAACTGGAAACTATGCCCAGAGAAGATACTTCGGTAGGAGTACAACAAATTTAGGAGTAGCTCGGATCTATGCACATGGAAATTCAGAACCTATGGAAGGAACGAAGAAAAGGAACTTGCATATACCTATGGTGCATTCGATGTTGGGCATCTGGACATACGAAGGATCAGTTCCCACTACTGGCAGATTACATGCGGGCAGGAGGACCTATCCCAGTGCGTCCAAGTGGAGAACCCAACCCAGTGCATCCAAGCTGAAGAGGATCTGTGTTATGGTGCAATGACTGCCGCATCATAGGGATGCATGATACAAACCATTGCCCCCGACTCGGGGCATGTGTCCCTGAACTGAAGAAATAATGGTGTAGATTCTGTCCGTCGGTAGGACATGATGAGAAGAACTGTTGAACTTATGATCTGATGATAGATCGAGGAAACTTGTATAGGGTGCAATCAGACCCTGCGTCACCCAGATCTCCCGCAAACGTTGGTGGCTCCCCAGCTAGGGGCAGGGGAGGTCGGGGAGGAAGCGCAGGTTGAGGATGCAGACAACTAATCTATTATAACTGTCGGGAATTAAGACACTTTGCAAGGGACTACCCAAATCCTACAAGGAAATCCTACAAATATTGCAGACAGTTGGACCATGCGATTGAAGATTGTCCAATATTGATAGAAAAATTGCAAGAAAAGCAGCCAACACTGACACATAATGTACAAAGAGTTAAGGCTGAACTACGGGACATAAATCCAAGTGCGAATATGGTAACATGTAGTGGGATGGCCACTAGGGGTCCTAAGAAGGAGGCTGTGAAGGGTCCTCTAACCTGATAGGCACCTATCAACCAAGAAGGATTGGACCGAGAAACAGGACAAGAAGCAGTTGTCACAGTCCACCAGGACCTTGCTCAAACAAGGGAAGCTACTATGCAGACACCTGCGCACCTCAAGGTGGGTGACGAGATGAGACCATTCCTGCAGGCGTGTATGAAGCTATTACGCAACCAACGAACTGACGAAAACCTTCAGGCATTGATAGATAGCTGCGTAGTGCAGTCCCACCTATATCCAGAAGTCCAAGATGTGCACAAGCTAGGCAGATATAGGAAACACACCGGTAGGGAGATGAGATTAACTGCCCAAACCGGTAACTATGAAATGGGTCAGGTTGTCTTAGACTTGGGGTCAGATGCAAACATGCTACCTAAGTGAACTTGGCAGCAAATGGGAGAACCGAAATTAGAGTGGTCCAATATCCAGCTGCGTATGGCCAACCAGCAGAAGATTATACCTCTAGGGAGACTATCAAGAATCATGGTAGATATCACAGGGGTTAAGGTCTGGGCTAACTTTGAAGTCATTCATATTGTACAAGATGCAGACCCCTACCCTGCGCTACTAGGATTGGACTGGGCCATAGATATGGGTGGTATCATCGACCTCAGAAAGAGAAGCATGGTGTTTGAAAATAACGGAACAAGGGTGATAGTACCATTAGATCCTAAGGAAGGTGAGCGCTACACAGAACCAGTATGCGGTGAAGAAGGGGTGGATAAAATTTACAAATTGACCACACGAAATGAAGATTGGATCAATCCCACAATGGACGGGGTACTCTGTTTGGAGGCAGATAGTGAATGCTTCTCTGACTCTAATGAGGTGATGGAGAATTGGAGAAAATGGTTGCACAATGTCTTGACGCTATGATGTCTTCGAGTCACAAGGGACTTCTACTAAATTTCCTTAGATTTAAGAGATCTACCCTATGAGTCCGGTAGCGTCAAGGAGTTCCTGAGGACACTGGAAGTTGTGGCTCCACGGGAATGAAGGCTATGGGCCCTAAATCTAGCTATGTAAGGAACACCTGCGCGATGGTGGGACACCCACAAGGAATCATTCCAGGATTGGGAGGAATGTCAGGATATGACGATCCTGCGGTTTTCACCCCCGGTTGATGTACGTACCAAGACGTTCCTCAGACTAGGAGATCCCCATGCACACCTACTCACCTATATAGACAAATGGTCCAACCAGACTATAGAAGAGTGGGTTCATCTATTTATTCATGCTTTGGGGCATATCCCCATCATATGGTATTTAGATGCAGAGCTACATCGGTGCACTACCACTGGGAAAAACTAAAAGATGACTTTCTAGGAACATTCAGGCTGGTTGGGGGGATGCAGGTGCTCGAAGAAGCTCTACAGGACATCGATGCTTTTGTATTTAGAAACTCGCACCATCATGCCGCGCCGAAAGTCATGACATGGGAAGCACAGATGCAAGACATAGTCAACTATTGGAGCTTGGCAATCGAAGAAGAGGAAGATAATCCTTGAAACGTCTTTGTCCCAGTATCCGAGGGAGAACGTACAGTTACTGGACACCCGCTACAGAATATTGATGTTACCCAGCCTCTCAAGCTATGAAAAATTAATATCGGGATGGAATAACATCCTAAGTTGGCCAAACTTGGGGACTATTGGGTCGAAGGAACTGTAGGTCAAATTGCCGAGCTACTTATGGAATATCAAGATTTATTCCCAATGAATTTTTCTGAGCTCAAAGGAATCACGGGGGACCTAGGCACTATGTAAATCACTCTGAAACCAGTGGCGCACTTCGTCAAGCATCGACCTTACCAGCTTAACCCTAAATATAAGCAAAAGGTCAAAGAAGAACTGGACAAAATGCTTATTGTTGGTATCATTGAACTGGTTGAACAGTCGGATTGGGTAAGTCTGATGGTCATCCAGGAGAAGAAAACAAAGGGGGAGATATGAATTTTCATGGACCTCTGCAAGTTAAATGACGCCTGTGTACATGACCCCTTCCCTACGCCTTTCTCAGATGAAATCCTTAATAACGTGGGCAGACAGGAAGCATATTCCTTTACCGATGGGTTCTCTGGGTACCAGCAGATCCGAATCACACCTGAAGATCACAGTAAAACTACGTTCACAACATAATGGGGATCATTTTAGTATACGATCATGCCCTTTGGTCTCAAGAACGCACCTGCTATCTTCTCAAGAGTAGTAGTTGTCGCATTCAAGGAGTTCATCCATAAGTTTCTAGAAGTTTATTTCGATGACTGGATGGTATTCGGCTTCCTAAAGGAGCATGTCTCCAACCTGTGCATGGTGTTGGATGCCTGTCGAAAGCACCATATTTCCTTGAGTATCAAGAAGTGTATCTTCTGTGTGCCTTTTGGAATCTTGCTTGGACACATAGTATGCCGACAAGGGTTGATGGTTGATCATGCGAAGGTAGCAGTAATTATAAAATTCTAGTCCCAACAATGGAGAAACAGCTATGATCGATTCTTGGACACATGGGGTATGCACTAATCACAACACCCATGGAGAAACTACTTAAAAAGGATGTTTCCTTTTTTTGGAATGATGAATGTCAGAAGAGTTTTGAGCTACTCAAAGAGAATATGGTCTCTACACCCATATTAATATTTCCTGATTGGTCGAAGGAATTTCATTTACATGTGGATACATTAGGAATCGCCTTGGGCGCTGTCCTAACTCAGCTTGGGGAGGGAGATATTGATCACCCGATTTCCTTTTCTATTCGAAAGATCTCTGGTGCAGAGCGCAACTACTCCACCACCAAATGAGAAGGGCTAGCTATGGTATACGCATTACAGAAATATTGACACTATTTGTTGGGAGGACACTTTAAGATGTTTACCGATCATTCAAATTTAAAATACCTTATGAACAAGCCTATGTTGGGGAGGAGGATTTTTCATATGGTTGTTGCTATTTTAGGAATATGATTTTGAAATCATAGTCAAGCCAGGAAGGCTGAATGCGGGTCCTGATCATCTGTCTCGCATTGAGATAGGCGAAGAACCCACTAACTTGAAGTAAGGATTATCGGATGCGCAGCTATTCACCATTAAGGTCATTGACGCACACTTCGCTGATATCATTCAGTTCCTGACTACAGATGTGGCCCCCGCAGAATATTCGGTACAACAGAAGAAGGAGTTTGTTCCTCGGGCGGCAGACTTTACTATCATTTCCGGCCAATTATACAAACTAGGCTTTGATGAAGTACTGTGCAGGTACATCCTGGAACATGAACGACATGTCATCTTGGCAGAGGCACACGAAGGCGTTGCAAGAGGCCACTATGCAGGAAAGGAAACGTCACAAAAGATCTTGAGAGCCGGGTTATGGTGGCCTACCCTATAACATGATTCTCATGACTATTGTAAATTGTGCGATACGTGTCAGCACACAGGATGACCCTCACAAAGAGATGAAATTCCATTACAACCTCAAATATCTTTGCAGGCCTTTGAAAAATGGGCCATTGATTTTGTAGGACCAATTAATCCTCCAGGAAAGAAGATAGGTGTGCGCTACATTATTAGTGCCACTGGCTATGTCACTCAATGGGCCGAAGCACAAACGGTAAAGGATTGTACTGCAGATACCATTTCACACTTCATCTTTGAGAAACTCATGACCATATTTGCGTGCCCAAAGATCCTAATGAGTGACAGACGCACGCACTTCGTTAATGAAACGATACAAGCCCTGAATGAGGAATTCCGGATCTATCACGCAAAAAATATACTGTATCATCCATAGGCAAACGGGGCGGTCGAGGATTTCAACAAAATCTTAGAATAGGCATTGACCAAGGTCTACAATGCTGATCGTAGTGATTGGGACGTACACATCCCCTTTGTTCTGTGGGCCTATCAAACAACCTACAAGAAGCTAACAGGAAGGACCCCCTTTCGGATGGTCTATGGCAAAGAGGCCATTATGCCAATAGAATACATTGTTCCTAGTCTACATATCGTAGCATTTATAAATATGGCAGAACCTAACATCATGGAAGAACGCCTTGCACAACTTTTGGCATTGGAAGAAGATCGTTTCATTGATAACTTTCATTAGCAGGTTCAGAAGGCTCACGATAAAGCTTGGCATGATCATCATATTCCCCAAAAGACATTTGTAGAAGGTGATCTTGCACACATAGATGTGAAGGAGAACTATAGATCCAGTTCTAAGATAGGTGATCAGGTTATTATACCGCCAAACACAGCTCTGCTTGGCTTACCTATCCTCTCTCAGGGTGTGGAAACCTGGTTCCAACAACCACCCATACTGCTTCGGGTGAGACTTTGACATGCGCAAGCAGGTCACTGCCGAAAGGGCCAGTAGTATAGGGGTTTGTTAGCAAACCTTAAACTCTGAACCTGGGTCAGGACCCCTAGAGCCAACAAGGTATCTCAGAGCACAAGGAGCACAGTCATACAAAACTACAACAAAATTCTTCCAAATTCTAGAACCGGAACCAAAAACTTTTTTTCACCTTAGAAGTCACTACATATAGAGTCCCCAGAGGGTCTACGGTCTTAATCATTTATTATCGACACATACCTATGAAATAAAAATATCCTACCTAACTTGCAGAGCGTACATATAGCAATTACTTCTGTATGGAGAAAATTAAAATAGTAATGGGTGAAATTGAGACTTCAGCATCAAAATGTCAAAATCAAATAGTAAACATCACATATGTAGTTGATCATGGAGGCCAAATTATGGGAGCCTTCAGATGGTATGGAGAGGAGTGGTCATAGGTGGGCAGGCTGGATGTCATCGTATGATTCCATATAGTACTTGAAAGCCTCCACTCCCTCAGTCTTATGATTTCCACTCATTCCATTGTGAAGTGGCCAGTTGTATTTCACGTGCCTGACTCTTTAGTGGAGGACTCCTTGGAAAACTGAATAAACCACCACTACATGTTCCACGCAAAATCACGTGTTGTATTTGAACAACGAACTCGAAATCAGATTTCGGAGGGGGTCCCAAGTGGTAAACGGTATCATAGGGGCGGTGCGAAATGATGGGAGGAAGGCACATGGAGGAGTGGTTGGTAATGAAAACTACCTATTTCACAACAACCCCCCCCCCCCTTAATAGTTAAATTTCGAAAGCCGGGGGGGGGGGGGGGAGGCACTGAAATGTGTTAAGGACCGTCGGGTGTATTGGGGTGGAGTGGAAGTGACAAAGAGATGCAGAAGGCTTAGTGGTAATGGAATGTGTGCCAATGAATGGGAATGGCGGGAGTAATGGTGGGGCGTTGCTCCCATCACAAATTGCAGTTGGAAGGTTTTACTAGTGCACAAAAAAGGGTAAGTGCTAAGATCTGCACAGAGCGATATCTGATGAGGTAGAAGTGACATGGAAAATGGTGGGACTCAACTACATCGTAAGCTAAACGAAACAGGTTGTGGGTTTTTTAAATGGTAAGTTAAAACTTGTGCGATGCAATATATCGCAAATCAACAATCGCAAGTTTTAAGTTTTAGTTGCGATGTGAATGGTTATAATATGTGATCTACGATGGGTGGTGGGGAGAAAAAAGGATGACGTGGAGGACGGTGGGACTTGACCACCGCTCGGAGATCGCAAGATTTAATGCTAAACAACGATGGTAAACATTAAAGGATGTGAGGTGAGAAGTGCCGGGGAGGAAGGGGTGACATGTCAGGGGGACTGGCCCACTTTAATCGTGATCGGGGACATAGGAAAGTGGAGAAGTAATGATATAGCGACGAAGAAGGAAAGGTAGAGGAATGAAACGAAAACGTGGAAAAGGTCAGGTTTTAGTGAGTTTCAAGGGAAATGGAATGAAAAGAAGTGTGTCAGGTAATTGGGCCCCACCTCCATCGCACATCGCACTTCGACCTATTTAACTTTTACCCTTTGCGCCAATTTTGAAACACTTGCAATTTGAGATTGCGATTTTAATCTCCGTCATTAAGAGTTACTTGGATCAACGGTCCTCATTGATCGCTTGTCATGGTTTGCCGCTTTTGGTTGCTCTCGGTCATTTCTTCTTTGTCTGTGGAATGTTTGCCCCACGTTCATGACTATACCTGCTTCAACATTCATGACTCAACATAAAAGCACGCATGAATTGACCCAACCTCATTCAGGACTCTGCCCTTATTTTTTTTCTGTCTTAACTATTTCTCTATTGCCTTTGTTTTCGCTAATGGTAACTGCTTCTCCATGTTATGTGTGGTCACTTTTCGACAAAGAGTTTTTGAGTATCCAAAACCTTTTTAAATATGAATCCATAGATATATGGTTTAATGTTTGGCTTACTTCGAAAGTTATAAAGTGATTCAGGGGAATCCCATTCCTAGTTATGGGAAAAATTTTAATAACATGAAACTATGTTTTGTTTGAATAAAATTTAATGCCTACATTTCAAGTAGCTTCCTATGTTAATGCTTCATTTATATATTATAGGGTAACTATAATCGTTATACCGTAGACATTTACATCAAACATATAGTTGAAAAGTATTTAGCTTGGGATATTTTTATGGGGCTTGTGAAGGCTTGGGTTTTATTCATTCTATATTTCATAGACACACATATTTCTATTCAAATGTAATATAGGAGGGGAAAAAAATAACCTAGGGGAATTCAATGCCTTATACTACTTACTAAAATATTTTTTGGAAAAAGGTATTTATAAGCTTTAGGACATGGGTGATTCACATGTAGTAATTCATTGTTTGAAAGAAAGCCTCCAAGTACAAAATGAATATCCCCTCCACTAGCATAAAAATTAAATAAAATATCCAATTATATCCTTTAGGTTACTTAAGATCTATCATAAAAGACTTTGAAGAAATCTATCTCTATATGGTGTTTTTTGGATATTGCCTAGAGCACCCTACTATTATATCTTATTTTTACTCCTATAATTTATTTGTATGTGTGTGTGTGTGTGTGTTTGTGTGTTAAGAAGATTTCACATACTCACAACGCACTTGTATATATATATATATATATATATATATATATATTGAAAGACGTTGAATAAATGTATCTCGAGATAATGTTTTTTTTTATAGTTCCTAGAGCACCCAAGTATTATATTTTTGTTTTCCTTGAGTATATATGTGTGTGTGTGTGTGTGTGTGTGTTTTTGTGTAAAATAATTGATACTACAAAATATGGAAAATAAACAACCTTATCACATTCAATTGTCATTTCATCTAAAGGAGATATATTATTTATTTAGGCACTTGTTAAATTCAATTGAATAACAAACAAAGTAAAATTTATTTAATATTGAGATGTGATCTACTTACTATCAATACAACACTAATGCTAATAAATGGTGTATGCAGTTGCACTAATAATAAACACATTGAATTAGTTGCATTAAATCGATTTGTTTCCCTTTGGACATATCACTTACTCTCATGAACCTTTTTCTTGGACTTTTCAATTCTCTTCTGATAGAATCACATTGAGATTCTCATTTCATAAACTAAATTTCTTGAAATTCTTCTATATATTTTTCTCATGGAAAACCCTTTTGAAAGAAAATGTGTTGTCCTTTAAGCTAACTTTCACTTTCTTTATGCCAAGCCAACACTTTTATTTGTTACTATGCTCTTAGGAACTAATCTAAATTCACTCTCTTTTTCCCTTTTCACCTTCACAACTTTTGAAATTTGTTCAATTCTCAATAGTGCAAAGGTCTTAGCTATTGTACATCATAACAATATCTCTTCTTCATTTACAAGCTTGACATGGTTTCCTCCTCAATGGCTCCTAAACTTCACACTTAGTTATTTATGTGCCTAACTTCTTGGCTTCTTACATAAAAATATATATTTCCCACATATACACTCATTTATGCCTACTTTATATATTATTTATGTTTTTGTCTCCATTTGAACTTCACTTCTGCACACTCATTACCTAAACTTCAATAAATATCTATATTTTTGGATACACATACACACACACACAGACATATATATGATGGAAAAACAAAACAAAATTATCAGTACAATTTATTTGTGTTTTTCTTATTTATAAAACATGTGTGATTCATGTTAAATTAATTAATTTAATTTAATTAGTTGGATTTTACAAAACATATGTGAATGTTAGACTTTAGTTTTACTAATTAATTAATTTCACATTAATTAATAGATTAAGTTGATGAAGTCCTTTTAGGTATGAAAGTCTTTCCTAATGCTTTCTAAGATCTTTCGTAGAAAGGATTGAAGGGACTTGACATTCCAAAATATGCTTAAAAGCATTAGAAAATATAAAAATATAGTGATTGAATGTTATTGTAAGTGGGTTATTATCAGTGGGTCATTAAGCATATTTTAATTAGTAATATTAATTAAAATATTGTTAAAATAATATTTTAATTAATATTATTTGATTAATTATATCTAATTAAATAATTAAATATAAAAATAATAACCTTTAATTTTTTAATTAAGTTGATGAAGTCCTTTATACAAATAATAATATTTAATTAAACCATGAATTTCACAACTAAAAAGACTTCATCAACTTAATAAAATAATAAAATATTATTATTTAATCAAGTCCTTTTAGATGTGAAATATCACTTCACCCATGTTGGCTAGTTATACGGCACTGATGATGTCATTCGATTCCGTGCGCATTACATTCATAACCTCTTCGGGTTACGCTCATTTACGTGAATTATATCGATTAATTTTTGTTTTTTTCATACTAGCGAGTATTTCTAGGGCTTTATCGTTGAGTCCAAAGGAAGACCTTAGGTGATTCGACATCGCTCAACCAAAACTATGGATGAGAATAAGCATTCCATCGATTCACAATATTTTAGGAGAATTTGAAATACATGGACTCTGAATAAGAAGAATTTTCCATACAAACATGACTAAGTTTGTAGATATGAGTAACTAAGAATTTAATGCTAAGAACACGTGTATGCACAAAGATAGAGGGGTGAGGGGTGAACTATAGATATTCCATACACTAGAATTATGAGCCTTTGCTAGCATTTATTGATTGGAGGGGAAAGGGGCTTCTAATTTTTAAGATGGAAATGAAATGAAATGAAATGAAATTTTAACCTCTACTAGACTAAAAATAGGTTATGGGACTATGAGTTCCCTGTTTTTCATTTTAGTTCTTTTCTTATCCAAATTGATGATGAGCTGGCCCAACCTTCCAAAAGAAACCGATGCTAACATATTCCCATAACTTTCTGTGATATCTTTGAACCCATCACATTCCAAAATGAAATGTTTTTCCAATTCCACTACCCCACATGTGCAAAATGTACAAACTCGTTCTTCCCAAGCTTCTTTAGGCCTTTTTGCATCGTAGAGAAGATGACGCGAGTTGGTTCTTAATTGAGCAATAAGAACCTTTTCCCTCCACGAAATGTTAGCTCCAATGTACTCTTTTTGTTTGGTATCATTCTTTGGGTTGAATTCTTCAATGTAGTACTTCTTCTTTATACCCAACTCTTTTCCCATACCTATTTACGAAACTTCTCCATAACAAAATTCTTTTGCTCCTTGCTATTTGTGGGAAAATCATTGAGGTAGATATTCCATTTTTGCATCCATGTGTAGTTTTGTCTCATCCATGTTTTCTTTCTTTCACACATGCCTTCCTTGAAGATAACATTAGGCCATCTACCTACTCCCATTTGCTCGAGTCTTTTTAGATATCTTATGAGCCACACAATAGAAATTGCTTTGATGGGAGTTGCTCCTATTTCACTCAACATTATTTCATAAGGTACCGAAATTTTTATTTTGAACTTGCTCATGATCAAGCGTTTTTGGATTTTCTCAATTTGCTTCCATTTTGAGACAGGGACGCTGCTAGCCCACAATTCACACCCATATAGCATCACTCGACAAAATATGAGTCCAGAAATCACTTTAATCATTTTCGAATCCCATAAATCTACCTCTCTACATCTGTTTTGAAGAGCATATAATGCTTTGCACCCTCCTAAGATTATCTTCTTTCTGCAGTCCTCACATTTAAGTTTGTTGTTGAAATTAATCCCAGGGTATTTGTACTCATTTACTTCTTCAAGAATGTTGGCTTCAAAGAAGAACATATGTTGAATTTTGCTTCCTTTTATTAGAGAAAATTATTATCTTGGTCTTGTTAATATTGACTTGCATCCCCACTTTTCTACAAAATTTCTCAAGGGCATATAGGTGTATCTGTAATCTATGGGCCAATTTAGAAATCAATCCAAGATCATGAACATATAAAATAATCTTTATCACAAACTCCCCCAACCGAACACCATCCCCACCTTGCAAATTTAGCCACTCTTCCAATTTATTGATAATATATAAACCAAAAAGAGTAGGGGATAAAGGGCAACCTTGCTTGACTGCAATGTCACTTCTAAATCTTTCTAAAATACCTGCTGAGGTTCTAATTTTGACTTTCACCTCTTCATAAAGTCTATGGACAACAACTCTGTAGTGGAAAGGAATTTCAAGTTCTTTCATTCTACGCCACAAATTTTCTCTAGGGATTGTGTCAAATGCCTTTTTAAAGTCAACAAAACAACAAAATACTTCTTATTTATGCCCCCAAACCTTTTCAATAATGTGTCTCAACGTGATGTCACGATCCACTGTAGAATGCTTCGGCCTAAAACCCACTTGTCCTTTTTCCCTCTTTTCTTTTACTTCTACCCACTTACTAATTCTATTTTCTACCATGCTGCCGAAAAGCTTTGCAAACAAAGGATTGATCGTAATGGTTCTATAATTGGATGGATTATTGATGTCTCCACTTTTAAAAAGGGGTATTGCTAAGCTAGTTTTCCAGTCTCTTGGGAATCCTTGTTGAATGATGATGTTGAATATTTCCATGATGTGTGGTGCAAGAGCGTTCCTTCCCCTTTTTAAATAATTTGCTTGAAGTTCAACCAAGTCTTTTGCTTTTCCTGTTTTCAGCTTTTTATTTCCAATCTCCACCTCCTCTAATGTGAAGAGTTTTGTAGTTGTGTTGAGCCTCGGGGGAGGCTCAACCTATGATTCTTTCTCATAGAGTTGTCTTGCATAT
This sequence comes from Pinus albicaulis, assembly GCA_034641835.2. NCBI lineage: Eukaryota > Viridiplantae > Streptophyta > Pinopsida > Pinales > Pinaceae > Pinus > Pinus albicaulis. The sequence continues at coordinate 1,469,903,069 of CM076580.1, forward strand.
TCAAACCATTGATTAGCTGTAATATTATTTTCAATTTTCTTCTTCCTGGGTCGAAATTCCTACGATAAAATTTTTGTGTTATTCTTGCCTAGATATATTAACTCTTCTCGCCTTTTTTGCATGAAATCATCTTTTTTCTTTTTTACTATTTGCTTATATAAATTTACATTCATCTTCTCCTTCCCTGTCTTTTTCAAGGTTCTTCTTGCCATTTTTTATTCCTCATGAAACCAAGAATTTACAGGAAAACAATTTGATTCTAATTTCCTATTTTTTGCTCTTTTGAATTTCTCAAGTGCCCTTTGAATTATATTTGTTAACTCATGACATTTGAAGCTTTAGAAACCAATTTTCTCTTTTTGAATTAATCTCCCCAACATTGCCTTTAAGATAGTACAATTTTCCTGTGTTAGAAGAATTTTTCCCCTTGGTAGTGATTGTTGAGAGCATTGGGATTTTCTCTTATGCTGCATTTCTTCCACCCATGATAACTTCATATAAATTGGGTTATGGTCTGATTTTAAGTCCCAATTATGCTCTTCAATCTTAAGTCCATACCATTGCAAATAATTAAGTTGAAATCCCCACACAGTGTAAGAAATTCCTCTCCAAAATGATTGCTAACTTTGTAATCTTCTGAATATCTCACCCATTGGGGATTCTCCTCTTCAGTGAGCCAAATAGGATTTTGATCCTCTTTGCAACAAATGATACTAGCTTATTGATTTGTTGTTCTAGCATTAAAATCACCCACTAAAATCACTTCTCCCTATTGATATTACACAACAACATCTTTCTTTAAAGCTCCATATGGATCCTTGCTGTTTAGCCCCTTATTTTTGTAACTTTTGACACTTGAGGGGAAAATAGCATGCTTCAATTCTTATGTGATTCTCATTCTCTGATATTTTGAACCTTAGATATTGTTTATTTTCATCTTCTTTTATCGACTGAATGTGACGACCTTCCTTTTCTTTCACTAAAACTAGTATTCCCCCTACCCTTTTCCATTTTCTGCTACCTTGTTCCAAACTACTGCCTTCAGATAACCTTCAAACATAGGAGTTTTGGAACCATCATGTTTATGAGTTTCCATGAGACAAATTATGTCTCTACCTTCCGCAATAGGCCCTAACCCAGGCCCCCTCCTCCAAGGGTATCCTTTACAATTCCAACAAACTAAACTTAGGTAGACCTAGGTAGGATTTGACTACTACGCAGTTTGACACATAAGACTCAACTTTGACTCTTTGCCCCTTTCCATCCATGTTGCTCTTGTTGTTTTCCTCCCTATTATCGAATTCTCTATTTTTTCATTACTTTTAGCTTGCTTCCCTATTTTGTCGTGAGTCCCAAACACTGCAATAAATGCTTTACCATTGTACAAGCATGCCCTTTTCTCTTCATTTCTTGCTGCCCTAGTTTTTGTCACTTCTTCCCTCTCTCCTCTTGTTGTTCGCTGGTTAAATCTTCATCTAGGAATAAGTGTGAGCCTTTCAAGAGTTTCTTTTTGCTCAAGAGATGGTGTTTGTCTTGCACGGTTTCCATGGTGACTTTTATGGGACGAGGCCTCCCTTCACATATCTTCCCCACTCTCCTTGCTTGGAAAATTTTCCCTTTTCAATGTATTTTCTCTTTTAGAAAGTCCATTGTCCAATTGAGAGTACTTTCATTCCTCCCATAATATCTTATTCTCGTGATAGTGCTCAAGATGACTATCTCCATAGTGCTACAGGGCCAATTCCCAATGACATTGGTATAATAATAAGGTTTAGTGATTCCTAATAAAATGGACTTGTGTATATTTGTGTATTAAGATAGTTAAATTTAGTTAAGATGGATTTGTGTTAGTTTTGGGGTTAAAGATGGATTTGTACTAGTTTTAGAGTTAATTCTAGTGTTTTATTTTGTTCTTGTTACACTGCTTACAATGTCTTTATAATATCAATTATTGAATCAACTAGAACAGATTTATACTTGAGTATCATTTGGAAAATGTGGAAAATACATTTCTTCTAGTGAAGTTTTTCTTGAAAAAATATATCTCACACAAGAAAAAACCTACTTATGGGAAAGTACCTATATAATCCTTTTTTATTATATAAAAAATCCTTTCCATACATGGCTAGACACACATTTAGTATATTCAAAATAAGGATGTATCAATGAATAAATAACTATGAAGCCCGAGTAATGAAATAAAATCCCCTCTATTATCCAATACTAATGTTAATTCTCAATATAGTGTTTTCCCACCACATGGACTCTACCCTCTTTCCAATTGTGCCTTAATATGAATAGGCACAAATCCTAAAGTTCATATCTATGGTTCTTACACACACACACACACACACACACACACAGGTCAAGCTAAGTCTAGGCTAATCTAGGCCCAATGTTGAATGGAATAATAATTTTCTCAACTATAGGATGCTCTCACCAAGATTATGTGAGGATGAGTAGAACTTGGACGCCTCATGGGACAATGCTTATTTGGATGCCTTATGGGACAATGTTTATTAGCTATAGCTACCTCTTACCCTCAACCCTTCCCTATAAGAGTTGAACCTACAACTCAATGGAGATAAAACCCCACAAAGACCAACTAGCATATGCCTAAGAGGTTTCATAAATCATAGGTTGTGCTAGAATAATCTGAATAGTAATTGCTACCATTTCAATAATAGTGCGATGCTTTGTCATTAAAGGTTCTCACAAGTAGCCATATTTGATACTCAAAACATTATTGGGTAGGCTCTATCCAACTTCACCAAATATATATATGCCTCATATACCCTTAGAATCCTTATCCCATGACCTAGGTGAAGCTACCACTGATTTTGGACCTGCCTTTATATTCACTATAACTCCATGGATTTGTAGATTTGTAATTGGTTGCATGTTCCAGAAACAACATATACATATGTATATATCTTGAGACATATATACACTTACATTGATGTGATATACACATATATATTTATGAATATATATATAAATATATTGATAAAAATTTGTTTAATATAGATAAATAAATATTATATGAAATTTGTACTTTTGGTTAACTTAAAAATTTAATACATCAGTTTTTGAGCATACTTCATTGAGAAACTGAATATTAAATTGAGCATCCTTCATTGAAGAAATGATCATTAGATTAAAAGACTATCGAGTAGAAAACTATTATGATATGAAATATATGTATATCTTGACTCGATTATTACACATATATAACGTATCATATATGTATATATTAATTCGATTATTACAAATATATTAAGAGAATTTTTTTTTTATTAATATATTAATCTTACACCTCCACATCTACTATATACTGGACTGTTGAGCCTGCTGGATTTTGCTCCGAGTTCTGCAGGAAAGTATTTGAGCGATGCTGAAGCAGCCACTTATCATAAAGGACTCAGTCTTTCTTCAGACACGAGGTCTCGCGGACTTTCTTCAGACTCTCTGAATCCCGCGGTAGAATCCATTCAGAATAACTGGTCGATATAATTCACAGAAGTAACGTCAATCGGTGGAGATAACCAGAAGGATATCCTGTGACATCATTACTGACGTATAACTTACAGGCCATGATTCGTTAACAGAGAAGTGGAAGTTAAGCCACGCACATGGATTTTCTTCCATTAAAATATCGAGATGCAGTCTTCGAAAGGATCGTTAGGCAATCTGGATCTCCCACGTTTCAACTCTTCGAAAGGATCGTGGGCATTTCTGAACTGTAAAAGCCAATTGAATCAATTAAATTAACATGAGTCACACATATTTGTCATCTCCCACCTTTCAACTCTTCGAAAGGATCGTGAGGCACGTTATAATTTACAATGCTGTGGGCATTTCTGAATTGAAAAGCCAATTGAATTAATTGAATTAACATGAGTCACACATATTTGTTAAAAGTCAAATACAAGTTTCCCATACCATAATCTAAATGGTTAGATTTGACTAAGGAAAATAAGAGAAAGTAGAAATGTATTAAAACATATTTAAATGTTAACATGAGTCGAGTAGAGTAGGTATACCATTTGTATAAGGATTATAATATTATTACAAAACTAAGAAATACTTGAATTATACATATGCAAGAGGCAAGTAATATATATATACTACTAGAAAACGTATTAATAAATACACGCCTATATGTGATATAGGATCAATTGGAAAAACACCAACACAAATAAATTGTACTTATAATGATGTTTTCTTGTTTCTATGATAGATATATATAAAACACATATAAGTGATTAACATTCACTTCATTAATCATATATACATATTTATATAGATATTTATATAAGAGTATTTATATGTATGTGAAGATGTAGATGTTATATAAAAGCCTCATAAAAATAAAAACTTGTTTACTTTTTATTGTCATTTTATATATAAGTTATATATTTTTTATTTAGCTATTTATTAAATTCCATTGACTCAATAAACATAATGAAATTTATTTAATAGAGAGATGTGATCTACTTACTATGGCTACAACACTAAAAATTTTGCAAGCAATTGCAATAATAATAAACACATTGACTTAGTTGCATTAACTGGATTGTGTCTTTGGACATATCATTTACTCTCATTAACCTTTTTCCTCTACCTTAATTTTTTTTTTATAGAATCAATTCGAGTTTCTGTTTTCGCAAAATCAATTTCTTGGACTTATATATATGTTTGGTAGGGAAAAACTCTTTTGAAGGAAAATCCATGTTCACTAATATTTAAATTTTTGAGCCAACCCAACATCATTCTTTCTTACTCTCCTCTCATGAACTAACATAAATTTCTTCTCTTTTTCCCTTTTAACCTTCACAATTTTAGAAATTTGTTCAAATTTGAGTCTGATCCCAACCATCTTAGCTATGACCTCAAAACAATGAGTCCTTTTTTTATTATTGGCTTAAACATCTTGTTTGTTTATTGGCTTCTACATATTTTTCTCCTAATGACTCCTCAATTTCCCACTTTGTTGTTTATGTGTCTAACTTCTTGACTTCCTACATAAAACTTTTTCGATTTCCGTGACTTGTTTATGCCTACTTTATCTATGGCTTATTTTTTTTTATCTCAATCCCTACATCATTTCTACACACTCATTATCATATAAAGGTTAGAGGTGTAGTTTTAAAAATATCTATATTTTTAAATGTAAAATTTAATTTAAAGTTTTAAAGTTTGGTTATAAATAATATTTTTATCCGCATTAAATTTCAATTAAAAAAAGCTTTATGATTTTTTATTTTGTTTTTAGTTTTTGATTTATAAAATGGTAGGAAGGTTGTATAAGAACTCAAAATACAATATTTTAATACTCAATTTTAAGTTAATATATAAAAAAACTTTGGCACTTTGTATTTTGTTTCTGGATTTTCTTTTATATGGTAGGAATTTTATATAAAAACTCAAAATCTAGTATTTTAATAGTCAATTTAAAGATAACATTTATTAATGTCAACTTATATGGTAAGCAATGAGGCATATAAACCAAGTTGTATTCTTTGTATCTCAATTGAGTATAAAGGTTGGATGTGTATTTTTTAAAATATCAATATTATTAAATTTAAAATTTGACTTAAAGATAATTAAATTTAGTAGTAAATAATAGTTTTATCCCCTTTAAATTTCAATTAAAGGAAAAAATAAGGAACTTTGGCAATTTTTTATTACATTCTCATTTTTAAAAAAGGTAGGAAGTATGTATATGAACTTAAAATATAATATTAATTTAGCATTTTTTTATTAAATTTTTATTTATATATAAAAAAAACAAATGGTGTATATGAATTCAAAATCTAGTAGTTGACATTTATTAAATGTCAACATATGTATTATTAACTTTAAAATTTGATTTAAAGATGTTTAAGTTTGGTAATTAATTATAAGTTTTTAATAAATTAAAAAATTATTGGATATAAATGTTTATAAAATTTAATAAAAATATGAATTTTCTAAAAGTTATTAATTGAATATTTTATTCTTATTTAAAATTCTAATATTTTAAGAAAAAATATATGTATCTGACCATTAGGTTCACTCAAATGACATTTTTAATCATTTAATTTTAAGGTGGCGACCAAGTTAGAAATTAATTGGGGCATGAGGGCATGAGACACTAAATGGAGTGACCTCTAGGAAACAATTTGACTACTAAATTATAAATATGTGTATGTACTCTACCCCTTTGGATTTAGAGATGTGACCTCTTGAAAAGAAACAAACATTCTTAACCATTAAGTTCACTTATACATATTTTGTTCAATGATATATGTTTGTGTGTGTGTGCCTAAGCCCAGATTTATATTAATAGATAGAAAACTAAAAATAATGCTTTCTTCTAATGGTTATTAATACACCATTAGGAAAATGAGACTAAAAATAGTTGACTTTGGCCATGCTAATGTGCATATGATATCTTGCTTTCAAATTAACTAAAAATTTTGATAGTCTAGAAATATGCTATAAAATTGAGTCGTATATTTCTTATGATTGGGATATTTCTTGCTACAAATATAGAAAACAAAATAAATAAAGTGACCATTTAACATGGATAATCCCCCTATATTATAGTACCATGTGGTCAAATTTCCTCTTCTATGTTGGAAAATTCCAAGTTAGCAATTTTATTTATTAGCATGGAGACTTTGTCATTGAGTTTCCTCAACTATAGCTCCATATTCTCTATATTCAAAAGGAATTCTAGATTAGATTCTAGGAATTCCAGAAGGACCTTACCCATGATGGTTTTGAGCTACTAGTACAAGTCTATAATTTAGCACATATATTTGGTTTGTCAAGTGCACATTTTTCTAATTTCTTAGTATCACTCCATTTTGGCAAACCATAAATATTACCACTTTCCAAGTATGTGGATTTTTAAACCTTCTCATCCCCTTTCAACATCCTCTCATTCTATTGATCATTGAAAACATTTATTGCACCAAGATGCACCCTATGGAAGAGATGTTGTAATATAAAAATAAATATTTTTACTAGGTCAAACAAAATAAAATAAATAATTTATAGTTGGCACCCATGGTATTTTCCATGGTATTTTTCCAACGTATTTGTTATGATGGAGCATATTTAAAAGTTTTATGAAATCCATTATGGATGGTAACACTACTAGCTTAGATCCATCTAGACTTGATTCCTCTAGACCCTTGGTAGATAGATATTTAAGATGAATCTAGGCCTCCATAATAATAATAATAATAATAATAATAGAAGAGATAAGAGTCGCGGTAATTTTTTTATATTAATATCAATATTAAATTATTCAACTTAAAATTGTAATTTTTGTTCATTATTATTTTGATTGATTTAGTAGTAGGTTATGTCATGCTTACTGTTACACAGCAATTTGTCACCATCCCCACAATTCCCCGTCCCGCACATTCGAGGGCTCTTTCCATGACCTATGAGCAGTGACATAACTTGAAAACACTTTCATGGCATTCCCATGAACATGTACTTTCATTGCCCTGAAGACAACTCCTTGTGAAAAACCCTAAAAATAGCCTTTTTTGCATTGGCGCGGGTACACAGTTCAGCCTTCGCGCCAAGGAGGCAAATCCTCCAAAGAGGGCGTGCCAGTTGGTGCTCTATCTCAGAGCTGCACCCACACCAGGCTTAATAAGGAGTGTTTTTTAAAAATAAATGGTGGAATATTGACCCCGACCAATTCCTAAACTGGTCTCTAATTTGAGTTGGGAGGTTGGCTTCGAATTTCCGTGTAGAGGAAGTAGTTTTCCACCTCTCATGGAAGCTTCCTTGAGGATAGGGCCAATCCTTTGGTTGTAGGGATCCCAACTCCCCTTCCTCCATCTATATAAGCTTGCTATTTTCCTTTGCAAGTGAATCTCCAAGAGCCTTCATAGCCTAAAGAATGCTGCAATAGTCCTCATAGTGTTAAATCAATAGCAAGGAGATTGACGATCGAAGAGAGAGGCTTGTCCCCATCCTTGACAAGCTTTACCGAGACATATTCCGCTGGCAACCCGTCGAAGGAGAATTCAGCGTCAGAGCCAGGTTGTATTTTCCTTTGTATGAATTAATGATAAGTGACTATTGGTTATGGTTCCACTCGTTTTGTTCATTATGATCATGAGTTGTGTTCTCTCTGACTGACGCATAATTGTATATATTGGATTTTACACTTTTGTTTGTTGTGTTTCTTGCATGTGCAGGTATTCGATCGTGATGAGCGTGAGGATTGTGATCTGTTGGAGCAAAGGAATGAGAGCGCTACCTTCTCTACAAACAATAGCGTTGGATTCGAGGTAAGCCTTCTTCGCGAGTTGGTTTATTGCAATTAGGGACCTGCACCATAGCGTGTTAGAATTGTTGATAGACCTGTTCTGGGCTAGTAGGGATTGCCTCTGTCCGGAGAGGGGATTTACCTTCACAACAAATTGGCGACTCCGCTGGGGATCATTTAACTTGTTGTTTGCTTTATAAACTACAGACGGAGCCTAAAGCTAGCCAGATAGCCTTTGAAACGCTCTTGCTTTGCATTAGCGAAAGTAGATGAATGCTACTTCAGTCAATCTCCAGTATAGTTTATCAACTAAACACTTGGAGTATCGTCTTGTCTTTTTGGTCCATCCCTGACTTTCGTTGCTTGATCAGCTCTTTTGGCTGGCTCTTTTTGTGGCTTTGACTTTTAGTTTGAGCTTTACCATCACTGGTCTGCTTCTTGGATTTCTATTTTTTCATTTTTCCTTAGTAAACACGGCTGGCGCGCTTTTCAGTGTGACAGTCACGCCCACTGGCGAATGTTGTCAGTGTATTACTCGCACCAATTCCATTCTGGCGCTAGTTTCAGCCTTACAGTTGCACCAATCCTGTAAGGTGCTAGGGTTTACTGTGTTTTGAGCCTTCTGAGACTAATCTGGGTGTTTGGTCTTATTTTTACGACTGCTTGAGTGTTCTAGAGCCTTTCTTGACTGATTGTGACCTTCATCCTTTAGTTTTTTGCCCATTTTCTAGCGAGGAAATCCCCACGTCTGGTGAATATTACCAGCTATTCCCAGAAGTAACTCGGAAGTTATTCCCAAAAGACAACCCAAAATCATCTGTTATGTCTTCGCCTGGTCCCTCACTACCAGCAGGGTATAGATCCTTAGGTCAGATTATTGCCGCTGCTGCCTCCATGGGGGTATCATCTCCTTCTACAAGGCTGGTTGTTCCTTCATTGGGGATGTATCCTAGGAAACCCATCATGAAATCCCCTCAGGTCACTTCTGTACCCATCAGGCCCATAGTTTGTGTGGCTGCATCTACACCTGTTGTTACTACTCAGTCCAGAAGGACCACATCGCTTCCCGAAGACGTCTACATAGCTTCTACTATGCCAGAGAACATCTCTCCTGAGGAGTATCGATTTTCCCTACAACAATCAAACCCCGAGGTCGGACAATCCTCTCAAGATCCCAACCGCTTGTATTTTTCGCATTATGCACAGGATGGTACACCTGTGTATGTTTTTCCATATCAGTACGATGAGCACGGGAATCCTTTACGTTTACCCGCTCCTGAGGCTCAACTTCATGCTCAAGGTTTACTGTATAACCAGGCTGGGCAGCCTTATAACCCGCAAGGACAACCTTTTCAAGGCCAACCTTCGGGCCAGCCTGGCTATCCTTATGACCCGTAAGGTTACCTTGAGGGCCAGTAGGGGCCATTATACAGTCCGCAAGGATAGTATTACAACCCTTCAGGTCAACTCGTGCATCCTCTTCCTGGAGTCCAACCAGGGCAACCTTAAGGACTCACAGGCCAACCAAGGTACCAACTAGGGCCGGTATATGGTTCTGGGGGGCAAGTACAACATTCTCAACCCATGCAATCTCATTATCCTATTGCTCCAAATGTTCCACATTAGGCAGGATCATCTTATGGTCCTGCTGTAGGTCAAATCGGTTACCAGCCACTGCCTAGCTCCATTCCTCCACCAGGCTAACCGGTCCATCCGGCACAACCCGGTGTTCCACCACCAGGCCAACCGGCCCATCTGGTACGATCTGGTGCTCCTCAACAGCTAGGTCAACCTGTACAACTGGCACAACCTATTCAGCCAGGTCAGCCTATCCAACCAGGCTAGCCTGCACACTCTGTTAACCCTGCCCAACAACCGATTTACTCGATGCCGCAACCAAATCAACCGATGCACCCTAATTATCAGGCTCAGCAGGGTCCCACCTATCAGCAGCCTACTCAACCTCAAGGCGGTTACTACCCTCACGGTCAATCTTGATCGACTTATAATCTGCCCCAAGGTTCCCATTATTACACTTAACAACTCGGCTACACCTATTCTTAGCAGCCAAATCCAGAGGCTGCCCAAACGGGGCCGACATACAATCAGGGTCCATACTCTGGTTATCAAGCCCCGTACACTGGTTACCAGCAACCAAATCAGACTAGTTATACACCCTATACCCCCTACAGTTAGAATCTTGCCGGACAGAACCCATGGGGGCAAGGATATTCTCAACCAGCATGGAGTACAGGTACCGGTCCTTATATAGGGCCTGGCATGCCATTCAATCTGCAATTTCCATTCTTGGCTACCTTGGAATTACTGGACATTTCTAAATTAACCAATGATCCGATTCTTCATAATCCTTATTGGCCTCCGGTTCCGACCAAGGTACCTGGCGACTGCCCAAAGTTTGAAGGTAAAGCTGGTGAAGACCCCCAAGCTCATGTAATGACCTACCATTTGTGGTGTTCATCTAATTCTTGGGTCGATGATTCAATTCGTCTACGTCTCTTCCAGTGCGCTCTTACCGGTGCCGCCACTAAGTGGTATATTGAAATACCCCATGGCATCTTTTAGGATTTCAATACTTTAGAAATGGATTTTCTGACTCATTTTCAGTTAGCGGTTCATTATGAAGCCGTGACGCATCTCCTGACTTCGTTGAAGAAGGATAAAGCCACTCACATATCCGATCATATTCATGAGTGGCGACGTCGTCGTAAGCTGATCAAGTTTGATATACGTGATCAACTACTAACTCATTGGTTCACCACATCCTTCGTTAACAAAATCACTCAAGATATTGCTATGGGGGCATGTGTGACTGAAGAATAAGCCATAGCGTGTGCCCAGTATCTTGATCTGGTATACTCTCAGTCCGGCACACTTTATGATATTTTGACTGATTCTCCACGCCCGGGAACCTCTAAAGCTCCACCTACCCCAGCGGTGGATGGTGTTATTGGTTTCGTGTCTCAAAATTCTCGAAAAACTTTGAATGGGAAGTAAAAGTCAAATTCTTCCAATAATTCTACTCTTCCCTCCCCCCAGATTCTAGCAAAACTGCGGAGGTCAATGCCGTTCAGGCTAATCCTACGGAAAAGGCCTCCAAAGGAAAAAAGAAGGGAAAAGGAAAATCCAAACTCGACGCCCCAAAGCCAGACTCTTCTAAACCTCATGCTGAGGACGGTTCTCAACGTAAACCGAAGTACCCCTGCCTTATTTGTGAAGGAGATCATTATACCAAGGATTGTTCACGACGATCTGAAATTAGTCAACTTCTCAAAGGCTCCAAAGGGACTCTGGCAGTTCTAAAAGAATCGTTCCCATCTCAGCAGACCCAGATGGTTGAGCAGCCTTCACCATCTGCACCATTTTGGTCTCAAGTCTTTATGATGAATGGTGCTGCACCTGTCTCCGTTGCTACGCGTTCGAAGGATTATGCTAGATCGCGTCAGGCAACTGGAAAGGAAGTTGTGGATGGCCCACCTCCTCCACCTGTCTCTGGTTCTTTAGAAATTGAGAAGCCTATGGCTGAACCTGTTGTGAGGCCACCTTCTAAAGGTGTTCTACGAAGGTCTTCCTACAACCCAAATGCCCGTGCTGCTCAGCGTTATAGTATTGTTGAGGATTTGGCACAGGCGCCTTCTGATATGTCCACATTGGAAGTCCTTCAAAGTTGCCCTTCATAACGGAAAGCTTTGTTGTCTACAATCAGTGGAATTGATCCCACTGATTCTAATCTTCTGACCTTCGACTTAGAAAATTTTACCCCCCGACTTCCACATCAAATTGCTCTTGTTATTCAATTTGGGATCAATGGTCTTAATATCCATAGGGCCGTTGTGGATGAGGGTGCTTCTACCTGTGTCATGCCGTCCGCCTGCTGGAAGGCCATTGGCTCTCCAGCTCTTTCATCATCTACCAATTCCCTAGAGGCATTCGATGGTCAGGAATCTAAACCCCTGGGTGTTCTCGAGAGTTTGCTGATTACGTTACAGGGGAAGACAGTCAACGTAGAAGTAGAAGTAGTTGACGCCAAGCTTAACTACAACCTGCTTCTCGGCCGTAGTTGGACTCACACTATGCTATGCATGATATCCACCCTCTTTCGACTTCTTAAGTTCCCTCATGAGGGCATAATTGCTACTGTGGATCAATTTTATTTCTTCACCTCCACCTATGAGAACAAAATTCCTTACGTGGATAAGATCCCCAATCCCCCTGACAGTGTAGGACCTAGTCTCTTCAAGGACCTTGTCCTCATGGGTATTTTTCCCGCACCACCACCGCACACCGTTCAAGTTAATATGATCTCTAGGTCTGACGACCCATGTATCATCCCTTCGCCTGAATAGGTGACTGATTTTGGAGAATCAATGCCCTTAACTCCAGTAGAGATTAATTACTGTGAAATTGTCGCTGCATCCGATCCTCCTCCTCCTCAACATGCTCCCTCAAGCACGGCTTTAGATATCTATTCTCAATCCCCCTGGCTCAGTGAGGCCAACTCGCCTGATCCTCTTAAAGAGATTTTCCCTTCTGACGAAGCCATTGTTAAAACAATGTCTCTTGAGGAGCTGCCTTGGAGCGATACACATCATCGTTTCTCCTTTATGCCCAGCCTGGGGGCAATGTCAGATTGTCTAGAGCGTTTTACATCTCAGGTTCCCACTCCACCTCTCCAGACACCCATATTGACACATGAGGTCTTGTCAGAGGGAAACCTGAGCAACATTACTCAAACCACTCCAATCAACATCTCCGTTAAACCAGGGATACTTGAAAGCATACATGTGGGAGTAACTTGTTCTCCTGATGAGATACGAGTTTACACTGATCTTTTCCAAGAATTCAGAGACGTGTTTGCTTGGTCCTATGAGGAAATGTCTGGGATTGATCCCAGCATAGTAGTACACGAGATTCCAACCTACCCCAGTGCGAAACCCGTGCGCCAACGCTTACGCCCAGTGCATCCTCGCAAAGCCACTGCCATTAAAGCAGAAGTTTAAAAACTTCTGAACGCAGGCTTTATTTACCCAATTCCCCTCACAGAATGGGTCTCAAGTACTGTCCCTGTAAATAAAAAGCAGGGTACTATAAGGGTCTGTGTTGATTATCGTGATATAAATTGCACCTGTCCTAAGGACAACTACCCTACTCCCTTCATAGATCAAATCATTGACGAATGTGCTGGGAGTGAGATTTATTCCTTGATGGACAACTTTTCTGGGTATAATCAGATAAATATTTTACCTACCGATCAACACAATACTGCATTCATCTGTCCGTGGGGTACCTTTGCCTATAAAAAGCTCTCGTTTGGCTTGAAGAACGCTAGAGCTACTTTCCAGCGTGCTATGTCTTACGCATTCCACGACATACGCCATATCGTTCAGCCTTATCTGGACTATTTGCCAGCTCACTCAGCTCGGCGGGAGGACCACCCGGACCACCTCCGCCAGATTTTCCTTCACTGTCGACGCTATAATATCTGGCTTAACCCTCATAAATGCATATTTTGCGTGGATTCTGGCCATATTTTTGGGTTCATAGTCTCCAAGGACGGGATTCACCTCAACACTCTAAAGGTCGAGGCCATTGTCAATCTCCCATCACCCTCTTTGTTATACCAATTGCAAAGTCTGCAGGGAAAAGCTAATTTCCTTCGACGCTTTATACCGAAGTACGCGGAAGTGGCCAAAGGATTCACGCATATTTTAAAGCAAAACGTTCCATTTCGCTGGGATGAGATTTCTCAACAATCCTTTGAGAAGCTTAAGACGTTACTTGTTAATGCTCCGTTGCTTTGTCCTCCAAACTATCACCGTGATTTCACTTTATAATTGGCTGCCGCGTTTAGCACCATAACTATGGTTCTGGTGCAAGATGACGATGATGGTAATGAACATGTTGTCTATTATCTATCACGGAACCTTCTTGACATAGAGACACGTTACGCTCACGTTGAGAAGTTTGCATTGGCCGCAGTGTAAGCTATGGAACGTGTCTGCCACTACATCCTTCTACGTACAGTAACCATGGTTTCGGATTGCAACCCCATGACATATATCCTATCTCAACAATTACTCGGGGGAAAATAATCCAAATGGATCGTTATCCTTCAGGAGTTCGACCTAGAGTTTAATACTGCTAAGTCGACCAAATCACTGGTTTTTGCAGATCTCATCTGCTCCCTTCCAACAGATTCCACCCCGTCTCAGTCCGAAGAACATATCCTAGACGAAACCCTCTTCCTTATCAGTACTCGTGATACCTGGTATGGTGATATTATTTTGTATCTTCAAACATCAACATTCTTCTCTGAGTTGACCGAAGATGCCCGACGTCGGATTCGGCATCAGTCTCAACCTTACCGCATTGTAGGAGATACATTATACTGGGTTGGAGTAGATTCGGTGCTCCGTCGGTGCTTGACAATGGAAGAGGCCGAAAGAGTCTTGAATGACTGTCACAGTGGCGCCTGTGGCGGTCACATGTCTGGATATGCCACCGCCCAGAAAATTCTGCGTGTGGGTTACTTCTGGCTGTCAATCTTCAAAGATTGTATCGTTGCGGTCCATAAATGTCATGCGTGCCAGGTTTTTCAACGCAAGATGTCCACGCCACCCCTCCCTCTGCACCCTGTCATTACCGTCGGCCCTTTTGCAAAATGGGGCGTAGATTTTATGATGTGTAACCCTCATTCGGTCGAGGGGATGCATATATAATCGTCGTTGTTGACTACTTTACTAAGTGGGCCGAAGCGATGCCTACACTAGCCGCCAATGGTAAGACAGCTACCCATTTTATTTTCAAACACATTATCGCATGTTTGGGGGTCCCTCAAGCCATTGTAACCGATCATGGCACTCACTTTCGAGATTATATGATGGCCGAGATGACATCAAGATTAGGCTTAAGGCATGATAGCTCAACGCCATATTACCCCCAGGAAAATGGCCAGGTTGAGGCTGTGAACAAATTTTTGGTCACAATGCTTCAACGAATAGTTGGTATTCATAAGTCCAATTAGCACCTCCAATTGTTCTCAGCTCTATGGGCCTACCGGACATTAGCAAAGAGTGCGACCGCATTCACACCATTCCAATTGGTGTATGGTCTGGAAGCAACTCTTCCAGTTGAGTGCGAAATTCCTTCCTTAAAGTTGGTTGTGGAAATTTTGCCCGATACTTCTCCTGAAGAAGAACGTCTCTTGTATTTGGAAAGACTAGATGAAACCTGACGCTTGGCTGCTTTAGTCATTGAGGCACAAAGCTGGAAGCGGTTCAAAGCTCACCCTGATCAATCAGTCTCTCCATGTTCCTTTGTCGAAGGGGATCTTGTCCTCCTATATGACCAAGCGCACGACAAAATTTGAGCGGGAAAGTTCCAACCGATGTGGTATGGTCCCTACATAGTAAAATGAGTATTGAAAAATGGGGCTTATGAGCTCGTTGATTACGAAGGAGTTCCACTGGCGCAACCTAGAAATGTGTTGTACCTTAAAAAATACTACGCTTGAAGTTATTTTTGGTGTGGTGTGTGTACATAGGTGTGTATATTCATTTGTGTGCATGTGTGTTGTGGTGTGCGATGTAAGCATCTTTCTGCTAATCGGGTCTTCCTGATTGTGCAGATGTCTATTACTCCATTTGTGGTTTCGTAGATGGTGCCTCCCGCAGTACCAGGAATCTGTCCTCGGCAGCCTGGGTAGTCTATGATCCTACTGGTGAGTTGGTTAACTTGCAAGGTGTGTGTTTGGGTCCTGCTACAAATAATATCGCGGAATATAGTGTCGTGTTGGAATTATTAACCGAGGCTGTGGACCTCGGCATTCATGAATTACTTGTGTATCTAGACTCACAACTTGTAGTATTACAGTTTAATGTTCATTATTCAGTTATAAACCCATCCATTTTACGTCTGTATATGCGTATTCGTCTACTGGAGAGAAATTTTTATTATATCACATATCAACACATACCCAGACATATGAATACATTAACAGATGCGGTGGCCAATATGGTTTTAGATACACATTTGCACAATTTATAAACAAAAACATCATCACATGTAAAGAGATCCATCCAGAAATAGGTATATATATGTGTGTGTGTGTGTGTCGAAATGTTTGCATAGTGTGCATCACATAAAATAAAAAAATATACATGTTCATCTTAATACAGCCGGAGACGACATGTCTCTCAAAAAATATACATATGAAAATCCCTAATGTCTAATCTGCATGGTGCTCATGGTAACAAGCCACTGCACGCACTAAGCGTCTCAGTAGTTGGTGGAGGCGACTGGGCACCCCCACAGTGTGTCGCTGGTATGCTAGCGGAACATCTACTAGCCGTGCATAGTCCGGGATCCCCCAGGCGATGCCCTCTAGGTTCTGAATTAGTTCACCTCCTTCGCCACTATCAGCCTAAGGGTCATGTTCGACATGGGTTCTCCGCGCAATGGGCGACATGCCCGCAGGCCTCTCTTGGCCGATGTCTGCATACACATAAAAATATTATTAGAATGAACATGTATTACCAAAAAAAATAATAAATACATAAAAATCAAAAAGAGAATATCGTACCCAACTCCTCATCCCAATCCTCCCCCTTCGGGAGCAAAAGATCGGGATCTCCGGTGAAATCGGTCCCAGCATAGGGCCAATCTTCGACCACGATCAGTTGTCGCCGTAACCACCCAAAGAACTCCGGCCTCCAGGACATCTGTTGGCCTCCTCCTGATCTGGGCATAAGTGTTGCCCAGTGAGCCATCCTCGTCTCCCTTGGTACTGGCTCAGCAACTATGGCCCTTTGGCCCTGGAAAATGGGTAGTCGTTCCAAGATGAACGACACCAAAATGGAACCATAGCCAAACTACTTTAGTTTGACTTGCTTGCATCTTGTCAGTTGCCTCTTGATATTTCTCGTCACTGCAGTAGCCCAATTGAATAATGCGGGGTTCATACATTCGGAGGATAGTATGAGTTGGGCTTTGGTTACCTCATGCGGTGCCTGCAATCCTGCACCCCGTGTAATGGTGTGTAGCACTACTCTGAGTGCTAGATCGCAGACAATGTGGATATTCACCTTCCTGCTTCCCGATCCGGTTCATGCCCCTGGGCACACCCTCGCCATTACTTGTTCCATCTTCTCCCCGAAAGGTTTGTTACCCATCAGAATGGGTACTGGGCCTCTTCGTGATAACTTGGTGATAAAATATACGTCGGAAACCTCAAGTTCCAACACTTGGTCCCGAAGTTTAAATACTTCCTCATTTTCATCCCATATGCTGACCAAGTATTGTAGTAGCTCAGGTTGAGCTCATAAACATGGAGTAAGAAAGAATTTTTTGAGTCCAGAGTTCTTCAGTGCATTCATGCAAGCTTCGTTCTCCATAGCCATTTCATCTTCCTCCCAATTTTCCCTCTCCTTCCATTCAATAACCTTTGTGCTCAGTTACCTACATCAACATGATCGAAAACCCTTGTTAGATCTCTGTCATGCTTGAATATCCATATGGATGGCTCACTATTTAGAAATTTAAAGTGGAAAATTATGTCGCACCATTGGCGCGACCCTTTTGTGTGCAAAATTCCATTGGCACGGGTTCGTGCCTGATACCCGCGCTAATGGCAGAGCCCTAAAATTTTAAAAGAGTCTCCTTCAGAGATCAACTATGCAATGAAAACTCATAAAAAATGGATTAAAATGGAGCTTAAGGGAATGCCTTTTACCTGGAACAAAAGAGGAGTTGAATGACGTCCCGGATCAGTCGCAATCACTGTTGCAAGTTTGCACACAAACAAACCACTGTTTCTCTCCAAGTAAGGTAAAAAGTAAAAGTAAATTTGTTTTACCATTTGAAGCCTATTTATAACTTTTTAAGTCAAAAATTAGGTTTTAAGTGTCATTTTTCCCAATATTTTTATATTTTGTCGAAAATGGATTTTACACTTGCTTCTATGTGCAGCAACAGGTTTTTATACGACTTGGACAGTGATACGAGTTGTATTTTATACCTTTTCGAACTCGGTAAAAACACGAAAAAGTCATTTTGGAGTCATCTTTCAGCTCTTTTCTGACTCTCTAAACATGAAGTATCATTTAGGCTCCTTTAATGTTGGATTCGCAAAGTGATACTAAACGACATCTTACCGTATTTTACCTTTTCAAGCAGATAGATTATTTACGAAAAAGGAATACCCTAGCCTATCGCGACTAGGAGGTTTTCTCAGATATTGTTTTCTACCTTTTCGGGTCTGAGTAACTATTTACGAAAAGGGACCATTGGAGTTTACTTTTCCATTGTCTTTCAAACTCTCTAAACATGAAAAGACTCTGAGTTCCTCCTTTTTCAGACTCGTTAAACCCTGATGACATTGAATTTAGTCGTAATGACGATATTTGAGTTCCTCCTTCCTAGGGCTCGTTAAATGTACTAGGATGGACTTATATAGCAAGCATATAGTATCCTCTTCAAGCTTGTGTAAAAATAAATATGTACTCACCAGAAATGGTGGGGAAAAATGGAACCAGCATCATTATCGTGTCGGCAGTATGTCGCTCTTGAACATGGCACTTGTTTGCATTCGTGTCAGGTTGGGGACATCTCATCTCGTTTTTCACTTGCCTCCATGGGTTTGGGTGATTCCTTTTGACCTCTCATCTACTCCTTGCCTCGTCATCATGACCTTTGATCTTTTGATGTCAAATACTGCCAAATCCACTGTCGTGCCGCCTATATGTTCAAGAGAAGTTGACCTCTGAAAGTATCAGCCTTCCTCTTATTCTCATCTGATTTTGATTCACAAAAACATTATGTTCCTCTGTCTCACGTCGATGATGTGGGAAACACTATGGCCCACCTTCAATCAAGGTCACTTCCTGTCGACTTTAGCTCATTATCCAGGAAGCTTTTCTAGAGACTCCCTTCTGGTACCTTGGGGCCTGCATGCCTCAATGGTAGGTTCTTCACGTTTGACATGAGGTTTTCATCACTGGCCTCCAATCGAGTCATTCTATGGGTGTTTGACGTCAGCTCATTGATTCACATACCGTGGATTATACCTATAGTACCTTGAGGGCCATTGTCATTATTGGTGGTACCTCCCGCGTCTGTTAATAGCTTTCATCATTAGCTGGTAATCAGACGATGTTCTTTCATGTTCGACTTCAGCTCATATATTCGCATGCTTGGACTTGTACTTTGTTCGGGTCGAGATGGAGCGCAAGACCCTGGATTTTGTCTGTTATAATCCAGGCTGCGATTTTGTGGATTATCATGATTAGTTACATGACTCACTGATTGGATGGCTGTGACCATACCTGAGTCTATTTATCGATCCTTACTAGATGGATACGTCCATGCCTTGGATCTGGACTATTGTGTACTCTATTATGGATGGCTGCGCCCATACCACATATATATCATGTATATGAGATATCAGTTGTATTTCTCTACGAAGGTTTTCCGACGACGGTGTTTTCAGTTGGACAAGTTCTCGTAAATCATTTCACCCCTCTCTCTCTTTCGGGCCTCATGCTTTAGGGGGCATATGTTACACAACAATTTGTCACCATCCCTGCAATTCATCATCCCGCACATTGGAGGGCTCTTTCTATGACTTGTGAGCAGTGACATAACTTGAAAACACTTTCATGGCATTCCCTTGAACATGTACTTTCATTTCCCTGAAGAAAAATCCTTGTGAAAAACCCTAAAAATAGCCTTTTTTTCATTAGCGCGGGTACACAGTTCATCCCTCATGCCAAGGGGGCAAATCCTCCAAAGAGGGCGCGCCAGTTGGTGCTCTGTCTCAGAGATACACCCACGCCAGGCTTAATAAGGAGTTTTTTTTTAAAATAAATGGCGGAAGATTGACCCCAACCAATTCCTAAACTGGTCTCTAATTTTAGTTGGGAGGTTGGCTTCGAATTTTTGTGTAAAGGAAGTAGTTTTCCACCTCTCATGGAAGCTTTCTTGAGGATAGGGCCAATCCCTTGGTTGTAGGGATCCCAACTCCCCTTCCTCCATCTATATAAGCTTGCCATTTTCCTTTGCAAGCGAATCTCCAAGAGCCTTCATAGCCTAAAGAATGTTGCAATAGTCCTCATAGTGTTAAATCAATAGTAAGGAGATTGACGATCGAAGAGAGAGGCTTGTCCCCATCCTCGACAAGCTTTACCGAGACGTATTCCGCTGGCGACCCTTCGAAGGAGAATTCAGCGTCAGAGCCAGGTTGTATTTTCCTTTGTATGAATTAATGATAAGCGACTATTGGTTATGGTTCCACTCATTTTGTTCATTATGATCATGAGTTGTGTTCTCTCTGACTAACGCATAATTGTATATATTGGATTTTACGCTTGTGTTTATTGTGTTTTTTGCATGTGCAGGCATTCGATTGCGACGAGTGTGAGGATTGTGATCTGCCAGAGCAAAGGAACGAGAGTGCTAACTTCTCTACAAACAACAGCGTTGGATTCGAGGTAAGCCTTCTTCGCAAGTTGGTTTATTGCAATTAGGGACCTGCACCATAGCGTGTTACGATTGTTGCTAGACCCGTTCTGGGCTAGTAGGGATCGCCTCTGTCCGCAGAGGGGATTTACCTTCACAACACTTACTTTATCTCATATTTATAATAAAGCGGGTTTATTTGTATAGATCGCTTATCATGTGTATTGGATTTATTATAAAATGAGGAATCTTTCTTAAAATGGATTATTATTCATGGACTCCCTATCATTATTAAGAGGTGTAATCAGTTATATTTATGTTCTTAATCTATTTGTGGAGTTCGGTTCATAACATTTGGTTTAAGAGTACATCATTATAGGGTTTTTCTCCTTGAAATAGGTCTTCCACTATACCATTTTTTTAGGAATTTTACAAAGAAAAATCTTTGGGAGCACAAGTAGACATAAATAAGCACATATGTTAAATATTTCAATTTTTTGTTCACTGTAATTTTTTATAGTTATAGCCTATGGAAACTATACCCATAGTCCCAAAACTATACCCAAACGTATCTTCTTAGTAAAACACTCATAATTTTTTTTGGGGGCAGATAATATAGTGAAATATTTAAGTGTGAGAAGATATATGATAAACCTTATGGTAAAAAAAATTGGCTCTCATTCTTTATCTTTTTGAAGTTACATAATTAGAAGTAATGATTTTTAGCTAACTCTACAAAGAGTTTTAAGTAAGTGTTCCAAGTTAAATAGGAATATATGATTCAAGAAATATCTAATTTAAGTAATATTAGTTAGATGGGAGAACATGGATCATAATATGTTTCATCCAATTTTATAATTATATTAAGAAAAATCAATATGTGGAATTTTATATAAGTTTGTTACCTTGAAAGAGTAAAGAATCATTTTTTTTTAGAAAGTTATCATAAATTTCACTTGGAATATCAAAATTAAATAAAGCCTATGAAATTTCAAAGAATACTTATTGAAATAATTTATGAAAAAATTACATGCTTAAAATGGATGAAATTTTATATATATGTTTGAAGAATGGTTTCCCATCAAGATAGTCTCTAAATTAGGGTTTCTAACATATATAACTTACAATTGTCATGAATATGATTGGAATATTAATTTTTTGGATTAAAAAAGTGTGGTAAATATAATTATAGATAAATATTATTGTTATCCCACATAGCAAATGTTGTTACAAAAATTTTACACCAATTAGTTCTCTAGTGACCTCAACCATGATTCATGAAGAAAGTCAACATATAGATAACCAATTACCCAAATTGGGGCAACAATTTAATGAATTGAATGATAAGTTAATAAAATAATAATGTGTTAGAAACAGAAAGAAAAATACAATATATAGAAAATAGAAATATGGAAAGGAAGATGGATGAAAACATGGAATATATGGACCATAATTTGGTGGCCAAGAAAATTCAAATCTAGGTGAGAGGCTCTCTAAAAGAGACATAATGATTAAATGGACTTGTGAAAATAAATTCAATATTCATGTCCAATAGTTGGGCTAGTAATGTCCATATGTCAAGAGGATTTAACTATAGTTGTGGAGTTAATTATGGATGGGTTATTTAGGGTATCAAATTTTAAAGGTTGAATTAAAGATGTTTGATGGGGCAAAGGTCCCTACATGGTTAATCCAAATAGAGAAATACTTTGAGTTGCATAATATTATGGACATCCAAAGAAGGATTTATTTAACAACTTTTACTTTGAAACAAAACTTTATCAATGCTATTAACATGTAGTTAAAAGGGAGCTCCATTCTTAGGATTATACCAGGGGTTTTTTCACACAGGAATTAGAAGCAAAATATCGTAAATTTTAGCAAAGATAATACTTTAGAAAATTAAAAAACTCAAGAACTTAGGTGGTGTTGAAGATTATAATTCAAAATTTTAGCCATTGGCCACAAATTTTCATAGATTTGGTCAGGAATATGTGTTGGAAGCTTACATGAAGATATTAAACATGATATTTTCTTAAAAAACATTAAAAATGTTATGGCTAATATGTAACTTTATATTTATATTTAATCCATGGATATGGCTACTCACAATTCTACCACTATAATATATACATAAATAAGGGATTAATTTTGGGCTTATAGGGAAACTCTACCTCAAACTACTCAAATATCATAAAAGGAAATGTAGGAAATAAGAAAAAATAGACTATGATTTGGCTGTAATAGAAAATGCTCAAAAGGTCATAATTGTCAAGAAACAATATTATACACATTAGAAAATAATAATGAGGAGGAAATGTAGGCATATGCACAAATGGGTTAGAATAAATTTGTGAACTTAAAGAGTAGGAAAAAATATATAGAAAATCTACCCAACATTGATTAAAACACTTGAAAAATATCTATTGATGTAACTGTAAGTTTTACACATCAAACACTTAATTCTAGGATACATTAAGAAAAAAATAATCATATTGCTTATTTATTCAAGTAGCACAACTACCATAATTAATAAAATATTTGCAAAATACCTTAATTGTTTTATATATCTAGTGACAAATTTTCATTTTTTGGTTGCAAAGATGAGGATTGCCGATTGTGGAGGAAAATGAAATAAGATTAAACTTAGCATGGGAGAATATAATTTATAAGTACAAAATTACGTCATTCCCATCGGAGGAGACGAATTATTATTCGAGGAATTCAATGGTTGAGAAATTTGAGTATAATTTTTATAAATTATAAGGTATTACTCATGAGATTTAAATCAAAAGGAACTCAATGTGAAATGAAAAGGTTAACTTATCCACCATATCAAGTCACTATCTTTCATAAATTGGAAATGCTCTTTAAAAAGGGTAGCAAGGAATTAATGGTTAGACTTTTTTCTATGGAAGTGAAGTAGGAAAATAAAAATATTCTAGGAAAATGAAAATAAACTTTGGAAAAACAACAAAAGGTCACCCAAGAGGGGATATATTTATTTAGAAATATGAACATCAATTTGAAATAATACTTGGAATTTATCCTAACAAAAGCCCTTATAATTATTCTTATCAACAAAAAAGGGAGATGAGAAAATGATATAAGACACGCTATATTTAAGTATTATTCAAGCAAGTTGAATTTTATTTTAAATTTCAATAGTAGTGATGAGAAGAGAATATAATTCTTGGAGGATGCATCTGAACTGTAAATATTTAGACAAAATCAACGAAAATGATAATCTTTCTATTCTTAATATTGATGCACCATTATATGAGCTACATGGAATGCCTTATTTCATAAAGTTCGATCTCAAATCAAGGTACCACCAAATAAAATTAAGAGAATAATACCAATGTCAACCTAATATTTTGCTTCATGGGAACATCATGAAAAATATAAATATTTTATTATAATAATATATATCTGAGTTGTGACTAGCTAAGTAAAATAAACATGTATAAATATATGTACTGAGTGATAAGTCATGTCCATGGAAAAGGACATGAATTATCATTATTTCACATTAAAGAATACATAATAATGGTTTTATGCCTATTATTATATTATTATTATTTATTACATAATAATGAATATATTATAACTCTTGTTGTAATAAACCCTAGGAATTACAATTAACCCCCCTCCCCAAAAGAAAATTTATATCTTTGTCCTTAAGCATGGAAATGGAAAACAAATTCTGAAAAAATGAACCATCATATTTTTTTCTTTCACCTATTTTATGGGGCTGAGGACATGAGTTGATGAGATTTTTTAAACCTTCTACAATTATGTTGCATTGAAAAAGGATCAATCCATTCAATGTGAATTTTTTTAGTACTCTTTAATGGAAAAATATCAAAATTTCTTTTCTTTGTTGTTGAATTTGAGGTGCATAGATCTTTGAATGCTTCTACATGCAAGAACACCATTGAATCTAGTTAGACACCTTGGAATATTAGAATGTTGATTCTAAGGTAGTATGATCTATGTGTTTTTTGTATTAATAAGGTACCGTAATGAGTTAATATTTATTAATCTATGTTTTAATATTTTGGGGGATTTATATGAGTTATTATGATGATATATTAATTTTGTATTTATTAGTGTAACAAAATCATTTGACTGACAGACGAATTCATGAATTTTTATGAATGACATGCCAACCTTCACTAAATCCATGGACATTTCTTTATCGCTAGTTTTTTGAACTTAATTTTTTGAAGATCCTTCAATAATAAGTTTTGGAAGAGAAAACATCAAATAAATTTTTAAAAATTTCAAGTTAAATACTCATTTCTGCACTATTAATTTCATTATTGGATTATTTATATATCTGAAAAGCACTATTAGATATTCTCCTTGAACTTCTCATTCAAAGGTTTCTCGATATACCATTTTTCTATTATCACAAGTGAGGTGGTATATTTTTTCATCACATGGATTATTGTATATAGCCGCATTTTTACAACATCATAGAAAAGAAGAACCTTATAGTAACCAAGATATAGAGGAAAAAACTAAATTCAAAAAACAAAAACTTGCAAGAGAAACTAGGTGAAAAGTAAACCAAACTATAGAAGGTTACCAAGCTGTATCCCCAAAGGGGTTTGAGACAATGACACCAACACTGTTGGGTGTAGTATATGGTATATTAATGGACCAACATTTAATGTCAATCCTTGGTTCGTGGATTTAGGGAGGCAACAATAGAAATGCCAAAGAAGGACTTTGGGAACCTACAAAACGAAACCCTAATTTGTCCTGCAGATAATAATCATTATCCACTCCAATCCTAAAATCAAACCATTCATTAAAAGTGAAAACCAAAATTATTGAAAACATTAACCCTAAAAATCACAAACATTTTGAAGCAACCCTAATTATTAATCAATAAAAAACAAACCCATCCTTTCGACAATTTAAAGAGTTCCCTTCTATTAAATCAATCTAAAAATCAATGCATAAAATCCAAATTTGATTCCTGCAATATGCTCTATTGTATCATACAAATCAATCAAAGTTCACTTTGTCATGCAAATTAATTCAAATTTAGAAATAAAATAGAAACAAACTCCTCACCCATGTCTAACTCAAAGAAAGTTATATAATAGAATGTTGATATGCATAAGCCCATTAATGAAAAGTACAATATTGTGTCCAAGAAATAAATCAAATAGACATAGTGTTGTAAAACTACTTCACCTCTCATAAATCACTCAAATTCATTTTCCTAATATTATACTTATAAGTCTAGAATCGGTATTAAAAGTATAAAACAAAGGACTAAATTACCAGCATAAATCTTAGATTCAAACTCAAATATTTATACTATGCCGAGTCTCATACTCTTCCTGAAAAGGAGAAATTGTTCTAATCACACCCTTTTGGTCTCAAAATCTCACAAGAATTTGTATTAAAATTGAGCACATGAGCTACAAGGCAGAAACTCTAAAATAGTAATGCCTTTGGGCTCAAATTCATAACTTCAAATGACAATACAATCTCCACAAAAAAATAATACTTTCTGACTGCACAATAGGAAATTGATTCTTAAAGCATATTCAACAGGTATGAATAAATTCACATGTGCACTTCTAATATTTTAATGATCCGTTTCCGTTTAAATTTTAATTCGGATATTTATGAGACTCTAGCAAAAAAAAAGGGTTGAAACATTATAAAGATACCAATGAGTTAAAGATCCTTCAAACGAAATCTTTTAAAAATGTAGCTACACATATTAGAATTATAATAGATTAAGCAATATTTGTTGTAGCTCTTAGATAAGATAACACATAAATTTGTTACAACAATGAATTACATATGCAATGTGTATCATGCAAATTATTTATGATTGTAGCCACAAAAATCCCAGATTCATAAATGTAAATCAATTGGATAGTTCCTAGAGCACCTTACTATTATATTTTAGTTTCTTTTCTATAATTGATTTTTGTGTGTGTTTGTGTTATTAGAAGATTGCCCATAGTTACAATAAACTTGCTTTGCGCATTTATATAGTGAAAGAATTTGAAGATATCTATCTCTATATGAAGTTTGTCATGGTGTATATATGTGTGTGTAGAAAATAATAGATACTGCAAAATATGGAAAATAAACAACCTTATCACTTTCAATTGTCATTTCATCTATAGGAGATACATTATCTATAGGAGGAACTTATTAAATTAGATTGAATCAACAACATAGTGAAATTTATTTAATATTGAGATGGTATCTACTTACCATAGGTACAACACTAATGCTAATAAATGTTGTATGCAATTGCACTAATAATAAACACAATGAATTAGTTACATTAAATCCATTGCTTACCCTTAGGACATATCATTTACTCTCATGAAACCTTTTTGAGGAGTTTGAGATCCTCTTCTAATAGATTCACATTGAGATTTTCATTTCATAAAATTGGTTTCTTGAAACTATTATGTATCTTTTCCTCATGGAAAAACTGTTTTGAAAGAGAATTTGTTGTCCATTAAGTTAACCTTTACTTTCTTTGTGCCAACCCAACACCATTATTTCTTACTCTACAGTTAGAAACTAATCTAAATTCCTTCTCTTTTTCCGTTTTCACCTTCACAACTTTTGAATTTTTTTCAATTTTCAATCCTCAGCGAATACATAATAACAATTTTTCTTCTTCATTTACTAGCTTAACATGTTTTCCTCCTCAATGGCTCCAAAACTTCCCACTTAGTTATTTATATGTCTAACTTCTTGTCTTCTTTATATATATATATATATATATATATATATATATATATATATATATATATATATATATATATATATATATATATTTCCCACATATATCTTTTTACCTCCATTCCTACTTCACCTCTACACACTCATTACCTCAATTTCCATATAATATCTATATTTTTACATACATTTAGGTACTCCTACACAAATATGTACATATACCTATATTGTGTTTATAAAAATTATAAATACAATTTATTTCTATTTTCATGTATAAATAATCCTAAATTAATTAATTTAATCTAATTAATTAGATTTTACAAAATATGTATGAGTGGTCACTTTAGTGAATTAATAAATTTGATGAAATCCTTTTAGAGGTTAGATTCATGTGACTCATGCTAAATTAATTAATTTAATCTAATTAGTTAGATTTTACAAAACATGTATGAGTGGTCACTTTAGTTTCACTAATTAATTAAATTCACATTAATTGATAAATTTGACGAAATTCTTTTAGACGTTAGATTCGTGGTTTAATTCAATATTATTATATGTATTAAAGTTTCAATAAAAAAACAAATTTAATCCACCAACAAGAAGTAGATATTTCCAATACCATCTTTTAAAATTAAATTGTATTATATTTTCAGGTATAAAATTCATGTGCCCCGTTTAACTTCCACCATTACTAATATTTCACCAATGGTGGCAAGAACTAAATGATCTCTGTTAACGAATCATGGCGTGTAAGTTGGCCACGAATCAAGCCTTTTTTTCGGACAGAAGTATGCAGGCACAGGACCATTTTCTAAGGCTTGCGACGGGAGTAAATATAATCACTGTCTTCATATTCAAGATTTTGATGGGCTTCATTCCAGTCATCTTCACTGGAGGAAGAATGTGAGCTTTTCCTTCCCGCCAATCCTTGTTCCTGGCACTGTAATAATACCAAGATATGTAAGTTCAACTCCAAAACTGAAACTCAGAAAACAATTCACAAATCTGAATTTTGATAACTTATTTCTTACTTTGTGGGGAGTGTTTATATTGGAATTGGCCTTACAATTGGATACCCAAACTTCACTCTTTTCTGCCATCAAAATAAAATTATGAGAACTCTTAATAATTCAAATCACACAGTAAATGAAATGCAATATGGAGAATATTGGCCCCTTATACCTTGTGATAGCAATCGGAGAGCGATTGAGTGGCAAGTTAATGACAAAATCATCATACACAAAAGCTGCAAATAGTTGATAACATGGAAACTGATCCTCTTCTTGGTGAGATATGAAGATCACTGAACAACCCAAATATGTAATAGATGCACGCAGCAGTTACTTTGTATCACAACACAAATGTGTATATATATATATATATATATATATATATGGGAGTTACAGAGATCTGTTGTTTGTCATCTTGATCAGTAGTCAAATGTCAAAGCTGATTTAGTGGTAATTCTCTCGATTGGGTTACACGTAAATTCCTGCAGCGTAGGTTGCAAGATTGGGTTACACGTAAATTCGTGCAGGGTAGGTTGGATTAGTGGCCTGTAAGTTGGCCACTAATGATGTAATTGGGTTCCCTGCGCATTACATTAAGATCCTCTTCAGGTCATAATGGCGAGTATTTCAAGGGCTTTATCAGTGAATGCCTCTGGTAGATTTACAGACAAAGACTTCCAGGCCAAAGAAAGACCAAAACTATATCGACATCACTCAACCAAAAATATGGATGCGATTGACCATCTCCATCGATTCACAATATTTAAAGAGAAATTGAAATACATGGACTCTGAAAATAAGAAGAATCTTCCTTACAAACAGATAGAGGGGTGAAGTTTGTACGAAATGTCCTTTTTATTCACAGGGTCGAAATAAATTTTGCGAATCGGTGGGCTCATCCGGATCCATATTTCTATTTTATCGATGCTGAAGCAGCCACTTATCATAAAGGACTCGCAAACGCAGCCACTTATCATAAAGGACTCGCAAACTTTCTTCAGACTCGAAGTCTTTGTCTGTGAATCCAACAGTAGAATCCATTACGAAAAAAAATTAATGTGAATTGGCACAGATAAAGCAGAAGGGGATCCTGTTATATAGCAACTGGGAACTGAATGGAACGCTCACAGAACCCAATGACATCATCAGTGGCGTACAACTAGCCAACTGGTTGACGGGGAACCTTCGCTTCACGCCACCATTGATAAATATTATTCAGGTAGCATCGTGAGGCACGTTATCCTTAAAAATCGTGTGGACATTTATCATTTGTCAAGTCAACTGAATTAATTAAATTAACATGAGGCACACATGTTTCTTAAAAGTGAACTAAAAGTTTCCTTAATCTAAATAGTTCTATATGAGCAAGGAAAATAAGAAAAAGTGGAAATGCATTAAAACCATATAAGAGGCACGTTATCCTTTACAATGGTGTGGGTCTTTCTCATTTGTCAAGTCACTGAATTAATTAAATTAACATAAGGGACACATGTTTCTTAAAAGTGAACTACAAGTTTCCCTAATCTAAATAGTTCTATCTGATCAAGAAAAATAAGAAAAGGTAGAAATGCATTAAAACACATACAAATGTTATTATTAATATGTATACAAGTTGTATATGGACTATTACATTATTGCAAAAATAAGAGATATATATATATGGATGGTAAGTAATACTTAGATTCGGGAAATAAAGCAAATTAATAAACACACAATTATATATGTGATGTATAGTTAATTGGAAAAACACAAATAAATTGTATTGATAATGATTTTTTTCTATGTCTTTATGATAGACATATATAGAAACATATAAGTGCTTAACATGGTCATTCATGAGCATTCTGCTCGAAAAATCATTGTATATTTGATTGACTTAGGAGGTGTGATGTTTTATAAGGAATTTAATTTATTAGTAGGAAATTTGTATATTTTTAATAATTTGAGTGAGAAATACGTGTGTGATGTTTTTAATGTAAATATTCTCAAATATGTGAGAATCCAATAGATAATAGAGTTGTGAAGATTTCATAAAGATCTTGGGGATTAGGAAGTCCTAGAATAGGGATTTAGTTGAGTCAAAAGTGGACTTACAGGATTTTTAAGATATGGTTGAGTAGATTATGGATCTGAACCAGAATTGGTTGTGAAATCTTTTTGTATATATTTGTAAGCATTGAAGGCACTAGGGGAGGCCATTTTAAATAAAGAAAACCAGGCCAAAGAGAGTGTGAAGGTGAGAAAAAGATCAGGACTCGGTCTGTGCAGATATTGTATATCACGCAATTTATATTTGAATATGATTTGTAGATAGAATTTATTTGCATCTCTGGAAATTATCGTTGTTTGTGAATTCACAACTTATTTCTGTGTGATACATATGTAAGTTCATGGGTTGTATATGATTATGTTAATACTGGCTTGAGCACTTTTAGTATTGAATTGATGGTGCAACATAGACTTCTTTTTATTTATGAAATCTTGATATTGATGCGTGGAGAATACAGAGTACAGGAATACACAAATCCCGTGAGGAGTATTAGAACCTCATGAGAAGAACCGAGTTGTGTGATGGCACAACATGGTTAGATTCAAAGTTTAAGAAAGGATCGATCTGTCCACATTCCCGTGGAGCTGATCAAAGAGAAATCTAGTTCAGTTTTGTGTAAGAGGGATTGAAAATAAAGTATGGTATGCAAGATTTGTTCGCATAAGTCTGGTGCGGATTATGCCCTAAAGGCCTTGGATGGATAAAAAAATATTTATATCAGGGCTACTTTGCAAGTGTGAAGGTACTGAGAATAACAAAGGATCTCACAAAGAGTCATAGAGGATCTCAAATTATGGCTCCTGCGATGCCGTGTTGAATATGCATTTTTCATTCTTAAAACCAAAAGTTTAGGAGTCGAAGTGTTGAATTCATCTTCTGGCATAAAGCATTCAATTTCTCAAAGACCTAAGAAGAATTAAAAAATGTTAATAAGATGGATTCTTCTGTGAGGATGAGGTAGTGTTGATCAGATCGAAATTCAACTTCAGGAGGGCTTTTACATTGAAGAGAGGCAGAGCACCGATAAGGCACTATTTGTAACTTCAAAGTTGTGTTGAGAACAAAGTTGTTGTAAGCTAGCCAGTGTATCTGCATTTACACAGAGATGGAGAATGTTGCAAGGTTAGCATGATACACACAAGGAGGTGTAGTAGCAAACGAAGGAGGTTCGGTTCCTAAAACACAAATTATTTCCTGTTGTTAGTGTGAATTCTAATCGCAAGCATACGAAAAAAGCCCACTTTAGTTGTGCATAACAAACAACCCTAACATCAAAGATGGTTGCCAATTTCTTTAGATCTGTTGTTAGTTGATGAAGATAAATGCTACAAAATCCAGATCTATGCAGTAAAAGACATTAAACAAAAAATAAAAAGAAATATTTGCTCCATGCATCCAATCGACAAGACAATAATATTTTTAAAGAATTTTTGTATTTATGACTCTTGGGAAGGGAACATAGAAAGATGTTACTAGACCCAATCAATGGGATGGGCTCTTGTATGTCCTCAGCACTTCAGATCTAAGGTCTCTCTCTATTGATGGTGGAGAAAACCCAGACAAAAAAAATGGAACTCAAAGGGAGCTCACAAGAAAAATGGTAGCAAAATATGACAACGATGGAGAATCAGAGTCAGACCAAAAGTATAGATCGAGAGTGATCTTTAAGCAACAAAAGGCAGTGAATGAAAGGAAAAACCCTTCTATTTATAGAAAAATATTGAGTTAGTCTAGATATTGGTGCATAATTAAAATATTATTAACCAAATCTAGATCCAAATTTTATGGAATATTTTATTATATTTGTTGGAGGGAAAAAGAATTTGAATTTTTTTAAATCCCTTTATTTGCAAATAATAAATAAATAAATGATTTATTTACTATTTTAAGAGTGTGGTTGTGTAATAATTAAATAAATAGTGTTTTATTCAATTATTTATAAATGATTTAGTCAAATTTAACAAGGAATATTATTTAAAGAATGTTTAAATAATTATTCCTAGAAAATAATAATATAAATAGTGATTTATCTAATTAGTTTTCTTGTTTGAGGTTAAATATGACCATGAATTTTAATTAAACTTCTGGTTAATTAATTATTCGTTGAGGAAAATCAAACAAATATGGATTTATTCAATATTTCCTCATGGGGTTTCCTGTTTAGACCATAAACAACTTAATAAATTATGGATTATGGATTATGGATTAATAAATTATGTGTGGTCACTTGTCGACAAAGAGTTTGTGAGACCTACCACGATCATGAGACCTAACATGCATGAAATTATTGTTCCTCTTCACCAAGCCAGAGTAATGGATTTCAGCCCAAAAAGCTGGAAGACGGGAGGTATCATCACGAACCTGCATGTTCATCTATGTTACTTCTTATGAGTGGCACTACCATCAATTGGTTACTAGGCTAGGACGTTGGCCTTTATCTAAAAGTCAAATAAGCTATCACTGAATCTATATCTAGTAATTGGGACACGAACATTTTGTTAGGTTAAAATGAATCCATGTCGAGGCTATAGACGCCTCCTCGTAGTAGGGACATGCCTGTAGTATCAAAATTAATTTTCCTCTATGATTTACTTGGTTGTTTTTTTCTTTTCCCTAAACTCACTATCATATCTCTCTGAAAATGGCTTTGAGATCATGTCCGTAATGTGCTTTGGAGTTTTCTCTTTCATATATAATTTGGTTTTTTATGGATGTGAGACCCTTAGTACATGTGATTCACTCTTCTTGAATAAGAGGAGCTTCACCTATAAGCTTGGGTAATGTTAAGACAATAATCCTGGGAAGGTATCATTTTGTCAATTTTCCCTAGTTTTGATCCATTTTAAGGCCTTGGTTTTTAAACAAAATCACCTTTACTTGTAATAATGAGGCTACTGAAAGTGAAGACCTACTGCTTTGGATTACTCTTGATGCTTTGATTAATCATTTCAGGATAACATTACCCTTGCAGTAACAACATTGTCAAGAATTCCTTTAGTAGCCTTAGCATTAGTTACTCTTTTAGAATAATAAAACTCAGTCTTAACATCAATGGATCCCTGGTGACTACTTTTCTTATCTTATTGATGCAAAGGAAGATGAAATCCAATGAAACTTACTTACATGCTCTCACAATTATCCTTATGGTTTAAGTCAATGGAGCATGAATTTAATATAGAAACCATAGCCATTCAGTTTTTGGTCTCTGTCAAAGGTTTTGCTTACATAAGGACATGCAGGATGACAGGCATGGGGGGGATGCGGGTGGGGGGAGAGAGATGTTAGGAAAAAATGATGAGAATTGCCAGGTTTGATTCATATTTTCACCCTATGCTTACTCAAGGTTCTCACTATCATTTTTCACAATTTTTGGGCTTGGAGCATGATCAGGTAATTTTTCTCTAAAAAAACATATTTTCTTTATTTCAATAAATATGATTATTTATAATGGTGCTTGTGTTATTTCAGGAAGTTATATTGAAAATACACATGCATTAACATTTTCGGGATAACGTGGATATTGAGACCTTTTTACTTCTTGAATAGATCATATCAGTAGTCACATCAGATCGAGCCATTCCATCATTTACTTCATCTTGAAGCACCAAGGACATAAAAAACAAGGGTAAAACTTGAGGTAGAGGTGGCTTAAGATTCTTTAGTTGATTAGAGATTTAAGAAAGCTTTGATGATTAACCACCACATATTCTGTATATCTGGTTTTCCATACACCCCACATTTGCATGCTACTCTAGGTCATAATCATAATGGTTCATGTAAACAAAAGCAATAACTATAATGCCTTCCCCTCCTACATTCACACATATTATTAGTTGAATCCAATAGAGGATGAATTCATTGCCGCCTTTCATGAAGGAACCATCCATAAGCATTGGCCTCGCAAAAAGGGAGGATGCAAGTACATGTCTTCCCATCTCCATCACCACCTCATCTCATCTACCATTTAAATTGTCACCTATCACCCTATTCATCATTTTCCTCCTACCATTGTTAATATGAATCTTAATTCGAAGTGTACGATAAAAGACCACTTTAGCTGCGCATAACAAACATCCCTAACAACAAAATATGGTTGTTAATATCTTCAGATCTGCAGTTAGTTAATCAAGACAAATGCTGCAAAAACCCAGATCTATGCATAAAAAGACATTAAGCAGTAAAATTAATGTTTTTCTCCATGCATCCAATAGACAAGACAATAACAATATTTTTTGAAGAATTTTATATTAATGGCACCTGGGAGGAAAAAAGAAAGGTGTTTCCAATTCTCCTCAATGGGATGGGTTGTTGGAAGTCCTCAGCACTTTAGATCTAGAATTTCTCTCTCTTGTTGGCGTAGAAAACCCAAACAAATATGGAACTCAAAGGGAGCTCACAAAACAAATAATAGAAGATATGACAATGATAATGGCTCAAAGTCAGACCAAGAGTATAGATCCCAAGTGAAGAGGCAACAAAAGGTGATGAATGGAAGGAAAACCCATTCTATTTATAACAAAATATTGGGTCATTCTAGATCTTGGTGCATGATTAAAATAATATTAACTAAATCTAGATCCACCTTTTATGGAATATTTTATTATATTTGTTGGAGGGGAAAGGCCTTTGACTTGGGTCAAATCCATTTATTTGTAAATAATAAATAAAAAAATGATTTATTTCTCATTTTAAGGGAGTGGTTGAATGATAATTAAATAAATAATGATTTATTTAATTATTTATAAATGATTTAGTCATATTTAACAAGGAATATTATTTAAATAAGATTTAAATAATTATTCCTAGAAAATTAGAAGATAAATAAGGATTTATCTAATTAATTTCCTTGTTTTGGGTTAAATATGACCAGGAATAATAATTAAATAACTATTTAATTAGTTATTCCATGAGGAAAATCAAATAAATATAGTTTTGTTTAATATTTCCCTTTGGGGTTTCCTGTTTAGACCATAAAATACATAATAAATGTGTTTTATTAAGCTATTTAACTTAGTGAAAGCAATTTTACTTAGGGTAAAATTGGTCTTACTTGGTGTTACACAGTAATTTGTCACCGTCCCTACCATTCCCCATCCCGCACAATGGAGGACCCATTTTGTGACCTGTGAACATTGTCATGCCTTGAAATCATCATCAATGCATTCCTCTAAGCATGGGCTTCAATTGCCCTAAAGACATCTCCTTGCAAAAAATCATGAAAACATCTCCTTTTGCATTGGCGCGGGCAGACAGTCCAATGGGGAAAATCCTACAGAGAGGCCGCGCCAACTGGCGCTCTTTTCCAGAGCAGTAGTCGCGCTAGCCAATTTAAGGAGTGTTTTTTAAATAAAGATGGCGGAAGTTGTGTTTCAACAAACTTAGAAACCATTGCCTATCTTGAGTTGGGAGGTTTCGCTGCAGGAGTTCTATGGAAGGGAAGTGGTTTGCCACCTCCCATGGAACCTTCCTTGTTGATAGGGCCAATCCCATAATAATAGGGATCTCAACTCCCTCCTTTCCCATCTATAAAAGCCTGCTCAATTCCATGGAAAGCTAGTCTGGAAGTGCCTAAGCTTTGAATTTCCAAATTCCCAAGAGCCTTTGTGCTGTAAGAGCCCTCTTTCTTCCCTTAAGGCCGACTCAAGTAAGGAGACTATCGTCGAGAGACTCTGGAGAGGTTTGCCCTTTCCCTGGCGAACTTTGCAAGACGTGGACAACTGGAGACCCATCCGAAGGAGACCACGACGTCAGAACATTGGTTGTAATCTCTTTCGATTGTTATTTAATGAATGATTATGATTATGGTTCCACTCTATTTTCCATTATGTTAATATGAGTAGTATCCTTTCTAACTGATACTTAGTTGCGTATGCCGGATTTTATGCTTGTATCTGTTTGTTTCTTGCATGTGCAGGTGTCCATCTGCGGAGATCGTGGAGGATCGTGATCTGCTGAGGCCGAGGAACGGGAACGCTCTCCCCTTCAGATCGTAGCATTGGATTCCAGGTAGGCTTCCATCTTTGGTCTTTTCATTCGTAACTAGGAACTTGCGTCGTAACATTTCGTGATTGTTGCTAGACCCCTACTGGGCTAGTAGGGATCGCCTCTGTCCGCAGAGGGGATTTACCTCCTCAACAATTTGGCGACTCCATTGGGGATCGTCTAGATTTCGCTGTCTCGTCTGGATTGTCTCGTTTGATTGTTTTATGATTTTCCTTGCTTGGTTAGCCTTCTGGGCTAGGTTCTTTTGTTGTTTTTTGCTTCTTGGTTTGCTTAGTTTACATTTATCTGCTTCTGGAGTAGTTCTTTTTTAATTTTG
This sequence comes from Pinus albicaulis, assembly GCA_034641835.2. Taxonomy (NCBI): domain Eukaryota; kingdom Viridiplantae; phylum Streptophyta; class Pinopsida; order Pinales; family Pinaceae; genus Pinus; species Pinus albicaulis. The sequence continues at coordinate 1,469,939,935 of CM076580.1, forward strand.
ACTGAGAAACTCGACTGGCGCGCTTTTTAGCCCGACAGTCGCGCCAATTGGCGCATGTTTCTTTTGTTTGGCCCGCACCAATTGCTTTCTGGTGCCAGTTGCAGCCTTACAGTCACGCCACTCCTGTAGGGTTTTTGAGTTTGCTTAGTTTTGAGCTCTCTGGATCTGGTCAATGCTTTTCTTCTTGATTTTACGACTACCTGAGTGTGTTGGAGTCCTGTTTGACTGGGAATTCACCTCTGTCCTTTGGTTGTTTGCTTTTATCTATCGATTTCATGTTTTAAGCCCTAGGGCATCTAGTGGCTTAGTGTATCGAGCCCTCCGGAGTTTTGGTGTTTCGTTTGTCCTGTCGACTTTCTGATTGCTCCTCCGCATCCTCTAGGTAGTTGTTCACTGTTTTGTTGCGACTTTTGGGTGATTGCTCATTCCTTCATTCAGATTTCGTTTGGTCTTGCTTTGGGCCTAGATCGCACGGTCCATTGGAGCCTTTGAGTCTTTTGCTTGGTTTTGAGAGACTTTGGTCGATTTGGGATCTGATTGCTTGTGTCATTGAGTGAAATTTGTTTGTTTTGCTCTCTCAATATCGTTTCTCAAGTCGTTCCATTTGTTTTCAGTTTGTTTAGTGCATTTAGCTATCAAACGTTGAAAATTTAAAAAAAAAAAATCTCTTTTTCTTTTGGTTAATTAGTGCAAATTGTAATATTTTCGATTTTACTAGTGATTAGTGATTTGAATGAAAAGTTTTCAATTTCATTAGTTGCATTAGAGATCTCATTGTTTATCTTCCGATCATTTCGTTTGTGTAAAAGCTCTCAACTCTTCTGTAGCTAGTTTTCATCGAACGAAATGTTGGACTGTGGCATGTAGCTTTGCATTTAAGAGTATTTTAAGACATTACATATGATAGGGCCTGAAAATTGAAACTTAATTGAAGATCAATCGTAAAATTTATTCAATTAACCTAAGGCAGCATTGGAATCTAACAAAACATATTTAGTGGTCTAGGCTAGAGATGTGTTCCGACGTCTTTAAACCTAGCAGTTGTCGCTCACCTTTTGGCTTTAGATAGTGCTAGTACGGACTTGTGCTCCTCGTACCGTCGCGTATATAAAGGGGGACCCCTCTAGGTTTTCAATCCTTTATCCATAGGAAGCCGAGTCTGCCGCCCTATACCCATGATACACCGAACACAGCATTCGGGGAGATTGCCTGCATGTACAGAAAGTCCTTGGTCGATTTATGTTTCATTATTGAAACCAAGGTGTATATTGCAGTTCATGGATATTTGGTACACCCTTTGTGCCTAGTATTTCCTGAGCAGTCATTTGGTCTTTTCTGACTCCCTAAACTTGAAAAGACCGTCAAGCACTTGTCCTTTCACGCTTGTGTCAAATCTGAAAGAGATAGAGTCATCTTTCTATCGTTTCTCGACTCTTAAAACATCAAACAGTAGAGTTTCTTATTTTTCAATGCGGTAAAAATTAATCACCCACGATTACACGCCCTCTTAGTCATTGATTGTTGACCGTTTGATCGTGTGCCTTGACTCTTTTTCAGCCCGTGTGTGGTTTTGAGTTTGGATGGCGACTTTTTCAGAGTTTACCAACCAAGGAATCCCCCCAGAAGGGAATCCTGGTCATTTTCCTCCTTTTGGGAATGTTGGTGCTCCGTACATGGCAACATTGTCCCTTCCTGGGCTAACTGTTGGGTTTCCCGTTTGGTTATTCTCAACCTCTGTAGTCCCGAATGTCTCAGCTACTGTTTAATCAGTTCCTCCGCCTTAACAACATCATGTTGATTCCAAGGTGGACCTCTCCCCTTCTTCGCCTGTTTCTGCGTCTTCCTCCTCTACTTCGCCTGGTGAAAGTCTAGATTCGAGTAACCAGGTGGTTAACAAGAAGAAGAAGAAGACAAAGAAGAAGAAGTCTGATAAGCGAGAGGCTAAAAGTGCAACTGCTATTTCCGAAACACCTCCTCTTGATAGTCCTTCCAACCCTCCTCGGACAGTCAAGTTCCCTTGCATGTTGTGCACGGGAGACCACCTGCTTCGAGACTGCCCTGGCATCCCCAAGGTGCTCGAAGCATGGTTCGATGGGCGTCCGCCGTTGCCTTTGACTTCCGGGAGTCAGGTTGGGGGCACGTCTTCAACTGGCACTGATAAGGCTCCTAAGAAGCAGGGTAAGATCACTAATCCCTGTAAGTTGTGTGAAGGGCACCATGCCATTCACCTTTGTCCTTATATGGATGAAGCCAAGCGAGTTTTGGACAACCCAACCGGTTCTACACCACGCCTTCCACTGGTTATAATCGGCTTTCTTTGAGTCCTCCGCCAGTTGATCCTATGATTGGTCGAGAGTCATCTTTGGTCCTTCCCGCTCCCTCAGAAATTCGAATTCATGAATCCATCCCTGACCAACCATTGGTCGTAGGATCAGTTGAACTGGCCCCGTACGCGGTGCACCAGGTCTTTTCTGTCGAGATTGGATCTCAGACCCCCCATGTCCTTCTGATTTCTTCAGATTCTTTAGACTTGGAGAAAGATTCTCCTGTCTTTGTGCTTCAAGAAGCTCCTCCTCCGCCTCCCATGATGGAGGCTCCGGAGGATATCCCTCCCGCCTTCGAGATGGAGGTTATGGAGGATGCTCCTTCTTTCGTAACACCAGGGGAAGACCTTCTCGATTCGATGGCATCCCCTCCGAGTAGTCTGGTCGCCTCCTTTGATTGGAGTCGATTTGCAGGATTCTGCCTTCCGTCGTACGTGCCTTTCGAGATCACAGTACAGGCTCTTGGTCTGGTTGTACCCATCACCATTATAGACGAAGGTGCCTCTGTTAGTATTCTATCCTCAACTACCTGGCAAGATTTCGGTTCACCGCCACTTGCGCCTGTTACGCAGAATCTGTTGACTTTTAAGAGAAGGACGAGTCAACCGTTGGGGGTCCTTCCAAGGTTACCGATTACTTTGGGAGGTAAAACCGTCCATATGGACGTGATGATTGTTCCAGTCCCCTTGGATTTCAATCTTCTCCTGGGGCGCGATTACACCTATGCCATGGGAGCGCTCGTCTCCTCCCTTTTTCGTGTGGCCTGTTTTCCGCACGAAGGACGGATCGTGACCATTGATCAGCTTTCGTTCTTTGGTCCTAACGTGGCAACTGGTCCGCCATCACCCCCTCCTAGTTTTTATCCACCCGTTGTATCTGCCCCACCGCAGGTCAACTATGTGGCTACCTACCCTGTGCCTGTGCTCAGTGATGATGCCGTCGTGCATCAGGTGCTGGGGGCATTAGGTCCTGACATCCAGGATGTTTTCCTTCCACCGGGAGAGGAAATCTTGGAAGCACCATCTTCTTGTTCATTTTTATGTAAGTCGGTTAGAGCACGGTTTCCTCCCTATGTCAAGCTCTTTAAAAAATGAAACCAGGATCTCGGAGCATAGTTCCTTCACTTGTGTCGAGCTCCTAAAAACAATGAAACAAGTTGTTTGAGGATAGTTCTTTTAAGTGTGTCAACCTCGTTAAAATAATGAAACACGAGCATGTTCAATTCAACTTTCTGTTTTGAACCTTCACTCCATTTTCAATGGACTGAAGCTTGGGGGGCATGCACCTCGAATTGAGACATCATGCTGGGGGGCATGCCCGTCTTCCTCATTTCAAGAATAGTTTGCATATGTGTGTGTTCATGTGTGCTTTTAAGCTTGCGTAAAAATGAAATGTGTGATTAGATACATTGTGTGAATACATTTTGCATTGGGTCGTTTGTTATGTACCTGATACATTAGATTACATTTGTATTAGACATTTGCATGACATATAGAAAACATCATCACATGTAAAAGGTCCATCCAAAATAGTCATATGTATATATATATATATATATATGTGTGTCCAAAGGTTTGCGCAGTGTGTGTTACACCATTTTTTGGTCATCTAACCTTTCATCATTAGATGGACCCAAGTACACCATGTAAGACCAGTTTTACCCCAAGTAAAACTGCTTTCACTATGTTAATTAGGAAACCCCAAAAGGAATAATTAATTAAACCATAATTTAATTATTATTCCCAGTCATGTTTAACCCAAAAACAAGGAAATTAATGAGATAAACCCATAGTTATCTTATTATTTTCTAGGAATAATTATTTAAATAATATTCCTTGTTAAATATGACCAAATCAACCACCATTAATCAAATAAATCATTATTTATTTGATTATATCCCAACCACTTCCTTAAAAAAGATAAATAAATCATTTATTTATTTATTTTTCACTAATCAAGGGATTTGACCCAAGTCAAACACCCTTTCCCTCCAACAAATAATAATAAAATATTCCATAGAGGTGGATCTAGATGTGATTAACATTATTTTAATCATGCACCAAGATCTAGAAGGACCCAATATTTTGTTATAAATAGGAGGGGTTTCCCCATCATTCTTCACCTTTTGTTGCCTATTAGATCACTCTGGATCTATACACTTGGTCTCATTTCTACCATTTGCTCCCATTGAGCTCTATTTTCTGCATTGGGTTTTCTACACCTACAAGAGAGAGAAAGCTTAGATCTGAAGTGCTGAGGACTACAAAGAACCCATCCCATTGAGGAGAGCTGGATACACCTTCTTGTTTTCCTCCCAGGTGCCCTGTAATATAAAATTCTTTCAAAAAATCGTGTTCTTGTCTTGTCCGTTGGATGCATGGAGCAAACCCTTTATTTTACTGCTTAATGTCTTTCCATATATAGATCTGGTATTTTTCAGCTATTTTCTTGTCTAACCAACTGCAGATCTGAAGATATTGGAAGCCACTTTTGTTGTTAGGGCTATTAGTTATGCGTAGCTAAAGTGGTCCTTTTTCGTACACTTCGACGAAGGATTCATACTAACAAATGGCGACTCCACACGGGTTTTAAATTACGACCGCTGTCGTTTTTCATATTCCTGCATATCCAGCTACTTCAGGCCCTAGGGCTTCTTTTTAGCTGCTTAGTTTTTCTCTTTTCATGTCATTTTTCTCACATAAAACCCTAAAAACCTAAAATTTCTAACTTCCGTGTGTTTCTGGCCCTATTGCGCAGGTAAGCAACACCAGCCGCAACTGAGACGGCAACTTTTCTGAAAATCTGCCGCCGAGACAACCGGAACAGAGGGGTCGCACTTTTTGGCCCTAAACCTGCGACCTGGACCTCCAGGTCGCACTTTTCAGCCTGTTTTCTGCGACCTGAACTCAGATCAGGTCAGAAACTGCGACCTGCCTTTTTTCCAGCATTTTTTCTGCAATTTTTCTGGGTTCTGCTGCAGCTTCTGCCAGGGTTTTCCAGCCTCTGTCTCAGCTCGCCTTGACCAAGATCTGATCTGTTTTTACTCATCTAAGTGGGAACCCAGCCCCTTAGGGCTTTAGTACCCTCCACTTTTTGTGGAAGAGTTTTAGCTGTTTCAGCCGTCGGTTTCAGAGCTTCAGCCCCTTCTTTTCCAGATCTGTTACCTCCCTTTCAGATCCATTGAAATCAACCTCTTTTCCTTTCAAATCACCTCTTGTCGTTTTGTTTGGACCTCCTTTTGACGGCCTCCGCCTCACCCCCTCCGGTTTTTGCTGATTTCCTTCCCTTTTTCCAGCCACCTTGCCTCTGTCTCTTGGCTGTGATCTGCACCTCTTGCCTGCAGCCTTATCCTCCAGATCTCTGTCCCTTTTGACCCTAGATCTGTTGAGCTCCCTGTATGTGTGTTTTACATAGTTTTTCCCTTTCTTTTCAGCATAGTTGTGAGAGACCCACCTTCTTGGGTTAGATAGATGCATACGTAGCTGTTATTTTTCTGTTATTTCAGCATTTTATTCTGTTCTCTGTAGGTTTATTTTCAGCTACGTCGCACACTTTTTTCTTGCTCTCCAACAACGGAAAGGGTTTAAAAATTAAAATTAACACACACCACACACTGACCCTAAGTGAAGAAGCGCCTGGTTTACACCGCCTGGCAAAGACTCTAAAATCAATTGTCACTGCACCTTTTCTGCCCTTGACCTTCTTGATTTTGTCCCTTTCTGCCCTTGTCGGTTTCCTTCTTCTTGTCATCATTGCGCCCCCAAGGCGCCTTTCCCGGAGACTTCTTGGCCTTCACCCTCAGTTTCCGGTTGATCGACCTGCTCCGCCCCGCCGTCGCCGAGCCAGTCCTCCTCCGTCTCCTCTTCTGATTCTTTAGG